>BSBK01002987.1:0-1200000 GCA_027943335.1 Chamaecyparis obtusa
TAATGGAACGGCCTCAATCCATTTAGTAAAGTATTATGTGGCAGTGAGAATCCATTTGTGACCATTGGAAGATGGAGGGTTGATAGCGCCCACGAGGTCGAGCTGCCTTCACTTCGTGTCACTCTCAAAGATTTGATTCCTAATGAAGATTATAGAGTTGCATGGTTGACTGAATTAGAACTGCTGGATGAACGCCATCAGAGAGCTTATGATCATTTGAAAGTCTATCAGTAGCGTATGTCTTGTCAGTATAATAGCAAGGTAACGATCAGAGACTTTCAGTTGGGTGACTTAGTCCTTCGCGAAAATCCAAAGAATCAACAGCACCATGAAAAGAAGGGCAAGTTCGAACCCAACTGGTTAGGTCCTTTTGTGATTACAACAATCTATGGTTCTGGGGCTTATCAGTTGTCCACACCTGAGGGAGATCCCTTGGATGAACCTCTTAAAAACATCCATATCAAGAAGTTCTATCCTTGAAATCTCAATGCAAGGGCCATGTATATATTTTGTAAATACCAAAAATCATTAAAAAAAAAATAAAATCAAAAGAAAACTGCAATAAATGCATGTGGTGAAAACCTGGAAATAGGCGCCATATGTATCAAGTTAGCTCCTCTATCTATTAGGATTCTTCTAGTGTGTCTGTTCATTGTATATATCCACAAATAAAATGGCTAGTCAGTCCCCATACCCGCCATGTACATATCATAATAAAATGGCTAGTTCATACACCATCCATTGTATCTACCCATAATAAAATTCCATCATAGCTTGATCATTTATCCTAGTCTTCATCCTAGTCTTGTTGAGTCTTTCTTCATCCATAATAAGTCAGTCCATCACCTAGCTGGGGGCATGTCCTCGACCTAGTTCAGGAAGTGGATCTATGATAGTCATGACTCTTAGAGGACATAATGGAGTGATTTTCACTAGACAAAGCAAACACAATCAAATGTTCTTTCACAATGATATCTTTATGATGAATCAGAATATGTAATCTATCCTTCGAAACATGACTGTTTATCTATCAAATCTTGACTATACATCATCACTTGAACTGATCACTATATCATACACTATCTTTTTGGCAAAAGAAATGTATATTCATGACAGGCATGTTAGAATGATTTGTTGTAAATTATGTGTTCATATCTGGATTTCATTGTTATCATGTTTCCTATGCTATTCCATGATATTTTTGACATGAGTTTGAAACTCTAAAATGTCATTGATTAGGATAGTCGTGATGGGGCATGGTATTTTCTTTGGTTTTTGTTTGTGGGATATTTCCCCATGAAATCAAAGGAACAAATAATTGGGGTGTCTGTGCATAAGTGCCTTCATTCATTTAATAGTATTGACAACATCCAAATCATGTTGTTCTATATATGCTATTTATGGTGATACACCAGCACATACCTCGACTCCAAGTATTTGTTCCCTGATGGAGAAGGGAATATTCGTTGTTTGTTATGCAAACAAAACTTAGGTCATCTCAATTCAATTATACCTAGATGCTTGTCAAGTTTGCAATATTAAACTCCATGCAAGAAGTGCTCAGGTCATCTTGGTTTAATTATACCATGATGCTTGCATTTTCTTGCAACATAATGAGCTCAATGATGAAACTTAAGTTCCAGTTATTATGAAGTTCTCATATGTTACCTAAAGTTGTGTAGATACATTCATTTCATATTGCATTTCATTTAAACAGTTCATAACTTACATATCAGTGCTTCTTTTATAGAGATTTGTAGGTTACCTTTTAGGTTATATGTTCTCTTAGTCTATTCTTCTTGTGTCAAATACATTGTTATTTCACATTGAGGACATTTGGACAACAAATAATATTAAGACTTTTTGCATTTAACATTTTGCACTTAATCATTTAGAGATATGTTTTATCTTCATTAGGACTGTTCATTTGTATATAATTTGATCATGTATTATAGCTATCATTTCATCTCATTTTATCATGTTATTAGTTATTATATTCAATCATCTTAAGTACGTTATCCTTTATTTCATTAGCTATCATTTGTATTACATTGTTATTTATTATCCATTACATGTATTATATCATCATGCATTTATTATCTACTACATTGTTCATTAAAAATCCATTTCTTATCCATTATCCACATTATTTATATCATTGCATTAGTAATCACATAACAGCGCATTAGTAAACATCATTTAAGACATACATTTCTATGTTAACATCATATGTTAGATTTTTAACCATTATGTATCACATAGAAAGTAAATTATCTTGCATTCTAAGACATCCATTCTATGCATATTAAAGTAAAACATCACATCCTACATATGTCAGTACACACATGTATATAAATCATCCAAGTAAATCATGATAGAACTGCATCACTGTTAAATATAGAATCAATCATATAGCATCCATCATATAAAGTCCATAAAACAACAAAAATGTCCCAATGTCCAATGATATAAATCAATAACAATGTGTCCATAGTTAGTGTCTATCAAGTCGAAATATAATGATACAATGAATCATAATGGTACAACGGTGTATACAATGCTCTTTCAAAATCTATGAACCACTGCCCCCAAACTCTGTCTACGGGATACAATGTGGCCCTGTGCTACTAAACTCTCTAATGTTGAGGATCCACCCTGATCTCCTAAACCTGTCGGTGCTCTAGGAGGGCGTGATGATACACCCTCTCCACCAGCTAGTGCCCCTTTATCATGAACTACTGTCCTCACAGCCACTGAGCTCTCCCTATAACTCCTGATCCACTGATCCCTCGGGACTGCCTGTTTGTATGCCTCTCGCCAGTAGGATATCTCCTTCTCGGCATGTATCATGGCTCTGATGCTATCTCCATGAGGACCCAACTCCTTTGTGTGCTGTAGCTCATCTAGTAGCATCTCCGACTCCCCGAGTCTCTCAAGCACTGCATCCCGCTCATGTCTCAATACTCTCATCTGTCTATCCATCCTCTCAATCTGTCTCTCTAGATCTAGAACCTGGTCTACCTGCACCTGTGTAACTGCTAGTCAGACTAGCAGTGCATTAATATCTGGCTCCTCCTCAGCAGCATCTCTCTGAAAATAGGGATCCTATCCCCCAATATCCACATCTACCTGCTCATCCTGTGTTGGTACATCCGCCATCTCAGCATCTGGCTCATCCTATATGTCATCATGAACCTGGCCACCCTGTACAACACTGCCCTATGCCAATAAGATGTCTGCCTCATCCTGTACTGGGGCAGTTGGTATCTGTACCTGAGTGACTGGTACCTGTAATGGCACTCCTGTAACTAGCTGTGCTGGCTGTGCTAGAGGCTGTCTCCATCCCTGTCTAGATGAGGGAGGCATCAAACCCCTCTATCTCACTCCACCTCCCCTCATCCGTGGTCTTTCCCTATCCCCTCTCCTACCATCTCCACCACCATCTCCACCACCATCTCCACCATCTCCTCCTCCATCTCCTCCACCATCACTGCCGCCTCGTCTCCCTCGCCCATATCTATCTCTCCCTCAAAGTCTCCCCTGTCATCTCTCTACAGAATCTCTCTCTAGAGGCCTAGCTGTTGGATCTGTAATTTGTGGTACAGGAAAGTCTCTCAAGAACTGCTCAAGATCTGCAGTCATCCCAGGGTCTACCACTGTCTGTCTCATGGTCCATGCTTGAAATGGCATGTCCACAAACTCCTGTCTGGCCATATCAAATGATGCCATGGGTCCTGAGTCCCATCTCTCCCGATGAGTACGAGCATGCTCTGTCACTCCCTGGGGCATGCCCTGGACTTTGCCAAACTAGTGCAGAACCTAGCTAACCAACTATCTCTCCAAAATAAAGGGCATCCACCCTATCAACCACCGTGACTCAAAACAAAAACCTAGCTACCGCTCATCATCCCATGACTCACACCCTAAGTACGGTCTCCATGTCACTGTATCTAAAGTATCCAATGTATACCGCCAGAACTCTAAATGTCCCAGTTTTGCCTGTGACAAAACTAAGGAATATAAATGAATGTAGGGCTACCCTGCACCCCAAAATCTAATGGCCACTGGTCATGTCACTACAATGTGCTCCCATGCCCAAACATGGAGCAGTGTCACACCTGCCGATAGAGATGCACCCCCATGGTACACCACCTGATGCATATCATGATAAAGATGTGCTAATAAAAACACACCCCAAGCAAATTGGTTCCCCTCCATCATCCACTGTAATGTGTGGCCCCATCCAACTGCAAATCCGTGTGACCTACGATTAGGACATATGAATCCCCCAATCGCCCCTGCCAGAACCACTGGAAGAGGATCATATAAATTGACCATATCCTCCTAGCTAATTTCTCCATCCTCTATATCATCATCACCGAAGATGGCTCTGCACTCTGTGACTCTGCCGTGCCGATCATACTGTACCAGCTCACCTATGATGGGAAGATGGAGGATGTGATATACATCCTCTAGTGTCACTGTCATCTCCCCTGTCGAAAGATGGAAGGTACTCATCTCTTAGTGCCATCACTCTACTAATGTTGTCATCATGCTGAGATTCACCTGAATCTCAGGTGTGTAAATCATGTAGTACAACCCAGACACTCTGATTAGCAGTTTGTCAGTCTCTGATAGTGTCGATCTCAGATTCTGTGTGACGGGATATCTCTCCCATGACATCAGAGTATCTGTAATATCCTCCTATTCAAGTCAACAACAATCAACCTATCAGATTTTGATAAACTGATCTATCAATCTATCTATCCTATCATATCAATTTCAAACATGTTTTATCACGTGTTTGAACAAGATAATTCTATCAATTATCTACATTCAAGACTAGTTAACTAACAACCATGCTACAATGTTGCCTATCTTAATCCAATCGATCAAAATCAATCACCGACAGATCCAATCAGCTTATCGACATCAAGTTTGACCTAATTGAATATCTACTTTGATCATATTCTACCACCTAAAACACATGCGCAACATTGAAATATGCATGCATAACTTTCTTTTACATTTGCGCAGGTTTTAACCTATGCACAATTTTTCTCCACATTTGTGCAATAATTATATATGAATGCATAGATTTTAATATATGCGCACTTTTATTGCATACTTGCATAGTGCTAACTTTCTCCTAGTATGAATGCGCAGCTTTCCTACACGAATGCATAGAAGTTTTTAATTTTCTGCGCAAACGTTGCTTGTTTCTGCGCATTCATGCGCCGAAATTGCACATTCATACAATGCCTAAAAACAAAATTTTTTTCTAATCTAATCTATCATTCCATCTACCCTAAACATGCTAAAATTCTACTCTAACATACATCAAATCATGAAATCACAAAGGAGGATCGAATCACCTACCGGCTCATCCGAATTGGGTGGTTGCTAGAAGCGTCTGACCCTCTCAAAGCGGTGATCTGATAGTGGAAACAACATCCTGGCGGCTCTGCTCTTCTCTCTCCTATGCTCTGATCTCCAAATGACAAGTGTGCACAATGAGCTTATTGTGGACCCCTTAACCCTATTTATAGCCTGTGGACCCTATGTGCTTGGTGTGTGGACCCTACTACTCATTTTTCTCCCATTTTGCCTCATTTTCATCACTCTTTTCTACCCTTCTTTCATGAGATTGATTATCCAACTCAAAAAAATAATTAAAAAAAAATACAAATAAAAAATAAAAAATAAAATCTTTTTTGTCAATCAATCTCTCGAGGGGGCATGCATAGGTCGTTTAAGACATTGTCTGGGGTAGGGGCAAAAAATGCTTGATTTTTCTTTGAAACAATGTGACCAGCACATTATTTCAAAGAGGGGCAAAATGTATACACCTAAAAATGGCTTCATTAATTAATTAAATATTTATTATTTAATTACTATTGACTTGATAAATTAATTAAATATTTATTATTATTTAATTAATAATTATTCTTCTATTTATTAAATAAATTATTCAATTTATTTAGTGAATTCACTATAGTCTATTCCTCTATCCTAAGTTTTCTAATTAGTCTTATTAAAGTGATTTAATTAAATACACAATCACCTAAATATGACTAAGTTTCCTAGTCCACCTCACCTACCTAGTCACCTGACACATCACCTTGGCTAAAATAAATAATTTTTATTAATTATTTATTAGTAATTATCCTCACCCACACATGTCCTATTCTTAAGGGCTATGTGGCCTCATAGGACTTGGTCTCATGACCACATGTCCTCTCAACAACCAAGTCAAGAGACATTCCCTATTCCTAAGGGGCTTCTCAAGCCACCTCTAAGGGTCAAAGATGACTCATAGGACACTTGTGCACAGAGTCCTCATGAGGAAAAGGTCTCTCCCTCTTTCTCTTTTTGGTCTTTGTGAGACACTTGACATGTGTCTTTCCCTTCCACCTTCATCTCCTCCATGTCAATGTGAGAGGAACATCATCCCTATTCTTGCTCTCACATTCCAACTACATCCCCCTTTCTCTCAACTCCTTCAACCAAGTCAATCTTAGCCCTAGGATCTTCCACCTTTCATTCTCAACCGTAGGATTGCGCCACCTAGGCCTAGATCCTCCAAAACTCTATAAAAGGAGCCACATTTCCCCTTTGTGAGCTAATAGGTATTTTTGTAATAGGCATTCAAGCAATCAAGCATCCAAGCATTCTAAGAGCAATTAATCCATATTATCATCATTTCATTTGCATTCCATCCATTAGATTGCATAAGCTATTGTGCACTTATTTCATAAAATCTCCACACTTTGGTAGCATCTTGGGAGAAGGCTTCATTTGGAAATCTGAGAGCTCAACCTCTACAAGAAATCAAGGCTAGGAGGACAATGGAGACAAGCTGCATGGTAGGTGAAGGTAAATAATTTAGTTTCATCATTTTATAGTTACTTTGTATTCTTCATTGTGTTGCATTAGATTGATTTATTGGCTTTAAAGAGTTAATTTATCATCTCTAGTTATTAGACATCTAATTTGCATACAATACGTTGGAAACTATTATTTGGGTAGTTTTAGCTCATGGTTTTGTGGTATCATTTGATGGTTTCATGTATTTTATTTCCTATATATTAGGTGTATGAGATAGAGGTTGTGTAGAAGAGTCTTATAGGTGTTGAGGTGGTTTTGGATATCTAGTTGGTGGCAATCCTATGAGAAGCTTCCTCTACAAGTATATCAAGTATTTAGTTGTTGATTTCTGAAAAATATTTGAGTAGATTTTGGAGTGTGTGATTTTTCTCGTGAAAGAGTATTCCCATTGTAAATCACTACATTATGGTATAGAAGCTATTTTTGTTATTTCAATTTAATTTATGTAAATATTGTAAAGCTCTAAAAAGTTTTGCATAACTTCTCAAGATTATTGTAGGAAGTTGTAATGTCCCCTTTGTAGAAGATAGTCTAATAATAAATAATAAAAATAAATGAATAAATAATAATAAATTATAATATAATTTATTATTAAATTAATAAAATTCTATCATCAATATAATATTATATGAATATAATAATATTATAATAACATATTAAAAAATGACAATATATAATATTTATTATAACATCTATCATATATACAATATATAAATACAATAGAATAATATTATCCTTCATGTTATCATCATAATAATATTATCTATTTATATACATAATGTCTATAAATAACATCTATCATATTTGTTAATATAATAATAATATATAATAATAATTAACAATGAATATATTTTTGATTAATAACACATTACACCTAAGCTGCAACTACCATATTCCTTCCACGTGAATAGACAAAACCATGAGACCATTGAGGAATTTGGTTCCTTGATACCATGATATATTTTAGCCATTGTAACTAGAGGTCAACAATTAGAAAAGACAAAACAATAAGGAAATGTGATTTGTTTTTGATTAAGGTAAAAATGGGTTTTGAAGGGGCCCTGAAAATCTATACAATAAAACTTAAGATAGGACATTAAGAGCTCCCAAAAAATAATAGACCAGCTTGAACAAAAGGCCAGAAACCCCAAGCAACACTACCATGATTTAGACTTTGAAAAATAGCAGTCCAACAAATAAAATCCCTAACCTCATCACAAGATAAAACATTGGAGAACGATAGAAGAAAGAAAGGGAACTATCCATGTGTCCTCTTCTTATGGGATCGAAGGGTCATGTCAAATGAAGAGGATGACCTCTTTGAATGTTTACCTTTAACTGTGATCCAACCCTCTTCAACTCTAGCAGCCACATCCTGTCAGCACAAAAAATCCAAGACTGAAGATCCAACACCCAACAAAGGTGTTGAACTAGCCAATGAAACATCCAACAGAGGGCCAATTTTGGTCCCAGAAAGAGGGACAACAAAACTAGAACCAACAACAACCTCAAACCTAGTAGGGATAGTAGAAATAGCACCCACAGAACTGCCAACAGCGAGCCTGGCACCATCCAGCAAAGAAGAAGTTGGTCCAGAACTAGCAGAAGGACCATAACTAACAACCTCAACAATCCTTGCAGGATCAACAAGAGGCAAAAATGGGCATGAGCCTTCCACCTCCATAGTTGGCACCCGAGTGCCTAAAATAGGAGCAATCTCCTTCCCAGGCTAAGAGGATCTTTTTAGGACTGTGTAGTGTTGGGTGGAAGTACCCTTCCACCAAGAAAGAGAGGATTTCTAATATCAAGGCCACATTGAGCATAAATGTGACCAGTCTTGAAATATTTTCGCCACCTAAAAGGAATACCTTTGTAGTCAAGCTATTGGATCCAAGATCCCAAGGATGATTCAATTTTAATTTCAGCTGGAAGACCCAATGAGGTGTCAAGGTCTACCAGGATACAAGCAAAGGTAGAATGATAAATCATGAAGAACTCCCCCAAAGCCTCACCCACTTCCTCAAGGATGGAATCATGCCATGGATGAAGGGGGAGATTAAGGAGCCTAACCCAAATAGGGATCTTGTTGAAGACTTTAGTGGACGGATTGAAATCAGGGTGCTAGGGCTTAACCATAAGCATAAATTTGTCCTCCTCCCAGCTGAAGAAATCATCACACAAGATCTTAGATCTATCCTTAGCATTATCAAATTTATCTATGAAAAACCCTTTTTCCATAGGAAAAATATGAATAGTATTTGATAATTTTGGTTCCCATCTACGAGACACCCATTCATGCAGTTGGGGGAGGCTAGGCCAGAAACCCCGAAAATGGCAAATCAGTCCATGAGACTTAAAAATATCAGTATTGTTTTCCAAGCTCCCTTTAGCCTCAGAAGAAAGCTTGACAGAAAGAGAACAACTCACTGGAATCGGAGCGAAGGGAGATGCATTGCTAGAAGGAACCCTAGGTCCTTCCCACCCGTAGTATTCTTGAAACAACCTTTGCAAAAGACCCTGTTGCAAGAGAGTGTTGTTGACTGGAAGACCTGAAAGCTTCTACAATAGAAAATGAGGAAGTTGTAGACGGAGAAAACCCCCAGACCCAACAACAAGCAAAGAGGGAGAGGTCGACGTCAAAGAAGAGACCAGCCCCCCAGGATTGCGAAGCCCATTCCCGATAGCCACAAAAGGCACAGTCAACACCCCGCCATCAGAATGAGGGCACTAGGCCTAGACACAGAAGGAGCAACATTCAAAATACCTGGGCGATAAAGTAGTTGCAGTGTCATTGAATGAAATTTATAGGAAATGTGATTTGTTAAAAGTCACCTTGCCACATATTTTCCATTTGAATACGTAGACTATCCAATTAATGAAGACAAATCATAAATTGATATTGTGTGAAGGTCTAATAATAATTTATCGGTAATCAAGACAATAACCGTTATGTATGAAATGGTGTAAGTAATATCAAAGGCATAACTAACGATTTTTCATGGATTACAAATAATTGTCATGAAAAGATCGATCAAGGAAAGACATGACCCATCAAACTTAAGAATGCCAACCTGTGGGGTTTTCAGGTATAAGAGAGATTTCTCATCCACTCCACCAATCACCAGGGAATAAGAAAGGAGAACAAACATAGATGGTAGGGAAGAAAATAAGATAGTGATATATATAGCAGCGGTTGATGGACGTAAATGTACAGTAGTGAAATATTGAAGAAACCAAGGAATTGAATGAAATATAAATTTGATTGCCATGATAGAGATAAACATATTAGAGTAGGGATAAAAGTAGAAAAACTTTGTACTAATCAACTGTTAAATTATCTAAGGACTGGAATCAAAATATTAATAATATAACATTCATAAATCATATTCAATACTCTTATGTGTGGCAAAATAAAAGAATTGTGAACAAGTTCTAAATAGAAAATAGTTTCTTAAAGTTGGAATTATAAGAATTCAACCAAAATATTAAAACATTGTATAAGGAGATATTGTAGTCATCTAAGACAATGATTAGACGTTTGCTTGTTAGATAATCATAATTATAATAGACTTATCATTTCACTACAAAGGGACTTATAATATTATTTGGTACCCATGTCGATATAATTCAACTAACATAAGGTTGCTCACTCATCAAACATATTTACATCTGCATAAAAGTTATATGTAACAATCTCCAACATATCAGATTCTTAAAACTACAAGTTCCATTGGTCATTTAATTTGTCTATTTGACAAAATAAAATATTCGATAATAGCCATAACCTAAGTGAATCTACAAGGGCTATTACACTTACATTCTGCATCATTTATCAATTACATAAGTCTACAAAGGATATAAGATATTATAAATCAAAGTGAACAAAGCGAATTCAGGGTAATTGTCTTGAATTCCCAAGTCAACTAGGAAGGGGACATTATAGAAATTGTCCCACTACCTTAACTTCCTTTTAAGTATTATCTTGAAGCCTAATCACATTTGGTTTCAATGGTGGGTTGTTAGGTTTTTTAAATGAGTAGGATCTTGTGCAAAAGGTACTTTGTGATCTTGTTGCAGGAATTTTAGATGACAATTTTATTAGGAAAAATAGAGGTGAATAATTTTTTTAGAAAATAATTTTTAGATGTAGAAGCTGAAGATGGAGGATTTGTCAATAGATCAAGATCTAATATGGGCTGCTACTAATTTGAGAATATCTCCGGACCTATTATATGTCCCCTACTGGGACTTACACTATTTTACTTAGCTATTCCCCACTAGAGTTTGGATTCCATTTGGAAATGACAATTTAAATATTCCTTACTAGGAGAATGTCATCCAATGATTAACATACAACAATAATTTAAATAAGATTAAAATAAGAAACAAACCTAATTCATAATACATACTTAAGTTTTAATTCCTTACTTTCCTCCTAATCAATCACCTTAAAAAGGTTGGGGAGTACTTGTCTGTGGGCATTTGGAAACACTTTTAAAAGTAGGCTCCCTCAAGGATTTGTGGCACATATATGCATCACCTATTTTGAAACTATGTCCTAAAGGATTCATGATATACATCCTTACCCCAATCTTGGGAGTTTCCTCCTACATCGCAATGTATTACTCCATCCCTGACAAAGTCAACCTAGCCTCTTAACGATATTAGTGAATGATAAGGGAATCAGATAAGTATATATTATTATCTTATGTATTACAAATATATGTATATATCTATATAATATAAGTGGTGTATAATTTAGATTCATTATTATTAATATATATATATATATATATATATATATATATATATATATATATATATATATATATATATATATATATATATATATATATATATATATATATATATATATATATATATATATATATATATATATATATATATATATATATATAATTACGATCTCATCATCTTTTGTAACCCCACATTCAAACATCTACTTGCAAAGAGAATTGAGCTTGGTAGAGAAGTCTTGGATACAATCAAAATGCCTTTGATCAAGGCTCATTAGTTCATTCTCCAAATGAAACTTCCTTATCTTATTTGGCTTACCAAAGAGATTCTCCAAGGTGGCCCAAGTATCATTAGGAGTTTTGCAAGATGCAACATGAAATCGGAGATCAAGAGAAATGGACAATTGAAGAGTACCAAGAGCTTCATTTCTTCTATCAAGCCATAATCTCTTTTCTACAACTCCTTGTGTGGGTTCAAGATCTTCACCATATGTGATTCTATGCAACTTTAATGTAAGCAATAGTAACACCATTTGTGATTTCCACTTATGATAATTATATGTAGTTAGAAGTATAACTTTGGACCAATCCATGATCAAACAAGAGAATGCAACAAATATTCCTCACAATACCAACAAATTAATCTGTTGTACACAAGAAATAGTGCAAAACTAACATGCAACTTCATTGGAGTAAATGGAGTAGAAAACTACAAAATATTAGAAAAATACCTCAACCATGACAAAGTTGGCGAAATGAGTTTTCCAATGATAAATCATTCGCTAAAAATGGACTCCAGATGCAAATGTTGTTTAAGTTTGAAAAAAAAGCCTATTAAAGGCACTTTCAAAGTACCAGAGATAAAAACAGCTAAGCCAATGTTTCTCCATATGACGACAAAAATGCTCCACACCTCAACCAAAATATATTGGGCCCTAGATCCGATTTTTGATATATATATATATATATATATATATATATATATATATATATATATATATATATATATATATATATAACACAATGCTGCGAGCCATATTAAGAGTTCATTCCTTTAATATATATAATATCCTTCTCCCTATCTAAATCCCACTACTTAATACCCAAAATATGTATATTTAAGCCGATAGGCTTACTCCGAGAGAGATGCCCGTCGGAATTTTCAGACAATCTGGCAGTCTTATGCCGAGAAATGGGAAAGCAGTGCCGGGAAAGCTATGAAATGCAGGAGAAACGTGGAAGGGTTGTTCTGAGTTGGCTACCTGGCTGGTAAGCCCGCGACCCCAAACTCCATTAATGGCAAGGAAAATATAACCATTATTTCACAATTAACATACGTGCGGGCACCGTCAGGTTTGAATGCTCAACAAAAGGTTATCATTTATAATAATTTATGAAGCCTGCTCGCTTCATGCACTTTCGTTTTACTGATTCTGAGTTTCCCATAATTCAGATAAATGTGGGAAAATTAGAGGTGACGACTGTAGCGAAAGTGTTACTGTTAAATTATAATTTGAAATTGGCATTCAAACATTTGAAGTCGTCCATCATAATCTCTGTAGAACACGCTCTGTGAATTTTTGTTTACACAGTTTAATAGTAAATAGTTTATCCTTCCAATATAGAATTCAACAGAATATACATAAAACGATTAAGTCTGCCTAGAATTTATGAATTGTATAAGGGTGACTAGATATATAATTTAATATAAAATGTTTAATTTTCAATTTAATTTAAAATATAGGATTAAACATATAATTTATTAAAGATAATATAAATGTTAAATATAAGATACAAAATTTAATATATAATATAGAAAATTACTTATCACTAACATAAGTGATAATAATATTTTTTATTATTTCAAATAATTAATGATTATTTTAAGAACAAGTACATGATATTTAAAACAAACAAATTATAAAATATAGAGTATAATAAAAATATATACAATTTCAAAGAAAATAGAAATTAAATATAATATAATTTAGAATAATCTTATTTATCTCTTTCTATGTAAATCCTCTAAGGAATGAGTGAATAAGTGTGGTTTTTATCCTCTCTTTAGCTTTGTTATTCACCCAAATACTCTGTCTCTTCATTTCTACTTTATCATCGGTATGACTGTAAGATCATACTATGCTAGAGTAGTTGCTAAATGTAGCGGTGTTTAAGAGTTTTTTCTTAACATACATACTCTCCTCATTACAATCTACACCATACTACAATTATAATTAGGACACAATAAAGATATTTTATTAAATTAACTAATTTGACTTGGCATTAGGATACTTATCAATTAATGATTTGAAGTGGCTCTATAATGAATGGTTCATAATATGCAACACTAATTGGAGGTTTTTCAAATGGGTAGCAAACTAAGTGGTTTTAACCTCGAAGGAAACTTCACAAGTAAGTGTGCTTGACTTGGAGTAGTACTGGGATGGGTGACCTCCCGAGAAGGCTCAACGCTTCACCTTTGTAAGCACCGCCTAGATGCAACGAATGCTAAAGCATCACCTAGATGCAATGAATGCTAAGTGTATCAATTTTTCTCATGGGAGATGGGTTCTTTTGAACCACTACTCATCAAACATGGATCCTTGAGTTTGACTCAAAAATTCAATTAAAATCGAATAACAATATCACAATCTAACTTGTTGTAAAAAACATCTACTACTTGGTAATTGGTGAGCTAAAGGGCCTCTCTGATGAAAGGTTCATAAGGCACAATACTTGTTGAAGGTTTCACAAATGGGTTAGCAAGCTAAGTGGGCTTAACCTTGGAGAAAACTCCATCATTACGAACATGCACACTTGAGTTGGAGTAGAACTAGGATGGGTAACCTCTCGGGAAGGCTCAATACTTAACCTCTTTGAGAATCATGCAAATGCAATGAGTGCTAAATGTACCATTAATTCTCATGAGAGATGGATTCTCGTGAATTACTACTAATGAAATATGGGCGAATGAGTTTGACTTGAAAACTACATAGTTGAATCCTAATAGAAATGTTATAATTTAACTTATTATGGATGATATCTCTTACTAATTGTATTTTTTAAGTTAACTTAGACCACACTTAAAAAATATTATTTTCTTCACGAATAAAATATTTAATTTATAAATTAATGATTAATATTAGGGAAAACAAAGCATATCTATCCTAAAGAAAAACTATTTAATATATTTAAAATATTCAAGCATCAATTTATTGAAATAAATATTAATATCCTATTAAAAATTAATAAAAATATAATATTTATTATTATATAATAAATAAATAAAAAGAAATAAGAAAATGATGGATGGTAAGTTTTCTAAAAATAAAATTAAAGAGACAATGATATTTTAATATTTGTTATATTTTTCTAAATTTATTTAGAAAGTTATTTTAGATCTAAAAAGTTTTATTTTCATATTTATTATTTAATATATATTATTTTATATTTTAGTTTTTATTTCACAAGTTTCAAGATACATGTATATAGAATAAAGTTTTATAATAAACTTAAATTCATAAGTTTTAATTGTTTGCTTATCAAAATTTGCATGAGCATCTAAAAGCGCATGTCGAGAGAGAGAGAGAGAGAGGTAAGATGAGAGAGGGATAGGGAGGGGGAAAAAAGGAGTGGACCTATGTGATAGAGAGAGGTTACCAATGAAGGGAGGTGTAAGATAAGATAGAGATACTCGGGAGAAAGGAGTGTCTATGTGTGTGAGTATTATGTGGACTACTATACAATATCATTTGATATATAACACGGTCAGCACATCTTGCCGGTATGCTTTGTTGGGATATGTACTACATAGATCCGATAAATTGTTTTATGAGAATCTAGAGTTAATATTTGTGCTACACTGTTTTATAATTTTCTACATCAACAATACAGTAACATCATTTAATATTATAACACTATTGGCGTAACCCTTGCACCCTTAAAAGGTGAAAGTGCTAGTATAATATTTAATTCGATTATATCTCCCCTACAACACTAGACATATAATATCAGTCTCTAATATGTTCCATCTTCTATGTATTACTAGTACCCATCAACGTCCCCATAAGCTCAACCAAACCAAGGGAGACAATGTATAAAAAGTGAATCCCTTTGTTTATGGTTTAGGGTTTACTTTAGATGCATTCAATCTTTGGTAATCAAGGAAACATAATTATGTAGCTATTGATTAGTGAAGAATATATGATGATTTTTTTAGTACGTTAACACAAGTGTAGTTAGCCTACGTGACAACTGGATCTCATTCCAAAGGTTTCTTTTAATTTTTTATTTTGGGATTAAAAAATAGTACTATTTGTGTTTCTTGTCTTAGCTTTCTCTCATAGATGTGGCAGTGTTTTTCCTTTCTTTTGTTGGAGATGATTCTTCCTCCTTGTTCTATTGCTTCCTTCCTAGACCCCTTAGCATCCCCCTCTCCCATTTGAAGTGAGCATTCATTGATCAGTTCCATTTTTTTTAGAGACACACCGTTTTGACATGAGTCACACCCTTTAATTTAGTAAATTAACAATTGGTTGTATATGCTTGTTTGCCTTGAAGCAATAGTACCGTCATCCATGATAGAAATAATATTGTGGTTTAGAGATTTAATTAATAATGTGATTTTATTTTATCATGTAAGGGGGAGACAAAATTAGATATTTAAAATATTATTAGAGTCAAGTTGTATGTAGAAATGTATGTATGTATGTATGCCATTGTACTTGGATCAATAGTATTTGTTTGAGCAATATATTTATATTATAATTTCTTAATGTTTATAATCATAATCAATATCTCTAGTTCGATCTTTATTTGGTGATTGTCAAATACACTAGTATATAAGTCTAGTCATCTTTGATCTATATAGTAGATTTCATCACATGTGGGTGTCTCAAATTTGCCTTGTACTTATAAATTACTATAATTATTTATTTATTTATTTAATTTGATTATTTATTTATTTATTAAATTGTATTTTGGAAATGAGACATCACACCTTCAAATCCTACATTAGCTGCTTAGTATGAATTTATGGATTGTAAATCAAAGGGTCTAATAAGATTAATTCTTGACAGACTTTGTTTTAATCAATGTCCATGAAGACTCTTTTGCAAAGTAGTTGTGGAAGAAACTTGGTGACATCTATCAAACCAAATCTTTAGCGAATAAGATTTTCTTGAAGAAGAGATTTTATTCTTTGAAAATGGAAGAGGGTGGACGAATTATAGACCACTTAGAATCATTCAACATGTAGGTGGCTCAGTTCTAATTTGTTGGTATCAAGATGGATGAGGTAGGACAAATGTCTGATCTTTCTTTTTTATTTGTCTAATTCATGGGATTTTCTTATTATGGCTATTGAGACTACTTTGTTGTTTTGAAGCTCGAAGATGTCATGGGTTATTTTTCTTTCAGAAGAAATGTAGAGGGAGGTATCCATCATTGCAAAGGAGGCCCTAAATGTTTGTGGAATACTTAAGGGAAAAAGAAGAAGAATGAGAAGCATAATAAAGCCAAGTCTAAGGGGAGATCTGAATCTCTTGGAAAGTCCAAAGTTATTTGTTGGAAGCCTGGTAAGTCTAGACACTTCCATAAGGAGTACAAAGAAGAAAAAAAGAAGAAGACTTGAAGAAATTTGATTATGATTCTAAGTCTGAGAAGGAATATCGTGATGCATCCATTATAGCTTTGGTCACTCCTACATGCAATGATGCATGGTTAATTGAATGGGTACATGTTTTGATATGACCTCTAATAGAGATTAGTTTTTTTGAATATGAAGAATTTGATGGAGGTAAGGTGTACTCTGGTGATTATTCTCATTTGGACATTTTTTGTTCATGATAAAGTTAAAATCGGGTTTCTTGATGGTAGAATAAAGGATTAATGATATGTTGCATATCCCTAGACTAGATTGAAACTTGTCATATGTGAGCAAAAATAATAGGTGCAAGTGTGGAGATAGCTTTTTTACGTGCAATGGAAAAAGGTTAGAGGTGATATGTTGATTGCTAGAGGTTTTAGATTTGGCACATTATATAACTTAGAAGCATACACTATTGAGTATAATAGTACTTTTGTGAAAATTAAATCTATGAATACTTCATTGGAAGAGGTGAGATTTTCACCTTCAGTAGATGGTCATAGTTTTTGGGCACCTAAAGGTGCTCTTTCTTTTGAATCAAGTTTATCTACATAAAAAACTATGTTATGACACTAGAGACTTGGTCAAATTGGAGAAAGGGTCTAAGGGCATTGAAAAATTAAAATCTTGTTAAAGATTTGAATGATTATAATATTGACTTTGATTTAATTGAGCATTGCATATATTATAAATTTAATGGTGACCATTTCCTATACATTCAATTACATGTTGATGATATGTTATTCATTGGTAAAGGGAAACAGTTGACAAAAGAACTAATGCATCAGTTTGTAGCTAAATTTGAAATGAAAGATATTGGTATAGCTAAACACATTCTTGGGATGGAAATTAGAAGAAATGGAGTAGAAAAAAAACTATGGCTAGATCATAGTAAGTATTGAATTCGGTTTTACATGGGTTTTAAACATCCATGGTTGTAGACCATTATGTGTTTCTTTTATAGTTGGAATAGAGTTAAATCTACTTTAGATTTTTCTACATCCCCAAAAAAGATGGAAGACATTAGTAGAGTGTCTTACTAGAGTGCAGTTAGAAGTTTGATGTATGTTATGTTCTACACTAGACCAAACATTTCCCAACTAGTGGGAGTACTTTGCAAATATGTTTAATTTTGGAAGACTTCATTAGGATGTGGTCAAAAGAGTCTTTAGATATTTGAAGGGTATCTTCAAGAGTATTCTTTGTGTTATCATGGTGATTTTATAGGAGACCATATATTCCTTGATATCTATGGTTGTGTGGATTCAAACTTGATGATAGAAAATGATCCATTGATGCGTATGTGTTTACTTTATTTGGTGGTGCAATCACTTGGATAAGTAAGTGATAAATTGTGGTTTCTATGTATATTACTAAAACTAAGAATATGACATCTACTCATGCATATAAAGAATCCATTTGGCTTAAAAATATTGTTTTCCAATATTGGATTAAAACAAGGTGTAGTGATAGTTTATTGTGTTAGTCAGAGTGAGACTTTCCTAGCTAAGAATGTAACATTTCATGCGAGTACCAGGAACATTAATGTTTAGTACCATTTTGTTAGAGATATGGTCAAAGATGGTAGGGTGAAGCTAGCTAAGTTAAATATTTTGATGTATGTTGTTGATTCTTTAACTAAGGCTATGAGCATAGAGAAGGTTAGATGGTGTTCAAAATCTATGGGCCTCATGGACTTTCACAATTAAACTATGTCGTAGATAATATGTTTTCTCTTGTAAGGTATTGAAGTGGGAGAATGTTAGGAAAATGGTGTCTCAACCTTGAAATTACATAAGGTTATTATTAATAGTAAGTTTACATTTGAGCATAAACTAGTCTGAAAATTTCCCCAAAGCTATGAATTAGCTAAATAAACATGTTGGTCAAATTTCATTGCAAGATCACGTATGGATTTGAAAATGTCAAAGTTTATTTTGAAGGCCTTAGAAGCATTTTTGGTCTTGAAAGTGGTCATAACTAGCAAAATAGGTTATAGTTTGATGGAGCACTTCATGATCTTTTTAATGCTTCAAACAATTCATTAATTAAACCAAAAGTTATGGCCTCAAAGAGTTGGGCCTCCTAAAATGGTAAATATAAAAACATGTTGGACACATAAATGAGTTGTTAAGGGAAGTTACATGTGTTGGTCTATGTTTTGGCACATCATAGGGCATTTTGGATTGGAGAGAAGTTGGATGCCAATTTTTTGTGGTTTTAGCTCATGGTTTTGTAAAATTATTTGATGGTTTCATATATATTAGGTATATGAGATAGAGGTTGTGTGGAAGAGTCTTATGAATTTTGAGTTACATTTGAATAGATTCTAGTTGGTAATACCTTGTGAGAAGTATTCTTTGTAAGTATATTGTATTTTATTGTTAATTTCTAAATAATATATTGAGTGACTTACTTGGGTTACACTTTTTAGCCAACTTTGACGCTCAAATAATCATTTTGAGAAAAACCTTCACATTCAGACACCTACCCTAAATAATTGTGCATCCAATTACGAAAAATGCACCGAATCACAGATGCACACATTTATTTATTACATGTGCAACCCTAAAATTTCCTGACATGCATGCGCAAGTACCCCACACGTATGCGCGTATCAACTACCAGTTTGCTGCGCATACATGAGCCACAACTATGCATATGTTTTTCGCCCCAAAACAACAAATTTTCCTACTTATTCCTAGGTTGGATCTAGCCTATACATGCTAAAATTCTACTCTAAATCATGAAAAAAATCACAAAATGACCAAGAGGATCAGATCACCTACCGACTCTCCTGAATTGGGAGGTCTCTGGAAGCGTTTGACTCGCTCAAATCGGTGGTCTGGCAGCGGGAATGACATCCTCTCAGCTCAGCTCTCTTCTCTCCACAAGCTCCAATCTCTTAATGCCACATGTAACAATGACCCTATAATGGACCCTTTGACCCTATATATAGCCTATGGACCCATTTTGCTTGGTGTGTGGACCCTCCCTATCCAAACTTTCCTGTCACCTCCATTTCACCCACATTTCTTCCAAATCTTTTCGTGAGATTAATCGTCAACCTAAAAAAAATATTAATAAAAATTTGTCGATCAATCTCTCAAGGGGGCATGCATGGGTCGCTTCCGTCTAGGACATTGTCTGGGACAGGGGCAAAATGCTTGATTTTTCTTTGAAACAATGCGACCAACACATTATTTCAAAGAGGGGCAAAATGTATACACTTAAAAATGGCTTGATAAATTAATTAAATATTTATTATTTAATTAATATTGGCTTGATGAATTAATTAAATATTTATTATTTAATTAATATTTATGGGTATGTGCAAGATCATGAGGGGCCAAACTATGCCCTTAAGTGGCAATGAAAAATCAGCAAATCAGGGTTAGTCAACTTGACTTGAAAATTTCAACTAGTTATGAACCTAATATCAAAAAGTTGTAAGAATAGAATCTGTAGAAAATTGAATGTAGTTTCTAAACTACTAGGCCTTTTTTGAGAAAAAGTTAGTATGATTGGTGAAAAGTATAGATTTCAATGTAGCAGTACAAAAATTTCAGGAAAAAAAAGGTAGGTGTATGTCTGACCACCTTAATCATAATCAAATGATAATATTTTATTATAAGATTTTATATATAAGTAGTAGACTCATGCTCGGATGTGACACATATTTTTTTATAATTTTATTCCAAAAAATAATTAATTATGAATTTTCTGCTACAACATTTTCAGAATAAAAAAACTCCCGTGTCTGACCACCTTAACTCATTCAAAACTTTACAAAATTCAAATTTTTATTTTTTTTTCCTTATAGTAGGTGAAGCATAGAATGTGACGCATTTTTTGGATTTCAAAAATGTTATACCGTTTGAAAGTTATAGTCATTTTTCAGTATATAAATCAACACTTTGGAGGTAGCTCAATTAGAAAATAACTAATAATTACTTACCGAATTCAAAATTTGACAGCAATTATATCGATAGAAAGCTGATAATCTCCTTAAGATACCCTTTTCATTTTATCAAATTCAGGTGAAAAAAAAGTCATCAACTACATTGTCAATGTTTAGAACTCAGAGAAACAGAGGAAAAACACGTATTTGAGACATTCCAATAGTTGACCATGTAGGTTTGGTGCACAAAGCAATAATGAGCCTAATCGGGTACTTGATATTTACCCAAATATGACGCATAATTTTCACTTTGCCCCCACTTTCTCCCTCCCATTTCTCCATCCTTCATAAACTATATATTAGTTATATATTAGATATATTAAATATTATATAATATCAATTATATATTAAATGTTATATAATATATATTTTACATTAAATATTATTTAATATATATTAATATTAAAAACTATATGTTAGATTATATATTATATATATTAAATATTATATAATATACATGTTACATTAAATATTATTTAATTATATATTAATATCAAAAACTATATATTAGATTATATATTATATATTAAATATTATATAATATACATTTTACATTTTAAATATTATTTAATATGATTCTGAGCATGAGCATGAGTCCCTACAGGGGCATAGTTGTGCCTTTTACAGGTGCCAAAAACCCTAGCTACGCAGAAATGGAGGCTTTGAAGAATAGTTCACTGGAGGCAGATTATAGAAGTAGAGGGCAAGAGAATCACTCTGTTTCCACCACCTGTGGCTGTGAAATGGTATCTTTCCCTGCTTTTTCAACTGGAACGCTAAATTGAAAAGGTTCTCGAAATAGATTCTAGTCACCAGACAATTGTACCATGCCTGTTGATAATCTGACAGCTCAATAGAGTCATTGGTAGGTTAAACAAGAATAACCAAACGGACCTTTGAACTGGCCGAAGATTATGGAGAGCGGGGAAGGGTTTGGTAAAATGAGTAGTTGTACTAGAAATTATGCAGGTTTCGTAGAACTGACCGCATTAATAAATTTAATGAAGAGATCAGCGACGACATGACATTATGAGGAAAGCCTTGCCATTTTGATGGTGCTGCCCCGATATTATGAAGAATGTCTTGCCGCTTCAATGCCAGCGCTACCTCTATCTCAGATTTTTGCCATTGCTTCTCATCAGTACTCTGATATATGGCAGGGATTGTGGGCTTTTGCACAGCATAGTCCATCATAAATTCTCTATAAATCATCATGCGTTACAATATTCTGCGTGTTTCTGAATGACTTACTCAAAGAATTTAATTTTTACCGTAATTTTGGATCCATGGATTTTCATTTTGCGCTCGGAGAGAAGCTGTGGATTGCAAGAATTTGATAAATTTGGTTTATCTCATTTTCTTTCTTTTCCATTTATGAGTAATACAATTTATTTTTTTCTGTCTTAAATGATTTTGCCTGAAGTTAATGAATTTTTTTAGATGATTTTGTCTAAAGTTTTAATGAAATTTCTTCCATGGATGCTAATGAAATCTCTTCCATTAATGCTGATAAGATGCTTAAATTCAGAGTTAATAAATTCTATAGCTTGAATGTTCTTTGTTGTAGAAGGTTATTTTCATGGTTTGTCATTCATGCAATTCCTTAATAGTTTCATTCTTAACAGAATTCATAACTACATTTTGAATTTTCCAATTTTCTTCTTGATCGTTGAAATATTTTCTCCTCCACTGAACATTTTGTAATCAGTTGATATACAATCACATTTTTGTCTTGGCCAATTATGTGGGCTCGTGATCGAGCCTGTAGATCCATAAAAGGGTTGAAATCTGGATCTGGTGGAAGAGTAGTATTAGCAAGAAGTCATTCAATAACATCTCATTTGGGTCATGGGGACTCCCTAGGGGTCCTATTATGCCTTATCACGTGTTAGGAACCCTAGGGAGTCCCCATGACCCCTTTTGACACATTGGAATGCTCAAGTGTCTCTTAAGGGGTCTTAGGACCCCTTCGGACACACTTGAGCATACCAATGTGTCAAAAGGGGTCATGGGGACTCCCTAGGGGTCCTAGAATGTCTTATCACATGTTAGGACCCCTAGGAAGTCCCCATGATCCCTTTTGACACATTCAAATGCTCAAGTGTGTTTTAAGGGGTCCTAAGACCCCTTCAGACACACTTGAGCATTCTAATGTGTCAAAAGGGGTCATGGGAACTCCCTAGGGGTCCTAGTATGCCTTATCACGTGTTAGGACCCCTAAGAAGTCCCGATGACCCCTTTTGACACATTGGAATGCTCAAGTGTGTCTTAAGGGGTCCTAGGACCCCTTCGGACACACTTGAGCATTCCAATGTGTCAAAAGATGTCATGGGGACTCCCTAGGGGTCCTAACACATGATAAGGTGTACTAGGAACCCTAGGGAGTCCCCGTGACCCCTTTTGACACATTGGAATGCTCAAGTCTGTCTTAAGGGGTCGTACGACCCCTTAAGACAGACTTGAGCATTCCAATGTGTCAAAAGGGGTCACTGGGACTCCATAGGGGTCCTAGTACACCTTATCATATGTTAGGACCCCTAGAGAGTCCCCATGATACCTTTTGAAACATTGGAATGCTCAAGTGTGTCTTAAGGGGTCGTAGGACCCCTTAAGACACACTTGAGCATTCCAATGTGTCAAACGGGGTCACGGGGACTCCCTAGGGGTCCTAATACACCTTATCATGTGTTAGGACCCCTAGGGAGTCCCCATGACCCCTTTTGACACATTGGAATGCTCAAGTGTGTCTTCAAGGGTCGTAGGACTCCTTAAGAGACACTTGAGTGTTCTAATTTGTCAAAAGGGCTCAAGTGTGTCTTAAGGGGTCTTAGGACCCCTTCAAACACACTTGAGCATTCCAATGTGTCAAACAGGGTCATGGGGAATCCCTAGGGATCCTAGTATGCCTTATCACATGTTAAGACCCCTAGGGAGTCCCCATGACCCCTTTTGAAACATTGGAATATTCAAGTGTGTCTTAAGGGGTCTTAGGACCCCTTAAGACACACTTGAGTGTTCCAAAGTTTCAAAAGGGGTCATGGGGACTCCCTAGGGGTCCTAGTATGTCTTATCACGCGTTAGGACCCCTAGGGAGTCCCCATGATCCCTTTTGACACATTGCAACACTCAAGTGTGTCTTAAGGGATCCTAAGACCCATTAAGAAACACTTGAGTGTTCCAATGTGTCGAAAGGGCTCATGGGGACTCCTGAGGGGTCCTAGTACACCTTATCACATGTTAGGACCCCTAAAGAGTCCCCATGACCCCGTTTGACACATTGGAATGCTCAAGTGTGTCTTAAGCGGTCTTAGGACCCCTTAAGATACACTTGAGCATTCCAATGTGTCAAACGGGGTCATGGGGACTCCCTAAGGATCCCTTAAAACACACTTGAAAATTCCAATGTGTCAAAAGGGGTCATGGGGACTTTCTAGGGGTCGTAGTACACCTTATCATGTGTTAGGACCCCTAGGGAGTCCCCATGACCCTTTTTGACACATTGGAATACTCAAGTGTGTCTTAAGGGGTCCTAAGACCCCTTAAGACACACTTGAGCATTCCAATGTGCCAAAAGGGGTCATGGGGACTCCTTAGGGGTCCTAGTAAACCTTACCACGTGTTAGGACCCCTAGGGAGTCACCATGACCCCTTTTGACACATTGGAATGCTCAAGTGTGTCTTAAGAGGTTCTAGGACTTCTTAAGACATACTTGAGTGTTCCAATGTGTCAAAAGGGGTCATCGGGACTCCGTAGAGGTCCTAGTATGCCTTATCAAGTGTTAGGACCCCTAGGGAGTCTCCATGACCCCTTTTGACACATTGGAATGCTCAAGTGTGTCTTAAGGGGTCGTAGGACCCCTTAAGACACACTTGAGCATTCCAATTTGTCAAAAGGGCTCAAGTGTGTCTTGAGGGGTCTTAGGACCCCTTCAAACACACTTGAGCATTCCAATGTGTCAAACGGGGTCATGGGGACTCCCTAGAGGTCCTAGTATGCCTTATCACGTGTTAGGTCACCTAGGGAGTTCCCATGACCCCTCTTGACGCATTGGAATGCTCAAGTGTGTCTTAAGGGTTCATAGGACCCCTTAAGACACACTTGAGCATTCCAAAGTGTCAAGAGGGGTCATGGGGACTCCCTAGGGGCCTAGTATGCCTTATCATGTGTTAGGACCCTTAGGGAGTCCCCATGACCCATTTTGACACATTAGAATGCACAAGTGTGTCTTAAGGGGTCCTAAGACCCCTTATGACACATTTGAGCATTTCAATGTGTTAAAAGGGGTCATGGGGACTCCCTAGGGGTCCTAGTATACCTTATCATGCGTTAGGACCCCTAGGGAGTCCCCATGACCCCTTTTGACACATTGGAATGCTCAAGTGTGTCTTAAGGGGTTGTAAGACCCCTTAGACACACTTGAGTGTTCCAATGTGTGAAAAGGGGTCATGGGGACTCCCTAGGGGTCATAGTACACATTATCATGAGTCAGGACCCCTACAGAGTCCCCATGACCCCTTTTGACACATCACAATGCTCAAGTGTGTCTTAAGGGGTCCTAGGACCCCTTAAGACACACTTGAGCATTCCAATGTGTCAAAAGGGGTCACGAGGACTCCCTAGGGATCCTAGTATGCCTTATCATGCGTAGGACCTTTAGGGAGTCCCGATGACCCCTTTTGACACATTGGAATGCTCAAGTGTGTCGTAAGGGGTCCTAAGACCCCTTACGAGACCTCTTATGACACACTTGAGCATTCTAATGTGTCAAAAGGAATCATCAAGACTCTTTAGGGGTCCTAGTATACCTTATCACACGTAAGGACCCGTCGGAAGTCCCCATCACCTCTTTTGACACATTGGAATGCTCAAGTGTGTCTTAAGGGGTCCTAGGACACCTTAAGACACACTTGAGCATTCCAATGTGTCAAAAGAGGTCATGGGGACTCCCTAGGGGTCCTAGTATGCCTTATCATGTGTTAGGACCTGTAGGGAGTCCCAATGACCCCTTTTGACACATTGGAATGCTCAAGTGTGTCTTAAGGGCACACTTGAGCATTCCAATGTGTCAAAAGAGGTCATGCAGACTCCCTAGGGGTCCTAGTATGCCTTATCATGCGTTAGGACCCCTAGGGCATCCCCATGACACCTTTTGAAACATTGGAATGCTCAAGTGTTTCTTAAGAGGTCATAGGACCCCTTAAGACACACTTGAGTATTCAAATTTGTCAAAAGGGCTCAAGTGTGTCTTAAGGGGTCTAAGGACCCCTTCAGACACACTTGAGCATTCCAATGTGTCAAATAGGGTCATGAGGAATCCCTAGGGGTCCTAGTACACCTTATCACATGTTAGGACCGCTAGGGAGTCCCCATGACCCCTTTTGACACATTGGAATGCTCAAGTGTGTCGTAAGGGGTCCTAAGACCCCTTACGACACACTTGAGCATTCCAATGTGTCAAAATGGGTCATGGGGATTCCCTAGGGGTCCTAGTACACCTTATCACATGTTAGGACCCCTAGGGAGTCCCTATGACCCCTTTTGACATATTGAAATGCTCAAGTGTGTCTTAAGGGCTTCTACCCCTAGGGAGTCCCCATGACCTCTTTTAACACATTGGAATGCTCAAGTGTGTCTTAAGCGGTCGTAGGACCCCTTAAGACACACTTGAGCATTCCAATGTGTCAAAAGAGGTCATGGGTACTCCCTAGGGGTCCTAGTATGCCTTATCATGCGTTAGGACCCCTAAGGAGTCCCCATGACCCCTTTTGACAAATTGTAACACTCAAGTGTGTCTTAAGGGGTCTTAGAACCCCTTAAGACACACTTGAGCATTCCAATGTGTCAAAAGGGGTCATGGGGACTCCCTAAGGGTCCTAGTATGCCTTATCACATGTTATGACCCCTAGAGAGTCCCCATGACCCCTTTTGACACATTGGAATGCTCAAGTGTGTCTTAAGGGGTTCTAATACCCCTTAAGACACACTTGAGTGTTACAATTTGTCAAAAGGGGTCATGGGGACTCCTTAGGGGTCCTAACGCATGATAAGGCATACTAGGACCCCTAGGGAGTCCCCATGACCTCTTTTGACACATTGGAATGCTCAAGTGTGTCTTAAGGGGTCCTAAGACCCCTTATGACACACTTGAGCATTCCAATGTGTCAAAAGAGGTCATGGGGACTCCCTAGGGGTAGAAGCCCTTAAGACACACTTGAGCATTTCAATATGTCAAAAGGGGTCATGGGGACTCCCTAGGGGTCCTAACATGTGATAAGGTGTACTAGGACCCCTAGGGAATCCCCATGACCCATTTTGACACATTGGAATGCTCAAGTGTGTCGTAAGGGGTCTTAGGACCCCTTAAGACACACTTGAGCATTCCAATGTGTCAAAAGGGGTCATGGGGACTCCCTAGCGGTCCTAACATGTGATAAGGTGTACTAGGACCCCTAGGGATTCCTCATGACCCTATTTGACACATTGGAATGCTCAAGTGTGTCTGAAGGGGTCCTTAGACCCCTTAAGACACACTTGAGCCCTTTTGACAAATTTGAATACTCAAGTGTGTCTTAAGGGGTCCTATGACCTCTTAAGAAACACTTGAGCATTCCAATGTTTCAAAAGGGGTCATGGGGATGCCCTAGGGGTCCTAACGCATGATAAGGCATACTAGGACCCCTAGGAAGTCCGCATGACCTCTTTTGACACATTGGAATGCTCAAGTGTGTCTTAAGGGGTCGTAGGACCCCTTAAGACACACTTGAGCATTCCAATGTGTCAAAAGGGGTCATGGGGACTCCCTACAGGTCCTAACACATGATAAGGCGTACTAGGACTTCTAGGGAGTCCCCATGACCTCTTTTGACACATTGGAATGCTCAAGTGTGTCTTAAGGTGTCCTAGGACCCCTTAAGACACACTTGAGCATTCCAATGTGTCAAAAGAGGTGATGGGGACTTTCGACGGGTCCTTACGCGTGATAAGGTATATTAGGACCCCTAAGGAGTCTTGATGATTCTTTTTGACACATTAGAATGCTCAAGTGTGTCATAAGAGGTCTCGTAAGGGGTCTTAGGACACCTTACCACACACTAAGGGTCCTAGTATGCCTTATCACATGTTATGACCCCTAGAGAGTCCCCATGACCCCTTTTGACACATTGGAATGCTTAAGTGTGTCTTAAGGGGTCCTAAGACCCCTTATGACACACTTGAGTGTTCCAATGTGTCAAAAGTGGTCATGGGCACTCCCTAGGGTTCCTAGTATGTCTTATCACGTGTAAAGACCCGTAGGGAGTCCCCATGACCCTTTTGACACATTGGAATGCTCAAGTGTGTCTTAAGGGGTCGTAGGACCACTTAAGAAACACTTGAGTGTTCTAATTTTTCAAAAGGGCTAAAGTGTGTCTTAAGGAGGCTTAGGACCCATTCAGACATACTTGAGCATTCCAATGTGTCAAATAGGATCATGGGGACTCCCTAGGGGTCCTAGTATGCATTATCACATGTTAGGACCCCTAGGGAGTCCCCGTGACCCCTTTTGACACATTGAAAAGCTCAAGTGTGTCTTAAGGGGTCAGATGAACCCTTAAGACACACTTGATCTTTCCAATGTGTCAAAAGGGGTCATGGGGACTCCCTAGGGGTCCTAGTACGCCTTATCACGCGTTAGGACCTCTAGGGAGTCCACATGACCCCTCTTGACACATTGGAATGCTCAAGTGTGTCTTGGGGGGTCCTAAGACCCCTTACGACACACTTGAGCATGCCAATGTGTCAAAAGGGGTCATCGAGACTGTCTAGGGGTCCTAGTATGCCTTATCACATGTTAGGACCCCTAGGGAGTCCCCATGACCCCTTTTGACACATTAGAACGCTCAAGTGTGTTTTAAGGGGTCGTAGGACCCCTTAAGACAAACTTGAGCATTCCAATGTGTCAAAAGGAGTCATGGGGACTCCCTACGGGTCCTAATATGCCTTCTCACGTGTTAGGACCCCTAGGGATTCCCCATGACCCCTTTTGACACATTAGAATGCTCAAGTGTGTCTTAAGGGGTCATAGGACCCCTTAAGACACACTTGAGCATTTGAATTTATCAAAAGGGCTCAAGTGTGTCTTAAGGGGTCTTAGGACCCCTTCGGACATACTTGAGCATTCCAATGTGTCAAATGGGGTCATGGCAACTCTCTAGGGGTCCTAGTATGCCTTATCACATGTTAGGACCCCTAGGGAGTCCCCATGACCCCTTTTGACACATTGAAATGCTCAAGTGTGTCTTAGGGGGTCGTAGGACCCCTTAAGAAACACTTGAGCATTCCAATGTGTCAAAAGGGGTCATGGGGGCTCCCTAGGGGTCCTAGTATGCTTTATCACGCGTTAGGACCCCTAGGGAGTCCCCATGACCCCTTTTGACACATTGGAATGCTCAAGTGTGTCTTAAGGGGTGGTAGGACCCCTTAAGACACACTTGAGCATTCCAATTTGTCAAAAGGGCTCAAGTGTGTCTTAAAGGGTCTTAGGACCCCTTCAGAAACTTTTGAGCATTCCAATGTGTCAAATAGGGTCATGGGGACTCCCTAGGTGTCCTAGTATGCCTTATCACGCGTTACGACTACTAGGGAGTCCCCATGACCCCTTTTGACACATTGAATGCTTAAGTGTGTCTTAAGGGGTCTTAGGACCCCTTAAGACACACTTACGCATTCCAATGTGTCAAAAGGGGTCATGCAGACTCCCTAGGGGTCCTAGTATGCCTTATCACACATTAGGACCCCTAGGCAGTCCCCATGACCCCTTTTGACACATTGGAATGCTCAAGCGTGTCTTAAGGGGTCGTACCCCTAAGGAGTCCCCATGACCTCTTTTGACACATTGGAATACTCAAGTGTGTCTTAAGGGGTCGTCGGACCCCTTAAGACACACTTGAGCATTCCAATGTGTCAAAAGGGGTCATGGGGACTCCCTAGGGTGTCCTAGTATGCCTTATCATGCATTAGGACCCCTAGGGAGTCCCCATTACCCCGTTTGACACATTGGAACATTGAAATGTGTCTTAAGGGGTCGTAGGACCCCTTAAGACATAGTTGAGCATTCCAATGTGTCAAATAGGGTTGTGGGGACTCCCTAGGGGTTCTAGTATGCCTTATCACGCGTTAGGACCCCTAGGGAGTCCCCATGACCCCTTTTGACACATTGGAATGCTCAAGTGATTCTTAAGGGGTCGTAGGACCCCTTAAGAGACACTTGAGTGTTCCAATTTGTCGAAAGGGCTCAAATGTGTCTTAAGGGGTCTTAGGACCCTTTTGTAATACCCCAAAAATGGGCTATAAGTTCATTAACCTCCTACATCAACAAATCGAACAGAATCGACATCAAAGTCCTAACCTAAGGCACATCTAAACATCATCGAATCCTAATTGATTATCTTAAATTTTGCATCGGGGAATATTCCTAGCAATATTTCTAATTATCTTAATTATCTTTAATTTAATGATTATTTGGCGATAAATCACATTTATCCTAAGTTTGATTAATTGAATATTTTCATATTTAATTAATTAGATTTAATATTTGCCACTTAATTGTGTAATTAAATTTAATTCTATCTATTATTAATTGTATTATTTAATTTTGACAATAAATCAAAATTCCTATCTTTAATTGATTAAATTCTTATTTAATTAATTAAAGCATGTTGTCATTATTTAATAATATAATTTTTAATAAAAGTTTGGTAAAATAGTTAATTAACCCATAAATTAATTATTTTATTTCAAAAATCAGTTGAGTTGAGGATAAATCACTTTATTTATTTATTTAATTCTTAATTATTATGCATATTCAAAAGAAACAGTTAAACTCCAAATCAGAAAATCAATGCAAGTTATTGACTTTTTGGAACTCAACATCCTTTTGGAGTTCAAAAAGCTGATCTAAACTCTAATTTGAGTTAAAAAGCTCTTTTTGCATGTTTTTGCATGATTTTGAGAATTAACTATCTTTCATGATCAGATAACTCAAAAATCAATTTGAGTGATTTATGGCTTTTATTCATGCACCTCCAAAGCCCTAGATTTCTATAAATTAAAGGCTTCAGCCCTTCATATAATCATCTCATATTTTGCACAATCACGCTGGAGAATTGGAATTGAAGAATCAAAGCTCTTGCGAATCGACATCTTTGTGAGATCAATTTTATTTTTTTCTAATTCATAGCATATCAATTTTCAATAGCATTCATAGCATATCAATTTCATTTAGCATAGATTTCATATCAGTTTTTACAATTATTATTGCATAGAAAATATCAAAAATATAGATTAATTGCATTCAATTTCATATTCATCTTTTGCATTCAAATCCTTCATTTAGGTGTCGTCTAGGTCACTGATCTCGATTACAATCTGAGAACATTAATCTCGCACCTACTAGAAGGCAGTAAATCGCTTGGTTAGATAGATTTCAATTTTGCACGATTTCGATTATCACTAACCTCTAATGTTTTACTGAGTGTTGTGTCTACAGATCAGGTACAATTTTCACACACACATTTCTGGCGCCCACCGTGGGGCCCTGAAATGGGTTTCCAATTCAATTCTATCAATTTCTATCTTTTTCTCCTCGAGATCTGTGCAAAACTGTGATTTTTTATTTTTGTCCGTACATCTGTCGTATGAGTTTCTGACAAATGTCGTATGAGAGCATACCCACTGTCGTATGATACTAGACCCACTGTCGTACAATAGTCTATCAGATCGAGGCTCATTTCATCACAAACCCACTGTCATTTGGGAGCTCAACTGTCGTATGGTAGCATACCCAGTGTCGTACGAGTTTTTGGACTGTCGTCTGAGAGCATATCCACTGTCGTACGAGTTTTCATACCAGTTTTTGACTGTCATTTCATTTTTTTCACAATAGAGTATCAGATTTGATTTTTATATTTCGGCTAACTGCTAATTTTGACAATTGAAATTCTCTATTTTTGATTGCTCTCTGCTGGTTTTGATTGGGAAAAGCACAAGAATTGCTAAAAATTAGGTAAAATCTACTAAGCACATTGTGAGGATCACCAGGTATTCTCCTTCATCTAATAACATTTTGATTTGGGCTTAAAATAAATCTCTCATGTGTCTAGCTTGTGTGCGTCTTCTCATGCTTTCATTTTACACACTTGCATAATTTGATACTAGGTTGTAATCCCATAAGAATTCATTAAGTAGTCTTAGAATACTTGTGATTGATCTTGATTGCTATCTTGGATTATTGGACTCGCTAATCCGCCGGCCCCTCATTTCCACCCCGTGGTTGCAATCTCAGTGCCATAAAGGGGAGGGGTCAACAGGACAGAAGCGTTAAATGTTCCACTTGGCAACCCTTTTGTGCTTTTTGGAACTCACTTGTTTTCTAAGTTGTGGAATCATTTTTAACTTGTGTGAGGTGTTAAGTGTTCCACCTTGTGGACTCATCTCATATTTGATTTAAGTGTTAAGTGTTCCTCTTTCTACTTTTTGGATGCTTTTGGTAGATTTACTTTCGGAACATATATCTGTGCTCACATAGTAATTAGGCCCTATGAACACTATTTGAGATTCTTGAGAGATTGGATTCCTAGCGAAATCTTTCTTGACGATAGAATCCTTGTAGGTAGGGAGGATACTTAGTGCGTTTCACATTCAACTTGGTTAGTGAGTCTTCTCTTATTGATCGACACATTCTCTCTCCGGAGAGGTTGATAGATCACGTGGGGTTGATATCATGAGCTTTGGTGAATCAAAATTGGTTAGTGCATCTTCTCTTATTGATTGATACATTCTCTCCCTGGAGAGGTTGATAGATCACGTGGAGTTGATATCACAAACCTTGGTGAAAAAAAATTGTCTTAGCGTGTCGGATTAATTTGCTTGCTTTGTTTGGGTTAAAAGTGAAGAGGTGTCAAAACCTTGAATCTGGAGCCAAGTCCCCTTGTGGTATAAATCTGTGAGTCATCTTTAGAGAGGGTTAATCGTAGCGGACAATCCCTTCACAGGGAAAACTGCGTTGATGGAACCTCAAGCGGTCATAGCCATTTTCGCCGTGGTAGTGACAACCGCTATATAAATGTCCTTGTGGAAGAAATCTCCGTGGGTATGGTTCATTGTTGGGTTGTCAGATCTCCCTAGCAGCTCTTGAAGATTAAGTTCTCAGACTGTGTCAAAACCCTGGTGCGCCGGGATTGGAGTTCACCCCTTTGAATCATAAAAGTTGCAGAGTCAAACCATTACTAAAAACCCTAGAGAGGCCAATTTTTCACTTTCAGGTATATGTGTGTTATTGCAAAACTTTTCAGAACATACACAATTAGTACTCTCAGGGATTAGCACAATTTGGTCACTTGATTGTTCATGCCCAAGGTTGCTTTTGCCCTTGTTCATTGTTTTCAGACGTGCTTGGAATCACTTGCTTGCTATTCTGCGTGCTTGTTTATCTACTTGGCTCTTAAAAATGATCAAATCTGGTATAACCTTCAAAATCTGGACAGCACAATTTGCAAACAATCCAGAACTGAAAACCTTAAATTTTGCAAAAATTGACGTAAAGTTCTTTCTGGAGTCAAAAGTCATTTCAGGAAGTCAAAAGTCGTACGACTTTTTGTCAAATGTCATTTCAGTATCGCCCATCTGTCGTATGATTGAGAACCCAGTGTCGTACGAGTTTTCAAATCAGCAAATCCAAGGAAGTCAAAAATCTGTTAGCAACTGTCGTACGAGTTTTGTCAACTGTCGTTTCATTGCTACCCAACTGTCATATGAGTTTTGCAACTATCGTTTCATAGACTACCCACTGTCGTACGAGTCTACAGAGTGTCGTTTGGAAAAATTTGAGAGAGTTGTCAGAAATTGTCAAATTGTAAGATATCCAATGTTTCCAGCCTAGTTCCAGAATCTGTCAAAAATATCATTGTGTCAGGAACAGAGCAGTAGCTATTGAGAATTCTACCATTTTCTAAGTTTGATCTTTTGAATCCGATCTAGTCTTCTGTTTGATCAATTTGAGTCCTTTTTATCTCGTGTCAAAACCTTGTCATAACTATCAATCTTCAATCAATCTTCAAAAACAAACTAAGTGTTGAGAACTCGTGTCCGCTATCTTTTGGGCGATCTATCCCATACATCCAGGGCACAGTTTCCTTCACCCACATCCCATTAGATCTTCAAAACTATCACAATCTTGACAAGGTTGCGTCATCCGATTTTCTTGAATCAAATTGTTCTTCAGTTGTCTTCATCCTTTTCTTCTGTTTCATTCAAAGTTAATGGTGGAGACTAGAGCTTCTTCACACAAGAAATCAGAAGAAACATCTCAGAACTTACTTTTGACCAATACCCCAGGTCCAACTCTTGAACAACTCATCAAGTTAGGTATCTACGAAGACGATGGTCTCGGTAACTTTCGATTGAAAACTAGTTACATACCTCCTCTATCAACTCACAGAGGTAATCAACAAACTCCTCCTCAATCTATTCCAGGGAGCCCAAAAACTCCTACCATGTCTCAAGTAGGGACAAACCATGGTTCTCTAGGAGGAGGATCCCAGGGACACCATTCTCAACATAATGCTGACCAAGACCCTACACCCTCTGAAATCCATCGGTGTCAGAATGACGATGAATTCAAAAGAATGATGAGGCATTTCTTGAAAATGGATAGAGAGGCATACTTTTTGAAATTAGCCCAGGAAGGAGCTAAACTTCCTCCTCACTTCAATGTCGAAGATATCATCACGCATGAGGAAGAAACTCTGATGACGGCCATAATGAACCAGCTGCACGCTATGCAGGTCAAAATGAATAAAATTGAGAAAGAGAAGGAACCCAAGGAATTCTCCATGGAGGCCCTTTGTCCTTTCCCTTTTGACAAAGACTTGTATATGCCTCCATTCCCAAAAAGAGTGGAGATACCAAAGTATGACAAATATGATGGACACTCTGATCCTCAAGATCATGTCAGAGAGTTCTATACGCAATCCATGGAATTCATGCATGAACCGACTTATCTAATGCATCTTTTTCCTAGATCCTTGGGAGGAGCCTCCATTCAGTGGTTTTCAAGATTACCTTCTACGATCAAATCTTTTGAGGAATTGATTAAATTGTTTTATCAACAATATTCCTACAATATTCAACATCTAATTACCATGATTGATATCTGTAACCTCAAGCAATATCTAGGGGAATCATTCCTAACTTTTCTCAAGAGGTGGCGAAAGAAGTTTTCTCTATATGCTAGACCAATTCCCGAAATGGAGAAACTTGAAATCTTTATCAATAACCTTGTTCCAGAGCTCAACTATCCATTACAAATGCAAGATCATGTATCTTTTGATAAAATGGTGGATAATGCAATCAAGATTGAGAAAGTACTTGTCAAGAAAGGAGAAATCACACTTCAAAAGGACAAGTCTGAATCTGGATCTAGCTCAAAAGATAAAAACAAGAGCTGGAATAGAAACAAAGGTATCATCTCTGATGGTGTTGTTGACACTATCCGTGCCCCATCAAAGGCACCGGCCTACAATCTCACTCTTGCCACCAAAGCCATTGAAGCTTTAGAGCAAAAATCTGCTGAACCATCTCCAAAGAAGCCATTCAAATGATGGGATAATAAATGAAAGTTTACTCCCCTGGGAGAATCTTTGGAATCTGCCCTAAGAACCCTGATAGCTGATAACATGATCTCTTTACCACCAATCTGAAAACTTGATCCGGATCCAAAACCATATTGGTGGAAAGATAATGAATACTGTGCTTTCCATCGAACTAAAGGCCACAGAACTAATGGATGCTTCCACTTGAAGCATACCATTCAAGACTTGATAGATCAAGGGGACATCATGATCGATAATCCTACCAGCAATAATGATCACACAGCATTTACAAAATCATTTCCACAACATGGAAAAGGAGTTTCCACTTCCTAGCCTAACATGGGGGCAAAAGTCAACTATGCCTACCCTGGAAACGATGCTGTCATCAATATGGTTGAACCATGTATCTCTGAGAGCTTCAATGTCATCACAATTGTACGAAGGGATAGAAATCATTCCTCAGCTAATGTGGTTACCAGATCACAAGCTCAGACTCATTTGAAAGGACAAACACCAAGTTCATCTAATGTCCCTAAGATACCTTTCAATCTCACATCTGCTTCTAGACAGAAGGTTGCCTCGAAATCTTCCAATCCAAAGGATACAAGACCTACATCTTACAGCATCATCCAACAACTCCAGCATACCAATGCCAAAATCTCCATGTTTGAGTTACTTTGAATATCTCCAGCTCACAGAGATATCCTAGACAAGGCTTTGCTCGGCTCTAATGTTCCTGATGATCTAGATCTAGACAGGTTCCAGACTATGGTTGGTCATCTAACATCTTTGCAATATATCTCCTTTTTAGAAGAGGATGACAACTCCCTAAGTCACCCACATAATCAACCCTTGCACATAGAAGTCTTGATCCAGAACCGTCGAGTCAAACGTGTGTTGATAGATGGGGGCGCAGGCCTCAAAATTTGTTCTTACAACTTAATCACACAGTTGGGATTCTCAGAGATGGCTATTGATCCTCGAAAGAAGATCACCATAAAAGCCTATGATGAACAAGAAAGAGCTTCTAAAGGCACTATTGTCTTACCCATCCGAGTGGGTTCGGTCATCAAAGATACCACATGTCAGGTGCTTGATCTACCATTGGCTTACAATATCCTTCTAGGGAGACCCTGGATACATGAAATGCAAGCTATTCCTTCTACGTACCATCAATGCTTGAAATTTCCCTATGAAGGAGTGGAGGTTACTATCCCAGCAGATCTGAGTACAACTTGCAATACATTGAAGGAAAGTGCCAATAAGCTTGTTCCCAATAATAGAGAATCTTCCATCAAGAAGCTAAATGTTGCTTCCACATCTAAGATGGATGACATTGCTAAAGAGATCAATATCAATGAAAATGGGATGGGAGAATACACTATAGAGCCAGTCTTGTCTCTGACATCTCTCCCTATCTCGCCCAAGTCATATGGACAATCTTTGAAGCAATCTAAATCAGAACCTAAAGAACCTATGGAAGCATACAAAAGAAATTTTGTGGCAGAGCAAGTATCCAAACAAGAATTTGAAGAAGATGAAGCTGTGCTTGCATGGCTATACAAAGATGATTCCGAATCCAAAATTGTTCGACCTAGTGAATCTATAGCACCTACAATCCCTTCTAATTCATATGGTCCAGGAAACAAATTGGTAGCCAAGATGGGATATTCTGGTCAGGGACCTCTAGGAATCAGGGGAAAGGGTCTTGTGACACCCATTTCACATATTGGTAGAGACAAAAAAGACACTGGTGGCATAGGGTTTAAGAAGAAACCCTATCATCTCAGAGGTGGTTGTTCTCATGTCATAGAACAAATTGCACTAGGAGAACCCCTTCTTAAGAAAGAAGAAACAGAACCCTCTGATGATGATTCAGATAGCTCTGAGCTTATCCCCTATGAAAAATTGCCTAAAGAGATCAAAGATCTTCTTGATGATAAAGATGATCCTATCAAAAGAATTAATGTAGTAGACACACAAAAACCTACTGTAGCGCAAGAGATGGTTGCACCACAAGAACCAGCTAATCTCGAAGGCAATCAAATTGATCAAGAAGAAGGGGGTAGTTATTCTGACACTGATTCCCATGAATATGAATTCAAGTCAGAGACTGAGGGTAATCCTTCTTGGGGTATTCATCCTGATTTCACACATTTTTTAAGATTTCTTAGAGATCTTGAATCAGAAGCTGAGTCAAATGACTATGAATGGGGTGCCATTCCAGAAGAAGATGAGCTTATAATGGAGAAATATATAGATGTTATTCACCAATATGTATCTCAACCAGACGTAGGTCTAGAGCGAAACAATGAACTTAACGTGTCTGATCCACCTATGGCTGAAGAGGACTCCCATGATGATGTTGAGCCTATTCACGAATTGAACATTTTGAGCTGTAATATCACCTTTGAACTTGAGCGTCGGGTTAGGACCAATGATGACATATCCACATCCGTGAACACCATATCCCAAGCCTTTCCTGCTTTGACTATCCAACACCCTGATCTTATTGACCAAACTTCCACAAACCCAAACCATGGTATGTATACCTTCCCAAATGACTATGCCCTTGCCTGCTACCTCAATGTAGTTGAGCCTATGAGTACTTCCATCAGTGAACCGAGCGTCAGCATGACCGAGTCGGACATCAAATATCTTAGTCAGAAAAACAAGAGTAAAAAGAAAAAGAAAAAGAGTTCTGAGGGTGAAAACCACTTTGTGGCAGTCTCAGAACTGACAAAAGTAAAAAGAAAAGATGTATCTAAAGGTGAAAACCTCTCTGAGGTGCCTAAAGATGAGATATTTGATGTCCTTCCGAGTCATTTACAGGATAGATCTCTAGTTCTGATTGAGCCAACTCAATCCATCAATTTGGGTACAACAGAGGAACCACAATTGGTACATGTAGCACAATCTCTATCAGATGAAGAGAAACAGAACTTCACTACCGTCTTATCAGAGAAAAAGATCAACTTTGCATGGAAATATTCAGATATGCCAGGATTAGATCCCAATCTCATTATGCACCATCTATCCATTGCTCCCAGAGTAAAACCAATCAAACAAAAATTGCGAAAGATGCATCCTCATGTTGCACTCTTAGTCAAAGCAGAACTAGAAAAACTCCTAAAAGTTGGATTCATCCGTGTCATAGACTATGTTGAGTGGATTTCCAACATTGTACCTATTTCCAAACCAAATGGTTCAATCAGAGTGTGCATGGACTTTAGAGATGTGAACAGAGCATGCCCTAAGGATGACTTTCCACTACCTAACATTGATATGATAGTGGACATGACTACAGGATATGAAATGTATTCCTTAATGGATGGCTTTTCTAGATACAACCAAATCAAAATTTCTCCAGAAGATCAAGAGAAAACAGCTTTCACATGTGCGTGGGGAACTTTCTGTTGGAATGTTATGCCATTCGGAATAAAAAATGCTGGAGCTACATATCAAAGAGCAATGACATCTATTTTTCATGATATGATGCATAGAACAATGGAGGATTACGTAGATGATACCTTGACAAAATCCATGATTAGAAATAAACATCTAACAGACTTGAGCATGATCCTCGACAGAATGGAAAAATTTAGTCTTCGACTAAATCCTAAAAAGTGTGCTTTTGGAGTCACTTCTGGAAAGCTCCTAGGATACATCGTCTCCAAGAAAGGCATTGAAGTTGATCTAGCTAAGGTCAAGGCTATAATAGAGATGCAACCTCCCATAAATATCAGTCAAATGAGGATGTTGCAAGGTAGAGTTCAATCTATCAGAAGATTCATATCACAGCTAGCAGACATCTCACAACCTTTTACAAAAACATTACATAAAGGTGTGACCTTTGCATGGAATGAAGAATGCGAGAACAACTTTAAACATATCAAGAAGTATCTATCAAATCCGCCTATATTGATGCCTCCTATTCATGGGAAGCCATTAATATTATATGTCTCCGCAATAGATACATCACTGGGGGCATTGCTAGCACAGCATGATGAGAACAAGAAAGAAAGAGCCATCTACTATATCAGCCGAACTTTAGTGGCCTATGAGAAGAACTACTCAATGATAGAGAAGGCATGTCCAGCTATGATCTTTGCATCATAGAAATTGAGACACTACATGTTAGCTCATACCACTCATTTGGTAGCTAAAATTGATCCACTGAAATATCTCCTAAGCAAGGCTGCCCTCACAAGTAGACTAGCTAAATGGGTCATGCTCTTGAGCGAATTTGACATTGAATATGTTGAAAGAAAAGCTATCAAAGGATAGGTCATTGCTGATCAATTAGCTGAAGTACCATTGTTTGATGATACACCCATGCAAATGGAATTTCTCGATTCTTCTATCATGCATCTCTCTTCTAGAACATGGCAGTTATTCTTTGATGGCTCCTACACACAGAATGGATCGGGAGCAGGCATATTGTTCATCACTCCTCAAGGATACTCGATACCCAAAGCATTCAGATTAAAGTTTCCTTGCACAAACAATATTGCTGAATATGAGGCACTTCTCAATGGTATGAAAATGGCAATACAGTGGAGAGTTACAGAGATGCACATCCATGGAGACTCACAATTGGTCATCCACCAGGTCAATGATGTGTACCAAACCAAAGATGAAAAGCTCATTCCTTACAAGAGAATGGTAGATGATTTAAAGAAATACTTCATCTCTATCACATTTGAGCAAATACCTAGAATGGAGAATAAGGCTGCCGATGCAATGGCGACATTATCTACTCTTTTACAGCAGCCCGAACATGAACTACGCTACGAGTTCCTGGTGGAAGCCCTATCCTATCCTGCATATGACTCCCCTGAAACCCGCATGATCTGCACTGTTGTAGGTTATGACTCATCTCGCTACAAAAATCTATTCTCCTATCTCCACGACCAAATCATCCCTGAGTCCTTTAACCATTTTGAGAAATGAAACCTTATCCGATTTGCATCCCGATATGTCATCATTGGTAATGATCTGTACAAACGAGGTCTAGATGGTATACTGCTTAGATGTTTAGAATGAGAAGAGTCTCAACGTGCATTAGAGGAAGTCCACGAGGGTATATGTGGGTCACACTCGAATGGTTTAACGTTAGCTCAAAAACTTATTAGGGCTGGGTATTATTGGCCTGAAATGGAAAAAGAAGCTATTAAATTTGCTAAAAACTGTCAATAGTGTCAAGTACATGGCAACTTGATTCATGCTCCAGGGAGAGATCTGATTCCCTTTACTACACAATGGCCTTTTCAACAATGGGCATTTGATCTCATAGGTTCTATCCATCCGCACTCTTCTAATGGACATACCCATATAATCATAGCTACAGATTATTTTACAAAATGGGTAGAAGAAGTTCCTCTAACACAAGCAACGGGGAAACATATCTCTATGTTCATCCTGAACTACATCATTTGCAGATATGGGATCCCTCACTCTATAATCACAGATAACGGGGGACAATTCAAAAACAAGGACCTAGATGACTTATGTGCTAAGTTCAAAATTACTCAACATTGGTATTCTATCTACTATCCTCAAGGGAATGGACAAGCTGAAGCTTCAAACAAAAATCTCTTGAAAATCTTGCACAGAACAGTGAATAAAACAGGAAGAGACTGGCATCTCATGATCAATCCAGCTCTTTGGGCCTATAGAACTAGTATCAGAACACCTACAGGGGCTACACCTTTCGCTTTAGTTTATGGGTCTGAAGCGGTACTGCCTATAGAGGTTGAAATCCCATCACTCAGAATCAGAATGCATGGACTTATCACTGATGAAGACTACAGAGTGTCTAGGTTACAAGAACTTGAATTACTAGATGAGCGCAGGCAAGTGGCATATGATCATCTCACAGTGTATCAGAAAAGAATGTCTAGAGGCTACAACAAGAAAGTCAGACATAGAGAATTTCAGGTTGGTGATCTAGTGTTGAGAGAAAATCCTAAAAATCAATCCCATCGCGAATGCAAGGGGAAGTTCAAACCCAATTGGCTGGGTCCCTTTGTAATCACTGCTACTTTTGGCTCTGGTGCTTATCAACTCTCAACGACTAAAGGAGAACAGCTCTGAGAACCAATCAACGTTCTCCATCTGAAGAAATTCTATGCCTAAGGCATTCAGTGCTTGGTAAATATCTTGAAAAAATCTTAAAAATTGGAAAAGTCCTAAAAAAATGAACATCTTGGTAAAAACCTAGCAATAGGCACCTTGATGATTCACAAAAAAATCAAAAATATCAAAAGTACAAAAAAATTGAAAAAATAAAAAATACAAAAAAAATGAAAAAAGAAAAAGTGCCTTGGTGAAAACCTGGAAACAGGCGCCTTGGTAGCAAAAATATAATCTCTACCAAGATGGTGAAAACCTGGAAAACAGGTGCCACTTGTTCAAAATGCTCCATCTATCAGCACAATCTTGGTCTTTCCCAGCTTTTAGTCTTGCTTTAGTTTGTACATATCTCCCGGTTTGTTTCTGCATATCCTGGTTTCAATAAGTCGGTCTGTACACCAATCGGCTCAAGCGTCTGTATCCTATCAATGTTTAACACTTGGGGGGAAATCAATGTCATATCCTATGGTCTCCCATGTATCTTAGATGGATCATATCTAGTCAGAGTCCTTTGAAGCTTCATGTGAGTCAGTCAGTCAGTCTTGTCTCCAGAAAGAATTTTGCATCAACAACAACGCAATCAACATCAAACTGAAAACAATCTGTGCTTTTCATGCTTTTATCTCCTTGTATGCTTACTGATTCACATTGAGATTTTTGCATATTGTGTCCTTTCGAGCTCCTCAATGATGTCCTTTACAGAATTTAGAGAGTGATGACTGGGCGCATAATCTTTTCTTTGTCTTCTGCTTGTATGTGAAAATATAACGTCTTTGAAAATTTTGGATTGAAATGGTGTCCGACTGTAAGAGCCTCTATCTCAAATTGGATGGCCATGCGTACCTCGACCATTGATACCCAGAAAATTCAAGGAAGTTTGATCTAACTATTGTCTTTTTGAGTGAGTTCTTTCTCCTACTGTGAAACACAATCTTACCTAAGGATGTGAACGATAAAGGGTCACTACGGGTAATTCACATTGGATTTAAAATGATCTCTTAACTGTTTGATGTGTTTGCAACGCAAGGCGTACTCAGGTCATCACAACGTTTATGTTTTGATGCTTGTACAAATTGCTATATCAAAATGGACATGATATTCAGGTCATCCTGGCGTTTGTGCCTTGATGCTTATATCTAATCCGACATTCCAAAAATAAAATCAATATTCATATATCCATGGTTCTTGACCAGTGGGTGTTGTATTGATTCTTGCGCATACAAATCAATATTCATATGTCTATAGTTTCATAGCTAGTGGGCATTGTATTGATTTATCCGGTTACCTAAAAGTTCAATGATGATAACAAATCGACATATGATCAGTGACTAGGTCCTAGGTCTTAGGTTGCATTTCATTTTGCACGTCTCATTGCATTTTGAATGTTTGCATGATCTCACAATGATTAAACAAACTTCAATGCATAAATGATTAATCAATCACATCTTCAAATCTAACAAGAGCTGAACCTAACTCGAAGGTCTCTTCACAGAATCGCAAGCAATGATCCTCCTGGGTTAACCATCTTTTTGACATAAGACTGAGTACTTGTCTTCATCAACCTGTGAAACATATCATGTGTATCGTTGCATTTACATATCATATCATAAACATTTATTACATTACATTTACATCCATTGCATAAACATACATATTTCCATAATCATTACATCTGCATAACATTCATACATATGAAAGAAATCATTGCATTGCATTGATCTATACATACATTCTACACTACTCATAGCATTAACATCACATGATATCATCATACATAACGAGAATGACAAGTACACATGATGTCACAACCAAAAATATCGATCTCATATATATATCAAAAATCTCAAATAGTCAGGGGTGCACTACTGGCACAGGGTACAAAAGAATGAACTCCATAGAGCTATCAGACACAACAATGTATCAGTAAGAAAGTAACAGATGAGTAGGGAAATCAACTATTAGCATGCTCCTCTGCATTTGGTGGAGGAGGAGGCGGTGCATTTGGTATCTACTCCGCTCGTGGTGCCCTAGCTCCCTCTGATGCTGCCATATACTGAGAATAGGTAGGCACTCTCTGTGCCGCAGGGACTACTGCATAGTACGCAGATACATAATATGAGGCCCGCGCAGTCTGATGAATCACCTCTGCCTGTAATCTCTGTATCTCTACGCGCTTCTCTGTACACTATCTATCTGCCTCTCGATGCCTCTCCTCTAATCTGGCCTGCTCTATCTTCAGGTCCCAGACCTGAACTCTAAGCCGTCTGATAATCTCGGTTGAAGTAAGAGGAACTGCAGGCTCTGCATTAGCTGATGGCATATCTGTGTCCTGTGCTGGCTGATCTGCATGTGAAGGAATGCTCACCCTGTGTGCCTTACGGCGTCTAACCTCAGCACCCAAATCAAATGTGTCATCCCCACTGGTCCCACCTGGAAACTGCTCAGCTCCTAGAACATCATCTGTAGATCCTACTCCCCCCAGTGTGCCACTCTCACCTCGACTCCGTCTCTGTGTACTGGAAGATGTGTCCGCTGTATATGTAGAAGGACATGGAGGCCTCCCATGCCCTGGTGCTCTCTGTAAAGGAGCCATAGCTCTCTGTCTCGGAGGAGTAGGGTGTACCACCTGTGGTCTCGGTCCTGCTCTCATAGGAGCCCCTGTAACATCCATAGCCTCCTCCATGGAGGGTATCAGCTCTTTCAGATCAGAAAATCGATGAATCCGGTGATCAGCAAGCCATGCCACATATGCATCTGTCACACCTGCATCAACCACCTGTGGAAGGTAGTCCCAATCCCTACCAATAATCTGGCTATACTCCTTAGCACATACAGTATAACTCAGACGTGGTGCCCATCCAAGCCCTATCTCACACACAATGCGGGCATAAGCAGTATAATCCTACGGGACATCCTGAATGCGTCCATATTGACGCCAGACTCTGGTAATCAAAAATCTCTCCAAGATGGTGGAGGTCCGTCTTATCAATATCCTGCTCTGAAAAATGAATGAAAACTGCTCTCTCGCAGTAGGCCAGGCCTCTATCTGTACATATGGTCTCCAAATCATGAAGGTCATGTCATCCAAGCATCAGCGAAAATACTCGGTGTGACCCATGCGAACCTGAGTAACGTAACCAGCATACGTATATATGATCGGCTCCTGTGGCTGTCGCTGACTCTGAAAAATTGGTCTCAAAACTGAGATATGCTCCCAAGCCCATATCTGCAGTACCAACGCTCCTGAAGCAAATGTCTTGCAGTCCTGATACACGACCTCGTGCATCTCAAAATATAAGTGCGCCAACAGACACTGACCCCAGGCAAGCTCGGTAGGCGTAGCCATCAACAATGCTACCATCGGTGACCATCCCATCAAAAATCCATTCTGCTGACGGCCAGGCATAATCAACTCTCCGATCATCCCCGCAATGATACACTCTAGATGATGTGTCTGACCATATCTCTGCACAAGTGTCTCCCAGGATATAGACCCAGTCAGCTGGGTATCATCACCGAACAGTCATCTGAATGCATGCAGTCCCCTCGATCCTCCACTAACATACTCGGGACGCCGCGAAGCATGAAAAGGAATGCGAAGAATCCTATACACGTCCTCAGGGGTCATAGTGATCTCCCCAATCGGAAGGTGGAATGTCTGGGTCTCAGAATGAAACCTCTCAATCAGTGTAGTCAATAAACCATGATTTACCCTAATATCGGGTAAATGAATCAGGTGCTCAAATCCACAGGCAGTGAGATGAACCCTCATCGGGTCTGGTAAGGCGACACACAATCTCTAGGTGGCCGAATAAGAATGGCGAACATGTACATCAGGATATGTGACCTAAATCATAGAGAAACAGGCGTTTTGTCAAAAATTCAGTTCAAAATCAGGCCAAGAGTATCAGAATACACAGTTTTGTAGTTTCAGAAGGTGGGGCAAAGTATCCGCAATCAGGCAAAAGGGTCAGAAAAGTTTGATTTTTACCTAAAAATGAGTTTTTCACACTCTATTTTTCAAACGACATTCCAGACTGGCGTGAAATGTCGTACGACATTCCACAACATACCAAATGATAATTCATAGTTATACGACACTACACCTGGATTCATACAAGTTTCAAGGGATCCGACGAAATGTCGTACGACACAAGGGTCCCTATCATACGACACTTGGGCGTGGATGAAACGACATTCTAAATTGAAATGAAATGTCATACGAGTCTGGGCTGAGACTCGTACGAGTTTCTACACATGCGAAATTTAAAAACTAAAAATGCGTATGGAAAAAATTAAAAATGCTATAAATCATCAAAAACATGCATTTTCAGGGGGGAACAGAGGTCCACCTACCGGATGTCCATACTGTCGAGGTCTATCATGTCTCCGGCTGCGCTCAAAACGGTGCGAACTCACAGGTACCTTTAGTTCTCGCTGGTCTGCCATTTTTCTCGCTTAGAGGGCTCCACAGAATCTCTAAAGTCAAAGGGTTGAAATGAATTGAAAATGACCCTTCCGGCCTTTATATAGCTTTTGACCTAATTTTTAAAAGTGCTCCGTTTTCTATGAAAATTGCACCCCTGGCTAATTTCGACATTCTGAATCCATTTTCGAGATCAAAATTGAAATCTGAGATCGTTTATTATGTCAAAATCGTGATTAAAAATTTTTGGACCCACGACGGTCTACTGCTTGCATAATCAACCTTCAATCATCACAGAAAATCCAGTATTCAACTTAACTGATTGTCTAACATCAAACTATAAAAAATTTCAACTTGGTCAACCATGGTCAACTCATGGTCAAACCTAGTCGAACTTGGTCTTTTGGGACCTTCCAACGATGCAGAATGCATTCCCGAATGTGTTTCACCACACTTCTCAAATCAATTAACATGCTTCTAAACAATCAACGCTGACTTTTTCTTGTCAGATTTCAATTTTAATCCCGAAGGGGGCATGGTATTGCACATCATTCAAAGTCTATAAATCAAATTCTATCGATCAAGTCTATCAATATCTTTCATCAGTGATCAAGACAACAATCACGTCTAGTCGTTGATTCATCAAAAGTCCTCATCGCTCGGGGCAAATCTATCATCACTTGGGGCATATCAGATTCATTGATCCATATCAATCTGGTATTCTCCTAATCTTGTAAACTGTATCAGTTTTTGCAACCATCAGATCATAGTGTTCTTTCCTTGGTTCTTCGACAACTGAAGGGTTTGGATGTGATACTTGCTAGTTCTGCTAAGACAATCGAGTCTAGAACGGGTCACTCACTTCTTATCAATCCTAAGGTTCAGAATCAGGTGTTTTGGACACTTTTTCGCAATCATAGGTTCATCATTGCTATAGTGAACATTATCTTTGGTCATTCAGGACCTATTATCTCCATATCAATTCAATATCAATCAGCTTCTGTCTCATATCAATTATCAATTTTGAATCAGTTTCATATCTCTATCAAACACATACTTTCTTTGAACCACTGCGCTTCGCACAGTAATTCAAAGAGGGGCAAAATGTAATACCCCAAAAATGGGCTATAAGTTCATTAACCTCCTACATCAATAAATCGAACAAAATCGATATCAAAGTCCTAACCTAAGGCACATCTAAACATCATCGAATCCTAATTGATTATCTTAAATTTTGCATCGGGGAATATTCTTAGCAATATTCCTAATTATCTTAATTATCTTTAATTTAATGATTATTTGGCGATAAATCACATTTATCCTAAGTTTGATTAATTGAATATTTTCATATTTAATTAATTAGATTTAATATTTGCCACTTAATTATGTAATTAAATTTAATTCTATCTATTATTAATTGTATTATTTAATTTTGACAATAAATCAAAATTCTTATCTTTAATTGATTAAATTCTTATTTAATTAATTAAAGCATGTTGTCATTATTTAATAATATAATTTTTAATAAAAGTTTGGTAAAATAGTTAATTAACCCATAAATTAATTATTTTATTTCAAAAATCAGTTGAGTTGAGGATAAATCACTTTATTTATTTATTTAATTCTTAATTATTATGCATATTCAAAAGAAACAGTTAAACTTCAAATCAGAAAATCAATGCAAGTTATTGACTTTTTGGAACTCAACATCTTTTTGGAGTTCAAAAAGCTGATCTAAACTCTAATTTGAGTTAAAAAGCTCTTTTTGCATGTTTTTGCATGATTTTGAGAATTAACTATCTTTCATGATCAGATAACTCAAAAATCAATTTGAGTGATTTATGGCTTTTATCCATGCACCTCCAAAGCCCTGGATTTCTATAAATTAAAGGCTTAAGCTCTTCATATCATCATCTCATATTTTGCACAATCACGCTGGAGAATTGGAATTGAAGACTCAAAGCTCTTGCGAATCTACATCTTTGTGAGATCAATCTTATTTTTTTCTAATTCATAGCATATCAATTTTCAATAGCATTCATAGCATATCAATTTCATTTAGCATAGATTTCATATCAGTTTTTACAATTATTATTGCATAGAAAATATCAAAAATATAGATTAATTGCATTCAATTTCATATTCATCTTTTGCATTCAAATCTTTCATTTAGGTGTCATCTAGGTCACTGATCTCGATTACAATCTGAGAATATTAATCTCGCACCTACTAGAAGGCAGTAAATCGCTTGGTTAGATAGATTTCAATTTTGCACGATTTCAATTATCACTAACCTCTAATGTTTTACTGAGTGTTGTGTCTACAGATCAGGTACAATTTTCACACACACACCTTTCGAACACACTTGAGCATTCTAATATGTCAAACGGGGTCATGGGGACTCCCTAGGAGTCCTAGTACACCTTATCATGCATTAAGACCCCTAGGGAGTGCCCATGACCCCTTTTGACACATTGGAACACTCAAGTGTGTCTTAAGAGGTCCTGAGACCCCTTAAAACACACTTGAGTGTTCTAATGTTTCAAAAGGGGTCATGGGGACTCCCTAGGGGTCCTAGTACACCTTATCACGTGTTAGGAGCCCTAGGGAGTCCCCATGACCCCATTTGACACATTGGAACGCTCAAGTGTGTCTTAAGGGCTCTTAGGACCCCTTAAGACACATTTGAGCATTCCAATGTGTCAAACGGGGTCATGGGGACTCCCTAGGGACCCGTTAAGACACACTTGATTGTTTCAATGTGTCAAACGGAGTCATGGAGACTCCCTAGGGGTCCTAGTACACTTTATCACATGTTAGGACCCCTAGGGAGTCCCCATGACCCCTTTTGACACATTGGAATGCTCAAGTGTGTCTTAAGGACCCCTTAAGACACACTTGAGCATTACAATATGTCAAAATGGGTCATGGGGACTCCCTAGGGGTCCTAGTCCTCTTTATCACGCATTAGGACCCCTAGGGAGTCCCCATGACCCCTTTTGACACATTGGAATCCTCAAGTGTGTCTTAAGAGGTCCTATGACCTCTTAAGACAGACTTGAGCATTCCAATGTGTTAAAATGGGTCATGGGGACTCCCTAGGGGTCCTAGTATGCATTATCACGTGTTAGGACCCCCATGGTGTCCCAATGACCCCTTTCGACACATTGGAATGCTCAAGTGTGTCTTAAGGGGTCGTAGGACCCTTAAGACACACTTGAGTGTTCCAATTTTTCAAAAGGGCTCAAGTGTGTCTTCAGGGGTCTTAGGACCCCTTCGAACACACTTGAGCGTTCTAATGTGTCAAACAGGGTCATGGGGACTCCCTAGGGGTCGTAGTATGCCTTATCACACATTAGGACCCCTAGGGAGTCCCCATGACCCCCCTTGACACATTGGAATGCTCAAGTGTGTCTTAAGGGGTCCTACGACCCCTTAAGACACACTTGAGCATTCCAATGTGTCAAGGGGGGTCATGGGGACTCCCTAGGGGTCTTAGTATGCCTTATCACATGTTAGGACCCCTAGGGAGTCCTGATGACCCTTTTTGACACATTGGAATGCTCAAGTGTGTCTTAAGGGTTCTTAGGACCCCTTAAGACACACTTGAGCATTTCAATGTGTGAAAAGGGGTCATGGGGACTCCCTAGGGGCCTAGTATGCCTTATCATGCGTTAGGACCCCTAGGGAGTCCCCATGACCCATTTTGACACATTGGAATGCTCAAGTGTGTCTTAAGGGGTCCTAAGATGGTGAAGGGTGATCCCCTTAATACCACAAACACATAACAGAAATAGAGAAACAACAACAATATGCAAGAACAGAAAATTGGCTTCTTATTATCTCCACAAATGTGGAATTACAAACTTTCAGAATTACAATATGCAAAGCCACATGGGCATTCCCTTACAATATTCTGTAGGACAAAGCCTCGAACTATTACCTAGATCTACTACCCAGAACTATTCTAAACTGCCTAAGACAATAATACAGCTTTCCTTATATAGGCAATTTTCCACCGCCTGGGAAGGTTCCAGAATTTTAGCCAATAAGGCCGACCAAACTTAGAATTATTTTATTTTACATTTTATTACATCATAGTCGGCTCAAGATAACCTTGAAACCCAAACAAAATTTTTGAAGAAAATTATTTTCTGCCATTTCAGGTGGCCCAACTTCTGAAGACCATAAGTCATCACCAGTTGATCCGATCGGCTATTATAACCTCATTTCGGATTTGCCACGAAGCGCTCTATAGGCTTGATTGGTGCAAGCACCTATCACCCAAATTTTTGACCTCATCCGAGGCCTCTAAAGCCTTCAAAACTGAGTTCAAAGTTTCTGTACCCTGCTGCCAATACCGAAAATCTTCAATATCTTCCAATATACACTTGATCTGGTAATGAAACTTTACTGGCAGACTTATATGACCAAAATGAACCTCCAAGAAAGAAATCAGATCATTTTGAGCACATACGAAAATTATCAAAAATAGTAACTTTCTATAAATAGCAGCTCTGCACAAAATAGTCCTTATTGAATATAAAAATAAAAATATTTTTTTTGGGTGATGCAAGATTGCTCTTACACCCAGGATGCTCCTGCATCATAAGACCCCTTACAACATGCTTGAGCATTCCAATGTGTTAAAAGGGGTCATTGGGACTCCCTAGGGGTCCTAGTACACCTTATCATGCGCTAGGACCCCTAGGGAGTCCCCATGACTCCTTTTGACACATTGTAATGCTCAAGTGTGTCTTAAGGGGTTGTAAGACCCCTTAAGACACACTTGAGTATTCCAATGTGTCAAAAGGGGTCATGGGGACTCCCTAGGGGTCCTAGTACACCTTATCATGCGTTAGGAGCCCTAGGGAGTTCCGATGACCCCTTTTGACACATTGGAATGCTCAAGTGTGTCTTAAGGGGTCGTAGGACCCCTTAAGACACACTTGGGCATTCCAATGTATCAAAAGGGGTCACAGGGACTCCTTAGGGGTCGTAGTACGCTTTATCATGTGTTAGAACCCCTAGGGGGTCCTAATGACCGCTTTTGACACATTGGAATGCTCAAGTGTGTCGTAAGGGGTCCTAAGACCCCTTACGACACACTTGAGCATTCCAATGTGTCAAAAGGGGTCATCGGGACTCCTTAGGGGTCCTAGTACACCTTATCACATGTAAGGACCCCTAGGGAGTCCCCATGACCTCTTTTGACATATTGGAATGCTCAAGTGTGTCTTAAGGGGTCCTATGACCCCTTAAGATACACTTGAAGGTTCCAATGTGTCAAAAGAGGTCATGGGGACTCCCTAGGTGTCCTAGTATGCCTTATCACATGTTAGGACCTCTAGGGAGTCCCCATGACCCCTTTTGACACATTGGAATGGTCAAGTGTTTCTTAAGGGGTCCTACGACCCCTTAAGACACACTTGAGTGTTCCAATGTGTCAAAAGGGTCATGGGTACTCCCTAGGGGTCATAGTATGCCTTATCATGCGTTAGGACCCCTAAGGCATCCCCATGACCCCTTTTGACACATTGGAACACTCAAGTGTGTCTTAAGGGGTCGTAGGACCCCTTAAGACACACTTGAGCATTCCAATTTGTCAAAAGGGCTCAAGTGTGTCTTGAGCGGTCTTAGGACCCCTTCGTACACACTTGAGCATTCCAATGTGTCAAACAGGGCCATGGAGACTCCCTAGGGGTCCTAGTATGCCTTATCATGCGTTAGGACCCCTAGGGAGTCCCCATGACCCCTTTTGACATATTGGAATGCTCAAGTGTGTCTTAAGGCGTCATACCCCTAGGGAGTCCCCATGACCGCTTTAGACACATTGGAACATTCAAGTGAGTCTTAAGGGGTCCTATGACCCCTTAAGACACACTTGAGCATTCGAATGTGTCAAAAGGGGTCATGGGGACTCCCTAGGGATCCTAGTATGCCTTATCATGCGTTAGGACCCCGCTGGAGTCCCCATGACCCCTTTTGACACATTGGAAAACTCAAGTGTGTCTTAAGGGGTCTTAGGATCCCTTAAGACACACTTGAGCATTCCAATGTGTCAAAAGGGGTCACAGAGACTCCCTAAGGGTCCTAGTATGCCTTATCATGCATTAGGACCCTTAGGGAGTCCCCATGAGCCCTTTTGACACATTAGAACTCTCAAGTGTGTCTTAAGGGGTCCTAAGACCTCTTATGACACACTTGAGCATTCCAATGTGTCAAAAGGGGTCGTCAGGACTCCTTAGGGTCCTAGTACGCCTTGTCATGCGTTAGGACCCCTAGAGAGTCCCCATGACCCCTTTTGACACATTGGAATACTCAAGTGTGTCTTAAGGGGTCCTAGGACCCCTTAAGACACACTTGAGTGTTCCAATGTGTCAAAAGGGGTCATGGGGACTCCCCAGGGGTCCTAGTATGCCTTATCACACGTTAGGAGCCCTAGGGAGTCCCCATGACCCCTTTTGACACATTGGAATGCTCAAGTGTGTCTTAAGGAGTCCTAGGACCCCTTAAGACACACTTGAGTGTTCTAATTTGTCAAAAGGGCTCAAGTGTGTCTTAAGGGGTCTTAGGACCCCTTCTAACATACTTGAGCATTCCAATGTGTCAAACACGGTCATGGGGATGCCCTAGGGGTCCTAGTACACCTTATCACACGTTAGGACCCTTAGGGAGTCCCCATGACCCCTTTTGACACATTGGAATGCTCAAGTGTGTCGTAAGGGGTCCTAAGACCCCTTACAACACACTTGAGCATTCCAATGTGTCAAAAGGGGTCATCAAAATTCCCTAGGGGTCTTAGTACGCCTTATCATGCGTTAAGATCCGTAGGGAGTTCCCATGACCCCTTTTGACACATTGGGACACTCAAGTGTGTCTTAAGGGTTCCATACTAGGATCTCTAGCGAGTCCCCATGACCCCTAGGAAGTCTTTCTTTGTGCCTCCAATGAACTATTCTTCAAAGCCTCCATTTCTGCGTAGCTAGGGTTCACGACACCTGTAAAATTCACATTTAATGCAAAGATTTAGCCGACCACCTTTAAAGACCTAAAAGAAATGAGAAAAAAATTTAGGCCAAAAATACATACCGCATTTCTGTATGTAGTAGCATAAGCTTCAACAATCTAGCTGGCTTCCTCTGCTAAGGCACGAAGAACTTCATTAATGTATGCTCTAGGAGGAAGATTATAATTTCCATATTTCTGCAAGAGATTCTCCAAAATTTGTAATATTATATATAATATATTAGTATATGTATTATATATATATTATATACATGTTAGTATATATAATACATTAGTATATATATAATATATTATATATATTAGTATATTTAATACATTAGTACATATAATACATTAGTCTATTATAATACATTAGTATATATATAATATACATTATATATATGATATGCCTCTTTTCTATATATATATTATATACATCAAATAATGTAAAAGTACAATTTTTTTCATTTGCTCCCGCCCTTTTTTCATCAGCCTCGGAATATCGGGTACCTGGTATGGAATCGGATACCTGATTTTTGCCATGTAATATTTGACCAAAATATTCCCTGTCCACACAGATCAGACAATCACGGGATTTTATACTTTTTTCACGCATTGCAAAACAAAAAATGTGATTTGGGGCCCATTGTTTGATTTTTGTCGACTTGTGGTCTCACCATGGGAAGCAACAATCGTCGAAAGGCTAAACACAAGAGGAAGCTGACAGATGACAAAATTCAAGCATATAGGGAAAAAGATAAGGAAAATCACCGAAGATGGAGAGAAGGTATGTTAAACATTAATCAAGGTGACCCCGTAAATGTAGTTGTAAGTGAAGAGGATGTTCAATTTGAAAATGCACAGATGGAGATTGAAAATGTAGACTTTGGGAATGAAAATATTGCACAAGAACCACATGAACGTTATACATCTCCAAATTATATGCGAAATGAAGTCTCTTGCAATAAAGATAATCAATCTTCAAATTTGGGGTTTGCAAGAACACCTAAATGGTTAATTGAAATTGAGGAGAACATTATGAATAATTGGGAAGGAAAGAGGTCACATAGAATCGTTAGGTTGTGGGCTTCAAGACTTAATGATCAATTTTTTTGAAACAAGACATTGGTTGAGAAATGTCAAATTTTTGTGTAGTTGTTAAAGATGCAAAAGATGAGACTTGTGCTTGTGAAATTGAAGATTCGTGTGAATAAGAAAATGGAGAGAAATGCCATTGTTGTGAAGAATCTTTTCAATGCTCTCAATAGCATTGGGAAGACTAGCAGAGAAAAAGACAAGAGAGTTGCTCGCAGGGTTATTACAACCTCCTTAGTAAGTCATCAGTTGAGAAAGGCTCATTTGATGAGACAAATTTGTGTTGACTTCAATATAGACCGTAAAACTTTGGGTAGAGCACTTGCAAGAAGAGAAAGACTTGATGATCCGCTTCAAATTGATACATGGGCTTATGGTGGGAGACTTCCACATTTCGATAAGAAGCTAACAGATGTTGTCAAGGATGAAATTCAACAATTTTGGGATGCTAACTCAAGAGTGTCACCAAATGTGAAGGATGTCTTGAAGTTGAGAGTTGGCAATCGAGACCGCACTCCACATCCTAAACATTATGTGGAGGTAAGTCAAACAATGTTGTATAAAATTTTTTGTGAGACACATCCAACATTGAAAATATCACAAAGGTCTTTTGAATCTGTGAAGCCATTTTATTATGTACCCCTCAAGATTCGAAATACATGTTGTTGCAAATATCATGTTGAGTTTTCAATGCATCATGAATTATTACGGTCCATTCATTCTACTTTGCATACTAATGAAATGCTAGAGGATTGTGGTGCAAGTGGTGTTCCCAAATCATCAAGATACTTGCTAGATCAATTTTTATGTCATAGAGATGATGGTTGTTTATTTTATAAAAAAGATTGCTTAAATGCCAAGTGCTCAGAATGTGGTGGCTTTTCCAAGTTTAGAACATATTTTTATGAGGATTTGGAACACAATTTTGGAAAGACACTTGTCCAAAAAAAAGTATATGAAATAGTGAAATATACATTGAAGAGTGGAGGTGAAGGCTCTAGATGTGAGTTAGTTGCAAAAGAATACAATGTTGTTGATTTTATCTCAGATTTCAAGACAAATCTTTTTTACAAGTATGCAAGGCATAGTCACAGGTCTCAATGGTTGGATCAACAATTCATGACATGTAAGGACACTTTCCCCATTGGAACTATTATATCCATTCTAGACTTTGCAGAGAACTATACATTGCAGCCCCAAAATGAGACTCAAGCTCAATATTACAATTCCATTCAGGTTGCTATTTTTGTACACATCACATATATACATTCCCCTAATAGCACAAAAGATGAGTGAAAGATAATTAGAGAGTAGCATTTTTATATGAGCGATGACAGGTCTCACTCTCATGATTTTGTTCAACATTGTTTCCAGAACTATTTTGACTTCTTGTAGGAAAATGGTATTGCTATGGATAGGCATCTCATTTGGTTGGATAATTGCACCGGTCAATTTAAGAATGGTAGAATGTTTTATTGGTTGTGTAGAATGCATGTGGAGAGAGGTGTACCTCATATTTGGAGTTTTTTTGAGTCAGGGCATGGGAAAGGGGAGCATGACAGAGCAGGTGCATGTGTGAAGAGAGCTCTAGTTAAGGAGAAATTGAGGATTTCAAGTGTTGTACTTCTTGATGCTCATTCTATTGTTGATTGGTGTACTTTAGCATTGTCACAAGGGGGGACTCTTGATTCTACAGTGCGTAGATTCTTTTGGTTGGTTGAGGAGGGAACTATAGGAGATAGATTGGATTGTCAAACAGTGAAAGACTCTTCAAAAATGCATTCATTTCGAAGCTCCAATAGTAGTACATGGACCATTTGGACACGAGAGTTGGCTTGTTTTTGCCCCATGTATTTTTAGTATGATTGGGATCATTGCGAGTCAAGTGAGTGGGTGGATACATGGGTTCTGTAATACCTAAAAAATGGGCTATAAGTTCATTAATCTTCTATATCAACAATTCGAATGAAATCGACATCAAAGTCCTAATCTAAGGCACATCTAAACATCATCGAATCATAATTGATTATCTTAAATTCTGCATCGGGGAATATTCCTAGCAATATTCCTAATTATCTTAATTATCTTTAATTTAATGATTGTTTGGCAATAAATTATATTTATCCTAAGTTTGATTAATTGAATATTTTCATATTTAATTAATTAGATTTAATATCTTGCCAAATTAATTATTTAATTAAATTTAATTCTATCTATTATTAATTATATTATTTAAATTTTGACAATAAATCCAAAATCTTATGAATAATTGATTAAATTCTTATTTAATTAATTAAAGCATGTTGTCATTATTTAATAATATAATTTTTAATAAAAGTTTGATAAAATAGTTAATTAACCCATAAATTAATTATTTTATTTCAAAAATCAGTTAAGTTGAGCATAAATCACTTTATTTATTTATTAATTTATAATTATCCATGTGCACATAAAAGGACTAGTTAAACTCAAAATTGGAAAATCAATGCAAGTTGTTAGCTTTTTGAAACTCAACATCTTTTTGAGTTTTAAAGTTGATCTAAACTTCTAATTTGAGTTGAACTGTGCTTTTGCATGATTTTTGTGACTTAATTATCTGTTATTTAAAAATAACTAAAAAATCAACCTGAGTTATTTGAGTGATTTATGGCTTTTTCTCATGCACCTCCAAAGCCCTAGATTTCTATAAAACCAAGGCTCAGCTCTTCATAATTCATATCTCACAAATTGCAAACTTACTCTACAGGAATCATAGCATATCAGATTTGGAGAATTTGCACAATTGGAGCTTGAAAGATAAATTTGAGGATTCGAAGCTTTGTGAGATCAATTTCAAATTCATAGCTTTCATATTATTGTTAGAATTTTCATTCTCATATCATATCATTTCTAGATTAGCATTGCATATCAATTTCCATATTAGCATAGATTCATATAAGTTTTCATCATATTATTGCATAGAAAATACCAAAAAAAAAGATTAATTGCATTCATATTTCATATCAGTTTGGCATTCAAATCCTTCTTTTAGGTGTCTTCTAGGTCACTGATCTCGATAACAATCTGAGAACATTAATCTCGCACCTACTAGAAGGCAGTAAATCGCTTGGTTAGAGTAGATTTCAATTTTGCATGATTTTGATTATAGCTAACCTCTAATATTTTACTAAAGTGTTGTGTCTACAGATCAGGTACAATTTTCACACACACCATTTCTGGCGCCCACCGTGGGGCAACCCACCTTTACATACTAGTTTTGATTTTTTTGGGGAGCTAAAACCCTAAAGTTTCAAAGATTTAATTTTATCTCTCAAACAGCTTGAATTTTTTCTCTAAAATTTTTTTTACAGGTTGGACACATATCAAGAAAGCTACAGTAAAAAATTTAGAATTTTCTGAGATGTTTTGAATTTTTAATAATTTTTTCTTGAAATTATAGAAAAAATTAATATCTAACGTAAATAAACATATTTTTCAATTTTTTTTATATTTTTAGAAATCTCTTTAAATTCTACAGGGGGTCCATTCTTTGTGTTTTAAATTTGGATGCAATATAATAGCTCAAATAGTCAATTTACAAAAACTGGTCTATTTTGATCAAACGAGTCTCTAGGGCACAAATGAAGAGATTTTTCTAAAATTTTTACATTTTTGGAAATATTTTTATTTTTTAGTAGGGGTCTCTATTTTAAATTTCTATTTTTGTGGCCAAAATCATATCAAAAAAATTAGATCTTGTTGACTAGGTCAAATGCAGCAAAAAAAAATAAAGTTTTGTGATGGGTATGAACTTATTTTTTTTACATGGTTCAATGAATGATATGAGTTGTCATTTGGGTTAATTACTAGTTATTATTGCTGATAATAATTGATTTTTAGAGCTAACCCTATGGTTTTCATAAGTTGAATATATTTTGCATATCTTATTTGCTTGTTTGCTTGTTTGCTTGTTTGCTTGTTGGAGAGTTTGTCACTTGCTTGCATGGAAAAGCTCAACAAGAATTGCTAAAAATTAGGTAAAATATACTAAGCACATTGCAAGGATCCCAGGTATTCTCCTTCATCTAATAACATTTCAATTTATCCGTAAAATAAATCTTTCATGTGTTTAGCTTGAGTGTTTCTTTGCATGCTTTTTCTATGAATTTGCATAATTGAATACTAGGTTGTGACACCTTAGGTATTTATTGGCAGTCTTAGATTACTTGTGATTGATCTTGATTTCTATCTTGGGTTATTGGACTCGCTAATCCACCGGCCCCTCATTCCGCCCCGTGGTTGCAATCTCAACTCCATAAAAGGGAGGGGTCTACAGGAGAGAAGCGTTAATTGTTCCACCAGGCAACCTTTTTGTGCTTTTAGGAACTCACTTGTTTTCTAAGTTGGGGACTCATTTTCAGCTTGTGTGAGGTGTTAAGTGTTCCACCTTGTGGACTCATCTCATATTCGCTTTAAGCGTTAAGTGTTCCTCTTTCTGCTTTTTGGGTACTTTTGGTAGATTTACTTTTGGAAACATACATCTGTGCTCACATAGTAATTAGGCCCTATGAACACTATTCATGATTCTTGAGAGATTGGATTCTCAGTGAAATCCTTCTTGATGACAGAATCCTTTTAGGTAGGGAGGATACTTAGTGCGTTTCACATTCAACTTGGTTAGTGCATATTCTCTTATTGATCGATACATTCTCTCCCAGGAGAGGTTGATAGATCACATGGGGTAGACATCATGAGCTTTGGTGAATCAAAATTGGTTAGTGAGTCTTCCCTTATTGATTGATACATTCTCTCTCCAAAGGGGTTGATAGATCACGTGGGGTTGATATCATAAACCTTGGTGAGACAAACTTTGTCTTAGCGTGTCGGATTAATCTGCTTGCTTTGTTTGGGTTAAAAGTGAAGAGGTATCAAAAACCTTGGATCTGGAGCCAAGTCACCTTGTGGTATCATACTGTGAGTCACCTTTAGAGAGGGTTAACCATAGCGGACAATCCCTTTACAGGGAAAACTACGTTGACAGAACCTCAAGCGGTAATAGCCATTTTCGCCATGGTAGTGACAGCCACTATATAAATGTCCTTGTGGAAGAAATCTCCACGGGTATGGTTCATTGTTGGGTTGTCAGATCTCCCTAGCAGCTCCTGAAGATTAAGTTCTCAGACTGTGTCAAAACCTTGGTGCGCCGGGATTGGAGTTCACCCCTTTGGATCATAAAAGTTACAGAGTCAAACCATTACTAAAAACCCTAGCGAGGCCAAATTTTCATTTTATAGGGTATATGTGCATTATTGCAAAACATTTTTGGAACATACACAATTAGCGCTTCTGAGGATTAGAACGAATAAGTCACTTGATTGTTCATGCACAAGGTTGCTTTTGCCATTGTTCATTGTTTTCAGACATGCTTAAAATCACGTGCTTGCTATTTTGTGTGCTTGTTTATCTATCTGGTTATTGAAAACGGACAAATCTGTTACAATCCTCAAATTTGGACATTGAAATTTGCAAACAATCTGAATCTGCAAACTCAAAATTTTGCAAAAATTGACGTAAAATCCTTTCTGGAGTCAAAAATCATTTCAGGAAGTCAAAAGTCATACGAGTTTTTCCAAGTTTCATTTCATTACAACCCATTTGTCGTATGATTGAGTACCCAGTGTCGTACGAGTTTCCATTCCAGCAAATTCTCAAAGTCAAAATCTTGCAACTGTCGTATGAGATTTTCAATTGTTGTTTCATTGCTACCCAACTATCGTACGAGTTTTGCAACTATCATTTCATAGCATACCCACTGTCGTATGAGTCTGCAGAGTGTCGTTTGGGAAATTTTTGAAAGTTGTCAAAAAATTGTCAGAATTGCTAGATATTTAGCTTTTTTAGCCTATTTCCAGAATCTATCGAACAAATCACTGTGTCAAGAATAGAGCAATAGCTATTAAGAATCAGTACACATGTCTCAAAGAATCAGTACACAAGAGGAAGAAGCTCTAATCACCGCTATGATGAAGCAGCTGCAAGCTATGTAAGTCTAGCTTGACAAACTTGAGAAAGAAAATGAACCTAAAGATTTCTCCATGGAAACTCTATGTTCTTTTCCATTTGATAAAGACTTGTACATGTCACCATGCCCTCAGAAAAAATGTGAGCAACGTGACAACCCTTATGATACCTCTTCCACAGAGAGTGACACATCAAGCTTTGGAGACTATGATGACTATGACGATAGACAATGTAATGATACCTATGACACCTCTGTTCCTAAGAGTCCTCCTCGTCGTGTATTCCTACTTACTACAAATGGGCCGTCACATTGGATAGATCATGATGGTGATCCATATGATTCTGATTTTGAAAGAGATTTTGATGGCTTTTGTGGACAATACCTTGATTATGATCCATCTACTATTGCTAAGGACTATAAAATGCATCGTGCTAGTTTGAAGCATCAATATTATAAGAATCTTTCTCCTAAAGACTCTCCTGCTGAAAATAAAGATTATATTCTCAAGAAAGGTCATGTTAATGTTGAACCTTTGTCTAGTGATGGTTCCCTTCCATCCCCTACTTCCTCCAATACCCGTACATTTCCTAAAGCTTCTGAGTCTTTCAAATCTTTCATAGAACCTTCATCCGACACAAGCCCTGATACTTTTCATGCCGTTCCCTATAGTTATCCTCCAGGGCTACCTCTTCAAGAAATGTAAGATAACCTTCACTTGGCTGCAAATAATTTCAATGATGCTAAACCTAAAGAGCCTAAGCCTTCATATGCTATAATCCCTACTTCAGCTAGTCCTCCACCATCTCTTCCAAAGTCATCCATACAATCCCAACATGCTTCCTTGTCCTTAGAAGTGGCTCCATGTCAAGAGGACTCTAATGATAAAGAAAATAACGTAAAGAAAGATCAAGATCAAGAACCCTCCATGTCATCCACTCCTTTTCCCGATGTCTCTTATCTGCTTCATGGTTCTTTTGATCCTGTACACCCTTTTTCATGCATTCCACCATGTCTTAAGTCTTCGCCTAAGCAAGATCAAGCTACTACTTACACTGTTGAGCTTATTGACAATCAAAATAACCTTACTACACTTGCGCTTTCCAAAGATGATACTTCCATTAAGGTTGTTAAAAATGGTGTTGTTACTTCCAATGTTAAGCCTATTGAAAATCAAGATTAAAATTATGCACTTATGCTATCCAAAGATCTTTGTCAAGATCAAAGTCTTCCATCTTCTTATTCTACCACTCCATGTTCGTTTCCACTTTCTACTCTTCTTAAGTCTTTGCAAGCTTTGAACAATCCTATCAAAGAAGGTGCTCATATTCAAGATGCCCACGATTCTTTTGAAAATTCTAATGCTCACTCTAAAGATGCTGATATCCTTGGTTGTCATATAGATGTTGATGAACTTATTGATTATCCTTTTGTATCTTCCACTTCCATCCTTGGATCTCTTCCATCACTACTAAGAGCTTCACGTCTGCCTTCCATCTTGGGTCCTTATGTCCCTTCACTTTCCCCTCCTAACTCTCCTAATTCACCATCCATCTTGGGTCCCTACGTCCCTCCATCTCCTATCTTTCCTCAAGATCAAAATAGATGAATACCCTTGAATCCTTTTCATCCACCCACCCATCTAAACTAGTCATATTCTCCTTCTTCCACAAGTCCCAAGTTCTTTGGAAGTAACTTGAATGTTCAATACAAAAAAAAGAAGCAATATAAGAATCGATCAAAAAAAGAAGATCACCATATCTCCTCTAATTGACACAGAGGCATAAAGTCAAAAGAGATATCTAAGAAAAAAACTACAAGACAAGTATGGGTTCCAAAATCCATCATTAAAGATATTCTCTCTAAATTACCAAAAAGAAATGAAAAGCCTACGGCTATATGGATTCCAAAGTCTCTCTTGAAAGAGTTTGGTGTTGAGCAACAAGTGAAGTTGACATTCAAGCTTCCAAAGACTTCCACTTCATCTTCTTCCAAAAGCATTCCTCCATTCCATGCGCCTAAACCACAACCTCTGCTATCCATTCGCCATATTCCTTCACGTATTCCTTCATTCATGATTCCTCCATCCTCTCACCACCCTTCAAGGTATGTGTTGACATTGATCTTGCCTTCCTTTCCACCTACCCTTTTACAATCCTTCCATGCATTATCCTTCTACCTTCTATCATTTTTTTTCATTTGCCTATTCCTCCTATCTTCCAACCTCACTCGCTTTACATAAAACTTTATCCTCCATTTTTTTCTTCCATCTCCCTTTCCCTATCAGCATCTTTGAGCATATCATTTGAATCCTTGGTATATCATGGTTTATCCTTTCAAGGAGTACTATCTAAAAAGCTTGCCTTCTTCCAAAAATTCAAAAAGAAATGAAAAATAAAAAAAATTGAAAATGTGCCTTGGTGGAAACCTTGAAACAGGCGCCTTGGTAGAAAAAGTAAAGAGAAATAAATTCATCCTATAGTGAAAACCACTCTCTTGTGGCACCTTGGATAAGTACCATGATGAAAACCTGACAATCAGGCATCATGCGTAGTTCTTCTACATATTTAATCCATTCCATCTTCTCTCTTTGATCTTGACAATGTTGATCTATACATGAACATTTGGCTATTTTGTGAGTTGTCTGATGATGATCTTGCTTTCATTCCCTTCCTTTTTAGCCTTCATATTTATTTTCCTCTATTCATTCTAGTCTTTCGCTATCATTTCCCCTTTGGTCTTGATCTAATAAAAAAAGAAAGAAAGAGTAAAACACAGTGCTATGAAGCCTCTTGACATGTCTACTCTTTTGGACTACATCTTTTCCTTCTTTGGCATTACACTATTGTGACTTATCCTATGATGGCCTTTCATTGCTTGTCCAAATGCACTTTACATGACAATTTTTCCCTAGCTTGAGTATTCTTGAAGATTTTTCCCTTGAGGATTTCTTCCCTTCATTAACTTTCATTCTCTTGTCTTCCATCTCTTCCACCAGCTTGCCAATCCCTCTTGTTCTCCACCTTGCTAGACATTGGGACTGCACGATATAATCTTGCTTGGGAGTTTGCAATGGAAAAAGATGCTATCAAGTATACCAAGTATCATAACTAGTATCAGAACAATTATCAGAATCATTATTAGAATCAGTATCAGAATCAGTATCAGAACAATTATCATAATCAATATCAGAATTAGTATCAGAACCAGTATTAGAACAATTATCAAAATCAGTATCAGAATCAGTATCAGAACTAGTATCAGAACAAGTATCAGAATGAGTGTCAGAACAAGTATCAGAACACCTACTGGGGCTACACCTTTTGCTTTAGTTTATGGGTTTGAAGCGGTACTACCTATTGAGGTTGAAATCCCATCACTAAGAATCAGAATGCATGGTCTAGTAACTGATGATGACTACAGAGTGTCTAGGTTGCAAGAACTTGAACTACTAGATGAGCATAGACAAGTAGTGCATGATCATCTCAGAGTATATCAGAAGAGAATGTCTAGAGGCTACAACAAGAAAGTCAGACACAGAGAATTTCAAGTTGGCGATCTAGTTTTGAGAGAAAATCTTAAAAATCAATCCCATCGAGAACGCAAGGAGAAGTTTGAACCCAATTGGCTGGGTCCCTTTGTAATCACTGCTACTTTTGGCTCTGGTGCCTATCAACTCTCAACAACTGAAGGAGAACAGCTCCGAGAACCAATCAACGTTCTCCATCTGAAGAAATTCTATGCCTAAGGCATTCAGTCTATGGTAAAATATCTTGAAAAAATTATAAAAATTAGAAAAAGTCTTGAAAAAATGAACATCTTGGTGAAAACCTAGCAATAGGCACCTTGATGATTCACAAAAAAATAAAAATAAAATCAAAAGTACAAAAAAATTGAAAAAAAAAAGAAAAGGTGCCTTGGTGAAAATCTGGAAACAAGCGCCTTGGTAGCAAAAATAGAATCTTTGCCAAGATGGTGAAAACCCCGGCAAACGGGTGCCACTTGTTTCAAAATGCTCCATCTATCAGTGCAATCTTGGTCTTCCCCAGCTTTTAGTCTTGCTTTAGTTTGTACATATCTCCCGGTTTGTTTTTGCATTTCCAATTTTCAATAAGTTGGTTTGTCCACCACTCAGCTCAAGCATCTGTATCCTATCAATGCTTAACACTTGGGGGCAATCAATGTCATATCCTATGGTCTCCCATGTATCTTAGACGTGTCATATCCAACCAGAGTCTTTTGAAGCTTCATGTGAGTGAGTCAGTCAGTCTTGTCTCTCGAAAGGATTTTGCATCTACAACAACGCAATCAACATCAAACTGAAAACTAAAAACAATCTATGCTTTTTTACATGCTTTTATCTCCTTGTATGCTTACTGATTCGTATTGAGATTTTTGCACATTTTGTCCCTTCAAACTCTTCGATGATGTCCTTTATAGGATTTAGAGAGTGATGACTGGGGGCATAATCTTTTCTTTGTCTTCTACTTGTATGTGAAAATCTAATGTCTTTGAAAATTTTGGATTGAAATGGTGTCCGACTGTAAGAGCCTCTATCTCGAATTGGATGGCCATGTGTACCTCAACCATTGATACCCAAAAAATTCAAAGAAGTTTGATCTAACTATTGTCTTTTTGAGTGAGTTCTTTCTCCTACTGTGAAACACAATCTTACCTAAGGCTGTGAACGATAAAGGGTCACTATGGGTAATTCACATTGGATTTAGAATAATCTCTTAGCTGTTTGATGTGTTTGAATGCAAGGCGTATTCAGGTCATCATGACATTCATGTTTTGATGCTTATACAAATTGCTATATCAAAATGGACAAGATATTCAGGTCATCATGACGTTTATGCCTTGGTGCTTATATCTAATCTGACATTCCGAAAATAAAATCAATATTCATATATCCATGGTTGTTGACCAGTGGGTGTTGTATTGATTCTTGAGTGTTACAAATCGATATTCATATGTCTATGGTTTCATAGCTAGTGGGCATTGTATTGATTTATCCGGTTACCTAAAAGTTCAATGATGATAACAAATCGACACATGATCAGTGACTAGGTCCTAGGTCTTAGGTTGCATTTTATTTTGCATGTCTCTTTGCATTTTGCATGTTGCATGATCTCACAATGGCTAAACGAACTTCAATGCTTAAACAATTCTTCAAATCACATCTTCAAGTCTAACAAGAGCTGAATCTCACACAAAGGTTCCTCCAACGAAACAACAAGTAGAATCCTTTTTCGGGATCAAAATCAAAATCTGAGATCATTCATATTATTAACTGCTTATTCGACCTTCGATCATCACAAAAATTTAGAATTCAACTTAACTGATTATCTTCCATCAAACTATCAAAATTTCAACCATGGTCAACTTATGGTCAAACCTAGTCTACTTGGTCTCCAGGACCTCTAAACGATGTAGAATGTGTTCCCGGACGTGTTTAACCACTTCTCAAATCAATTAACATGCTTCTAAGCTCTCAACACTGACTTTTCTTGTTAGATTTCAATTTTAATCCCAAAGGGGGCATGGTATTGCACATCATTCAAAGTCTGTAATCAAATTTGAAATCATATCTTTATGGAAATCATATCTTCCTCAGTGATCAAGACAACAACCACGTCTAGTTACTGATTCATCAAAAAAGACCTCATCGCTCGGGGCAAATCTATCATCACTTGGGGCATATCAGATTCATCAAGATCCATATCAATCTGGTATTCTCCTAATCTTGTAAATTGTATCAATTTTTGCAACCATCGGATCATAGTGTTCTTTCCTTGGTTCTTCGGCAACTGAAGGATTCAAATGTGATACCTGCTAGTTCTGCTAAGACATTCAAGTCTAGAACCGGTCACTCACTTCTTTGCAATTCTAAAGTTTGGAATTAGGCGTTTTGACACTTTTTCACAATCATAGGTTCATTTGTTGTTATAGTGAACATTATCTTTGGTCATTCAGGACCTATTATCTCCATATCAAATCAATATCAATCAACTTCTGTCTCATATCAATTATTAATTTCAAACATCAGTTTCATATCTTTATCAAACACAGACTATCTTTGAACCACTGCACTTCGCATAGTAATTCAAAAAGGGGCAAAATGTAATACCCCAAAAATGGGCTATAAGTTCATTAATATTCTATATCAACAATTTAAACGAAATCGACATCAAAGTCCTAATCTAAGGCACATCTAAACATCATTGAATCATAATTGATTATCTTAAATTCTGCATCGGGGAATATTCCTAGCAATATTCTTAATTATCTTAATTATCTTTAATTTAATGATTATTTGGCGATAAATCATATTTATCCTAAGTTTGATTAATTGAATATTTTCATATTTAATTAATTAGATTTAATATCTTTCCAAATTAATTATTTATTTAAATTTAATTCTATCTATTATTAATTATATTATTTAAATTTTGACAATAAATCCAAAATCTTATGAATAATTGATTAAATTCTTATTTAATTAATTAAAGCATGTTGTCATTATTTAATAATATAATTTTTAATAAAAGTTTGATAAAATAGTTAATTAACCCATAAATTAATTATTTTATTTCAAAAATTAGTTAAGTTGAGCATAAATCACTTTATTTATTTATTAATTCATAATTATCCATGTGCACATAAAAGGACTAGTTAAACTCAAAATTGAAAAATCAATGCAAGTTGTTAGCTTTTTGAAACTCAACATCTTTTTGAGTTTTAAAGTTGATCTAAACTTCTAATTCGAGTTGAACTGTGCTTTTGCATGATTTTTGTGACTTAATTATCTGTTATTTAAAAATAACTAAAAAATCAACTTGAGTTATTTGAGTGATTTATGGCTTTTTCTCATGCACCTCCAAAGCCTTGGATTTCTATAAAATCAAGGCTCAGCTCTTCATAATTCATATCTCGCAAATTGCAAACTTACTCTACAGGAATCATAGCATATCAGATTTGGAGAATTTGCACAATTGGAGCTTGAAAGATAAATTTGAGCATTCGAAGCTTTGTGAGATCAATTTCAAATTCATAGCTTTCATATTATTGTTAGAATTTTCATTCTCATATCATATCATTTCTAGATTAGCATTGCATATCAATTTCCATATTAGCATAGATTCATATCAGTTTTCATCATATTATTGCATAGAAAATACTAAAAAAAAAAGATTAATTGCATTCATATTTCATATCAGTTTGGCATTCAAATCCTTCATTTAGGTGTCGTCTAGGTCACTGATCTCGATAACAATCTGAGAACATTAATCTCACACCTACTAGAAGGCAGTAAATCGCTTAGTTAGAGTAGATTTCAATTTTGCATGATTTTGATTATAGCTAACCTCTAATGTTTTACTGAAGTGTTGTGTCTACAGATCAGGTACAATTTTCACACACACAGGTTCCACAGTATCTGACTCCTTTATCTTTGACACTCTCTATAAGAAATGATTACATGGACACTTCAATTGACTATGACCATCTTTCAGATCTTCTGAAGGCATGAGATGTTTTTGCATTGGTTGCACCGCAGGGTAATGATGAGAGGTCAGATTATTGGTTAGCACATTGTGTACAAGGTAAACAGAAGCTTGTACAACTGATGATAGATGGTGATGGGTTCACATATCCTACTGGTTTAGTTGTTGTTGCGGGAACATGGCTGCGAACATACATAATTAGAAAGAATGGAGTTCTCGCATTTGAAGACTATGAGAAGCACAAAACTATTCTCATGTATTCACACCTTGTTATAGCAACAAATGTCAAGTTGTCAAAGCATCAAGGAAGACCAAAGACAAAAGAACTTTGGACTATTACTACTGCTGATCATGAAGCACTATTGGAGACCCTGAAGCAAAGAGATGATCCTTCAAGAAAACTTGACTAGGTAATAAGTTAACTTAGTGCATTGTTTTCTAAGTTCGTTAAGCTTAATTTCAATACATTAATTTGACCTTTCTTAGATTGTATTTTGAGTCAATAAACTTGGTTTTGTATGTGGATTGTAACTTGTGCAGGAGCACCTATGAAGACACCTACGGTCACCATGGATCCAATCAGAGATAGAAGGACAAAAGGATCCTTAATGGTTAATTGAGATCTTTTGAAGCCTATAATGGCAATTTGTAACAATCAATTTGATTTAAAAGTTAAATGTCCTAAAAATCTTCATAAGGACTTATGACCAAAATCATGTATGGGTGGCCAATAGTTCCAAGAAGGGATCTTACATGTCATATACTTATGTCATTTGCATGGTTTGAATTCTTACATGTTTGATTGTTGTTTCTAATGCTTTAAGGATATTATTTTTTATCATTTCAAACAATATATAAAAGTTAAACCTAAAACATAATAAGCTCCATAGTTCAAATTTCACAAGCTTAATCATGATTAATTTCACAGTTCAAATTTCAAACATACCACTAACAGTCAGTTGAAAGCAGCTCAGCAACATATCTTTCAAACCGGTAGCGATCTTCTGTGGCTCATATCTCAAATCTCGTGATAGGTATCGACAAACCGTCAGGTGCTACAAGATCATGTTTCTAAGTTCTATAATAACCTCTCTCAGTTTTGGGGTATTTGACTTCATTTGCATTTGGCAAGACGATCTCAGTCGATGCCAAAACTTGCAATCAGGGTTTGTTGAAAGTGGCTCAGCAGCGTATCTTTCAAATCGTCTGACCTAGCATCGAACCATCTACTCCATCGACTCTGGTTGGCTGGGTAAATGCCAATGACAACCCCATTCTGCCCACAGAGTCACTAGAACACTCGCGACCATGCTCGACCCAAGTGACCCCAAGGTGCACTAAGCATGATTGGGCAGCGATCTTGTGGGGCTCGTATCTCAGACCTCGTGAGAGGTATCGACAAACCATTAGGTGCTATGGGATCATGTTTTCAAGGTCTACAATAACCTCTCTCGATTTTGGGTGATTCAACTTTGTTTGCATTTGGCAAGGCAATCTCAGTCGATGCCAAAACTTGCAGTGAGGGTCAGTTGAAAGTGGCTCAGCAGCGTATCTTTCAAACCGTCTGACCTGGCATCGAATCATCTGCTCCATCATCTTTGGTTGGCTAGGTAAACACCAGTGACAACCCCATTCTTCCCATAGAGTCACCGGAATGCTCACGACCACGCTTGACCCAAGTGACCCCAAGGTGCACTAAGCACGATTGGGCAATGATCTTGCGGGGCTCATATCTCAAACCTCGTGAGAGGTATTGACAAACCATTAGGTGCTACAGGATCATGTTTTCAAATTATACAATAACCTCTCTCAGTTTTGGGTGATTCGACTTCGTTTGCATTTGGCAAGGTGATCTTAGTTGATGCCAAAACTTGCAGTGAGGGTCAGTTGAAAGTGGCTCAACAACATATCTTTCAAACCGTCTGACCTGGCATTGAATTGTCTACTCCATCGGCTTTGATTGGCTGGGTAAACACCAGTGACAACCCCATTCTACCCATAGAGTCACCGAAACGCTCGCGACCATGCTCGACCCAAGTGACCCCAAGGTGCACTAAGCATGATTGGGCAGTGATCTTTTGGGGCTCATATCTCAGACCTTGTGAGAGGTATTAACAAACTATTAGGTGCTACAAGATCATGTTTTCAAGGTCTACAATAACCTCTCTCAGTTTTGGGCGATTCGACTTCGTTTGCATTTGGCAAGGCAATCTCAGTCGATGCCAAAACTTGCAGTGAGGGTCAATTGAAAGTGGCTCAACAACCTAGCTTTCAAACCATTCAACCTAGCATCAAACTGTTTGCTCCATGAACTCCGGTTGGTCGGGTAAACGCTAGTGACAACCCCGTTCTACCCACAAAGTCACCGAAACGCTCACGACCATGCTAGACCCAAGTGACGCCAAGGTGCACTAAGCATGATTGGGCAGTGATCTTTTGGGGCTCATATCTTGGACCTCGTGAGAGGTATCAACAAACTGTTAGGTGCTCCGGGATCATGTTTTTGAGGTCTATAATAACCTCTCTCAGTTTTGGGCGATTCGACTTCATTTGCATTTGGCAAGGCGATCTCAGTCAATGCCAAAACTTGTAGTGAGGGTCAGTTGAAAGTGACTCAGCAGCGTATCTTTCAAACCATCTGACCTGGCATCAAATCATCTACTCCATCAACTCTGGTTGGCCGGGTAAACACCAGTGACAACCCCATTCTACCCACAGAGTCATTGGAACGCTCGTGACCACGCTCGCCCCAAGTGACCCCAAGGTGCACTAAGCATGATTGGGCAGCAATCTTTTGGGGCTTGTATCTCAGACCTCGTGAGAGGTATCGACAAATTGCTAGGTGCTACGGGATTGTGTTTTCAAGGTCTAAAATAACCTCTCTTAGTTTTGGGTGATTTGACTTCGTTTGCATTTGGAAAGGCGATCTCAGTCGATGCCAAAACTTGCAGTGAGGGTCAGTTGAAAGTGGCTCAGCAGCGTATCTTTCAAACCATCTGACCTGGCATCAAACCGTCTGCTCCATCGACTTCGGTTGGCCAGGTAAATTCTAGTGACAACCCCGTTCTGCCCACAAAGTCACTGGAACGCTCGCGACCACGCTCGACCCAAGTGACCCCAAGGTGCACTAAGCACGATTGGGCAGCGATCTTTCAGGGCTCATATTTCAGACCTCGTGAGAGGTATCAACAAACCGTTAGGTGCTACAGGATCATGTTTTCAAGTTATACAATAACCTCTTTTAGTTTTGGGCGATTCGACTTCATTTGCATTTGGCAAGGCGAACTCAGTCGATGCCAAAACTTGCAGTGAGGGTCAGTTGAAAGTGGCTTAGTAGCGTATCTTTCAAACTGTCTGACCTGGTATCAAACCATCTGCTCCATCAGCTTTGGTTGGCCTGGTAAATGCCAGTGACAACCCCATTCTACCCACAGAGTCACCGGACCACTCGCGACCATGCTCGACCCAAGTGACCCCAAGGTGCACTAAGCATGATTGGGTAGTGATCTTCCGGGGCTCGTATCTTAGACCTCATGAGAGGTATCGACAAATAATTAAGTGTTACGGGATCATGTTTTTGAGGTCTACAATAACCTCTCTCAGTTTTGGGTGATTCGACTTCATTTGCATTTGGCAAGGTGATCTCAGTCGATGCCAAAACTTGCAATGATGGTCAGTTGAAAGTGGCTCAGCAGCGTATCTTTCAAACCGTCTGACCTGGCATCGAACCGTCTACTCCATCAACTTCGGTTGGCTGGGTAAACGCCAGTGACAACCCCATTTTGCTCACAGAGTCACCGGAATGCTCGCAACCACGCTCGACCCAAGTGACCCCAAGGTGCACTAAGCATGATTGGGCAGCGATCTTCTGGGGCTTGTATCTCAGACCTCGTGAGAGGTATCGACAAACCATTAGGTGCTACGGGATTGTGTTTTTGAGGTCTACAATAACCTCTCTCAGTTTTGGGCGATTCGACTTCGTTTGCATTTGGCAAGGCGATCTTAGTCGATGCCAAAACTTGCAGTGAGGGTTAGTTGAAAGTGGCTCAGCAGCGTATCTTTCAAATCGTCTGACCTGGCATCAAACCATCTGCTCCATCGACTTCAGTTGGCTGGGTAAATGCCAGTGACAACCTCATTCTGCTTGATGGAGCCTTACTTTTTTACAAAAATTAGGGCCTCCATTTGAGAAATAATGTTGGAGATTTGATAAGGTTGTCATTGATGTCATTGAAGGTTTTTTGGTTGCTCACAAGATATACGAACACATACTATTAAGTGGAGATAAAAACTAAGACAGATAGCAAAGACTATTGAATAAATAGCGTCGACAACTATGCAACTTGGCAACGTTGGAACATTAAGCATCATATTAGCATTCGAATGGAGTGAAGTATACACACCAGCAATTAATGATCAAAGTCAACCCAAATAAATTTCATTTCCTCGTAGATGTTAACAACTGCAATATATTAAAAAGATGACAAACATATTATTTGGAAGAATATTACAAGAGGCGGTAAAGTAAAACTCATCATGAATGTCCAGTCAGCAATAATCAACCCATGAAGCAACAACTTCATCAAATGAAGTGAGCACAACATGAGTTATATTTTGATTAAACATATGCGTATGAAGACATTCGAAGGAGCCATGCAGTAATAAAAAATAAATATACACAGTGCTAAGCATAGTTCGAAGGCAGTATTAAAATCATTCAATGAACATTTGAGAGACGATATATTCAAGAGATGTGTTTTTGTAAGTATGAGGGATATCATGTTGCGCAAGCAATCATATATTATACACAATGGAAAAGTCAATAGTCACGTGTCATATCTATCAATGGTAATATCAAAGATTGGAAATGAAGACCATAAGCTTATACAATAATGGATATTTTTTATAGCATGAAATGAAGGCTCCTGCATACACGATGATATTGAAACATTATTGCTGGCAGTTAAAATTATTATAAGTGCAAACAAAAAGCATTGAAAATGATGATATATGAAATTAGCAATGCAAGTATGAGACTGAATGCACACACAATGAAAAATAGTGACATAATTGATGGTATAGAATTTGTATACGAAAATTCATAGAAGTGGTAAATGAAACTCTCATATTAGCAGCGATTGAAGTTTTAATTTAGTGATGAAGAGCAGATGGCATGGTTTTTGTTTTGCAGAGAAATGATCTTCAGTATCGGTACTGATGGCCTCATCATCGTCTCAGGCACAGGGAAAGTTAAGCACCAGAAATCTAGGAAATCTATAGAAGTTAAACCTCAAACATAATAAGCTCCATGAACAGGGTATTCCAAAGTAAAGAAAAACAAATGTAACTTCAACAAGATATAATTTAAATCATAATGATAATCATAGTCAAGATATAACTTCACCATTCAATTCCATAAACATGAATAATAAATATGTATATACAAAAGATGACACAAATATAACATATAAATGAACATGTTCTATATATGTATCAAATGTATCAAAAGTATGTCCATTTACAAATATGGCACATGCCATTTCAAAATGTCTACAAAATCAATGTTTTAATGTGTACAATGTGGCATATATGCCATCTCAAAATGTGCCAAGTATCATCTCTAAATGACCACAAAACTAAAACTGCATCCTATGCTGTAGGGGGATCATCAAAATGTAGCCTCTTTGAAGAAGTGTTGGGCTCTGATTGATCCTGCATAAAAAATGAGTTCAAACCAAAGTTAGATTGCTTACTTTATATGATTTGTACATATATATATATATATATATATATATATATATATATATATATATATATATATATATATATATATATATATATATATATATATATATATATATATATATATATATATATATAAAATTCATAATTCAAACACTAATTTAATTAAAATTATAACTGAATACAAATATTTGTACCTGGTCTCTCGATCGCCTACCACAATCAGGTGTCCTAGCATAAGTCCTGGGTAGCGAAGGGACCATGTGAGCAATACCAAATCTGACCCATAAATATATATTTGCAATAATGAGATTAGTAGAGTGGTGCAACATAGAGTAATAAATCTACAAAATAGGATGATAGCATAATAAAATTACAAATTGATTGAACTAAAATTAAAACTTACATCTGGTGATCCCTCCTCTAGAATAGTGGGCTGGGTCAACAAAGAAATGAAAGATTCTCATGGGCCCTCCCTCATAGTCGGAGTAACCTATGAGAGTAAAAAGATTATCAATTATATATCAATGTACTTCATCATAGCAACCCTGGTTACAAAATACAAATAACAATACGTAAAAGTCTACGTACAATCAGGCTATCACTCTGAATCGAGACGCCTATAACCCTACACTGCCGAACCGGTGTTGGGACATCATCAATAGCCACACCCTATACAATAATGTGCAAGTAAAATATTTATTACTACACACAAGTGGCATACATATGCATGCATAATTAATCTTAAACAATTAACTACCTTTCCTTTGTTGAGACCTAATGAAGGAACCCCCTCATGCCCCCCATTGACATCGGCTGTAGCCTGCAAAAACACAATAAGATGACAATATATATTAGTAAATGTATGAATTTTATTGCTCTAATTGATAGAGATTTAAGCATGTACACCAAATGATATAAAAAAAACTAATGGGTACATAATTTATAATATACCATATAGTCATCAAGGCCAAATGAAATGGCTGAAAGTGTGGACTCATCCACCTGTCTCACCTCCTCTTGTGTCATCGACTGAACATAAATGGAAAAAATATATATACATAAGTGCATGCAATCATTAAAACTAATCTAAATAAATAAATTATTTTTAAATTAAATAAGTCATGTGACAAATTTATTTATAATGTTTACTCTTACCATATCAAACAGGAGTCAATGGCTCTGCATGCACCTCATGAGCACTCTCATGAGATGTAGATGCTCCATGAGGTGTTGCAGCCTCTGTAGCTGCATCTCCTATATCCTCCTCATCAATATCATGAAACTGATATGTATCAGAATCAGTAAGCAGTCTGAGGCACATATGCCTGCACATAATGCACATATGGGGCTCGCATACATGTGAACTCTGACGAGATGTCGATGCGCCAGCAACATCCACAGGAGGCAACATTGACCTGGTCTGTGTGATCAACTGATCACTCAGTAAATGAATGGCCCTAATAGTCTATGAGGTAGCCTCTGCAATGATATCGAGATGCTGCAACTGGAGGAGGGGGTGCGACATCAGTGGGGGGGACAAAGGTAGTGGCCTTTTGGCGCTGGGAAGATCGCCGAGTCTGAGGAGCTCCTCTGCCTACACCCATGTTGGGCCTCATACTCCAATAATCAACATGGTGACCAAGCACAAACTCAGCATACAATTTTTTAATGAAATAAAATGGGACCTCCAAATTGCTATGGGGTGGTTTATCAAAAACCATCCACCAACGATCCCAAAAGTTTGTGCGCATTGCTTCATTTGTGCACCATTTTATTGATAATTTGGGCTTTTTGGGGTCAACTGGTATTCCGGTTTTAGGATCGACAAAAAGGGTGGCTATATCTTCCTTAGTTATATTAAGGGTTGCAATCCCATCATGGTCAAAACCGTCATCAAATTGGGTGTGCATATCATCACACCAATGAAGAGCAACATTATGTTGCTGCGTGAGTGTGTCAATATTTCCAACAATTGTATTTAGTGTGGCAAGCATGGGACCTAATGTAGGTATATTTTGATATGTGTTTTGGAAACCTCGTATTGTGTTCAAATTTTCTTGTATCAAATCTTGTAAAGATTTAGGGTTTAGATATGGGGGATTATTTTCGGGATTGTTATTTGGTGCGGGAGGGTTATTTTCTTCATTGTTGTCAGCCATGCCTGATTAAATAAAAAACAAATCTAAATTTCAATCTAATTTCATATATTATTACAAATATAAATACAAAACCCTACTTAAAAAAATGCTACATTTAGCATGAAAATGAAATAAATTAATAAAAATTATACAAATAACTACTTACCGAATATGCTCGAAGTTGAATTTGTTGTTTCCAATATCAGGTACCCAAAAATATATCGGGTATATGAAAATCGCGAAAAGAAACTTGAAGAAAATTGTGCAAGGAAATGAAGAAAAGGGCTCGCGGGTTTCGGATTTATGCCACAGTTATCAGGTACCCGATAAGGTTTGTGCTTTGGTGGCAGGTTTTCCCAGGTGTACTGACACCCAGGCCTACTAAAAAGTCAACAAGCATTTTCATGTGCTTTTGGATGAGTGAAAAGTGAATATTTTTCACATCGCCACTTTTTGGCCCCTCATGATCTTGCACATACCCTTATTTTCTCTATTGTTAAATAAATTATACAATTTATTTAATATATTCACTTTATCCTATTATTCTTATCCTAAGTCTTCTAAATTAGTCTTATTAAAGTGATTTAATTAATTAATCAACTATACAATCACTAATATGACTAAGTCCCCTAGTCCATCTCAAAGACCTAGTCACCTGACACATCACCTTGGCTAAAATAATTAATTTTTATTAATTATTAATAAGTCATTATCCTCACAAACACATGTCCTATTTTTAAGGGCTATGTGGCCTCATAAGACTTGGTCTCATGACTACATGTCTTCTCCTACAGTAGGTCAAAACACATTTCTTATTCCTAAGGACCTTCTCAAGACACCTCAAAGAGTCAAAGATGACTCATGGATCACTTGTACTAAGAGTCCTCATGGAGAAAAGGTATTTCCCCCTTCTTCTCAATGGTCTTTGTGAGACACTTGACACGTGTCTTTCCCTTCCACCTTCCTCTCTTCTTTGTCAATGTAGGAGGAACATTATCCCTATTCCTCCTCTCACATTCCAACTACATCCCCTTATCTTTCAACCCCTTCAACCAAGTCAATCTCCACCCTAGGATTCTCCACCTTTCAATCTCCACCCTAGGATCTTGCCACCTAGGCTTGAGTCCTCCAAAAACCTATAAAAGAAGCCTTCCTCTTCCTTTGAGAGCCTAATAGCATTAGTCATTTTTCAAGCATCCAAGTAATCAAGCAATCAAGTAATCAAGCATCATTATGATCAATTTGCATAGTATTTCATCCACCATAGTTGCTTAATCAAGGTTTTAGGCTAGTTTTGTGCATAGAAATCATCAAATCTCCATACTTTGAGAGCATCTTGGGCAAATGAGCATCATTTGGAAATTGAAGAGTTCACCACATCCAAGAAATCAAGGCTAGGAGGACAATGGAGACAAACTACAATAGGTAAGTGAAGGTAAAGCTTTTATTTTAAATTCATTTGGTTATTTGTTTTCTTCATTGCGTTGTATTTAGATAGATTTAGTAACTTAATATAGTTAGTATTTCATTTCTAGTAATAGACATCTAATTAGCATACAAATATGAACTGGTGGTTTGTGAGATCTTGTGTGTAGATTCTAAATACATTTAAAAAAAAAAATAGAACCAATTTGTATCCATTTTTCTATCTCCCTCAAAAACTAGGTTTTTACAATAAACAACATTTTTAAAGAGTGACACTCATTTGTTTTGATATAATATTTTTTTCTAAAATAGATATGAATGTGATTCTTTCGAATTTAGTTTTTTAACATCCATATTTAATGTTTGCAATTGGTTTCATAACTTTATCTTCAGTATTTCATATTTTATTAAGGTTTGAAGTTGAGCTAACTGTAATTTTGACATATGTTCATTTGGTTGATCATAACTTGTTGTGTATGTGTCAATTTTTTTATTGTTTTTTTTAGAAAGATGACTTCAATACCTAGTGCATAGATATTTTTCAGAGATATTTTTCACTTGTTTACTATTTTTCCATAAGTGTTGAACACAGAAGTTGATGTTTGGTGAGAAACATATGTTTAATTAATCTAAAAAAATCATAATAAACTCGATATATATTAAAATAATAATCATTGGAAAGCCCAATCCGAGTACTACTATCATGCATTTGGGTTTGTTAATATTGTTCCATGTGAGCCCTCAAATTGAACTTCAAAGGCCAGAAAACTACACAAAATGGGAGAGCTTGGGGGTAGATTTTTAATAGGAGGCTTCGATAGAACATATGTTCTATCGAAAGGGGTTCATTAGAACCTAAGGGGGTTCACTATATAAAAAATGACATTCCACTTAATTTTTAACAATAATTAAATTATTTAATATTAAATTTAAAAACTCTCAATCTTTTTACTATTTTAAAAATTACAAATTTAAAATAAACTAAAACTCTACATTTCATTAATTTGCATCATTCAAAATTTAAAACACATATACTACTTTCTAGTGATTCAATTTAAAAAATTATATCAATGTAAGCCTAATTTTTTATAATAGTTGAACACTACTTTTGAACTTTCAATTTAAACAATTAATATCTTGATCAATCAAATACCATTGATACATGTAATCTACAAGTAATACTATATTTTTTTTTATTGAAAGAATGCAAGTTACAAAAGAGATTGTAGTAAAGAAACTGTGGGAATAGACAACTAAAGACTTAACTAGATTACAATTAAATAGTGACCAACAACATCAATACAACAAGAGCAACCATTACAACAGTGAAAAGAGACCAGTAACATCAATACAACAACCACAACAATAAAGAACAACTGGGGCAACAAAGAGGACATTTTAGGAAGTTGTAGTTCTAAAGTTTTACTTAGACATAGTTTATTGTCTGATCTCTCGTTTCTCTTATCTCCAAGTAGTTGATCCGAAGGATTTGAAGATGGAATTTCAGATTTTAAGCATTAAATGCCAAGTGAACGAGCTCCTTGTCTACAAGTAAAACCATATTTGTCACGATAATCAAGTGCATATTTGATTGCAATAGAAATATATTTTACATATTTTTGGAAAATCAAAGGTGTATTTTCTTTAAGAGTGATATCCAAAATGAGTGTATTTTCTTTAAGAGTGATATCCAAAATGAGTTCTTTTATTTGGCCATACATTTTTCTCTTTTCAAGATAAAATATTTAGCACATGACATTACCAACTCAACAAACTACACAAAAATTGGGTAGGCCACTTGTTGCATAATACCACTCTCAACGATACAAGTGACCTGACGTGTACAATCTCCAAGTCCTTATTTATCCATTAAATGCACTCCTTAACATCTACATGTCCAAGCTCAAAATCATCAATTTCTAATGGTGTGGAGGTGATTTTTGAGGTGAAGTAGCCTTTATGCGTATACTTCATCTATTTGGAATACTTGGCCTTTGTTGGTGAGGTCATGAAGACAATTTTTAAAAAAATCAAGAAGGAGCTTATTTAACCCTTAATATCTAAGCATGAATTTAGCAATAGGTATAGGTAAAAAGCATTGGAAAATTTTTGCAAGGGCTAGCAAGGAATAGCAAGATGTTAGAGTTTGGCAAATAAGCTTTTGAATAGTTACAACTGTATTTGGAAAGTCTAAAATTATGAGGGAAAGAAATATGAAAAAAGTAAGGATTGAAGGTTGTAAAGTATATTGAAATCATATATAAAATTGTTAGGAATCTTTAGAGTTCTAAAGTATTAGTCTATTCTAAATGTGGACATCCAAATGCAGTTTGTAGTTGTTAACACTTGTATGAGCTTAAGAAACTTTAAGATATAAAGTTTTTACAAATCAAAATTTTAGATGTAGTTTGTAGTAACTACTAAAGCAAAAAGAGACTCCAAACAAGAATTAAGGTTGAGAAGTATATTGCAATCATATCAAATTGCAAGGGACCTCAAGACCTTAAAAGGAAAATGTAAGTGGAAAGTGGAGCTCCACATACATTTATAGTATGTAAGGAAGTGCAAATAGATCTCAATACATTGTTGCATGAGATAATGATAGGAATGAAACCACCAATTGTGTCAATGAATCCTATTAAATAATGTGCTTTCATGTGCAATTGTTAGAAGCATAGAAAAACCATAAAGGAAATTTACATGAGAATAAGGGTTTGAAAATGCTATGAAAACTAAGGTATAAGGGAATACATAAATTAAAAGGTAAGGTTTGTCACATGTATGTGTACATGAAAATAATTAAATCACAATAAGATGGAAAAATACTCATATTCAAATCTTTAGAATGAAAAATATATATGTATATAATGAAGGTTTGTGGAAACCTTAGTTTCCATCAAATAGAAACTTTAACCCCATTAGAACTTGGCTTCTTGATGGGATCATAGGAAAATGGTAGATGAATAGCATGTAAAGAAGCTTTATGTTGCAATTATCTATTTCAAAAGAGAGCAAAGTCGTATATATAAAATTAGAGTGATTGAAATAATGCAACAAAAGAGTATATAGGTTCTTGTGTGCATGAGGGAATATATTCATTTTATCCTTGGCCATCAAAGGTTTAGAGGTCTAATATTTTTTTATAGTCATGATTGGTTGCATTAGACTTTTGAAAATCTACTTTTAAAATGAATCAAAGTTGTAGACATATGATGTAATTTTGTAGGTTTGTACCCATGCAAATTCATCTCCAAAGTTCCACTTGGAGAAACTACTAGGAATCCAAAGTTGAGAAGCAGATGGCAATTATACAAAATTATTGGCAAGTTTTGATTCTCCTCTTCAAAACAAGATTGAGAATCACAAATTAGAGAAAAAAGTTTGTTTTTTTTAAAAGACAAGACAAGAACACTCTACAATTTTATCAAAAATTGAAGTTTAGAAAACAATTTATACATTGCAAAAATAGATCCAAATTTTAAAACTCAAATATTCAAAGCATTGTCTTAGACTCTCAAATTTTAATTTTCATGATACCTAGACTTATTTCCAAGAGATGTAAGATAACACACTATTTCTTATATTTCAAGAACAAATGATAAATTGGAAAGGATCAATATCATTGACTTCTAAAAGGATTTTTGAAGGGCATGAGATTGTTTATCAAAAACTAAGAACAATAATGCCAAAATTTAATTTACATTTAGATATTTTCTATATAATTAAATATTCATTGAAAATAAATATCGATAAAGAATATATATTATTTCTTAATTTAAAAATAGTATAATTCTTTATTTTATTCATATCCTTCACTTTTTTCATAATTTTGTTAAACACTTATACAATTTTTTTTATATTGTATCATGTTTCAATGCTAAAATCTTGTTTTCCTTTACATTCAAAGTTTTTGATATCTTCTATTAATGACCTTTACACTGTGAAATGACCATTTCAAGCTAATGAAGCATGAATAATGATGAAGTTTATGCAAGTGATGATCACAAAAATAAATAAGTTCTTAATCAATGATGAAAATTATTCTTGTAGTTGAAAAATAATATATTAACAAGGGACACCAATGAAGGTCCAAAGATTAAATTTTGGGACACCTTTTAAAATGTCTTGTTTACATATGAAGTTTGATGAATACTAATAAGAATGGGATGAAAGAGTATATTGTATGTGCAACATAGACAATTGAATTAGAGATGCACTTTATTCTCAAATGAGAAGCTATTTATGATGTTTGAGTCAACTAAAAAATTTTTACAAAAATTGTTCAAAGAAAATATAATTGGAAAAATGAATAAATTATCCTTAAACTTCTTTAAAAAGACAAGATCTATTATGATCTCATAAATTAGTTTTGACCTCATCAAAGCAAAAATCTTTCTATGCTAGTAAAAAGAAACAAGGATAATAGTAGAGAAGTTGTGGTCTTAAAAACAATGTTACGCTTCAAATTCCACACGGGGTGAGGAATATCCGCCTTATTTGTAGTACAATTAGATGTCTCATACAAAGAATATAAAACAGTCTTATATTAATAAGAGTTGTCGACCTATATACAGATTGCTCCCTTTCTTCCTTTCCTTCTATAAAAAAAAATTAAAAATTGCAAACTCAAAAACTCCGCTAACTTTTGCTGCCAAACCAAAGAAGCTTCAGTGAATGAATCAAACCCAAGTAAATACTAAAAAAAAAGCGTACTTTTAAAAAGATTTTGTCGATTAGAAGAATATTCGGACTGGTAGTCATTCTCATAAAGACACGCCTGCGTGAAGACAAATATGGCGGTTTTCACAGATCGATGTGTGTAATGAAGTCGCGCCATAAAAAGAAATACAGACAGCTCAGGAAAGCGAAAAAGATGTGATTGATTGAAATCAAATGCCAACCTAGTCAGCTCATGAAATGATGGTTTGTATTGGGATTCCACCCAAGCAATAGGACACCATTACTTATCTTTTGTCATCTAATATTCTGAAAAAGGGACTCATCCTTTTTCATTTCTGCCTTTCCAGATAAGTCTGACATGCAAAAGATCAAACGTCCAATTTTTGTTTTGAAAATAAAAACAAATCATAAAGTTAGTACAGTTATTAGTTGGATTTCAATCATTCAATTATACAAAAAGACTATATCAAGGCTCCGACATCAAAAGGGATGAGGTTGGGATGTGCCCCGGGCGATTTAGGCAGTGTGGATACCTTTCAGCCCTTAGCTCTTAGCCAAAGAGGTTTCAGGCACGAGTGTGCCCGTATCGGATTGCTAAAACGTCTATGGTGGGCCTTCGCTGGATGGTTACTTGCAGACTTCGTGCTTTTGCTGGGCTGCCTCGCAGTCTGAACCCTCCATCAAACAAAAATAAATTCAATTTCTTCCTAGAATACACAAGAGAAAATGTTTCCCAAAATTGAGTTTATTTTGTGTCCAAGTCCAGTAATCTTCACAATGTATTTCTATGTAGATGACTTGGTTTATGATAAAACAAATGAGCTGGTGATTGATAATGTTTACTTGGAGATCTGATAAGTGAATTTGAGATAACAGGCTAGGGAGTAATGCATTATTGGCTTAACATGGCATCTTCATTTCACAATGTGAAATGAAAGTAGGTGGAAGATTTGGCCCATAGATTCATGATGGTGAATTGCAATACCCTAATCTTCGAGGGACAATCCAATGAAAGATAATGGCAGCAACAAGGTACATGTTGTGGAAAAACCGAAGATTAGTGTGTAGTCTTATGCAGTCATTGCTACCTCACCTGATGCATTGTATGTTGTGAGTTAAAATTAAGGTTTATGGAGCGAAAGAATTAGGTGTGGATGAGACAAGCAAATCTGGCAATGCTTTTTCATTGCGGTCAGCACACTGCTTATTAAATATAGTAAATTGCATTAAAATTGAGAATGCAACAACTTGTACAGTATCATTATGAGTTATACAAGTGATCTAATGTGTCCTATCTGCAAGTCCTTATTTACCCTTTGAATGAACTCTTGACATCTACATGTCCAATATCATTATCATCAATTTGTAAGACTGTGGAAGTGATTTTTCATGTACAGAAGTAGCCTAAGTTATGCTTATACTTTATTTTTTTTTAGAGAACTTGGTCTTTGTTGGTGACATCATAAAGAATAATTGGAAAAAAAAATTGAGGATCTTGTTTAAATCTATTAGCCAAGAACAAATTCAGGTAAAGGCAAGGGTAAAAGGAATTGAAAGAGTCTGCAAGGGCTGGCGAGTAATAGTAGGATGTTAGAGTTTGGTAAATAAGGAATAGTTACAAATGCACTTCGAAGGTTAAAATGAGGGAAAGAAATATAAAAAGAGCGAAGATTGAAGGTTGTAAAGTATATTGAAATCATATAAAAATTGTTAGGAGCTTTCTGATTTCCAGAGTATCAATCTATGCATTTTGTAGTTGTTATGTTTGTATGAGCATCAAGTACCTTTGAAATATAAAGTTGTTAGTGATCAAAATTTTAGATGTAGTTTGTAGTTACTATTAAAGCAGAAATAGACTCTAAACTTATGAGATAAAGGGAGATCAAGAATTAAAATTGGAAAGTAGATTGCAGTCGTATGAAACTACATGAAACCTAAGACCTTAGAAAATGGATCTCCATATGCAAAGACCCCACTATATTGATGCATGTATGAAATGATGAGAGGAATGACACCTACAATCAAGTCAATAAATCCTAATAAATCCTATTAGATAACGTGCATGCATGTGCAATTGTTAAAAGCATAGAAATACCTATAGAGGAATTTTACATGAGAACAAGGTCTTGCATATGCTTTGAAACTAGGGGATAAGGGGAATGCATAAATTAAAAGCTAGGATTTGTACACGTAAATAACTAAATCACAATGAGATGGGAGAATACTTGGATTCAAACTTTTAGGTTGAAAAATATATTTGTAATTAATGAAAGTTTGTGAAAAATTTAGTTGCCTTTAAATAGAAATTTTAGACCTTATTAGATCTTGGCTTTGTGATTGGATCACAATGAAATGGTGGATGAATGTGTTAGAGTGTGTAAGGAAGCTTTATGTTGCAATTATCAATTAGCAAGGATTAGCAAGGAGTATATGTCATGAATATTAAAACAATGCAACAAACAAGTATATAGGTATTTGTGTGCATGAGAGAATATATGCATTTAATCTTTTGCCATCAAAGATTTAGACATCAAATAAAATTTTATAGTCTTGCTTGTTCGCACTAGAGTTTTGAAACTCTACTTTTAAAAGGAATCAAAGTTGTAGACATGTCATGTAATTTTGTAGGGTTGCAATTATACAACTTTATCACCAAAGTTTTGACTTGGAGAAACTATAATGAATAGAGAGTTGAGAAGCAATTACCATTTCTACAAAATTGTTGGTGAGTTTGGATTCTCCTCTTTAAAATGGGATAGAGAATCAGAGATAAAACTATAATGAAACTCCACTTTTGAAAGGAATCAAAGTCATAGACATGTCATGTAACTTTGTAGGGTTGCAATTATACAATTTTATCTCCAAATTTTGGCTTGGAGAAACTATAATGAATAGAAAGCCGAGGAGCAATTAGCATTTCTACAAAATTGTTGGTGACCTTGGATTCTCCACTTTAAAATGGGATTGAAAATCAGAGATAAAACTTTACTTTATATTTTTGTCAAAAATTAATGGTTGGAAAATAATTTTTAAACTTAAAAAAATGCATAAAAGCTTTAAATTGAGGAACATTCATAAGCATTGTATTAAGGCTTTTGAATTCTAATTTTCATGATACTTAGACTTATTTCTAAAACATGTAAGATAAGGTCATTTCTTAGATTTCAAGAACAAATGATAAGTTAGAAAGAACCAATGACATTGACTTAAGTAAAAGAATCTTTTCAAAGGTATGAGACTTTTTGTCAAGAACTACTTAGACAACAATATCTAAATTTAATTTATATTTAGATAATTGCATATAAAGATTAATTGAGAATAAATAGTTAATAAGAAAAAATATTTTTTATTAATTTAAAAATAGTATAATTTATTTTCTTTACATGTATTCTCTTAATTTTGTTGTACATTTATACAAAATTTTCATATTTTATGAAGTTTCAATGCTAAAACCTTGGTTCTTTTACAATCAAACAACATAATAATATTTTATGATGTTTTTGTTAATTTTCAGGATAAAATATAATTTCAAGCTAATTAAGAATGAATGATATGAAATCTATGTATGTGATGATATCAAAAAGAATATATTGGAGACTAAAAGTACACCAGTATAAGTTAAAAAATAAAAGTTTTGACACATCCTTTAGAATATATGATTCATATATGAAGTTTGATAATACATAAAGAAAAATGGGATGAATGAGTTTTAATCTAGAAACAGTTGAATAAAAAATCATTTTATTGCTGAATGTGAAGATGATATTCTGGTCAAATATACAGGCACTTTACCATCAACTTTATAAGATTTGTTCAAAAAGGATATGATTGGAAAAACTGACTAGCTCATCAAATTTGTTATCCCATTAATTATCTGTGAATGTTAAAAATCTGAATTAAAATCACGCTAATAAAAGAATCAGATATTGCATGCTAAAGATTTCCGCAAATTTTATGAAGCTTTTTGGATAAATCCAAAGAAGCTCTAGTGAATGAATCGAACTACCTATATAATAACTAAACCTGATGGAGAAAAAGCAACCAAATAAAGAACACTTTCTAAAAGATTTTTTCAGAAAAAGTGGCAATCATTCTCATAAAGACACGCAAATGTGAAGACAAATATGGTGGGGCAGTTTTCACCATCAATATAAGTGATGAAGTCGCACCATAAAATAAAGATAGCTCAGGAAAGAGACAAAAAGAAGTGATTGATTGATATCAAAAGCTTCCCTAGTCAGCTCATGAAATGAAGATCTGTATGGGGATTCCACCAAAGGAACAGCACACTGTTATGTGTCTTTTGTCATCTAATATCAATTTCAGCATCTTGGTACTCATCCTTCTAATTTCTGCCTTTTCAAGATGAGTCAGCCATGCAAAAGATTAAACATCCATTTTTGGTTTTAAAAATTTTAAAAATCATAAAAGTTAGAGCAATTATCAGCTGGATTGAACTATAAAAGTAAGAGCAATTATCAGTTGGATTGAACTATATTAAGGAAATAAACATTTGAAGGCATGGATCACTTATTATATAATGCATTCAGTAACTCAAGTACACAAACAGACTTCTTACTGCTGTTCACAGCAGATGTTGCCCAAAAGTAAGTCTATTCTCACTGTCAAGTCCAGTAATCTTCACAATGTGTGTCTATGTAGATGACTTGATTTATAATAAAACAAACAAGCTGACGATTGATGATGTTCACTTGGACCAGTGATGAGTGATTTTGAGATAACAGACTTGGGAGTATTGCATTGTTTCCGTAGCATGGCATCTTCATTTCACAAAGTAAAATGCAAGTATGTGGACTATTTGCCACATAGATTTATGATGGTAAAACATGAATCAGTTACTATATCCTATTCTTTGAGTAACAATCCAGTGAAAGATGATGACAACAACAAGGTACATGCTGTAGTAATACTGAGGATTAGTGTGCAGTCCTATGCAATCATTGCTACTACACCTGATACATTGTATGCTGTGAATTCGTTTAAGGTTTACTGTTTATTCAGATATCAGAATGTACTATTGATCATATTTATTAATAAATTAAAAATCAGAATATACTATTTTTATTTTCAATTAATTAATAAATATGAACAAATGTGTAACCTATTGTCTGAATAAATGTTACCACAAAACAAGTGGACAGACAGCAAGAAGTAGATGTAAAGGGACAAGCAATTTTGGCACCTAACGTGTATCTGATATAATGTTTTTTCATTGGTTGGGTAACAAAACAAGTGGATGGACAGCGAGAAGTAGATGTAAAGGGACAAACAATTTTGGCACCTAGCATGTATCTGATATAATATTTTTTTCGTTGATTGGGTATATATAGATACTGTCTCGTTGTAAATAACTGGTGTATTGGGATCAATGCACTGGTTATTTATATATAGAACTTGCTCCTACGATAAACAATTGATTTGTTAAATATAACACATCAATTGTTTAAGCTCTATGTATTATAAATATACAAGAATACATAAATACTTTAGAAGTATTTCCAGTTATGTATTGTGTTTAATATATATAGTGATCTCTTGACCTTCAAAGAAGCTAAAGCCTCCTTGTGATCTATAACAGACGAAAAATACCTTGAAGCAGTCTTGGGTGCATGTCAATCAGTTTGGTTGCTTGCAGAGTATTCAAAGATTTGAAGCAAAATAAAAAAAAAGACCATTATCATTTATTGAGAAAACAGTTCTACAATTCCAGGGATGAGAAATTGAGTGTTTATATTATTCTGCTTAAAAAAATTAAATGTAAGAGTTCAGATTTGGTGGGTTTTAAGACTTAGACACCATAAAGAATATGGGTGAAGAAATACCTCTCAATCCTTTAAGGAAAGAAGATGATTACTCTTACACCGAATGCTTACCTACAGGCTGCTACAAATGTTTATATTATCAAGATTCCATTTTAAAAAACTTGTACCCCACATAGAAATCATATGAAATGCAAAATCAGAAAATTATAGGCATAATGGCCAAGAACTTTCTTCATTCGTACTAATACATAACTCCTGTTGATTGTCCCAAAGAAGATTTTGGCACATCATAAATAAAACCCATCTTCAAAAACAAATGCATTGTCATAGTTTGGGGAGGGAAATCCAAAATCAGAAAGTAAAGGTGATAACTTATCATTTGAAGAACAAACATATTGTGGGCTTGTGTCTTCCCGAGCAGGGCTTTGAATGAAAGAATTGAGGTTTGATTCATCTTGGGGGAGAGATGATTCATTTGTCAAAATGGAGGCATCATGATCCAGGTAGCTTGAAGTTGAATCATGCAACTCCATATTAATGTGCAACTTCTGCTTTGTTCTCTCGCGAGCCCTTTCCCTTGCCTTGGCTCTGCGTTCAACTCTTTCTGCCTCATTCTCTTTGTGCTTCCTGGACGGTTCCGAACGAGACACTCGTCTCTGCAACTTGTGGTCTTTAGGAGACTGTTCATTGTGGTTATGGTTAAAAGAAGAAGAAGAATGTAAGTTTTCTTCCGATTCCAGAAATTTGGACGGTGAAAGCTGATCCATTGCAGGCTGGGCCTGCTGCAGAAGCCACTCCACTGACTTGGTTGGCTGGTTGAAGCCAAGTCTGTCATGAACGTCATACAATTTTATGGCCGTTTCAGAGGTCAATCTTATTCTTCGATCTCTCGGCCCTCTGCAAGTCTGCACCTTACTATATCTGTCCCCGTTACTCAATGAACCCATTGCATCCAAATTGTTTTTCTTTTAAAAAAAAAATCTGTTTCCAAATGCTGCGAATATTAGTCTCTTAATTCAGATCAACAATAAACAGTGGGCGCAACTACTTTAACTTCACTCTATTTAAACATACAACAATTCAGCAAAAAAATAGAAAAATAAAAATAAAATGAATATTTAAAATTTCAGAAAACAAACTTAGTGTTGATGTTCTGCAACTCAAAACACAACACAGTATTTTCAAATAACAAAGCAGATACACCAAATAAATGACTGTTTCTTTTTCCTGAAACAATACAAGATTAAATTTTTTTTTGAAAAGTCTCAGGCTCTTCATTCAGATAAACTTCACTACTTGAACATTAAACAGTTAATAGTAGATTAAAAATAAAAAGTAGATAAATATTTAAAACTATAAAACAAATTTATTTTTCTCTGATAAAATGACAAATATTAGACTCTTAATTCAGATAACAGTCTATGCAACTGTTTTAACTTCACTCTATTTCACACTAAACAGTTAACAAATTAAAAAAATAAAACATGATAAATATTTAAAACCACAGGAAACAAATTTAATTTTGATGATCTACAATTCAATACACAACACAGTATTTTCAAATAACAAAAAGATACATCAAATAAACAACTCTTTCTTACAGGGCCACAAATTTTATGCAACTGCTTCAACGTTGCTCTACTTAAACATCAAACAATTCAATGAAAAAATTCATGAAACAGATATTTAAAACCACAGAAAAGAAAAGATCAACAGTTGACAAGGACAACTTGCGTCAATAGGATGACAATATGATTCAACTTTGGGATGTGTTTCCAAAAAAAATGCTCTGCAACTCAAAGCACAACACAGTAAAAACAAAGCAGATACATCAAATGAACGGCTCTTTTTTACAAGAGGACAAACCGAGTTTATATCTTTAGAGTTGGATTATCTACAAACGTTCGGATACAAACAGAAAGAAACTATTCTGGAGTCAATGGTTTTGGTTTTTTTTCTCGACATTTACCTGCACATATCAGGGTTAGATTTTCCTGGTGGGTAATGATTTAAGTAATGTTTACAAGGGTGAAACGTCCAGATTTGTAAGGAGGTCGCCTAATACTAAAATGTTAGAAAATTTTACTCACAATCAACCTTAATTTTTACAGGATTTTAAAAACAAAAACCCTCTACAAATTTTGTACCTCAGAAATTATTCATTGTATACACACAACAAAAATATCACTTCCATGAAAATTAAATTTACCTGTCAAACCATCAACTTCACAGCCCTTAAACAGCAAGGTGTGATGCTAGTAAATAAGGTGGAAAAAGCAGAATGATCCAGCCATTAATACTGATAAGAGTCATGAAAATTTTCGGAGACTTCGATTTCGTTTCTTGGGGTCTGGCGATCCAGCTCACTCGAATTTTCAACGAATGATGCAAGCCAGTCCTCCCCTGCAAGAAGAAAGTTACTAATTCCACTCTGTTTAAGAATACAGAACATTTGCCCTAAATATTGAAGATTAATGTACTGTCAGAGCTGGCCATTGGGAGACGCACCATGAGCATAGAGATTCAATGAAATTATCACGTATTGGGATTTGGAAGCCTTAAATATCTTGAGCTCCATCTCCGAATTTTCTCACACAGGTCAAATAAAATGAATCTGCCCAAAATCCCTCGCATCGTACCAGTTCGCGATATTTAAAATGTGTGAGGGCTTTAAATCTGCTGTGCCTTGATTGGTAACCATACTGGAAACGTACCCTGAGGGGATTTGAAACCAATAAACGGAGACTGGCAGCTTCTATGTGAAAAGCAGAGCAAATTCTATGAAAAGTTATTGGCTGCAACCTGCCATTTCTGTGCATCTTGATGTCTGGATACACAATGCGCTTCTGGAATGAAGCAGTCTTTTTTCATTTTCTTCAAGAAAGGAGTCGCGGGAAATTTATCCAGTGGCAGCCTACTTGGACAAGAGTAAACAATGCGCGGCTAGATAGCTATATAATAGGGTCTTTTTGGTTGGTAGAATTAAATAACTTTTTTTGAGGCGTTTATTTTCTTCAAATTGTAAGGTATAATAGATGTTTCGAGAAGGATTGCTCTCGCCGTATTATATATAAGTATATATAAGCTAGTAGCAGTTGTGACACGATATGAAAGACATTTATAGTTTTTAATATTTGAATATATGGCGGTAAGAGTTACTGCTACAGTTAGTATTACTGTTATGGTTAATGTTAGTGGTAGGGTTATGGTTAAAGGTTAATGTTAAGGTTAGAGGGAAGGTTAGGATATTATATGAATTTTATTCTATAATTATGTAAGGGTTAGTGTTACGGTTAGTTTTAGTATTATGGTTAAGGTTAGTGTTAGGATTACGGTTAAGGTTAGTGTTAGGGTAACATTTAAGGTCAATGGTGTAATTAGGGTTAGTCTTAAGTTAGTATTAGGGTTAGGGTTAGAATTAAGGTTAGTATCACTGTTAACTTTAGCTTATCACCTAGGATCAATGGTAGGGTTATGGTTACGGTTAGGTTGAACTGTTGAAAGTTGGGAGCAATATTATGTTAATGGTTACAATTATATTTAGGGTTAGGGGTAGGGTGAGGGTGAGGGTTAGGGGTAGGGTGAGATTAATATTAAAGTGACAATTAGTATTATTACGTTAACAATTAGAATTAAAGTTATGATTAAGGTTAGGGTTATAATTATGGTTAGGGGTTATGATTAGGGTTAGTGATTAGATTATAGTTTATTTGGGTTCATATTAGGGTACATGGATATGATTAAGGTTGGAGGGAAGGTTACAATAAAGTTTACAATTAGAGTTTAAGGTTGAAGTTAGGGTTATCGTTAGTGTTAAGACTCAGGTTATGGTTAGAATTATGGTCAGTTTTAGAACACACGCACACACACACACACACACACACACACACACACTCTCTCTCTCTCTCTCTCTCTCTCTCTCTCTCTCTCTCATCCCTTCCCACTCTCTCTAGACATGCCCCCTAATCATTTTCTCTCTTACTCTCTCCCCTCTCTCTCTACCCCTATCTTTAAGATCTATCTCTATTGAAAACATATCTCTCTTTGGACCCTCTCCAATCCCTTCTCTCTCTCTCTCTCTCTCTCTCTCTCTCTCTAACATCTATTTTTGGGTTCATAGTAGGTTACATGGATAAGGTTAAGGATAGAGGGAAGGTTAGGATAACGTTTATAATTAAAGGTTGAGGTTAGGGTTAGTGTTAAAACTCAGGTTATGGTTAGGGTTATGGTTAGAATTATGGTTACTTTAATAATTCTCTCTCTCTAGATATGCCCACATTGGTGTAATTAAATATTCATAATTACACTTTACTTAAAATCTTACTTAGGATAATGCATTGCATCGTAGTTTGTTATTGAGACACCTAGGAGTTTGTACCCTAATTAAGCACATGGTGTAGGAAAAATTTCACTTTAGGTGTGAGATCCACCTTTGGTGCTCATATCATATTATCATCATCATCCTATGGCACATACTTTATTGCATAATGGAGGATGATCCACATTTGGTGGACATGAGATTACATGTTGCATAGGTGATAGCTTATCAACTTCTTATCATTGTCTCTTATCACCTTTTCTATATAAGGAGGCCTATTATGTACATTTTAATCATGTCCATTATCAATAATATCATTCTTGCATCTTAATGTAATTATCTTGTCAATCTCTTGTGGAAGTTATCTTGGTCTTGCATTCGATCCTGGGGGTGTTGTAGAGTCACCTAAAATTCTAACATGGTATCAGAGCTCTCAAGGTGTGAAGGCCTCTTCTCAAGAATATCAATCTTGGCTTGATTCAATTGTGGGTGTAGAATAAAAGTATTTGGACATCACCATTGAATAGTCTATTTGGAGAAAATTTGGGGTTTTGTATTTTGTGGCTTTCTATTGCAGGTTAATATTGGAGCTTGTTGGTGCAAATAAGAGGTTGGTGTCATATTAAGAAATTCCAAAAACCCTTAAATCTAATTTTGTTTCATCCAAATCAGACATCCGAGGCCAAATCTAGAGCCATTTGAATTTTGGAAGTGTGGTGGCGACGATTCACAAAAAATAATTTTAAAGGCGATTTTTAAAGAACAATATCTGAGTCATATGGACTCATTTTTTCAAATATTTTTTTTGGTTTTAGGGTAGAATTTCACGATCTACACAATGGTGCAAGTAGTTTTTGATCTATGTTCCTAAATTTTTTTGAAAATCACAAATCTCAATTTTTGCAACTTCCAAGGCCTCATTCGGGCTCATATGAACTCCTTTTCATGTGCAATTATTTTGAAAGTGCATAATTTTTTCTATATTTTCTAGATCTGGAATCAGATTTCAGTGACTGTGATAAGAAATTATACTTTCAGAATTTGGCTTAGTTTTGCAATTGTAATGCATAAGCCTTAACTTGGTCTTTTGCATAGTGATCTAAATCTATTATAGCCTAATTGTGGAGTGTAATAATTTGTTGATCTCAATTTGTAATGAGAGAAGTGTATCATTAATTTAATCATGAGTTATGAAACACATCCTGTAGTAGTACTTTTGACTAAGGATAATTATGAGTCATGGGCAAAAGGAATCATCACACATTGTAAATGGCTTAATCTCTTGCCTCATCTTTATGGACTCATTCTCGAGCCAAAGTCATAGGGGAAGAAATATGTTTGGAGAAAAAAGAATGCTCATATTATAAATTTGATTATTAGTAGCATCAGTTTGTGTCTCTTCTATGGCATCTACCCCAAATTTAGAGGTGTTCAGTGTCCACACATAATTTGGACAATCATTTGGAAGATTTTTTGTGATCCACATATTCCTCCATTCCCAGATGATCTTGCTTTGGATTGCCTCATTCCTCTTGATGATACAGATAACATCCCTTATGATGATTATACCTTATACAAGATTGAATAATTTGTAGCAATTAAGAGAAAGGATGATCCAGTGACTCCTTCTGCGGCTCCTACTTCTCCAGTTGAGATCACACAAACATCTCTTATTGGTGATTCCAGTGGGTCATTGCAAGAGATATCTATTTGTCTTCCTGATTGGGATTCTTATTTGCCAGATATTGGTTTATTATTTATGGAGTCTCATATTATAGATTTGGGAGACATATATGAGGGGGTTTCTCTTCTCTTTAATGATAACATCACAGTTGGAGACACTTCTTCACCTTCTTTGGAGATTGACATTATTGATTCTTCTTCTTCACTTGGTTGATCACATTTCATGGTTCAGTTTGATGATGTGATAGATTCTTTGAGCTTGGAGAGACCTATTCAGTCTTCAGAGATGCATATTTGGAGACTATCTTCCTCATTTCATTTGGATATGGATTGGTTCATGTCATCATCATCATACTTTATTTGAATTCCACTTCCTAGTTCCTATCCAAAATGGGAAGTATTCCTACATTTGTACTTGGTATATCTTCTTCCCAAGGGGAGAAATGTTGTTTGTAGTCATTGGACTATAATTTGTCTTCAAGCACTCACCATTTTTGTAGGAGATTATTCATTATGGGGGGGATATCATGTCTCCTACTATCCTTCTTATGGAGGGATAATTCTTTGTATATACATTATGTATGTAGTTCTTGGGGGGTCTTGAGCACTCCATCCATCCATGCATCTTGTTTTATTCTCTCTTTTTGGGGGAGGGTTTTTCCCATGAGGTTTTCCCTCTTTCTCCATTTTATGAGAGTATTGCATTTCATGTATTGTATTTCATATTGTACATGGGTACCTAGCATGGCCTGGTAGTCGGGACCCATCTTGCATTGTGAGTTTAAGTGCACTCCCCTAAGATGCACTTAAGGGGGGGTGTTGGTGTAATTAAATATTCCTAATTAAACTTTACTTAATTTTAGTTAGGATAATGTATTACATCATAGTTTTTCATTGAGACACCTAGGAGTTTGTACCTTAATTAAGCACATGGTGTAGGAGAAATTCCACTTTAGGTGTGAGATCCACCTTTAGTGCTCATATCACATTATCATCCCCATCCTATGGCACATAATTTATTGCATAATGGAGGATGATCCACATTTGGTGGACATGTGATTACACCTTGCATAGGTGATAGCTTATCAACTTCTTATAATTGTCTCTTATTGCCTTTCTTATATAAGGAGGCTTATTATGTACATTTTAATCATGTCCATTATCAATAATATCATTCTTGCATCTTAATGTAATTATCTTGCCAATCTCTTGTGGAAGTTATCTTGGTCTTGAATTCAATCTTGGGGGTGTTGTAAAGTCACCTAAAACTCTAACACCCTCTAATCACCATCTTTCTCACTCTCTCCCCTCCCTCATCTCACCATCATCTCTCTCTCTCTCTCTCTCTCTCTCTCTCTCTCTCTCTCTCTCTCTCTCTCTCTCTCTCTCTCTCTCTTTGTGTGTGTCTATCTCTCTCTCTCTCTCTCTCTCACACACACACACACACACACACATTCTATTCCTATCCCCTTCTCTCTCTCTCTCTCTCCTTATCCCCTTCTAATCATATCCCATTCTCTCCCTCTCCCCCTCCCTCTATTCCCATTTTATCTTTACCCCCTATATACACCTAAAAATGGTTACTAGCAAACATAATTAAATTCAAGCCATTGGATTAATTAAAATCAAAACTAATCATCTATGTAATTGAATTAACCATTTGATTATATAGTTATTTAATTAGTTAAATCCAACTCATTCAAATATCATACATGGCTAATTTAATTAATTCTTTGAATTAATTTCTCCTAGATTGTCTCACCTACCACTACATGTAAAAAATTGAATTAACCAATGGGATATGAGGAATGAGCACACAAGAATCACTAATAGGCTTTTCTATCTTGACCATCCACATGGGATACATCATCAAACTTAATTCCAACTCTACCTTGATCATGGTTACATAAAATTTATTAATACTAAGATTAGATTACTGAAAGAGGAGGGGTGAATCAATAATCTACCAATTATCCAAGTTTTGTCTTTTAAAATTCTCCGCAACAGTCATAAGTTTATCAAATGAAAATCTTAACCATAAACACATTCTCAAAATAATGAAACACTTGACACAAATGTTTATCTCGTGGAAATCCAAATCAGGAAAAAGCCACAGTGGGGATTGGTACCCACTAAATGATGTACCTTTTTGAAGTACGCCATATGAGGAGCTTAACCCTACTAGGAGTTTTACAAAAGCACTATTAGGTGCTACCCAGTTATGGGATTTACCTTTAGGTCTGTTAAAACCTTTACCCTTTCAAGAGTAGCCTTGTTAGGGGACTTCAAACACAAAATAATGTGCCACCTTGTTAGAGGATTTATAATAGGGACCTGCTAGGATCCACCCTGTTAGGGAATTTTGACTGTTGTAACTATTAAGGAACAAAAAGAATAATGATCTATAGAATAGCACTACTTCTGCTTGATTAGATCCACTCAAGCACAAAATGTCTTCTCACCATACTTTTCTCTTGCTTGGATTGATCGCAACTTAGAATTTACACTGCACTTGCTTCACACACGATCAACTATCGAAACTATCAAATTCATCCTTTATATATTGTTCATCAAGCCCTTAAGTTTTCCACCACCTTAGGATTTCCCTAAGTGACATACAATTCAATTGTTAATATTTGTTGTTAGATTTAGTGCATCATACAACAATATTAAATATATGCAATAAATTCCCTATATTGTGTCAGCTATCACAAAGATTTACATAGAAATTTGAGTCTAAGAGTCAAACAAGTTTTGACTACACACTTCCATCTTCTTGAATATTCTCCACACGCTAGCATGGAATAATGTAATGCTAGATCATCACCTCTGATCTTTAAGAAAAGTCATCAGATCATGACTGACATAACCTCAATCATCGCAACACTTTCACCGATCACCGATCAAAGATTTAATCACTATCGCTCAAGAACTTTAACACTTCAACCTGTTAATAACTCTAACTTTGTTCTTTGATCTTCTATCTTCCACTTCGATCATCCAAAATAGTTGTGATTGTAATCATAGCATCCAAACACTATTAGCAACCATATCTTGTAACTTCATTACAAGACATAACACAAATTTGACAAACCACTCAAATAACTTATCACATGTTACTAACTGTTCTAGTAGTTGCAACGTCAACCTTCCTTTGATCATAACTTTCTCATCGCTCAATATCAATAGTAGCGGTCATGTATTTAACATTATGAGATATCACCGAGTTTCCCATATGAATCACTACAATTGATACTCACCAAAACACTCTGATCACCATTCATATATTTAGCAACATACTAGCAACACTAGGTCTATACTTGACATCAATGAAAACTCAATAACTAATCCTTATGCAATCAAATCTATCCTATTGCAACACCAATAATAACTTCATCATCACTACAATATTTAGCATCAATTATGCCAACAATCTCCCCCTTTGGCATTGATGGCAACACTCTCTCTTCATGATGCAGGAGCATCTTGGGTTTATGGCAATCCTGGATTAACCAAAAATATGTTAGAGCTTGTTTGGATACTCAACAGCTTGTTTTACTTTCTCGTAACTTCTTTTGGGTTCTCAATGAAGTGTTCTTATTGGTCACTGATGAGCTCAGTTACCGCTTTGTTGTTCCCTTTACCAAGTTGGTTCAGTGTGTTCAGTGTTGCTCGGTTCCTAAGTTCATTGACTGGTGGAATTTAATTGTTTGATGTTGGACAACATGTGCAATTAATTTTGGTCATGATATTAATGTTGGGATTTCTCATTGGGAAGCATGTGGACCTAAATCTGGGTCATTTCTTTCTCCAATGTTGGATCTAAAGGATCTTTAGAGCCAACCTGTTCGATGGTCTCTTGTATAAATAATAAGTACAGATCTTCTAGGGGGGAGTGAGTTAAGAAGAGAGAATCAAAAGTTTGGATCCTCATAGGTATGAGGATTTTTTTGTAATTGAATTTCATTATAGTTTCCATAACCGGGAAGGCCTTACAACCTGACATGTATGAGTTTTGAATGACTTAATTAAATATATTTTTAGTCCTTCTCTCATTCTTTGTGTTGTTGCTTCCGAGTTGTTAATTTGCAAGTAGGATTGGTCTTGGGAGTGCCTTAGTCCCCATCCCCGTCCTCTCTTGCGTCAGGTGATATCAAAGCGAGGTTAGATCTTGAGGTTCCTTCTTGTAAGCCCTAGTTGGTTATATTACTATGGGGTGGAATATTACAATTTGACCTACAATTACAAAGGGTTTCAAGATGGTTCGAGGGAGGTGAAATGTAGATTCAGGATTATCTTATATGCTAAGACAAATTGTTGCTAGATTAGAAGTTGTTGAGACAACCCAATTCCAAGGAAGACATCTTGAAGATGTTAGTGATGATGAAACTGAGGAAGAAGTATAGGGAGAAGCTTCACCAATACCTGTGATGGATCAAGGAGAAGAAATATTCTTGAAGGCATTGACTAGTATGAAATCTACACCACAGTTTAACCCTCATGAGTATAGTGGGAGACTGGATTCAGATGAGTTGATAGACTAGATAATGGAGATTGATAAATACTTTGAATATGAGAACATATCAGAGGAGAAGAAAGTGAAAATTGTAAGCACAAAGTTGAAAGGTCATGCATCCTTGTGGTGGGAGCATTTGCAATTAGACAAAAATAAGAAAGGTAAAGACAAAATTAAAGTATGGAATAAGATGGTGAAAAAATTGAAGGGCAAGTTTCTACCTTGTGATTATCAGATTAGCTAGGAGAGTGCAAGGTTTGAAGCAGAAGGATAACTCAGTGAAAGATTACACTAAAGAATTTTAGAGATTGGATATCAAATCTGGACATATAGAAGATGAGGTGGAAAGAATTGCAAGATACCTGAATGGGTTAAGAACTTCTATCTAAGAAGAAATTAGTTTGGTAAAAATGGAGAGTATTGAAGAATCTTATCAATTTTCCCTAAAATTTGAGGAGAAATTGAACAAAAGGAATGAGAAAAGACAAAGAGGAAGAGGTGGTAAATTTCCTATAGGAAGAGGTAGATCCTATGGTGAAAATAGTAGATCTGACCAGGACAAGACAAATCATGACAAAGGAAAGACTGAGTGGAAAGGTGAAAGTTCCTTCCGAGGAAGAGGTAACTACTTCTGAGGTAGCTATAGTAGAGGAGGATTCAAAGGCACTTGTTACAATTGTGGTGAAGGAGGATATAAATCATTTGAGTGTACACATGCAAGTAATAAGGTTGGTAGTAGTATAAATTATTTTTTAAATGAAGGTTCACCGAATGAGCTTGAGAAGGAAGGAAAATTGATGGTTAGAAGAACATTGTGGAGTGAAAGGACTAAGGAAGATCTAGTAAGGAAAAGTTTGTTTAAGACTAGATGCAGAGTTGATGACAAAGTTTGGAAAGTAATCATTGGTAGTGGAAGCTCAGAGAATCTAGCATCAAAAGAAATGGTTTCAAATTTACAGTTGGAAAGGTTGAAACATCCTAAGCCCTATCAAACTTCATGGATCAAAGATGAGAATACACTAATGGTAAGTGAATAATGTTTTGTGAACCTGAAGATTGTAAAGTACTATGATAAAGTATTATGTGATATCATGCCTATGGATTGTTGTCATATTTTGATGGGTGGACCTTGGCAATATGATAGACATGCTATACATGATGGGAGATTGAATAAATATACTATTTGGGCTGATGACAAAAGAAAAATCTTGTTACCTTTGGTTGAAATTTTTTTTGGTGAGATATGTACATATGTGAAATTTTGTTTGATGGAAGGTAGACAGTTTGATAAAGTTTTGAAGAAAAATGATGTTTGCTATGCTTTTATTCCTAACAAACCGAGTGAGAAAATAGAAGATAAAGTGTCAGTAGAGGTTGATAATTTACTCACCGAGTACAAAGAGATCATTTTAGATAATGTACCTGATGATTTTCCACCAATGAGAAGTATAAGTCATTGTATGGATCTAATTCCTGGAGCTAGTTTACTGAATAAAGTACCACACCGACTAACACCAACCGAGAATGAGGAACTTAACCAACAAGTTAATGGGTTGTTGTAGAAAGGTTTGATCAGAGAAAGTTTGAGTATGTGTGCAGTACCAACTATATTGGCACCTAAGAAGAATGGAGAATGTGTACTGAGTCAAGATCAATCAACAACATCACAGTTAAGTATCGGTTTCCTATATCAAGAATGGATGATATAATAGATTGTTTGAGTGGAGCAAAATATTTTACCAAAATTGATTTGAAGAGTGGATATCATCAGATCAGAATTAGAGAATGTGATGAATGGAAGACTTCTTTGAAGACAAAAGAAGGTTTGTATGAGTGATTGGTTATGCCTTTTGGTTTAACTAATGCACCAAGTACTTTTATAAGGTTAATGAATGAGGTTCTAAATAAATTCTTGGTTAAATCTGTAATTGTATACTTGGATGACATTCTGATATTTAGTGAAACTAGAGAAGATCATTTATCACACATTAGACAGATATTATAGAGATTGAAAGAGGAAAAGTTGTTGATTAATTTGACAAAGTGTTCCTTCATGAGAGAGGAGATTGTGTATTTGGGATTTGTGATTTCAACTGATGGTTTGAAGATGGATCCTAAAAAGGTTGAAGCTATTCTTGACTGGCCTACACCTAAAAATGTTAGTGAGGTTAGATCATTCCATGGTTTAGCAAGTTTTTACCGAAAGTTCATCATAAATTTTAGTTCAATTTGTAATGCTATGATTGAAACAATGAGAGGAGATAAAAGAGAATTCAAGTGGACACATGGAAATGATAAGAGTTTTGAGACTTTGAAACATAAGGTTGATGAATTGCCTGTGTTGTCTTTACCTGATTTCAATAAATCATTCCAAATTGAATGTGATGCAAGTGGAAGTGCAATAGGAGCTATGTTGAGTCAAGAAGGTAAACCGATTGCTTTCTTTAGTGAGAAGTTGAATGATGCTAAAAGGAAATATTTTGTATATGATCAAGAATTCTATTCTATTGTTCAATCCATAAAGAAATGGAGACATTATTTGATGCCAAATGAATTTTTATTATATATTGATCATAAGGCTTTATAGTATTTGGGTAGTCAGAATAAGTTAAATCAGAGACATATGAAATGAGTTGAGTATTTGTAGAATTTCACATATGTGATCAAGCATAAGAGTGGAGTGCCTAACCGAGTTGTTGATACATTAAGTAGAAGAAGATCTTTGATGATTGAAATGATAATTGAGGTTCTTGGTTTTGATGATATGAATAATTTGTATGAAAATGACCTTGATTTTTCTGAGCAGTGGAGAGTGTGCAGAGCACCTATACTAGATCAACCAAGTAAGTTTGAAGACTATTTAATTCAAGAAGGTATGGTGTTCAAAGGGATTCAATTATGTATACCAAGAGCATCAATGAGAACTAATCTGATAAAGGAAAAACATATTAGTGGTTTGGTTGGACATTTTGGGATTGATAAGACATTGAGTTTGCTTAAGGAAAGATATTTTTGGCCTCAATTGTATAAGAATGTTCAGAGATTTGTAAAGAGTTGTGGATTTTGGAAAGTTGCATAGGGAGTAAGTCAGAATATTGGATTGTATACATCAATTTTTGTTCCTGAGAAACCTTGGAGAGATATCAGCATGGATTTTGTTCTTGGCTTACCGAGGACAATAAGAGGTAATGATTCCATATTTGTTATTGTGGATAGATTTTCCAAGATGGCACATTTCATGTACCATGTAGAAAAACATCATATGCAACGCATATAGAATATCTTTTTTTAAGGATATTGTCAAATTGCATGGATTACCGAAGAGTATCATCTCTGACCGAGATAGTAAGTTTGTTGGTTATTTTTGGAAGACTATGGAAGAAGTTGAACACCAAGTTGAAATTTAGTTCTACATTTCATCCACATAGTGATGGACAAACAAAGGTTGTAAATAGAAGTTTGGGTAACTTGTTGAGAAGCTTAGTTGGAGACAAACCGAGTAATTGCAATTTGATGTTGGCACAATTAGAGTTTGTATACAATAGTTAAGTGAATAGGAGTATTGGAAATTCACCTTTTGAGATTTTTAATGGCATACAATCGAGATGTATATCAAACTTGAGAGCTATTTCTAGTGAAGAGAAGAGGAGTGCTGAAGGGGAAGAATTTGTTGAGTTTATGAAGTCATTGCATGAGAAAGTGAAACATAAGTTAGAGCATAGTAATAAAAAATACAAGGATAATGTAGATAGGTTAAGAAGACATAAGATTTTTGATGTTGGTGATGAAGTAATGGTTCATCTGAAGAAAGGAATATTTCCTATTGGAACATATGGGAAGTTGAAAATGAAGAAATTTGGTCCCTGCAAGGTATTGAATAAATTTGACAGTGGAAATGCTTATGAAATTGAGTTACTCGATGACATGGATATATCACCTATATTCAACATTTCAAATTCGTATGAGTATCATGAACTTGATTAAGAAGTGACAGTACCAAGTGATTATCCTAAGAAGAAGATAGAAGAAGTTGAGAAGATTTTGGATTAGAAATTTGGTAGAAACACTAGAGAAAAAGATTACATGGAGTATTTGGTAAAGTGGAAGAACAAACCAATTGAAGACAATACATGGATTTCTCAATCTGGGTTGGATTTAGCTCAGGTTGTACTAGACGTATGATTTGATGAATCATTTCTTTCTAACCCTGAGTGTCTGATGCAGGAGAATCTTGGGTTTATGGAAATCTTGGCTCAACCAGAAACATGTTAGAGCTTGTTTGGCTACTTGCACTAGTACAAAAACAACAATATATGACTAAATAAACTACTAAAAATTGTAGATAAATGACTAATTTTGGTCACATTACCATTAGTAGTTTATTGCCGATCATTTATCTCGCGACCAAATTTATGACTAAACTATTTTAGTCATTGATTTGGTCATTTATTTAGTCATTTATTTGGTCATTTATATGGTCATTTATTTGGTCATTTATTTGATTATTTATTTGGTCATTTATTTGGTCATTTATTTGGTTGTTTATTTGGTCATTTATTTGGTTGTTTATTTGGTCATTTATTTGGTCATATATTTAATCTTTAATTTAGTCATTAGTTTAGTCATATATTTAGTCATATTAGGGCACGATGGAATCAAACCATCATCCTCCTACTTGTAAATTAGGTGCTCTTCCATTGAGCTAGTACCCTTTAAAGAATCATCATACCATGTATACTAGTACTTTCCATTAAACATGATTTCAAGTTTTTCCATCTATAGTTCAAGGGTTTTTTTGTTCATTATGACTTCAAATGGAAGTGACTTCTTTCATGCATTGAGTAGAAAATTCACATGATAGTGAGATGAAAAGGAGGTCTATTCACTATTTTCTATGCTCCATTCACTACTTGAAAGATTCAATCTCTACTATCATATAATGCAACCACTAAGAGTTGATAGAAAGGAGTAAAATCACTAAGGTTAATGACGATGATGTATCGGAGACCCATAGCAGTGATCTATGCAATGAAGATAAAAAAGAAATGATTTTTAAGTTGGTGCTTTATAGTGGAAAGAACACTTGACTACTAATATTCACTATCATAATAGTAGGTCATAAAGTTTATAACAGTGACCAAGAGCACCAATATCAAAGCAAAGGAAATATGTGACCATGCACTAATGAAAAGTAGTGATGTTAATGGAAAAATAAAGAACATGAAGGACACAAAATAATAGACATAAGAATAATGATCAAAATGCATCAAAGATACATGGGAAGAATGTAGTCAAGTACAAAGCGATGAGATAAGTAGCAGTGTACAAGAGAATGAGAGGAGATTATCACAATGTTTGGAGATGGTCTTAGTGATACTATCTACCACCAAAGAAAAAAATGATTCCATATTGAAGATGATCCAAGAGGGTCATGTTATAATGAGGATAGATGGAGCATGAAGATAGTGATGTAGTCTAGGGATAGATATATTATGTGGAGAAAAGATTATTGTTCCAAGCAAAGATATTATAAGGAAAAAACTATATCATTGTCCTTATAGAAGTACAATGATTGGTCCTAGGATTATACTCAGAATTAAAACATAAGGTAATTGTGCTTCATGGATCGATCTACTCAATAGTTCCTTTCTATTCATAGATGGATCATACAGTTCTCTTCAATCCATTTTCATCCTTAAGAGACATGTATTGTATCATCATTTTTCTCACTGTTTCAAAGTTACTTTCACTTTTTTAAAGTGCACCTTCCATCATAGATAGAGAATTCATCAGTAATGAAGTAGAGAGAAGGTAAATGAGTATAAAAAAAATGACAAGAACCTCTTCTAGGGATCATATCCATCATGGTTCCAAGATCTCTTGGTTATCCTTCAATTGTATTCACTGTTCATGGACTTTTTGGTTATCCTAAAATCATTGCAGTCCATGAGACCACATTTCTTTGAGGTATTTCATCAAACAGTTTAGGTGCCTTGTCAAATTTGTATACATAAAATCGGTGAAGCTACAACTCTACATCATTTATGTTTTTAGGTGTACAATAGTAATAGGAAAGTTATGATGATTTAATTGTAGAACTATTGGTCCATGTAAATAATAGAGAGTACATATTTGATGTTATGAATAGAGGATCAAAGCAAGAAAAACAATCATGAAATTGATAAGACATGGACATAAAGGATACAGAGACAAAGAACACAAAAAAGGCAATCATTATCATTGAAGCATAGTGATATGCTAGTAAAATAGAGATTTCCAATAAGTGCAGACAATGGAGATTAGAATGACAGTCAACAGAGATGTAGTCAATGAGGTGAAGAAATTGTGCTGTGAAAAGAGCATTGATATTCATATTAATGAAATCAATGATGAATGAAATGGAGAACGTAGATTTTTGTTGTTAATAATGGTTGCTTCAAACATAGATAATATATATGTTGCACAAAGCATAAAACAATTTTCATTATAAAGGAGTAGCACATTAAGATCAAAACATAGTAGTTACTTAATATACTAGGTTTTCAATAGGCTATTTACTTAAATGATGTCTAACACAGATCTTCTTTAAAATGTTGATCCCTATATAAGAACGATCCTGGCATACCTTTTCAATTGCATTTACTAAATGTCGACACATTCCCTGGCATCGGTAATGATGTCAAGTTCCAATAAGAGGCATCTCTACTAAACGAGCTCCATGGATCCTGTGTCATGATTTAGCAATCATAAAAAATGCATCAGGTGAGCCTCTAGAGAATTATTCCTTGTGTATTGTACAGATTAAATGAAACTGTTAGTCTCATATATCTACAAACAAATTGTATATTTATCAACAAAACCTTCATAAAATTATGAAAAGCAAAAAATACCTGATTGACGCAACATAAAGTATTTCATCATCCATCTCTAGCATTGTAGTGTAAAACCCTTGATAATTCAAATGACTCAAATTTGACCTGTACAATAAAATATGTTTTCATAAAATTATGAAAATAGTTTTCCAATACAGCCTATCACCATTGTAGTTTCAACAGTTGCAATCAATTGATATATCAGATCTAAGGTCTCTATGCTAGTGTTTTCATGTTTTGGCATGCTATTGATAGACATATATTATTTTGTTCCAATATCACTTTGGTTTGAATCTTAGAATACAAGGATTTAATTTATTTTTCCAAACCCTCATTTCATATTCAGCTTTCCATCTTTGCTCACAAAAATCAGAAAAATATAAAGAAATCAGAAAATTGAGAAAATCTAGATTCAATACATCATAATTAGGCCCTTTTTTAACTACTTGGTGGTAAATAATAGTAAAATAATAGTTGGATTTAAAATTCAAGGCCTAAATTCATATGCATTTAACAACAAAGCAAAGATTGATAATGAGGCACTAAATTAAGAAGTGGAAACATCAGATGCCAAATGAAAGGAAAGTAGAGAACTGTTAAATTTGAATGTTAGCAAAGGAGTTTATAGAAACTTTACCATGTTTAGCCAAAAGGATATTCTAAATCAATGAAAGGGTCTCAAAAAATGACAGTGGCATGTGATGACACAAAACAGGGAGTCAAGTAAAGGACATGTGATGATCCAAGTGGCAGGGATTTAGTAGAGAGTAGTTAATGCACTATTGTTAAGAAAGATATGTGACTATCCAACATTGTCTATAAAGCACTGAATATAGCAACCACTATTCAAGGAGCTCGAGTTTGAAACTTTCCATAAAATATAATTGGCAGGTGTAAAGACATATCCTTTGGTAGAATCCTCCCTGCCTATGCCAAAATTGGAGCTTTAGAATAGGGTATTTACATCCATAAAAGTATAATAGTAAGATAATTTATTTCAGATATTATAGTTGGAAATGCTCTAGTAGACATGTACACAAAATGTAATCAATTACAGAAACTGAAACATAGTAAAATTTTCATTACAACTCAAAGCATACATCAAACCATCCATATAAAGATTAAAAAAAGTAATATGCACAAGAACCCCAAAAATGAAACCATAATTGTTGTCAAGATATGTGTTCCTGGAATGCCTTAAATAATAAATTATAGAAATCATGCATCCATACTATGATGAAATAACAAAATAGCAATAAAACACAAGTAGCATGAGAGCATCCTGAAAAACCAGAAAATAGCAGACAATTCAAAGAAATGAAATTTTATGGCCTTGAATCTAAACTTCTACTTTCTAGCACATACAAAAACATGGAAATGGAATTACTTCATCATCATATTCTAAATTAGTTAACTAGTGAGAATCGAGAAATTGAAAGAAAATTAACCTCAACTTCCATAGCATGTTGTGCTAGAATCAATGATTTATTACGACACTCCTGAAGTTCTCGGTACAGTTCTGTATTGCTAGCTTCAAGCCATGATATCTTTTTCTTTAATACCTATGCATGCCAAAGTCATAAATTAAAAATACAAGATTTCCCTTTCTTTAGTATCTTTCATAAATTACAAAACATGCATTATGGAATCTATTGATTGTATGCAATGCATTGATGTCTATAATTAATTACATGTGCTTCATTAGATGGAACACCTCCACTAGCATAGGCACAAAGTAGTATAAATATTAAAATTACTAGTACTAAAATTTGGATTTCAAGGGGCCATGAGAGTACCACCAACTATGAGCATCCTTTAAGAACATGTTAGGAAGAGTCTCACTAATTTGACCATTTGAGCGCACAAAACCAATGAACTCACTCGTGACTATATCTCACAAATCATCTAAAGGGAAGAGTCTACAAAGTGTTGCCTTGTACCCTTCAACCACTTCAAAATCTATAAATGGGAAAGCCTTCCTGACATAGAAGGAATCTAACAAAGGCAAGAAGATGTAATGGAGTTGTCATTTTGCTCCATCTTTCTTCAACAATTATGTGGACATGTTTGAAAATAGTCTCTTCAAGGTCTTGCTCCTTTGCATTTATGATGCACTTCATCTTCTCAAGCATTGAATGGATACCATCACATATATTTCCAATGCAAAGGCCTATCCATGTCAATATAGAAAATCATGCTCATAATAGAACCTATGAAACTAAGGAGGTACTCCACACAATCTCACCATGAGTCATCTACTTTCCTCTACTTAATTTTTGTTTCCCTACCAATGTTTCTTTGCCTCCATATAGACCAATTTTGGCTTAATCAACATGTTAGAAAGTTTCTCACTAACATTCACAAGTCATCTCAAGATGATAGTGTGAGAGGCAAAATAGATCTCTGAGCAATTGATTTAAATTTAAGAACAAACTTTAAAGAAGAATTAGAATATACGATCAACTTACGAAAATGTAAAATTCCTTGAGCCATGTAAAATTTAAGAACATAAAATAAAGAAGAATTAGAATATACAATCAACTTATGAAAATGTAAAATTCCTTGAGCCATGTCCTTTGATCCCAACCTTTTGACTACACAAGGTGTCCAAAAGATATGTTGGCATCGTCCCTCAACCAACAATACAACAACTCTGTATTGCATTGCATTGTCTGATATGAATTGAGCACCATTAAGGGGTCTCATTGCCTTAATGAATACAATAAGAATATCAATAATTAATTGTCAACCTTTTACCTACCCCTCACAATCCACAACCCTCAAAAGCATTGTCCCTTTAGGGAACACTGCTATGACATTGATCAAGGGATGTTCTTTTGAATCTTTCCACCCATTTGAAACATTGGACACACTTGTCTGAATCCATGAATCCCTTATAGGCTTCCATAAATCTTCAAAAACCTTGACCTCTTTTCCCAATAATGTGCCATGCACCTTGTCATGTTACTCCAAACCTTGTACCCTTTTAGAGCTTTATTAACTAATCTCAACATGTCTTCCAATATTTCAACATCTCTTTGTCTATTTCAAAAACTCTTTGTCTTGGAACATAGATTTTGTATCCATTTTGTTGAGGATTGTATGGTACTGAATACTCCTTAATCCCAAGATAAATGTAGAATTAATTCTTTAGAATAAAGAATATTCCTTTTCTCTGACTTCAGTAATGTCTGCATGATTTTTCTTTCTTTCTGGACAGAACCTGTGAGTGTGTCCAAACTTATCACACTTGTAGCATTGAACTTTGGAGAGATCTCTATGGTTTCATCTTTTCCTTTTGAAATTCTTTTCCCCTTTGTTGTTTGCTTTCGCATGTAGAGCTTAGCCATTTTGAAGAGTGCAAACATTGAAGGAGTTGACTAATTCTATATGTTGCTGGAAGCATTGACATCAACCAAGTTGCTGTCCATTTAGGGGACCTATGAGATGAAATTTTGTCTAAGAATATATTGCATATTATTGGTGTGATTTACAACTTGTTAGGATTAGGTAATACTGAGAGGGGGGTGAATCAGTATTACAGAACTTTGATCTTTTCCACTTTAAACAATTATAAACAATCCAAAGTAATGCAAAAATGAAAAGGACATATATGTATGTCATTTCGGATGTATACATGCTTTAGTTAAGAGTGCATAAGTTTTGGTTACCAGATCTGTGAAATACAATGTTCGGAAAGTATGCCAAAGGGTAAACCCTGGTGGGGATGGTACCCGCAAATATGCACTAAAATATAATATCCATGTTAGGAGATCTAGCCCTGTTAGGAGCTGATTATTACATAGTACATTTCCTTATTAGAGGAATACAAAACCTTGTTAGGGGTATACAAAACACCTGGTTAAAGGTGGTGAGCACACTGCTCTTACAATCAATACTTGTTTCAAAAGAGTTCTCAAAAGAGGAACAATACAAGCACTTATCTTGCTTAGATAGTTCCAGTTGTAACTCCACCTCTTACTAATCTCGCATCTGATCTCTTCTCTTGTATTCACAAACTTACTCCATCATCATAACCATAACCATGCTTATACACAAAAGCAATCTATACTTATACAAAATCAGCCTTCCAATCGGTTTCACAATTACCATACAAAACATAATGATAACTCATGAAAATGATATTTATGGAGTCAGTGGTCTTACATTACTATAGAGTCAGAAATATACTTTATTCAACTATCTTAGCACGTTACCATATTCACTATACTCTCCTTGATCTTCACAACTGTTCATGTACCCTATTATGCTATTTTACTGTCTTCACATACTTTATGAACACTGTATTTCATAGATCTGGTAACCAAAACTTATGCGATCTTAACAAAAGCATGTATACATCCCAAAATACCTTCAGTTAACTTCACACACCATAATACCTCATATATCTTCATCACTGACCAAAACTGTAGCATTGTACCTTGTTATCATGATTCTGGACTTAGTCATTTTCATTACTGTGACTCCAGTGGCAATCTCCACAACATGCGATCACTTCAACATAAGTGTTGCCATAAATGACAACCCTCAAGTGATTCCTAGTGCTCCAAAACATCACATGCCAACAATCTCTCCCTTTGGCATTAATGGAAACACTTAGAAAAATGACTAAGTGTCACAATACAACTCACTTTTTCTTTTTCTCTTTTCTACTTTTTTTCTTTCTTTTTCTACATTTTTTCTTTACTTATTACTCCTTCATATTTCCTTCTCTTCCTCATATTTTTCTTTCTCTTCCTCTCCCTTTGACATCAATAGCAAAGGTAAAATCAAAATTTGCAAAACTTAAGCACAAATAGTTTAGTGCTTACTCACTAGATTTAAGACATCTTGGAAAGATTTTTCCAAGGTCTTAACTTCTTCAACCCATGAATTTATTAGTAGTACACTGACATAGATTAATCCATTTAGTGCATATGATGTTGTCTCTACTACCTTAAGCTCAGTAAGAGTAGATACAAACATTGAGCCTTCAACTTTGATCATCTCCAAAAGATGAGTCTCCAACATTGTGAGCTTAGGAGTCAATAGGATTCTCAATAAGCCAAATCTATCTGTAACTCTCCCTTTCTCTATTTCCAGTACTCCTATCTTATCCTATAGTCTGGATGTTTCCTTATCTATTTCTCCCACAATTTGTGAAGATGATTCACAACTATCCATTAGACTGTCAAGGGTAGCCCTATCTTTGGCTATGATCTCCTCAATGTTCCTTAAATGTCTGCAGGGGTTTATGCAATAGCTGTAAATTTTCCTACCTTGTGCTACACAACTCTTGGCCTTAAGAGTAGTAGCCTTAAGAATATTTAAGTCCCATGAAATGGACTTAAAAAATTCGCTCAACTTCTTCTCCAAAAATTTATTTTCAACCTTTTCTTCTGCTGTCTTTAGCAATGAGTCAAAATGATTGTCAAAGCCATCTAATACTGTACCAAGGTTCTTAGTTTCATCTTTGTCTTTGAAGATAACTAGTGAGGGGAGTAGGTTGTTCACTGTTTCTACAACCTTGACCATTACCTTAGCTCTTTTGTCTCCTTTCTAAACTGATCTTTCCTTAGCTTTAAGAAAAGCCATGAATTATAGTCTCATCAGCTCATCCTCATCCATGTTGTCCACATCGGAACTTACTGGTTTGGCCATACTTGCCAACAATAAGGAGGTGTCCAAACTGACTTTGCCAACATTTTCTGATTTGATCTCTTCTACCTTCTTCAGCTGAATTTCTTCCTCATGTACTATTTCTTCTTGTTTCTCTTCTGAAATATCTTCCTCTAGTTGTTCTTGATCTTCAACCTCCATCGCACTGTCCACATTATCAAAAAATGGATCATTAACATCCTGCAAAGTGTCAAGGCTAACAGGCACACCAGTGATAAAGAAATCTAGTTGTATGCTAACTTGAACACTTTCATCTACTACCTTTGAACTCTCTCCTAAACCCAGAGATACAGGCTTAAAATCCTTAGGAGGTGAAACCTTCTTAGGCATGTCATACATTAGAACTTGGTCTAATGCCTTTTGGGTGTCCTCAATTACCTCATCATACTTCCTAGCCATAATTTTGACTAGTCTGGTCTTTGTTCTCAGTAGGGGTTTTAGTGCATTTATTATCCTTTCTCTTTCCTGTATAGACACAACCAGTAGCATGTCCTTGATTGTCTTGTTCCTTATATTCTCATCTTTTGAATGAGTTAACTGTTTCCTAATTTCTAGTTTATTGTACAGGTCTTTGGGAATGTTTCCTTCAACCTCCAACAAATTCTTCTTAAATACTAGCAGATGCTCAATGATAGTGTCCTTAATGACTGCTTGGTCCTCAGGGTTATATCTTTCATAATATATGTTCACTGTTAACAGATTTCGATCTTTGATGACCATTTTCTGTAGTGATTTAAGGTCTAGTTTCCACAAGGTTTGTGGATTCTCAGCTACCTTTTCTTCCTCCTTCCTCTTTACCTCTATCTCTTTCTCCTTAGGACTGTCCTGCTTACTTATCCTTGTGGATCTTCTAGGAGTAACTTCAGGCACCACATCTTGTGTTCCTTCCTCTTGAGAGGCTGACAAATGAACAACTTCAACAGTAGAAGCTACTGTCTTTTCTATTTTCAATGGAGTGGGTGCATCAGTGGAGATGCTAGATGATGCCTCCATCTTGTTTTTCATCTCTATCAGCTCCCTTTTTGTGATTCCTACCTTCACAATAATTTCTTCAACAATATTGTTGAATTTTCTTTTCCTTGTCACCTTTTCTTTCTCTTCTCTGACTTTCTCATACTTCTCCCTATATGTTCCCCATGTTTCTTAGGTAGGGTCATTTTCTGCTACTAGTACATGCTCCACTTGCATAGTTAGTACTTCAACACTTTCCTCATATCCCATAGGATAACACCACTTAGTTCTAGGCTCAACTACCTGAAAGAAGACACAATCAGTTTCAACCATGAAACATATAGTGTCCTCATATTTTTCCACTAAATTCTTTGGAATTTTGAACCTTTATTTCATCTGCCTCTGCAGTATCTTGATCATGCCAAACAATTCACCATCTACTTAGTCCTTCTTCCATCTTCTATAATATTCTGAGATTTGAAGTCCAGTGGGTTCATTAACCTTCCATGATCTGGGATGCATGCCAGGAAACTTGTGAATGATATGAATGTACATGTGAATCAGTAATGAACCAAACCTAAATGCCTTAGATTTATCCTTCTTAATAGCTTTCACATTCTCAATAAACTATTAAGCTAGAATTTTGCAAAGATTATACTTCTTGTTCTCTTTTACCATTCTGTATGCCATTATGATGACTACAACAGATATAGAATTAGGTCTGCTACCGTAGAACAATTTGTAGCCTAGCAACATTGCTACCAATTTGACATCTTGTAGATAAATATCATTTACTGTCATTTCCCTCTTATCCCACTTTGAATGTGTTAGGGTTTCAGCTAGATTTCTTAGGTTCTTTTCTTGTACATGTAGGGCTCCTTCATTATCAAGGCCTATGATCTCATGAATCAACTACACACATATTTTCATAGGTTGGTCACCAATCCACAAAAATTGGTCATGAACTCTGCTAAGAATGATCTTAAACCATTTGACTTCCGTGAACTTTGTGAGTAGGGTTAACTTCATGATTGATTGATCTTGTAGTTGCTTAAAATCTTCTACCATGGTTCCATTTGCTTCTACCATACCATCCAATTCACTATAGATGTTAACCTCACCAATGATTTTGTATGCCCTAATGTCTTCTACGTGTAACATGCCTATGAGGGTTTGAGAAAAAACTCCCTCCGGATCATCCTCACATGATTTGAATGGATGTCACTTGAACTTATACCTAGGTCTGTCTATAACATCATAAATTACTGGTGCATCCATCACTTTTGTGAAAGATTAGGTCTAAATACCTTAAATGCTTGAATCTGATGCTTTGCTTCACGTGAACACAAAATCTCTCTGCTAGATCACTTCTCTGCTTTCACACTTCTACTCTCCTTAGTCATTGATCAACAAATGGTGTAAAAATGAAGTATTTCAAGTCTTTTATCCATTGCAAGTTGAGGTGCATCCATGAATTTTGTGAAAGATTAGGTCTAAATACCTTAAATGCTTGAATTTAATGCTTTGCTTCACGTGAACACAAAATCTCTCTGCTAGATCACTTCTCTTCTTTCACACTTCTACTCTCCTTAGTCATTGATCAACAAATGGTGTAAAAATGAAGTATTTCAAATCTTTTATCGATTGCAAGTTGAGTGTGTGTATTAAACACGAGTAGCTCAACTTCGCATGCCATCCAGTTGATACAAAACTCGCGAACACAAAAAATGAATCTTCAAGTGTTGCGCTCTCATCCACAGACTCCACAATGTCTATACACCTCATTCCTAAGCTTGCATGAGCTTACTCCACATATACAGGGGCTGGATATTTTTTTATTACTGCATCCAATGCTCCCCATAAGGCCATGCAGCCTTATAGGTTGATGCCTCAAAGAACTCATCATGCAAAGACACAACATCATCAGTTGTCTCTCCCTGAACCACTGCTTTGTTCAAAAAATTTACCTTACATATCTGATCATCCTCCTTGTTCTTTGATTTCTTGAAATGATTCCCAAATTCATCCATGTACTCATTAAGACTCTTACCAGTGTCACTAACATTTTCCCTTATAACCAAAGGAGGTGGTCCTCTTGGTTCACTAGATCTTCTTGGTCCTCTTCTATTGTCTTCTGCATTATATCTGCAAAACTTCGCAATGTGACCTAGATTGTTACATTTGTAACTAGTAGGTGGTCTCCTCCTATCTTGATTAGTCTATAGTTTACAATACCTTGTTGGATGCCCAAAGTTATTACATTTGTGACATGTGATCTTAACTGTTGTTTCTTCTCTGATATAGTCTTTCTTATACTTGGACTGATCAGGTTTTCTACAATCTGCTTTCTTGTGTCCATATTCATAGCAATTAAAATAGTAACTAGTAAAGGGATAAAAGTTACCTTTACTTCTGCAATCTCTTTTCATGTGTCCAACTTTGTTGCATCCAAAACATCTACCTCTGAAGGGTCTGAACTATTCTCTAGGTTATTCATTAGTAGGTCTCTCCTTAGGAATATGTCTTTCCTCATTCTTGGCTTCATTTGATTCTTCCTGGGTTTTTGAACTTTCACCTTCATTGAATCCAACTCCACTCATATCTCCTTTAGGCTTTTGTATTGCTCTTTGTTCATCAATTTTGTCACTGCTCATGTGCAACTTCTCAATGTGTAATTTGGCTTGATTGAGTTCACCTTTAATGATATGATTATATTTTTCCAATTCCTGATATTTATCTTTGCATTGGTCAAGTTTAGTCTTCATTTCACTTATCTACTTGTTAGACTCTTTTAATGATTCTTCAACTTTGTTTTTCAATCCTTTTCATGCTAAATTTCTTTAATCATCAAAAGATTGATTTGTTCCTTTTCTTGCTCCAACTTCTTTACTTTGTCTGATGTATCACTGTCTGAACCTTCTTTGATCTTCTCCATAAGGTCTTGTCTCTGACTCTTTGCAATCTCAAGCTATTCTTTTAGTTTCCTCATGAAACCTTCTACTCTTCTTAATTTAAATTTTAGTTCACCATTCTCAGCTTTCATCTTATCTAGATCTTCAAGTGCAGCTTCAAAGTTCTCTTGTAAATCTTTTGAATCCATTCTGATCTCCCTTAAGTTGTTAGGCTTTCTCTCCAAGGGCCAATAGCTTTGATACCAATTGTTAGGATTAGGTAATACTGAGAGGGGGGGTGTATCAGTATTGCAGAACTTTGATCTTTTCCACTTTAAAAAATTATAAACAATCCAAAGTAATGCAGAAATGAGGACATATAAGCATAACACATTACTCATTTCACCATGATTTTTTCTCGAGGAAACCCCTGTGGGGATGGTACCCACAAATATGCACTAAAATATAATATCCCTGTTAGGAGCTGATTGTTACATATTGCATTTCCTTGTTAGAGGAATAAAAAACCTTGTTAGGGGTATACAAAACACCTGGTTAAAGGTGGTGAGCACACTTCTCTTACAATCAATACTTGTTTCAAAAGAGTTCTCAAAAGAGGAACAATACAGGCACTTATCTTGCTTAGATAGTTCCATTTATAACTCTGCCTCTTACTAATCTCGCATCTAATCTCTTCTCTTGTATTTGCAAACTTACTCCATCATCATAACCATAACCATGCTTCGCTTTCACAAAATAAATCTATACTTATACAAAATCAGCCTTCCAGTCGGCTTCATAATTACCATACAAAACATAATGATAACTCATGCAAATGATATTTATGGAGTTGACGCTCTTACATTACTAAAGATTTGAAAATATACTTGATTCACCTGTCTTAGCACGTTACCATATTCACTATACTCTCCTTGATCTTTGCAACTGTTCATGTACCCTGTTATGTTGTTTTACTATCTTCACATACTTTCCGAACATTGTATTTCATAGATCTAGTAACCAAAACTTATGTGCTCTTAATTGAGGCATGTATACATCCCAAAATATCTTTAGTTAACTTTGCATGCCATAATACCTCATATATCTTCATCGCTCACCAAAATTGTAGCATTGTACCTTGTTATCCTAATTTTGGACTTAGTAATTTTCATGACTGTGACTCCAATGGAAATCTCCACAACATGCGATCACTTCAACATAAGTGTTGCCATAAATGACAACCCTCAAGTGATTCCTAGTGCTCCAAAAAATCACATGTCAACACAACTACGTTGTCTTGAAAAGAAAAAAAGGTGTGGACCTGCTTTGAGTGACATGTAGGTTGGGTGCAGAATTTGAAGCCAAATTGAGTTTGATTGAGATTGGTTAGGTCTACTGAAAGTGCAAAAATAATTGCTAATAATCCTTTGGAGAATAGATTTTGCATATGACTATCCTTTCGCTTGGAATTGGAGAGATATTTGCTGGTGATTGTTCTTTGAACAAGCCTTCTCTTGAAGATAATGTTCCATTGACTGCAAGTAGGGTGCTATTATATAAATTACTTGCCATAAGACATTATCAGCTTCCAAGCAACATCAACTTGCAACCACTAAAGAGTTGGAGCATGCACATTGGAATTTTTATTTGTAGTTACAGCTATAGATACAATAGCATTCACTCCCCCAGCTATAGATATAGTAGCATTCACTCCACTCGTCGCTTCCCGTTCAAAACAATATCATGTCATGTGCTCGAATAAATTGGTCGGATAACAATAAATAAAAAGGTGTTTTTAAACACCCCATCATCTAATATGTACATTTAATATAAAATAATTAAATAGATAACAAACAAATAAATAAAATAAAATATTTGAATTTTCAAGATGGTGCCTAATCTGAGCTGACTTAAGTCTCCAAACTTGGGTGATATGTTTTTGCATCCTAGTGTGAGTAGGTATAGGGGTGATTTAGTTTCATTGATTAAGCATGCTGAGGTTTTTGGACAAATTTTCATGGTTTCACTGGCAGGTTTAAACCTCTGTTGAGTGAAAGGAGGTTGGGAAGAAAACCCCAACCATCCACAATTTATTTCTATATTCAACATTGTGAATTTGTTTATTTTGAAATTTTTTTTGTAGGTTCAGTGACTGGAGATTTATCATTGCTGCACCAGGCACACTAAACAGATAAGGGTTGATCAATGCATTGGACCTAATAGTAGCAGTCAGGAACTTTATCGATGCAGAAGTTAGGAACTTGTTTGAAATTCTCATTTGTGATGTTTGATAGATCTTATTTGCTGCAGTGGACTCATAAAGAAAAAATGAAAGATTTCATGCAAAGAGAAGCAGACAATGAGATTGCATGATTAACATTAGAAATAGCAATAATAGAGGCATCTTCATAATTTTAAGGTATCTTCAATATTTCTTCTCAAAGGTTATTGACCATGTTAGGAAGATCAATTAACTTGTTTTTAATATAGATGACTCCTAGAGTTTTATAAAATGTATTATTTCAAAGTACTATCATTATGAGGCTGTGATTGCATGGTGAAATCTTGCAATGTTCCTAGAAGGTATTGATTAGTAGAGATCCAAGATATTGGTTCAAAACAAAGACCATTCTCATTACCAAGTGGAAGTGAATCCATTGATTGAACTATCAACATAGTGCTATCAAAAGGGCAGTCGCATGCACTATTAAAATAGAACAACAGAGATTAGTATGCTTGCTACAAAAATCAAGGGTACTATTATCCATAAAATGGATACCCAGGCCCATTCTTAAAGACATGATGTCTTGTGGCATGTTTTGACTTGTTGAGAAAAAAATATTCTCTTCTCAAGATGAGGGTTTAAAATAGGGTTTGAAATTTGTTCTTTTTTTATGCAGAGCATCATTCAAACCATTAATCAATCAACAAGACAATCTTCAACAATCCTACCCACAGTCCTTTTAGAAACAAGATTACCTTTGATGTCCTTATACTAAGTGTAGTCATCCACTATTGATCTAAGGAAATGAATGAGTCATTAGATATATTTAAATCCCTACCATATAATTACCTTGTGATCAAAATCCCACACAAAGAGAAATGATTCAAATACAAAGTAAATTCAACCAGCAACTTCCAAAATCTGTCCTAGTTGTGACAGTTTGTCGACCTTGAATTCTATTATTCACCATTTGCATTTGGTACCTCATATTGGCAATAGCTTCAGTGGAGTTGTTTATAACCAAAGCATCTAAATAATATCCAAAATATAGGGAAATCCAATGGTGGGTTTGTAAGTTACAACCCCCGTACTGTCCCAAACTTTTAGAAAAATAAGAGAAATAGTCATTGATGGTAAGCCTATTTCACAATTTTGACTGGTCATTTCCAAGTGCATTAAAGAGTGGTTTACAATGAAAATAGTGTCCATGGAAAAGAAATGTTAGAGGATACATAAGCTAAATTAGACGGTGGTTTGAGATTGAAATATTATGTCTTCTAAGAGAAAAGTGATTCCCTAATGGACTTATCCCTGATAGTTTCAGTATTCCTTTGACAGTTGATGAATTTCTTGTCAATTAGAGGTAGATTTCATAGTTACTAATGGTAAATGAGTTTGAAAAAGATGGAAATAAGGTTAAGAACTTTCCCAAATATGCATGGTAAAGACTTTTATATGATTTTAATGTTTGATTCTTAATTCACTATCAATTTGTTTTATGATTATGATAGTTACAATCAAGTACATTAAATTTGTGGTTGTGAACTTGGTTGTTAACAAAATCATTGTAGTAATCTAAAATATGTTGAGAACCTCCTTTCAATCACTTGACAAGATCCATACACTATTTTTTATCTTTGATTTTGCAAATCATGGTCTAATCTATCACATACTGTGACAGATAAGTTTCTATTGAAATTTGGATTATTTTACATTTTGTATACATCTAAAGGCCATTCCATTGATGTTTTGGATGTACCTATCAGGGTATAGAACCTGTCTTGGTCCAGGAGTACCATGGCATGACAAGAAGTCAAGGAAAACTTTGGGATCACTTGATGATTCGAGAGAAAATGAAGTCTAATAAGACCTATAAGGTCACTAAATGGTGTATGTATGGCCATTAGATCCATTTAGTTCAAATTAAAATTCCAATGGCATTAATGCAATTAAATTGTCAATGATAAGCAATAAGGCCTATAAAGGCTCATGTAAGGGTTATGGGGCTTTAAGGTAAAATGTCTCTCAGGATCTGTGACATGGTTTAACAATCTCTAGTGAGATCCTTAGCTGGGATGGTAGTTTTCTAAATAGATGCATCTTTTGGAAGAAATGGCTAGCTCAACTCCCTATAAGTGGTACTACAACAGAGTCTGTAATGTCCCTTTTTATCTTAATTGAGACACTACTTGAATTTTCACAATTCTATAATTATAACTCAATTTGATGATTTATGTGTTACAATGCATGCAATACAATAATAACTCAATTGAAAACAATTAATGGTGTTATGAGTTATTAAAAGAGTACCATGCATGTAATACAATAATGTCACTATTGAAATTAGTGCCAAACCATTTAAAACAGTGACAATACATGTTTGAACAATAAAGTTCATCATGATAAAGCTGTAACTATTATAAAATCAGAGATTGCATGATGGGATCTTTCAGTATAGTTGTCATTTCAAGGGAGAACAATGACAATAATGGAAAATATTACTAGTAACATTTATCTATAATGTTGCAAAAATAGAGGTATAAAGACTGGATTACGGAACAATGTCTAAAGCATGAACAATGATAAAAGATAGTTATAACAATGAAGGCACAATAAAAATAGTGATCAAAGACTATTTCCTAAGGCATTGTCAAAGAGAATAATGAACACACAAACATCGTAGTTAAAACTATGAGAGGGGAGTGTTTGAAACTCAATCATTTTCGATGTAAGAACAATGATCATCCAAATATGTTAATAGAGACATAAAGCATAGTGATGAATAATTTATGATGATAGTGAATCAAATGAGTAAAGACAATGATATTTAAGTATCACAACAGTCATCTCAATGCATAATAACAAAGAGAATTTGAACACAAATGCAAATTTTTCATGAGAATGAATGCTACAGTGGATGGAATAGAGAAAAGGTGTGACCAAATAGATGGAATGCTTTGGTGTGAACATTTAAGTCCATACATCCTTCTAGAAACATCTTCAATCACCTCATTGAATCCACAATAAAATGGTTTACCGTGCATAAATTCTCCATACACTCAATTAATAAAGTCAACATGATTTACATAATCCAAGAATTCAACTAAGTCGGCTGGGAATCTAAATTCTTCCTCAAATGTAAATTACTAATGCTCGGTCAATATTGTGTTCAATTCCTTAGTCATCACTGCGTAGCTCAGTCATCTCTTCAAACTGTCTCCCTCGGCTAATGCTATTACTCGGCAATAAACTAATGTTCAGTCAACACTGAATTTACTCAGCATATAATGGCTCTTGGTCGACACTAACATCACTTGGCTTAAACTATATTTCTTCACTTTTGCTCGGTTAAGCCTACTTGTTCAGTCTTGCTTCTTACTTAGATAAGTAATACATTATCTTATCATTGTGCCACATAATCAAGTACTCATTGAAGTATCAAATAACTCAACCTTTTTGTAGGTTCTATTGTTATCACCCTTGCCCTAATCCTTCTCATCAATCAATAGATATAGTACTTTCTTAGATAGCAATTGTCTTACCAGTTAAGGTTTGACATTAATGACAATACAACATTTGCTTCAATTGTAGTTTCCAATAATCTCACTCTTTGGCATTGATGGCAACACCATATGAATAACACATGATTCACCAACCAATCCAAAACTTTGTCATTGCATCAGAAACATTTGTAATATCCTTAGCTTCATTATGATTCTAAATCACTTAGCCTAGCTTGCTTGACCATCCACACATTTACTCCTTTTGAATCTTTTCTTCTATGTGTTTTCAACTGAATCTCTCCCTCTTTGACAATAATGCCAAAGCAGTATCTAAAACGTGCATCTTTCAGATGTAGATGTCATCTTGTCAGTTGAGTAACAATATTTCTCCCTCTATCATCTTTCTTATGACTAATTATCAGCTTTTTTGTACTTTTCACAACTCTAGGCCGCTCCTAAAGTGTGACTTTTTCTGCATCAATTTGTCAAATACTGTGTGCAACACATTTGATGCAATGCTCCTAGCTTGACTAGGCAGCCTCAGTTAGGGGAAGCACCCCTAATTTACCTCTAAGATATTCATGAGCATCCTTAGGTAAAGCTTTTGTGAATATGTCTACTAATTGTTCCTTTGTATTCACATATTCCATTCTCACCTCTTTATCTTGTACCAATTCCCCAAAGTAATGATATTTGATTGCAATATGTTTGGTCTTTGTGTGCATCACTAGATTCTTTGATATGTTGATAGCACTTGTGTTGTCACAATATATGACAACTAGTTCAGCGATCTCCTCTTTCATGCCTTTCAAAAATTGCTTAATCCATACCAGATTTGAACAGTTCACTATAGCTGCTACATACTCGGCTTCAGCTGTAGATTGGGAAATGCAATTTTGTTTCTTGCTTATCCAGGAAACTAATCTCTGTCCAAGAAAGAAATCTCCACCACTAGTACTTTTTCTATCATTAACATTTCTTGCCCAATCTACATCGGTGTAGACTCCCAGTTCAAATTTCTCATGCTTCTTGTAATACAATACATAGTCTTATGTCCCTTTCAGATATCTCAATATTCTCTTTATAGCCATCATATGAGTTTCCTTAGGATTGGTAGAAAATATTGCCACAATCCCAACTGCTAGGGCTATATTTGGTCTACTGTGAACAACATATTGTAGCTTTCCAATCATGGATCTATACAAGGTTTGGTTCACTTCAGTAGTATCATCATTTTTAGACAGTTTCTATCTAGTAGCCATGGGAGTACTTACTGACCTTGAATCCTCCATACCAAAGGTTTTTAGTATCTCTTTGACATATTTAGATTGTGTGATAAAAATTCCTTTTTCCATCTGATAGACTTGCAAACCAACAAAGAATTTTATCTCACCAAACATAGACATCTCAAACTCAGTTTGCATCTCATTTAAAAATTTCTTACACAGGGCATCTTGTCATCCAAATATGATATCATCTACAAAAAATTTAGCTAACAAAATCCATTTGCCTTCTTCATCTTTCATATACAGATTGTTGTTTTCATTTGTCCTTGAGAATCCAATCTGTATCAAGTAATTGTGCAGCCTCTCATACCATGCTCTGGGGGCTTGCTTCAATCCATACAACACCTTGTTTAGCTTGCAAACCATATTTTTTATGTTTGGATCAACAAATCCTTCAGGTTGTTCAATGTATACTTCTTCTTCTAATACATCATTAAAAAATGTAGACTTAACATCCATTTGGTATACATTGAAATCACCGTAGGCAGCATATGCAAGTAGAGTTCTCACTCCTTCTAGTCTTGCTACAGGGGAAAATGTCTCCCCATAGTCTATTCCTTCTTCTTGTCCATAACCCTTGCATACCAGCCTTGTCTTGTTCCTTGTGATTTGTCCTTTTTCATTAAGCTTGTTTCTGAATACCCATTTTGTTCCAATGACATTTTTATTTTCTGGTCTGGGCACCAGAGTCCAAGTATCATTCTTTTCTATTTGGTCTATTTCCCCATTCATAGCTTGAATCCAGTCTTCATTTTCTAATGCCTCCCTTGTTGTCTTAGGCTCAAACTCACATAATAAACATGTAGGATCTTTCAACTTACTTCTGGTCAGAACTCTAGTTTCTTCATCTCCAATGATTTGCTCAGGCTTGTGATGTCTTCTTACATACTGTGCCAAAGTGGTTCAGATTTATTTTCTCCTTGCTCTTCAAGTTCATCAGTAAGATTATTAGATTTAGCCTCTAATTGCTCGATAGCCTCTTCCTGATGTTCGACAACATCCTCCTGATGCTTGACATTGCTTACCCGTGACTTTGCATCAGGTGCATGTGTGTTACTCACCTCTCCTTCTTTTATATAGACAAAAGATCTATAATCGTTAGGTTCTCTTTTGCTTTCCTTTTTGATTTGTACTTGGTTTAAGATATAAACAACTGTACTTACAACTTCTTTCCAGTACTTTTGTTCAACATTTTTCTTAATCATTAGTGTCCTTGCACAATCCATGATAGATCTATTTCTTCTCTCAGCTATACCATTCTGTGGAGGTGTTCTAGGTGCAAACATCCATCTCTTTATTCATCTATCATTATAGAATAGATTGAACTCATTTGATATAAACTCTCCACCTCGGTCAGATCTTAGACATTTCAGGTTTCTACCTGTTTCTTTTTCAACCTTAGCCAAATACCACTTAAACAATTGAAATGCATCAGATTTTAATTTTAAAAACATTATAGTCATCATCCTAGTGTAATCATCAACAAATAGAATAAATTATTTAGCACCACAATAGCTTTGTGCACCCATAGGTCCACAAAGGTCAGTATGAACCAGATCCAAAACATTTTCAGAAGTAAAATTCTTTCTCTTGAAACTAGACTTTTTCATTTTACCCAACTGGCATTGTTTGCACATCACATTATCAAGTTTCTTCAATCTCGACAAACCTCTAACTTTCTTCTTTTTACTAATATTTACCAGATTGTCAAAGTTAACATGACACAACCTCTTATGCCATTACCATACATCATCAAATTGGACAATCAAGCATGTCTCTTCAGATAGATCTAGATAGAATAAATTACCTTTAGTCTGTTCTCCACTTCCAATTAGTTCACCCATGGCATCAAATATTTTAGCCTTTATGTGATGAAACTCCACTCGATAACCAATGCTATTAAGTTGTGTAACACTTAGCAAATTATAGTTAAGACCTTCAACCCAATAAGAATTTTCACAAGTGATCTTATTAGTTAGCTCAATCAATCCTTTACCGTTTGCAGGACATGGTGCATCATTACCAAACTTAACACTTCTACCTTTGTAATGATCTAGGGTTTCAAATTTACTTTTGTCACCAGTCATGTGATGTGACCAACCACTATCAATAATCCATTTATCACATTTTCTCACATAAGAAACAAGTGTAGTTTTCTCATCTTCATCATAATCATCTTTCATAGCAACATAAACTACTTCAATTTCAAAATCATCATTATCAGTGTCAGTTTCTTCTTCAGCAATATAATAGGATTTCTTACCTTTATCCTTGTAGTCCTTGTACCTTCGGTAACCATTATTTTCTCTCTTATCCTTGTACTTTCTTTCTCTTTCCTCATCCTTGTCATTTATGTCAGGACATCTTGTAGCTATATGACTAACTTTGTTACATGAAAAGCATATGATAGGAAGTTTACCTTTATATTTTCCTTTTCCTCTTTTCAATCTTCTGGCCATAAGAGCTTCAAGATCCTCTAGTTCCTCATCGGATGTGTCACTATCACTTTCACTATTACTTATACATTTTTATTTTTCCCTCTTACACTTATGCAAAACCATTTGACTTGAATGTAGATTCAACATTAGAAATAGTGTAGTTATCATAGTTAGAAAGCTCAAAAGTAGTAAGCTTACCAACAAGACTTTCCAAAGTTAGAACATTACCAGGGTTACATCTAGATTCTTGAATTGTTGAAATTCTGATAGTATATATAGGAAGCAAAGTTCTCAATGCCTTTCCAATAACATTCTCATCATCAATAGTTCCATTAGCTCCTCTAATATCATTTACTACCTCCTTGATTCTACCACAATATTGAGCAATATTTTCACCATCTTGTATTTTCATTTCATCAAACTTACCTCTCAGGCTTTCAACTTTTGCCCTTAGTACATTTGTATCACCACCATAGATATTTGCAATAGTCTGCCACATTTTCTTTTCATTTGTGCAATCTTTAATGTCTTCAAATTCAAGATAGCTTAAGGCAAATGCAATCTCCAACATTGCTTGGTTGTGTTCCTATTTTTCTCTCATCTCCTCAGTAGTCAAAGGTGCAGCAGGTGTAACATAGTCATGTTCAACATAATATTTTGTTGAATCACCAATACCAGCTAGATGCAATTTCATCAAAGTCTGTCATGCAAGGAATTTCTCCTTATTCAACTTCGGTACCTCCTTTTTATACATCTTGATCATTTTCTTCAAGTACCTTTAAACTTATTCTCTGTAAGCACCAACAGATCTGATACCAATTGTTAATATGATTTAGAATGATAGAGAGGGGGGGTGAATAAGTTTTTCTCAGGTCTAGATGTATCAATTAAACTTTTAAACACTTCAATAATCTTAGATCTAATCACCAACACTACTCGGTCATTAAAGAATGTATGCCAGAAACATATAACAATGCAGTCCACTATCCAACAGTATTTAACTTGCAAAACATAGAAATGTTCACACCAAAACATTCACACAAGTATGACACCAGGATTTATAGTGGAAACCCAATTTGGTAAAAACCACTTTGTAACATGTTACTGATATTTTCACTCTTTTGAAGTGAGCTCTGTGAAAAGCCAACCCTGTCAAAGGTTTACAAACACACTACTAGGTGTGACCCTGTTAAAGGATTTCAACCACCCTGTTAGGAGTGAGCCTTGTTAGAGGACTTAAGTACATTCCATCAGAATGTAACCTTGATTAAACAATTTAAACAATGACTGTTAGGTCAACCTTGATTAAAGGATTTAGACTGATACAATGGTTAGAAAGTAGCATTAATATTTGATTTGAAAAACATACAACTCACTTTGCAAATAACAGATCCAATTCACACATATATGTTGGCTTACTAACTGAGTACCATTTCCATCTCCATCATTGATCTTCTCAGAAATCCCTTCAAGAAATCACAACTTTGATCAACTCCTTCACCTTTAGCTTTTTTGCTTAGACTTATCAGTCAATAATATCAACAACTCCAGCATACTTGATAACCTCACACTTAGGTTTTCCTCTATACCTCTTCAATAGGTAGATCCAATTAAGGACTGATCAACCTTGCAGCCAAACCAATATGCAGTGAAAATACACAATAACAATAATAGATCTGCAATGAAACAAAAGTCTTTATTCATGAAAACACCGATTACATGCAATGTGTTGGGTTGTAAGGCCTTCCCAGTTACGGCTAATTACAAAGAAAGTAATAGTCTACAAGATCTCACATGATCCAAATCTTTTCTCCAACATCAGCATCTAGCTAGTCCAGGTCTGCAATAGGCATCACCTTGGTAGGCACCCAGGAAAGATCTAAACTTGTACTCAAACTTCCAAGCAATCTTCCTGCTCCTAAGCTCGCAGGATATTAACCTTTCTCCCAACAATCTGCTGCCCTAAACAACTACCCAAGCATCCTATAAATACTGACTCCTAGCCACAAGTTAGCTGATGAAATAATAAATCTCTATAAACAAATATTAAATGCTAAAAACATTAGTCGACTCTTACATAGCCTTACAAAATAAATAAACTCTTCAAAGATGGCCCAACAGTCATCAGATCCACATAGAAGAATGCAACACGCCAGATCTAGGTCCACACATGTGGAATGGTCAATCAATAACTTCAGGAGTGTGACCCAAATTAAATGCACCTATCAGCCAAGCCGATTCATCCAAATAATCTAGTCAGTAAGCAAGAACACCGAGCAACAAAGTTATAACCGAGTGCCAGTCAACCAACCACGCCAAGCATGATCGAGCAACACAATTATTACCGAGTGCCAGTCAACCGACACCTTTAGTCACCAAGCATTCTTTAGAGACTGAGCACCTTGGTAACCACACAAACTGAGCAACCAGCCTCCCAAACTGAGTAAGAACTCTCCAAACCAAGACCAAAATTAACAATCTACCTTCAAAGAAAAACATATTTTTGGTTGATACAGGATTGCCAATAATCCTAGGATGCTCCTGCATCAGACACCCTAGGTCAGAAATATTTTCTCATAAGGAAATCAGGAATGCCTCAAGGGAATTAGAACAAGTATGCTGAATCTGGTCTTCACCCACATCTCTTCTTGTCCTTCATCCCAAGTAGTCTTCACTTCATTCACTATCTTATTCAGAAAGTCCTTTTGTCTTCCACTTTTCTTATCCCTTCGGTCAAAAACTGATAGAAACTGACTCTGACCACTACCGACCACATCAGTGCCTCAGTAAGGTTCATCCTTCTCAGACTCTTCAACCAACTCAATATCATCTGTATCACTTTATGTCATAAATGTCACCATCTGCTGAACCATCTTTGCCAGAAAAACCATCTGTTTCTTAATCTCAACAAACTCTTCAGAGATATCATTCTCCTTCTCCTTCAAACTAGAATTAATAGGAATAGGTTCATCAACCTTTTACTCCTGAGGTTTGTCATAAGGACAACACCTGATAACTCCACATCCCTTAATCGTTGTCTCCTGTAAAGGTATCAGCTTATGCCGAGCTCCTTCATGCCTAACCACATAGGTGTTAGCATGACCATCAAACAAAACATTTTTGGCAAACTGCCAGGGTCTACTGAGTAATAGATGACAAACATCCATAGGCAACACATCACATAATATCTCATCATGGTAAGATCCAATCTAAAACTTAACCAAGCATTGTTCTTCAACTCTAACCTTAGAAACATCTTGTATCCAACTAATCTGATAAGGATTAAGATGCTTCCTTCTTTCCAAATTCAACTTACTAACCATTACATCCGAAACAAAATTCTCAGAACTGCCACCATCAATTAGAACATTACATACCTTATCCTTGCACTTACATCAAGTTCTAAACAAATTCCTCCTCTGCACCGGTTCAGAGACACATGCAGCCAATCTTCTAGTGACAAGACATTCACCTTTCTCTGGAACATTCTCAATGTCTTCTTTAGCAGCCAATGCAACTCTTTTCTTAGGACACTGCCAACTTCTATGACCAGCTTCACCACAGTTGTAACAAGTGTCAGTAAACTCATTCTTCCACTTTCCTCTCTATCCAGCATTCTTAGTAACTTGACCACTGCTAGATCCCACATCAGGCTTAGGATTCTCTGTCACATTACTCTCAGCAATTGTCTCACTAGTCTTACCACCTTGGTTCCTAATATTCTATTTTCCTTCATACTTCCTATTCATCTTTTCTTCAATCTTTAATGCCATTTGATAAGCATCACCAATTGTTTTCATCTATATAGTAATTAATTCTTCTTGAATACTAGGTCTCAAACCATAGACATACCTAGAAACTTTCTCTTTGTCAGCTTCAGAATGACCAGTCCTAATCAGGATTCTATAAAACTCCTCAATATAATCCTGTATTGATTTGTTAGTCTGCTTCAAAGCTTGCATCTTCTTAAACATGTCCAATTCATAATCCACTGGAATGAATTCCTTCTTCAACTTATCCACCATTCGGTTCCACTTAGTGATCTTCTCTTTTCCTCTTCTACCTCATTCCAACTGAACTTCTCTCCACCAGATATTTGCATGACCTTTCAATTTAGTCTTTGCAAATCTAACCCTATCAGGATCTTCTATTTCTTCATACTCAAAGTATTCATCAATCTCATTGACCCAGTCAATCAATTCTTTAGGCCTAAGGCTTCCAGCACATGCAGAAACTTCAATCTTAGGTCTCTTCCCAATCTTATACATAGGTTTTAGAATTTGATTCTCCTCATAGTCTCTAGCTTCTTCTACAGCTTCTTCAAAATGATCTTCCTTAGATTCATCATCACTATCCTCTTTCAAGGTAGGCTTCTTCTTTCTCAAATCCTCTTGTAGGTCTTGCACTTGTTTCTATAAAGCCCTAAAATCATTAAGACATAATTCTCTAGTAGTTTATTCTTCTTTAGAGATCTCATGATTTCTCCTCGGAGGCATCTTCAAATCAAGATCTAGATACACAAGATCCACTCGGCTCCAACAAGAACAAACTTTGCTTAAAGAGGAACAAAATTCACTCTGATACCATCTAATGCAGTCAAGGTGGGTGGATCCAATTAAGGACTGAATGACCTTGCAACCAAACCAATATATAGTGAAAATACACAATAACAATAATAGATCTACAATGAAACAGAAGTCTTTATTCATGAAAACACCAATTACATGCAATGTGCCAGGTTGTAAGGCCTTCCCAGTTACACCCAATTACAAAGAAAGTAATAGTCTATAGATCTCACAGGATCCAAATCTTTTCCCCAACATCAGCATCTAGCTAGTCCAGGTCTACAACAGGCAGCACCTTGGTAGGCACCCAGGAAAGATCTAAACTTGTACTGAAACTTGCAAGCAATCTTCCTACTCCTAAGCTCACAGGCTACTAACCTTTCTCCCAACAATCTGCTACCCTAAACAACTACCCAAGCATCCTATAAATACTAACTCCCAGCCACAAGTCGGCTGATGAAACAATAAATCTCTATAAACAAATATTAAATGCTAAAAACATTAGTCGGCTCTTACATAGCCTTACAAAATAAATAAAATCTTCAAAGATGGCCCAACGGTCATTAGATCTACATAAAGGAATACAACACACCAGATCTAGGTCCCCACATGTCCAACGGTCAATCCATAACTTGAGGAGCGCAACCCAAATTAAATGCACAAGTCAGCCAAGCCGATTCATCCAAATAATCCAGTCGGTAAGCAAGAACATCAAGCAATAGAGTTATAACCAAGTGCCAATCAACCGACCATGCCAAGCATGACCGAGCAACATAGTTATTACTGAGTTCTAGTGAACTGACACCTTCAGTCACCGAGCATTCTTCAGAGACCGAGCACCCTGATAACCACACAAACTGAGCAACCGGTCTCCCAAACCGAGCAAGAACTCTCCAAACCAAGACCAAAATTAACAATCTACCTTCAAAGAAAAACATATTTTTGGTTGATACAGGATTGCAAATAATCCTAGGATGCTCCTGCATCACCTCTTCAATAGGTAGATCCATCTTCTACTGCTTAATCTCCTCCATAGATCTTAGCTTTAGGTCGGATTCATCGAAGCCTTCCAACATTTAAGTCCTTCATACATCCTTATAGAAACATCTTCAATCGCCTCATTGAATTCACAATAAAATGGTTTACCATGCATAAATTCTCCATACACTCAATTAATAAAGTCAACACGATTTACATAATCCAAGAATTCAACTAAGTCGGCTGGAAATTTGAATTCTTCCTCAAATGTAAATTACTGACGCTCGGTCAATATTGTGTTCAATTCCTCGGTCATCACTGCGTAGCTCGGTCATCTCTTCAAAATGTCTCCCTTGGCTAATGTTGTTACTCAACAATAAACTAATGTTCGGTCAACACTGAATTTACTCAACATATATTGGCTCTCGGTCGACACTAACATCACTCGGCTTAAATTGTATTTCTTCACTTTTTCTCGGTTAAGCCTACTTGTTTAGTCTTGCTTCTTACTTAGATAAGAAATACATTATCTTATCATTGTGCCACATAATCAAGTACCCATTGAAGTATCAAATAACTCAACCTTTCTCTAGGTTCTATTGTTATCACCCTTGCCCTAATCCTTCTCATCAATCAATAGATATAGTACTTTCTTAGATAGCAACTATCTTACCAGTTAAGGTTTGACATCAATGACAATACAACAATTGCTTCAATTGCAATTTCCAACAAAATATAGATCATAACTTTGACATTAATAACTTCCAGACTACTCATCTTGATGCCAATTGCTCTAGTGGAATTGATAAAAACTTGGTTACCATCATTATATCCAAATTTCATGAAGATCCAACGGTGAAAATAGAAGTTATGTCCTTTCTACCAGGACTATTTTTTACTGTCATAAAAACTAGTAAATTTCCAAATTACAATAAGCCTAGGGCCTGACTTTTCTCTATGTACACAAGTGCATAACCAACATTAAACTTATATCATTTGAAAGGTTAATGAAATCTTTCATTTTTTCTTTACGAGACCACTGCCCTCTTCATCTTGATTCTTTTGGGACAATTTCTTGGAAGAACCTTGTAATCCTTCAAATTTTTGAGCCCAAACAGAAATTAACAAAATTATTTGGGAGGTAGTAAAGACTCTGAAAATGCATAAATCTATTCACAGTCACAAAATATGAGTTTAATGAAGTTGTATTTTCCTTGGATAAACCATTTGGGCCAGATGTTGTTTTAATACTTTTTAACTACTAGGGAGCTATAAAAATACCTATTGGCTTGGTATCACAAAGCTAGTGTTGTTTTCGAAGGTTCCTCATTCTAAAAGTATAGATTACTATGGGCTGATTGCATTGGGAAATATATTTTATAACTTTAGTCTTTATAGAATCATTTTGAAACTAATTTCTAGAAGGCTGAAACCACCACTTTCTAAGCTTATATCTGTTAATCAATCAACATTTCTATCTGGGTTGAAAATCATGGATTCTATTATGGAAATTAGGAAATCATACACTTATTGCTCACTCCATACAGACTAGGAATTTTGTTAAAACATGAGATGCCCCAGGTATTCAAGAGGTACAAGTGGGACCTAATAACCCTCATGCTTGAATTTCATATATAAGGCAGTCATATATAAACTTTACCAACAGATGGGATATGATTTTTGAAAGAGTTATTAATTTTAGTTGTTTTAGAAGCAGTCTCTATATACATTCTTGTTGTTTTACTCCCAATTCAGATTGAGGAGGAGCTTGCAACATACAAATAAAATTTGTCTAGCAAGGGATTGATGATGCTTTCAAATACTGCTAGTCTGGTATTGGGACGGGTACAAAGGTACAATAGTTTATTTTCTTTGGTATAAGTACAGGTTTATATATGCATGAAATACTTAAAAATTTCCACCTTCATTGTGATAATGACAAGGAAATCTTACGTTGTTCCAAGATTGCCTTGTCATTATCACAATGAAGGTGGAATTTTTTAGGGAAAGAGTGTATTGATCAATTAATTCTACTTCTTGTCTGGCCGTACATAGGTTACCTTGATCCTGAGTATGTTGACACTTGTTCTATGATAGTGAAGTCAGACATTTACTACTTTGGAGTGCTTTTGTTAAATGTGTTATTTGGAAAATGAGCTATCCTTTACACAAAGGAAGAGATGTATTACCTCGTGCCTGAGGTAAAAATTATACATATTGTGATATTACTATTAGGATTCAACTATGTAGTTTTTGAGTCAAATTTATTGACCTGTGTTTCTTGAGTAGTGGTTCACAAGAATCCATCTCTCATGAGAATGAATGGAACACTTAGCACTCATTACATCTAGGTGATGCTCACTGAGGTGAAGCACCGAAACTTCTCGGGAGATCAACCATCCCAGTACTAATCAAGTTCCTCCATAATTAAGTCCACTTTTCTCAACTAGTACTGGGATGGGTGACCTCCCAGAAAGTTGCAATGCTTCACCTTATTGAGAATCACCTAGATGGAGTGAGTGCCAAGTGTTCCATTCATTCACCTAAGAGATGGATTCTTGTGAACTACTATTCATGAAATAGGGGCCAATGAGTTCGACTCAAAATCTACACAATTAAATCTTGATAGAAATACCACAATTTGACTTGCTATGGAAAATATCTCCTACTTATCAATTTAAATGGTCTATTCTTGCTATAGAAATGAATAGGACATTCATTAGAGAGGATGGTAAATCGGGCCAATATTCATAATCCATTATAAGGATTCTCAATATTTCCTTGCATTGCACATCCAGTCAAGAACTACATATCCACTTGCAGTTTGTTTTTCATAGAGTTAGTTTCAATCTTTCATTTTTCCATTATTTATTTTAATAATAAAAACCAAGGCTTCCATTTAGAGGGAACCTTTACACTTGTGAGAATACACGTATCTAATTGTATGATAAAAGTTAAGACAACTAATTTTTTTAAGACAATAACTGTATTTTGGTTTGCTAAAGAGAGGACAAGACTTACAATAGTATTCTAGGATTAATTCTATAACCCAACCATAACTTGTATGTACAAAAATCTAAAAAATTTGAGTTATCTGCAATACGTGAAATACAAATATGCAATGTTAGGACAAAGCAGATATTCATGGCCACATTTAATTAGGCACAAACAAGGTATTCAATGGAGTACTGGGGGAAAATGTATTGTATGTATAGTAATCATTGAATGAAAATTAAACATAAGGGCCAAAAAGTCTACACGGTTAATTGTAATGGTGGCATGGTTTTTGCATTCTGAAATTTGAAGACTAATTTACTTGGAACTGGAAGCATTTTCTTATAATGTTAGTCAGCTTATAGACACTAAACACCAATTGTATAGTGTAATAAACATCACAATTGTTTAATGCACTATCATAATTACATGTTGTGAAGAATGAGGCTAATGAGTGAATAAGCAATGCTAGTATTCAAGCTCATGTAGTCTAGTTGATCTACTAATAAATTATTCAATGAGAGAAACAAAATAATGATTAGTGCAATTGGTTTTAAATGTTAACAGTTTGATCTTTCTGCACTATATGTGGATTCAAAGGAAACTCCTTGGCACAAGATTTTGAAGCAATTCAGACTTGTTTAGTTGTGTTATTTTTCATCATGAAATTCAATATTTTGCACCCTAATACTTATTAAGGGTCAAAAAAATCTATTAATGTTGATTGAAACAACATGAAGGGTTGTTTTAATATGCATTTAGATAATACACAACTTTACAATGACTTAAAAAATGATAATTAGTATGCATACTATTTTGGATGGAAGTGTGCTAATATTGTGGTGATGGCTGGAAATTATGGTGGATCAAATATAAGTTTATTGGTTGTAGATTACATTTGCCATGTTCAACACTTGGCAGTCAAGTCATTGTTAAAATAGTGTAAAGCAAAGAGTAGTCAATTAAAAAATTGTAGTTTGATGAAGTAGAAATTTAGATGTAGACTAAATTAAGAAGTCAAATGTATGATAAAGTATCAAAATGTGATGAATTCAAAGGACTTGCTTATGCATCAATCATTGAGGACTAGGGAAGGCAAATGCTTCTATTGGTTGTCTTTTCTTTCTACTTGCATGTTTACACTATGATTGACAAATTAATGTCACTGACTCTATCACCACTCCAAAGTCTGCAAGGAAAAGGGCCAATTAACAACGATAAAAAAGGATCCTCCTACACTTTGGGCTTAGATGCTCAGGTGGGTGTATCTTTGACTCACTTATTCAAAGGAGTCACAAAATGTTATACAACTATACCCTTTACAAACTGGTTTTAAAGATTTTTATCATTTAAATGTGTGGTGGATGATGATGAACTACTTCCAGAGAATGGATCAGTGCCTTAATCTAGGGCATAGAGTCACCCAATAACATATATCAACTGAGAACCTTAACTCAAACACTCTTGAATTTAGAATAAGTGCTTTTCCTATTACCCCTCTCACTCCCAAACCTAATCATCAAATTCCTATCCAACCATGAACTCACTGAAACTACCTTAAAGACTTTAATCCTAACTTTGTTAGGAACTCAAAGATAATTCCATAATACTCTTTGTTTACCATATGCTAACTCACTTTGTGACATTAACATATATGAGCCCAAGATCAAAATAAGAAGACAAACATAAATTTGAGATTGGAATCCAAGTGTATTCTCATTAAAAATTACACAATCAATACATTACCAAAATAACAAAATGCTAGGAAATAGACCCAAAATCTAGGCTCTCCTTGTTCAGTTTTTTACATTGATTTTCAACATAACATCAACCACGAGACCAAAAGACTTCGAACAAAAGTCTCAGAACCACTACTAAATCAAAGCTACAACAATATATACCACCAGTCATCTTGGAATCTCAAAAAGTTCAGGATGCAACAAGCTACGGATGACTGTGGCAAGGGCTAGGGTTTTCACCCACCAAACCAACCAAATTCAATCAGAATTTACTACATTTGGGGAAAACCAAGCAACCTGGAGAAAGCAGATCCCAGAAAGATCCTCATTAATGAAAATTTTCTTGATTTGTATTGAGGATCATGAATCTGTTGTGTTATCAATCTAATTTTCCTCCTACAACATGCCTCGAGCAACATTACCCATTCCTTATAGTACAATCCCCTGCGGATAATCATCACGCCTCTAGACCACACTGCAGCAGCAAACAAAATCAAATCCACTTGATCCAGCTGCTCCAACATTGAATTTCAATCCTCTGGTGGTTGAAAACCCTAGAAAAATTCAAATCTGGAAGAAAATGGCTACATCAGGGCACGAGACAGCACATCGACGGTTAGAATTCAAACTGAGATCAACTTTAAAACATCACCGTTAGATCCTGACTTTTTTCAGGCACCTCAAATTTAACCTTAGTAGGAATCCTGGTTACATTTATGCCTTAGTCACGAAAATGCCAGACTTCATCTCTAACTGCAGTTACAATCAGAGACCACGCTACCAAAAGAAAACTTAGGCCCACCTGGATCCACATGCTGTCAAAACATTCACCCATATCATAATGAGTCAGCAACAGAGGACCCACCACACGGTCCCATCTCTTAAACAAGATCAATGACCGTTGCTATACCGCTAACCTAAGTATCATGCATCTTACCCCAGCGGTACAATGATGACCACATGATTAATACAAGCTTTAACATGCCTGAACACTTAAAACACTGGTCCCACTGATATCTGCCACATCACCACCGAGCTCGGCCAATCAGAAAAGAACAACTCTGCAACACCTGGCACCCAATATGACCTAGCAACATCAGACCCACCACCTTTAACAAATAAAAAGGTGTCATTTGTAACACCTGTCAACAGTCCCACTTACTATTGACCTGAATGCGCTGGAAGATCAGATGACCATCGCATGATCTCAAGGGGGAAGAATATTCCATGAGATCATGCGCCAGCCATTGATCCTCTGATAACTGATAGACCCTGTATATGGTGAAAACTCTGGTCCCATTGACAACTTCCATATCATCATAACCTTGTCCAATCAGAGAAGACCACATCACAATATTCAGCAAGTAGACATACAACTTTTTTATCACACATAAGTCATTTTGACAACCTCCACCTCATACTCAAGCTCGACCAATGAGAAATCGCCATGTCAATCCAACCTGGCACCTTGAGGACCCACCTACCAACTCATCCACCTTAAAGCATCGGATGGTCATCGCTATACCACAATGCTTAAATGGTTATCATCTTAGTCCAATAGTATAATGACAATCATTGGATCAATCCGTCATTTATCTAGCAACAAACTTTGAGGACGGGCCCATCGGGACAAGTGGCGCATTATCGCTAAATTGCATGTCAAAACTTCTGACAACAAAAAGTCTTGTGAAATAATGACAACCACACAAATTAAAGGCTGACACTTAGGAAAATAAAACTTGGGAGACTTAGGCTTTGTGGCAAATATTAAAAGGAGGCCTCGACATTAAAACCTAATGATATAACATGCGAAGTGATCATCACAATTTTAGCACATGGGTATTTAGGACTTTAGTAAGTAGAAAAAGAAACCCTTAAATAGAACCTACCAAGATAGTTTAGGGTTTCTTTTCACCAACGACTAAAAATTTTGAATTATGAACTAGGGTTTGAGGCCAGGGGCAAGGAAAAACATTATAAAGGCCAAGGAAAATTTACACAGCCATGAAAATTATTGCAGGTGCTAATAGTGGCTCTATCTAGGGATGATGGGTAACTTGTGCCCATGCAAGAATGCAAAACTTCTGGGAGAGTAGACCACCTTCAGGAAAACAAAAATAGGGAGCACCAAGACAAAACCCTAAGAACTAACCAAAAGAACACACACTTATGTACAAACCTAGCTACTATTCATGGAAATAATGATACCTTCAATTGAAGTATTTCTTCAAGAATTGTCCATGAAGTGGCAATTCCTGAATATCAACGTTTAGTTCTTTGACAATGTAAGAATCATGACCCCATTTTTCATGAATTAGATATGGCCCAACCAGATTGGATCAAATTTTCCATGTTTTCGTTTGTCCTCCAATCTAGCATTCCAGATCAATACCAAGTCATTTGGTTCAAACTTCCTTTCAACAGTTCTCTTGTCATACAAATTCTTGACTTGTAACTACAACTTGGCATTTCTTGAGGCTGATTCTCTTCTAATTTCATCCAGCCTGATGAGGTCTTCAATTCTCAATTGCATTTCATTATCTATATCATCGTCATATAACTAAATAAACTTATACATCTCCAATAAGTTGTTTTGAGGTATCCTTGCATGTAACCCATACACTAAATCAAGTGGTGCACAACCAATTGCTTTCTTCATAGTTACCCTATCAACCCAAACAGCTAATGGTAACTTTGAATTCCATGCTCTTTTATTCTTATCAAGGATCCTCTTGAGGATTTTCATTAAACTTTTGTTAGATGATTCTACCTATCCATTTCCCTGTGGATGATAAGGTGAGGAAAATGACATCTGGATTCCAAAACTTTGACAAAATTATTTATATTCAGTAGACCTAAAGCACATTGCATTATCACTGACTATCCTTTTAGGGCAACCAAACCTTGTAACAATATTATTTAACAAAAAATCAGTCACCACCTTACTAGTTTCATTTCTTGTAGGGATAGCTTCTACCCACTTTGTAAAAAATCAATAGCAACTAATATCCAAGAGTGCCCCCCACTAGACTTGTTTGGTACTTCTCCTATGAAATCTATTCCCCATTGTTGGAAAGGAGCTTTCACTTCAACTGGCCTCAAGGGCACATTGCCCAAAAATTTAAGCTTACCATAGAATCTTTGACAAGCATCACACCTCCTTACGAGTTGCTCTACATCCTTGAAGATTGTGGGCCACCAGAATCTTGCTCTCAAGATTTTTTGAGTAGTAGTTTTACCCATGTAAGGTCCTCCACAAACTCCCTCATGCATCTCTTTTAACAACTTGTCAGCTTGATTCTCATCAACACATTTCAAAAGTATGCAATCTAAAAATTTTCTATATAATTTGCATTTTACAATCACATACTTGATGGCCCATAACTTCAATGTCCTTTTCTTATTATCATCCATTCCTGCCAGACATTTCATATTCCTTAAGTAGAATATAATATCTTGATACCAGATGCAATCATCCATATCACAAGTATAATCAATCTCAGTCTGGTTTATCTAGTTGGCATCAAGATTGGATTGAGCCATCAGTTTTGCCAATCCTTGTCCTCTGACCAACTTGGTAATCTGGATATCAATATTGAATTCTTGGATTCTATTTATCAATCTACATCTTCTTCCAGACACCTCTTGCTGTGAAAAGATATCCTTAATTGCTGCACTTGGTACAAAAGTAATCACAATTGCTCCTATCAGACATCACCTAAAAGCCTTGATAGCCTTCACCAGTGTATATGCTTGTTTCTCATTGATATCATATTTCAGTTCAGCAGCCTGTAAAGATTTACTAAAAAATGCAATAGGCTGCTCATAACCCTCATTATTTTTCTGCAACAAAACTGCAACAATAGTATGGAAAGATGCAAAGGAAAAGATATGCATTGGGATACTATAATCAGGTGCCTTGAGCATGGGTGCATCTTTAATAGCCTACTTGATATTCTTGAAAGCTTCATCAGGCTCACCTTCCCACTTGATCTCAGATCCTTTCTTTAACATCTTAGATATTGGCCTAGTGACTTCAACAAAATTTGTCACAAATCTTCTCAAGAAATTCACCTGACCAAAGAAAGACTGAATTCCCTTAACATTTTTTGGTCTTTGAATCCTATCAATGGCTGCCACCCTCTCAGGATCAATTCTAACTCCTTGCTTTCCAACTAGGTGGCCAAGAAACTTACCCTCAGTGACACCAAATGCACATTTCCTTGGATTTAATGAAATGCCATATTCCAAAGCCCTCACAAATATTTTTTCTAGATGAGTACAATGGTGTTCTTCCTTCTTGGAATAGGCAGTTAAATCATCTTGATATACAATGAGGAAATCATCTATGAAATCTGAAAATGCAACATCCATTGCCCTCTGAAAAGTTGCACAAGCATTTGTGAGACCAAAAGGCATTCTCACATAAACATATGTCCCCCAAGGTGTAGTAAAAGCTATCTTAAATTGTTTTGATTCTTTCACAATTACCTGATTATAACCAAAGAAACCATCCATCATAGACATTAATTCAGATCCGGTCACTCTTTGCAGCATAGCCTCCATATTGGGCAAGTAGTAGTTATCCTTCAATGAGCTGATGTTCAAATTTCTGAAATCCACACAAAGTCTGATGTCACCATTTTTCTTTCTAATAGGGACCAAATTTGAAACCCAAGAACAATGCCTAATGGGCTTGATAATTCCAGCATCTCTTAGCTTCATTAATTATTCTTGCATCTTAGGTGCCAAAGTAGGATTTATAGGCCTTTGTTTTTGCCTAAAGGGTTTGGCATGTTCTTTCAAAGGAATAATATGCTGGAACAAGTCTTCTCTATAAACCTTTAGGTCATCATATGACCATGCAAAAACATGCCTAAATTTTCTCAATAACTCAATCAAGGATTTCCTTACCTTATGAGACATTTCCTTACCAATGTAAATCTTCTTAGGTGCCTCTTGTGTTCCAAGATTTATTTCTTCTAAATTCATATGATCTTCCTTTTTAATATTCTTTTGAACTCTGTCCTGGCTATCAAAAATAGTTTCTAGAACAACAAGTCCCTTAGGAACCTTGTTAGTTTTAAGTTGAATGACCTCATTACCAAGGACAACCTCCTTTCCTTCTGTAATCTCAACCAAGGCTGAGCAATCTAATTCCTGACCATGATACTGATCTTCACAATTCATAAATCTCAAGATGTCCTGGTCATCTTCAAAAACTTGCCAGTTCTCAACATTGTCTGGTATACTAGGCCTAGTCTGAATTTCAACCTTAGAGAGGCCAACAAAAGTAATATCACCAGGATTGATTGCAATATTGGCTAACAAATCAACCATCTTGTTATTACTTCTATCCTTCCATTCAATATTGAAGGCATCAAAACACTCAATCAAATCCCATACAACATTCCTATACTGTTTCAACCTTTTATTCTTGGAAGCATACACAGATCTTATTTGGGACACCACTAATTCAGAATCCCCAATAACTTTTATACATTTAATTCCATGCTTGTGTGCCAATCTCAATCCTAGCAATAATGCTTCATACTCTGCTATATTATTGGTACAAAAGAAATTCAGTGTGAAAGAGAATTTGTAGGTGATCCCATTAGGAGAAATGAGTAGAATACCTACTCTTCCTCCATCTTTGCAACTAGCACCATCAAAGTACATCACCCACAAATCACCCTTCATAGACTTAAAACCTATCTCTTCAGCAATACATGGAAATACAGGCTCCTTTTCAAGTACAGTGACCTCAGCTCTGAAAGCATTGACATCAGTATCTACAAAGTAGGTAACCTCATTATCAATATTCTTTTCAATCATATAAGTTACCCTTGGTTCTCTTTCAATCCTAACAAACTGATCATCAATCTTGAAAGTTGCAAAAGAAAGATCACATTGCAAACTTCCACCCATGGAAGCACTCCATTTCCTAGACAATAGCATACCATAATAGGGTGGAATGTCTACTACCAAGACACTCATAGTCAGTTCTTTCTTTGGATAGGCTGCCAATCTGTATGGCATTGCATTTATTGTCCCAATGACTGATATCTCTCTCTGATCCATTACACAACATCTACCTTGATTTGTATCAACTTTGAGGCCTAACTTTTCCATAATTTTAAAAGGCATAATAGTATTGGAGGCACCAGAATCAATCATACAATTTCTCAACCTCATCCCATTCACAATGATACTCAGAAAGAATGGGTCTATGTTTTCAAGGCTAGCATTGACAAAATTATCCAAATAAATAGGTGGTATGTGAGATACCAATCCTTGGACCTCCACTTCTTTCAAAAATTTATCTTGAGGTTCATTGCATGCAACATCATTATTATGAACATTATCTACCCATGCAACATCCCTATCCTTATGCTTAGGAATCCTCAACAATTCTGACAAAGGAACCTTGACAGTTATCTGAGACAACACAACCAACATATCAACAAGAGTTGAGGGAGGAAACTCAATCTGTTCTGCCTTAGTGTCCTTTTGTTTATCTGATACATTGGTTGTAGCTGTGACCTTTACCTTTTTAGCTCTAGCCATTGTGCCAACTAGATTTTTCACTTCACTCTAATGATTCTTGTCTTGAACAGTAGGAATCTTTTCAGCTCTAACTCCCTTAGGTTCCCACTTCTTACCTTTTACATTTTTGAACCTCACTAAATGATCATCCTTTGATTTATTTCCACTGAGTTCCCCAGAGTTGGTATTCTTTATAAACATTCCTGTAGCTTTCCCATTTGTATCCTGTGTTGTCATACTTCTAGTTTGCACTTGGGCTATCATTTCTGCAGTAATTCTATCCATTTCTTCCCTTGAAGGTCTTCTCAAATTTACTATTTCTAAGGAGGAATTCATGTTACATATCTTTTCATCAATGTCATCATTATCAAAAAAAATGTCTTGATGGAAAAGTGCCCTATTGTGTCTTTTCAAACACACATCTACTTCTTCATCAATATTGGAATCATCTTCATATCCTAAATATGAAGTTTCCATGTTGCATCCAATATCATCATGATTTTCTTCTTGATCTAACTCCTCATTGTTATCATCTTGATATGCTGACATGGACTGTGCAACCACACAATGCCCTACAGAATGAGGGGACTGGCATGCTATACACCATGGTGCATCCTCTATGACATTTACAGAGGACCTTTGCAAAGGATCAGGGACAACTTTATCATTATTTCCTCTTGCAGCAGGGACAATAGGCTTGCCATCCTTCCATTGGGTGTTGTAGGGATAATTCTGCAATCTATTCTGCCTATTGAAATTATTGTTGAATTGAGGCTTTTCATTGGCAGGAGCATTATTAATTCTATTAGGAGATGCCTTTAAATCCTTCAATGCATTCAGCACCTTATCCAATTTATCTTCCTCTTGTTTCTTATTTCCAACATTCCTTTCATTATCCCTTATGTACTTTTTATCTCCAAACAACTTTGGATCATCTCTCTTACCACCCAATTTTCCTGATATCTTCATATTATTTTCAATATTGACAACAATCTGAAAAGAATCTCTGAGAGTTCTTGGTTCTTTGTCCCTCAACAAGTATCCCATTTTTCCATCAAAAGCATTGAAGTATGTGGTCAAACAAACATTGTCATCCAACCTCATGACCTGAAATAGCTTATGCATACCCTTCTGAAACCTCATATTGAACTCAGCTGCAGATTCATTCCGATTCTTTCTTATAGTGTTGAACTCATTCAACATGAAACTAGCATTAGGCCTATCACCATACTGCTCTTTGAAACATCTTTCAAAAGAATCCCAAGTGTTAATACATCAGTCAGGGAGTCTCTTAAACCAATCTCTAGCATCCTCCACCAAAGATTGAACAAATAATTTCATGACTACATCCTCATGTTCTACCTCATAATCATTTAGCATATCAAAAAACAACCTAAGATGTTCTTCACAACTAATGGCATTGTTACCAGCAAAATTAGGTACCTTATCCGTTATATCAGTTGGAAAAGCATTTGGGTAGACAATTATTCCCTCAAAACTAGTTTGCCTATAGCCTTCTAATTGCATTGGTCTTCTTTGAAAACTTGAACTAGTGTTCCCCTTAGGATCAATATTTTTATCTACACTCCCACCCATTTGTATATTTGACTGTCTATTAGGGTCAACAACTGATTTGGTAGATGCAGTAGGAATTAGATTACTAGTAGTAGCATTACTAAGTGGAATAGTAGTATTCATAGATGGCATACCTATTTCAGTAGCAGATGGGCCAAGAGCATTTGAAGATGAAGCCTTCAAGAACTGGATCTTTCTTCTTTTTTCTGCAATGGAGGCCTCAATTTTAGCCTTCTCTAATTCTCTTGCCAGCTCTTCATCCTCTTTCCTTTTTCTTTCCATCTCTATATCCTTATTTGAAATGGGTGTTGGGACCCCTGGTATTGTCAATGATTTTCTTGTTTGGTGTCCCACCATCTTTTGCTTTCCTTTTTCGCCAACAGCAATAGCAGGCCTAGTGATCTCATGCCCATCTTTATCTTTAGGGAGGGAAGCATAACTTTGAACCTGTCTAATCACAAGGCCCTCTTTATCAAACTCATGGTCTTGCAACAAGCATTCCTTCTCACTTCTCAAAGCATCAAGATCACCAAAGACATCATGCTACAAAGTCTTAGGAGCAGAAACAAGCATCTTGTTTCTCTCCTTCAACTCATTAATCTTTCTAAGAAGAGACTCTCTTTCTATCAGAGCATTCACTTTCTCAGCTTCTCTCTCCTTTTGTAACCTCTTATGTATGGCATCCTACTCTACCAACTGCAACCTTAGTGCACTCAAATCATCCGGGCCTATCATAATATCATCAGAGCTCGATGACACATCCATATCAGTGAGGCTTTGATATGGGAAATGGACTTGTCTTGGTCTCATAGGTTGCCTTTTGAACATATCCTCATCAGGATCTAAATTTGGTCCAAAACCCCTTTCTCTGGCTTGTTCATCCTGACCTGCAGGTAATGAACCTTTATCTTGAAATACTACCTTTGGGGTATCATAAAATTTGTCTTCAAAGCGGCCACTATCTGATCTAGAACTTTTGTATTGTGAATCTTCCTCATTAGAGGATTCATGTGGTGCTCTATTTCTGGTATTTCTTTGTTCTCTCATGGGAGCACTAGTAGACTCACCATCTCTTTTGATCCAACTCTTCTTTTCTTGTCTAGGTAACTGTTCCAGAGTAACCTCCGAATTTTTCTTGACAAAGGACCTAGTATTCCTTATTTTGTCCATGATCTGTAGTCTATAGCGTTGGTTCTAATCCTTTTGAGTCACCACCGACCAAAGTGGGAAATCTTTAAAGCTTAAAGAAAACAACTAAATACAACAGGAAAAGCAAGAGTCCACTTAATAACTTTATTCTCTAGACTCTCCCTAGCAGAGTCACCATTTTGTTGGTGACTCAGATGGGAAAATCAATCTGGTCAGCAAAAGATTTTGAATATAACAATATAACCTCAACCAGAGATCCTAACAGATGTACTTCTTCATTGTTGTTCTCCCCAGTAGAGTCACCATTTTGTTGGTTGTCTTTTCTTTCTAGTTGTAGGTTTACACTATGATTGACAAATTAATGTCACTGACTCTATCGCCACTCCAAAGTCTACAAGGAAAAGGGCCAATTAACAAGGATCAAAAGGATCCTCCTACACTTTGGGCTTAGATGCTTAGGCGGGTGTACCTTTGACTCACTTCTTCAAAGGAGTCACAAAATGTTATACAACTATACCCTTTACAAACTAGTTTTAAAGATTTTTATCATTTAAATGTGTGGTGGATGAGGATGAACTACTTTCAGAGAATGGATCAGTGCCTTAACCTAGGGCATAGAGTCACCCAATAACATATATCAACTAAGAACCTTAACTCAAACACTCTTGAATTCAGAATAAGTGCTTTTCCTATTACCCCTCTCACTCCCAAACCTGATCATCAAATTCCTATCCAACCATGAACTCACTGAAACTACCTTAAAGACTTTAATCCTAACTTTGTTAGGAACTCAAAGATAATTCCATAATACTCTTTGTTTACCATATGCTAACTCACTTTGTGACATTAACATATATGAGCCCAAGATCAAAATAAGAAGACAAACATAAATTTGAGATTGGAATCCAAGTGTATTCTCATTAAAACTTACAGAGTCAATACATTACCAAAACAACAAAATGCTAGGAAACAGACCGAAAATCCAGGCTCTCCTTGTTCAGTTTTTAACACTAATTTTCAACATAACATCAACCAAGGGACCAAAAGACTTCGAACAAAAGTCTCGGAACCACTACTAAATCAAAGCTACAACAATATATACCACCAGTCATCTTGGAATCCCAAAAAGTTCAGGATGCAACAAGCTATGGATGACTGAGGTAAGGGCTAGGGTTTTCACCCACCAAACCAACCAAATTCAATCAGAATTTACTACATTTGGGGAAAACCAAGCAACCTAGAGAAAGTAGATCCCAGAAAGATCCTCATTAATGAAAAATTTCTTGATTTATACCGAGGATCATGAATCTACTATGTTATCAGTCTGATTGTCCTCTTGCAACATGCCTCGAGCAACATTACCCATTCCTTATGGTACAATCCCCTGCAGACAATCATCATGCCTCTGGACCACATTGCAGCAGCAAACAAAATCAAATCCACCTGATCCAGCCACTCTAGCATTGAATTTCAGTCCTCTGGTGGTTGAAAAACCTAGAAAAATTCAAATCTGGAAGAAAATGGCTACATCAGGGTGCGAGACAGCACATCGACTGTCAAAATTCAAACTGAGATCAACTTTAAAACATCACCTTCAGATCCTCACTTTTTCCAGGCACCTCAGATTTAACCTTAGTAGGAATCCTAGTTACATTTATGCCTTAATCGTGAAAATGCCAGACTTCATCTCTAACCGCAGTTACAATCAGAGACCACATGACCAAAAGAAAACTTAGGCACACCTAGATCCACGTGTTGTCAAAACATTCACCCATATCATAATGAGTCAGCAACAAAGGACCCACCGCACGGTCCCATCTCTTAAACAAGATTAACGGTTGTCATTATACCGCTGACCTAAATATCATGCATCTTACCCCAGTGGTACAATGATGACCACATGATCAATGCGAGTTTTAACATGCCTGAACACTTTAAACTTTGGTCCCACTAACAACTGCCATATCATCATAACCTTGTCCAATCAGAGAAGACCACATCACAATATCCGGCAAGTGGACATACAACTTTTTTATCACACATAAGTCATTCTGACAACCTCCACCTCATACTCAAGCTCGACTAAGGCACATAAGTCATTTATCTGCCAGCAAACTTTGAGGATGGGCCCGCCAGGACAAGTGGCACCTTGTCGCTAAATCGCATGTCAGAACTTCTGACAGCAAAAAGTATTGCGAAACAACGACAACCACATAAATTAAAGGCCGACACTTAGGAAAATAAAACTTGGGAGACTTAGGCTTTGTGGAAAATATTAAAAGGGGGCCCCGACATTAAAACCTAATGATATAACATGTGAAGTGGTCATCATAATTTTAGCACATGGGTATTTAGGACTTTAGTAAGTGGAAAAAGTAACGCTTAAATAGAACCTGCCAAGATAGTTTAGGGTTTCTTTTGACCAACGACTAAAAATTTTGAATTATGAACTAGGGTTTGAGGCCAGGGGCAAGGAAAAACATTGCAGAGGCCAAGGAAAATTTACACAACCATGAAAATTATTGCAGGTGCTAATAGCTTCTATAGAGAAAATAACTCACATAATGTATCAACTCTATGATCCTATTGTATGAAAAAATGAGGTTCAACTTATTATCTTAAGTGTCAACTTTTATTTTGTCTTTAAAAGTAGGATTGTACTGAATTGCTTATACATATTACAATGTTTGGCTTCTAGATGGTGTGTACTCATGAAGTCAGGACTGGACATGATCCACTTTTTCTCATGCATAGGGTTGCTTCAAAAATTCTCTCATTGAAACAAAATCTCTATAATCTGTTGAAACCTCTATGGAGTCAACATGACTGACATCAATTTTTCAGCCATCTATTGATATCATAAAAGTAGGATGAGGGCCAAAGCTTTGAAACCAAAATTCATGTAGTTAGATATTGCATTAGTGGTCATACAGAATGTAGAGAAAGATGTAGATGAAAATTCCAATACCATTGGTACATGATATAAAGCAGATTGAAGGTTCAAAATTTTTCGTGTGATGATGGATATCACCTTCATGAAATTAAGATCTAATAGCATCAATTTAAATAACATACAATGCAAATCTAATTTAAAATGAAACTATAATCTAGAACATCTCATGGTTCTCTAGAAAGAAGTGGTAAATGAAGCTCTCAGCTTAGATCCTCACTAGTGACACCTCTAAAATGAGAATTATGCTTCTACTATGATCGTTCAATGCTTAATCTAGCTCAAATTGACAAATTACAATGATAATTGATCTAAATGCTCTTAATTTGCTCTTAGAATGCACTCAATTGCCTATAATAACAATGCTTTGCAAATGAAGTTCTAAGATGGAAATGCTCTCCAAAATGCCTTATATTTATAGTAAATGTCCAAGGGTAGGGGGTGGAGTGAAGTAATCATGGTTATCCCTTGGTTGAGTCAAATACTTTGCATTGTTCATAAATGGGGGGACAAATGAGGGGACAAGCCTTTAAACGGTTTCAAAGCTTTGGACAATTTAAATGTTTGAGTGATTTATGTCTTTATGTCCTCAATTCTTATTGGTTTATCAATTTGTTGAAAGAAATTAGGATTTATTAAATTCAATTAATTAATTAAATTTAGCCTTGTAAGGGTAATGGGTTCATTTTGATTTTTGATTAAAACAACTATACAATTAATTGATTAAAATCAATTATATATTATTTTTGGTCCCTTTAAGCTTTTGATTTAATTATTTAACATCATTATTTAATTTCTCCTTTGTTTTAATTGATTTTGTCCAACTTTATTTAATTATGTCCATTTTTATTTGATTTGATCCATTTTGATGATTTTGTGCATTTTATTGATTTTTGAGCCATTTTATGATTTTTGCACTTTAAAAAGCACTTGTCCAATTTTGTGTGTCTACAAATGCCCCTCTTTGAATTGATGTACGAAGGACATTGATTCAAATATTTTTATGAGTCCTGATTGATGGTTCACTGCTATGCCTCTGATACTGATTGATTGCTGCCTCTGATACGATATGATATGATTGCTACCTTTGATAACGAAACAAAATTTTTTTATAATGGCCCATTGATTCCATGATGTTTGATTGCAACTTCCATTTGATACCCTAATGCCCCCTCAGAAATTAAAACATATTAATTTCATGATTTGAAATTTTTTTATGATGTTTGATTTCTCGGATATGTTTTCATTTCTAAAAATTTGATTATCTGTCATGATTTAAGAATATGCCCCGTTTATTTTGATTAGTCAATATAGGTCCACGTCCATTTTCACCTCCAAAATTAGGTCAAAATACCTTAAATAGGTTGATAAACCTTGTTTTACTATTCATTTTTACTTTTCATCTTTGGTAATTTTGCTCTAATCCTCTGGTGAATTTTGAGATGGTTGTGCCGATTCGAGAGCATAGATTCGAGAGGTGCCAGAGATATGTGAGGCCACCTGAGTATGGACCTCCGATAAGTCATTCCCAAATCCCTCTTTACATTTATGGTGCATTTATTATCATTTATTGCAATTTCCTTGTTTCATCATTGCGTGTAATGTGCAAAATCTCGCCTAGGAGTAATTTAATGTCACCTAGACCTTTTAATTGTCGCCTCCGTGCTTTTCTCTCCCACTTTTGTGTGTTTTACTACCGCTTAAGAAACTTTCATTCTCACCTAGGAATAATATATTCATGCCTACAGCTAGGTTAAAATTCCCCTTTTTATGTATTTTGTTGCATGTGAAAACCCTAGCGATTTTACTGTCGCCTAGGCTAACATTTGTTGTCGCGTAACGTGATACACTATCGCATAGCATGAAAACTATCGCCTAACACCTGAATAATGTCATGTTGCATGTTTTTATTGTCGCCTTAGGTAAAATGTCACCTAACATGGATAAAATCACGCCTCCTGATTTTTTTGAAAAATTTACGCCTTTACTTGATTGTGTTTGATGAAGAATTTGATAAATTTTGATGATAGGTTCGATTAATTAGTTTAGGTCTGTTGATTTCAACAAAATAATTGGATTAGGATATCAGGATAGTGGTATCATAGAATATGATTTGTCAATCCGATTAGGATAGTTACTGATAGGATAAATCAATCAGTGTGAAAACCGATATGATTTTGATACTACTTAGTTCATTCTTAGGATACAAAGACACGAACAAATGGTACTGGGTGTGATTAATGGATACTTTTGATAAGATTGAATTGAGATAATTCCTTGATATGATATACTGATATGATTCCTTTTCTTTGCCAACAGGCTCACTTTCCTACCTTATATATCCATTCAGTTGCATCATGGGTTATTGATTTAGGTCAAGCACTGATCGCAGCTAAGTATTGCGTGATTGAATGATGTGGTTTGAGTTTCCTGCTTGATCTCCCATGGTTTCAACTAAACCATGGGTTACTTACTATAGTGGTGGAGCGATGGCACTCCAACCATAACACATTTCATTTACCCTATGGAGAGATGACAATCACGCTTGAGGACGTGTATCGATTATTACGGATCCCTTGCAGAGGAGAGTTGGTATACTATGACTCCGTCTATGATTCTACTATCTGCTGACGAGTGTTCAGGGACAACACTATAGGTGATGGGGATACTATCACATGACCTCAATTTGCTTCCTTTCTAAGATTGCCAGCCATTCTTGGTGCCTTGATTGTTGGTTTGCTCCTTCCTGATTGACGAGGTCGTGGTTTTTCTGTCAGATGGGGTAGGATATTAGAGGATTTTCTTGCTCATCCTTGACACTTTGATTGGGGTTCTTGCATCCTTGCTCAGCTTTATCATGATTTACATGAGGTAATGTACAGACAGAGTTCTGCTTTATCAGTTGGTGCTATTGTTCTTCAGTTATGGATATGGAAGCATCTTCCTATTACTAGGCCCATTTCTGATAGGAGACAGCCGCGGGGATATCCTTATGCTTTTTTATATACTGGGATGGTTACTCAGCATCATTTGGGTCATTTGGACTACTGGCACCGACAGATAGATGATATTGATAAGGTGATATGGCATCCCTACCTTGGTTGTGATTGATGGAGAGAGGATGAGGATGAGTTGTCTTATATGTTCACTCCTCGGTATTGAGAACTTCTACTTCGACAGAGTTTTGAGACAGTATGGTCGGATGCAAGATATGCCTCAGGGAAATGCTTTATATGTGCGAGTACAGGTAGAGACATCTATGTGGGGGCCTTGCATTGATTATGAGTTTGCCTTGGATCAGATTGTGAGTATGACTATGTGTAGATGGGAGATGCTTGCTGGTATGGCAGATGCTAGTATGTCTCATGAGTATGAGGACTAGTTGGCTCATAACAGGTTCATTCATTTCACTGATCCCTCAGAGCCAATTCTTGGTTGACATGATGGTGGTGGTGCCATTGGGGGTGGTGGCAGACATAGGAGAGGATGAGGACGTAGAGATCCTCATGGTGATAGACATGGTTGGGGTGATGGTAGAGATATACAGGTTGATGCAGTCCTGACAGTTCATCCTCGAGTAGCAGTTAGATAGAATAGAGCTCATAGATAGCAGAGAGCTTGGAGATAGGCTCATGTTGATGTTGCTAGATAGATTCCTAGAGGTTTAGATCCTTTGGTGCAGTTACATCGAGTAGCTTTGGCACAACAGGATGATGATGTTCAGCAGTATCAGGCATAGCAGGTTCTGACATAGCAGATGCCTCCACCAGTTCAGCAGCCATAGGATCAGGGGTAGGGTGCACAAGATGCTCCCACTATTGGTTTATTAGCCTAAGATATGTAGGTGCTAAGGATAGATATGTCCACTATTGTGGGTCATTTGGATCAGGTTGCCTCCTTATTGCAGCAGTTTGTGTTAGTCGTGGTTGTTTAGAGACAGGATGGAGTGAGCACTTCTTAGTCTCCTCCTCCACCAGATGGTAGAGATCTAGGTGTCACAAGATCGTGATTGAATGTTGACATACTCATCCATCATTGATGTCCTCTGTTCCCCATTTCATGCTATTTGACTGATCGTGACCTTTGATGTACCCCTTTTGATGATATTGTATCTTGATATACTTGATGTATTGGATCCTTTGATGAACACTTTTTTGATGATATATGATGATATACTCCTTGGATCATCTTGATGAGTTGTTTATAAGATTATCTTTTATGCAGCTATATGATGTGTTATGCATTTACGATTTATGCTATGGATGCAGTTATCTTATTTTATGATATAGATAAATGAGTGCAATGATGTATGGATTTTGATGAGATGCTTTTCTATTTTTCAATGTATGGATGCAAAATGTTTTATGGAAATGCATATGTATGTTCCTATGTTTTTTATTTTTTCAAGTACTTAGATGTATGCAATGCAAACTCTTATTTACATGAATATATGATGCATGGAAAATGATTTCTTTTCTTTTCTTTTTCTGATATATGAGTAATGAATAATGATTAATGCTATGCATGAATGCAAAAGATAATCTCACTTGCATTGTTTAAAATCACAGATTATGATGAATGTTTGAATTTAATCTTCCCTCGTTTCTTTGATGTTTGAAACAATGAAAGTTTTATTGATGTGCCCCCCCTTTGTCCTTGGAAATTAACCATAAATAAATGCAATGAACTTAACATGATAATGCAATGCAATTAATCTAATATGATAATGCAGTTAATCTAACATGATAATGCAACCTAAGTGTCACCAGCTTTTTAGCAAAGAAATGCCACGAGGATAAATTTTCATCATTGAGCATTTTTGGGACCGAAATGCTAGTACAATCATCACTGACCACATCATGATGATATGAATACCGCTTTTTATCACTTTTTTGGTAACCTCATTTTGAAACTAGTACAACCCTCACTAGTTGGATGACCAAACTATGGGAGTCTGAATACCGGTGTCAACGGATTTAATGTTGCAAGTGGATTTTTGGTATTAAGATATGGAAGATCTAAATAGCCAAGGGATCCATTTGCGTAAACAAGCAAAGGTTAATCCTTCCTCTTATGAGATAGTCCTCGATGGTTCTTTGATGACCATGTCGTTAGACAAATTCTCATAAGTTGATGAATCTTCCTCAAGATAATTACTCAAAGGCAAGAAAATATCACACCTCTATCATGGCCAATCTAGTCGAAACATCATCGATTAGCTAAAGAGATGTGATAAAAAGTCAATTTCCTAAAAAATTTTTTTATCAAAAAGCTTTAAGTGTTTTGCCATGTTTTCATGATTTTCAAAAAGTATTTCAAAGCATTCTGATCTTTTAAGGTGTTTTGTCAATTTTTAATCCCGAATAATAAAGTCAATGAAGGCTCATGGATCAAGTTGTAGGATCAAATACTTGGGTTGTGAACAATGATAGCCATCAAAGGTTCATGAAAATTGCTCTTTCTGAAGTTTTGATAAATCTCTCTCTGACGTGATTGATTGTAGCACTAATTGAATCCATATGATACCAAAATTCCAATCCTTTCCTGCCCCCAAGTGATAAATGTGATCATGTGACAAACTTAGGGTTGTAGGAAATGTAACAATGTGACTGAAAGCTTTATTATGACTATATACAAATGATGGATGCAATGAAGGTTTACAAATGGGATGTTGGAAATGCAATATGTACACATGTGACTAGGAAAAATAAACTTAAGGGAACAAAAGGCGCTTGTTTACCAAGTTTTCTTTCTTTGGATAGATCAAGCTCTTTTTTCTGTTTTTAAAGATTTTCTCTTTTTTTTGCTACCAAGGTGCCTATTTGCTAGGTTTTCACCAAGGCACTTTTTTCTTTTTCCAATTTTTTTTGTATTTTTCTTTTCTCAATTTTTTTTTTCATATCATCAAGGTGCCTATTTGCTAGGTTTTCACCAAGACAACATCTTATTTGAATGTTTTTGATCTTTTGTGCTTTTCCAATGTTTTTGGTATTTTCAAGATCTCTTTTGAACTATGTACAATAAATATGATGCTCTCTCATCTTATACTCTTTATACTCTTTCATCTAACTCATGTGTAGAACCTTTTGAGATGAATACTATTGATGGGTTCTTGGAGTTTCTCTCCTTCACAATCTGATAACTTATAGGTTCCTATGCCAAATGAAGATACTATGATGAATGGGCCAAGCCAATTAGCTTCCCATTTTCCTTTCTTCTCTCTTTCAACCTGATTTTTTGGGTTCTCTCGCAACACTAAGTCTCCTACCTAAAAGACTCTCAGTTTGATATGTTTATTATAGTTTCTCGAGATTCTATTTTGATACACTTTCAGGTGCTCATAAGCTTGTGTTTGATGCTCTTCAAGTAACTCCAATTTTTGAAGTCTAGCGAGTCTATAGTCTTCATCTATGATCAATCCTTGTAATGACACTCATAGAGACGGTATTTCAACCTCTAATGGTAGAACTGCTTCGGCCCCATAGACTAATGAGAATGGCATGGCTCCCGTAGGGGTTCTTATGCTAGTTCTATAGGCCCACAATGCTGGATTGATTTGCACATGCCAATCCCTTCCTGATTTATTGATTGACCTCTTCAAGATTTTCAAGATATTCTTATTCATGGCTTTAGCTTGCCCATTTCCCTGAGGGTAATAGATTGATGAGGAGTGGTGCGTGATATGAAATGTTGCACAAAGTTCATCAACATCCTTGTTTTTGAATTGTTTTCCATTATCTGTTATTATGGCATGAGGAATACCATATCGACAAATGATGTGATTTAAGATAAACATGGAAATTTGTTTTCTCGTTGCCGTTATCAAAGGAATTGCTTCTACCCACTTAGTGAAATATTCTATTGCAGTTATGATGTATTTGTGCCCATTTGAAGAAGGTGGGTAAATCACCCCTATCAAGTCAAATCCCCATTGGTTAAAAGGCCATGGTGTAACAAATGGGTGTAATTCCTATGCCGGTGCATGTATCATGTCACCATGATATTGAAATTTGTAAATATAACTTATACTCTTCTTCCTCTAGACATCTAAGTAACATCCCATTAAGACCCTTACGATACAATGTTTCTGAAAGGATTATGTAATGGGCTGATTGGTGTATGAAGTTGCATTTTTGGGCTCAGGATTGGTCTAAAGGTAGCACTTGGTCTTTGAGATATGTGTATATAGGGCCGTACCAAGGGAAGTCATGTACATGTAATAGGGAAATAATTTGGGTTTTGGGAAGGTTGAATGCCAGTTTTAACAACTCTTCCACCAAGAACTCATACTTCTGATTTTGATCTAGTTTTTGTAACAAGGAAGCCAAGGTGGCCATGGCGTCAGCTACTCTATTTTTCTTTCTAGGAATTTGCTCAAAAGTGATCAAGGAAAAATAATTCTTCCATCCATCAATCATAGTCTTATATGGCATCAAATTTTCATCTTTGGTGTTATATTCATTGTTGACTTGATTGATGATGAGTTGAGAATCTCCATAAATTTGTAGCTCCGTGATGTTCCATTCTAAGGCCATTTTGATGACTATGACTAGTGCCTCATATTCCGCTATATTATTTGTGCATGGAAACAATAGCTTGTAGGACTTAGGAATAGTGTAACCTTGAGTGACCAATAGTATGCCGGCCCTAGAACCTCCTTGAGTATAGGAGCCATCAAAGTATAACTTCCATGTTTTTGCTTCTATATTTACAATGGTGGAATTCATAAATTTCGCTTGAATAGTTTGTGTAGAAGTCATGGGATTCTCAGCTAAATGATCCGCTATCACTTTCCCTTTTATTTCCTTTCTATCGACATACTCAATGTTAAATTCACTCAATATCATAACCCATTTGGCTATCCTACCCATTAAGGCAGTTTTGCTTAACAAATACTTGAGAGGGTCAATTTTGGCAATTAGCTTGACCTTATGCATCAACATATAATGTATCAACTTTTGAGATGCAAACACCACTGCTAGGCAAGCTCTTTCCATGAATGTGTAATTAAGTTCATATTTGATCAATGTCCTACTCAAATAGTAGATAGCTCTTTCCTTTCCTTATTCATTCTCTTGCACCAAAAGCACTCCTAGGGATCTTTCAGTGGTAGATATGTATAAGAGAAATGCTTTGCCCTTGATTGGTGGCATGAGAATAGGTGGATTTATCAAATAGGTCTTCAATAATGTGAAAGCTTGATCACATTCCTCATCCCACATGAATATAGTATCCTTATGTAGCAATCCAGTGAAGGAATGACACTTTTCAACCAATTGAGAAATAAACCTTCTTATGGATTGTATTTTTCCTTGTAAGGATCTCATTTGACTGATGTTCCTAGGTATCTCCATGTCCATTATGGTTTGTACTTTCTTGAGGTCCACTTCAATTCCTTTAGCAGAAACTATATAGCCTAATAACTTGCCGGATTGGACACCAAAGACACATTTCTTTGGGTTTAATCTAGCTTTGAATTGTTCCAACCGAATGAATATATTTCTTAGAATTTGGAGGTGTTCTTCTCTTTTGTGGGACTTTGTTAGTATGTCGTTCACATAATCCTTTAAAAAGGTGTGCATCATGTCATTGAAGATAGTTGTCATGACCCTTTGATATGTGGCTCCGACATTTTTAAGGCTGAAGGGCATGACGTTCCAAAAAAAGTGCCCCAAGGGGAAGTAAAGGCTATCTTTTCTTGGTCTTTGGGTGTAATTTTTATCTGATTGTAACCACTAAAACCATCCATTAATGAGTACATTGAGTGACTTGCTGTCAAATCCACTATGGCATCTATGCTCGGAAGTGGGAAATCATCCTTAGGGCATGCAAGATTCAAGTCTCTAAAATCTGTACAAACACGAATAGACTTATCATGCTTTGTGACTGGTACAATGTTAGAGATCCATTCATCATATGCTATTGCTCTTATAAATCCAACCTTTAAAATTTTTTCCAATTCTTCCTTCACTAGGAGAGCCACATGTGGATGCATTTTTTGTAACTTTTGCTTCATGGGTTTAACCCTGGGTCTAACATTCAAATGATGCTTTATGAAATCAGGATCCAATCTGAGCATGTCAGCATATGACCATGCAAAGTTCACTTGTTGTTCTTGGAAAAACTTGATGAAATCCTCTCTTTCTAGAGGTGTAAGTGATGATGCAAAGTGTATAAATTTTGGATCCAATTATGTCCCAATGTTGACCTTTTCTGTTGGTTCTATAAGAATAGGTGACCTTTCTTCCTCATGTTTGGGCAAGGTATCCAATCTCTGTTCCTTTGGTGCCACAGTTGGGTTTTCACCATAGGAAACATCTTTTATCTTTATTTTTTTTGGTTCTAGTGGTGCCACATAGTGGTTTTCATCACTAGAAATTTTCATTTTTATTTTTTTTTTCATTTTTTTCTTTTGACTAAGAGAATGGACCCCCGCTGTTCTCATCATGTCCATATCGAATTCATTGGTGAAAGAGGGTTCAACTGCATTAATGTATTGGCTCATTGCTTGGTCATTTGGAAAATAAAGTAAGTCATTTGGCTCAGTTTGGTCCCAACCAATGAGGTCTGGATGTATCAAAAGTAAGGATTCATTGGGTAAAATGTCATCAATAGGGCTTATGGACATGAATTTGTTTGAGGGTTCATACATTGCATTGTTTAGATCTATGATGTGAGCTTCCTTGAGATGGTCCATGGAAGAAGGGTCAAAATCCCCTTCACTTGAGTCCTCTTCGACTTCTATGGGAAACAACATGGGAAAAGCCACGAGTGAATTAAAACTAATGTTTGAATCTCCCTCCTCTGAAGGCATCCAAAATGTGTCTGTCCATGCTTGATTGGTAGGTGCGTGCCCTAAGTTAAGATCTTGGATATTAGGTTCTTCATTGATTTGAGTTTCTTGCCTTGGGATCTTTGCATAAGTATGTATTGCAATCACCTCCTTATCTTGACATGATTCATTTGATAGGGTATCCCACTCATAATCTTGGGAGTCATCACTATCTCCATCAAATTCTAAGGCATTTACTTGAGGATAAAAGTCTTGCATTGGGCTAGAGCTTTCGCCTTTGTATTGATAGCCTACTCCAGATTTTTCTTCTTTTGCCCTCCAAGTAGGTTCAATGGGTTCTAGTAATCCTGTATTCCTTTGATCTAAGGGTCCTCTTTCCTTGTATCCCATCTTTTGCATTATCTCAAACCCTTTCCCATATTTCTCGGTTTGTATATTAACATGCTGGATTCTTTCCATGGGAGTGTTTGAAATATCTTCCTCATCATGATAAAGCCATTGAAGGACTTCATTCTCCTCCTTGTCAAATGTTGCTTTATCACTTTCTCTTACAAAGTAAGAGTTGTACTTATGAGGTAATTATTCTTTAGATGGTTTTCCATGTGTCCTTGGAGATGTGGGCATGTAAAATAGGGAAACGGAGTATTCCCCTACTCCTTTTGAACTAATTTTGCATTGTTTGTCAAATGCCTCCATCATCTTATCCATTTTCTTGTAGTTTTCCTTTTTGGCTTCATCTTTTTCTTCTCTAGTAGGTTTGTAAGGTACTATCTCTAATTTGGGAGTTTGATATGAACCCTCATTAGTAATTGGACCCTTGTAGCTCATCTTTTCCTTTCTATAGTTGATGTCATTGAGCTAGCTTGAGGAGGGTTTTGAGTAGCATTTAATGTTATGACCGGATCATCCATTTTGGTATCTTTAATGGTGACTCTTAGAATGATTCCTTCCCGGTTATGTGGAATATATAACTCATGAAGGGGTTTGAGTGCATTGCAATATTGGAACAGGTTTGAGTCCCCTCCAACCATGATTTCTTCACCCATGTACAAAAATTTGATGCATTGGTGGTACGTGGATGGGACTGCTTGCATCTCGTGAATCCATGGTCTCCCCAACAAAATATTATAAGTTAACTTCATGTCCAATACTTGGCAATTGGTGTCCTTCTTGATGGGTCCCACTTGTATGGGCAATATGATCATGCCTTTAGAGGCCCTTTTAGCTTCATCATAAGCCTTAATGGTGATTTTTTTCATAGGGTCAATGCAAGACTTGGACAACCCTAAGGATTTAACAAGATTTAATGTACAAATATTAAGGCCAACTCCTCCATCAATGAGGGCTCTTTTGACTCTATGCCTTTTTATTAGGACCTCTATATGCAATGGTAGATTTTGAGGATGGGTTATAGACATGTCATCTTGGTCGAAAAATGAGAGACAATGAGGTGCCACAAGATGACCTACCATAATTTGGAACTTTTCCTCTTCTTATTTAGTAGGAATGTTTGTCTTTATTAGAGATTTTTCCAAAATATCCTTATGGTTAGGGGATAACTTCAATAACTCCAAGATAGAGATTTGCACTGGAGTTCTTTGCAACTGATCAACCAAGCTATAAGGTTTTGCTGCTGTAGAAGGTTGTTTGACCACGATGTTGGATTGCAGAGTGCTAATAACTTTAGGAGCAGCCCCTTGTAGGGTCATTCTAGAAGTCTACCCTCTTGTAATGACATTTGATGCCTCTTTTTGGGGCTGTTCATTGATTATTATAGCATTCACAATGTTATCATAAGGTGGCACAAAGTTAATGTTATTGGCGCTTTGTCTCTTGCCATTAGATGACTCCCCTTTGTCATGTTTGTAAAAAGGTTGTTTGAATGTTGTATGATCTTCATTGCTTCAAGGTCCACCAATGGTGATTGTGTCATTATCAATTAAGTCTTGCACTATATTCTTTAGCTGCAAGCATTCATTTGTTGTGTGCCCTCGAATCCTATGGTACTCACAATGGCTATTGGCACTCCACCAACTAGGCTTGTTATTTGGCTCATAAGGCTGAATGCTAGGTAAATTAATGACATTATTAGCCATGAGAGTCTTTAATTCCTTTTCAAGGGGTTCACCCAAGGGTGTGAAGTTCCTTTGAGGAGTGGGCACCAAATATTTATCAAATTTATTATTTCTTGCATTATTGCCTTGGTTGCCCTTATTGACATTGTTGTTATTGGAAGGTGCATTGGATGTCTGATTGGTATTATTCACCTGATTAGGTGTCCTTGTAAGAGTAAATGGGACTACCTTCAAGTTGTTAGACTCCACCACACCATCATTAACAATTCCGTTATTGTTGTTCTTATACTGACTATTACTATTGAACCAATTATTCTTCTGATTGTTGCCATTGTTGGAGTTATTGTTGTTGGAGTTATTCTTATTATCTTTATACAATTTTAGTTCTCCACTTTTGACCAACACTTCCTCCATTGTTACCCCATTTTGAATTAAATCCTGGAAGGTCTTGGGACATTGCATTCGTAATCGATAGTTCAACTCATTGCTTAAACTGTTTATGAAGATATCCATCTTCTCTTTTTCAGGCACGCTCCTAGGATATCTTGCAAAAACTATCCTCCATCTTTGTAGAAAAGTGAGGTCCATCCTTTTGTTTAGTGTTACATAATGTTATCATTGTGACCTCATGCTTGATGTTATATGAGTAATGGGCCACAAATTTCAAAGTTAACTCTTTGAAGGTCTTAATGCCAGAGGGTAACTTAGAAAACCACTCCATAGCCATGCCTCCTAAGCTTTGTGGGAATAGTCTCATTAAATATGTTGTATCATGCATGAAATCTAAGCTCAATGCACAAAACTCATGTAAGTGGTCTTGGGGATCCGACGTTCCTTCATACTTGTCATACTTGGGGAACACTACATTGATTGGGAATAGCACCATGACCAAGCTTTTATCAAATGGGAATGGACACAATGCTTCTATGGAGAAAGGCTTGGGAGCTCCACTTTTCTTAATGGTATCCAATTGCATTTGGAACATCTTAAACTACTTATTCATGATGTCTAAGGTAGTCTCCTCAACTTTCGGTAGTTTGAGTTGGTTAACATCATAGTCACGGGGAAGCTTGAGGCCTTTTTGTGCTAAGTCTAGAAAGTACTTTTCTCTATCTCTATCCATTTCCTTTTCCATGAGCTTTTAGAAATAGGGACATTGGATAGCCTCACTAACCTTTTCATCTGTGGAATCTTCTACCATTGCTTCGGTGTTAGTTTTATTGTGAGTGTTGTCAATCCCTTGAGCATTTTGATCTGCCCCTCCATTATTGGTATTGCCTTGATTATTTATGCCAATGCCCCCATTATTGGCATCACCTTGGTTAGTGGGATCAATACCACTATTGTCTTTACCACCCAAACTACCTTAATACATCATGTTGTCTTCCACTTCTTGTTCGGGTGATTTTTGGGGTACTCTAGGAGTGGTAGACTCGTCTCCTGGGTAAGGGAGCTCTTGGCTCAAATAGGTCCCGTCTGCTTGCAAGGTTTGTTTAATATAGTAAGATCTAGTGAAAGAAAGCATGAACCTTGGAGAGTAAGAGTTGATATTACTCGAGGTCTAATCCTTTGTATGATTTTCAACAATGATTTAGAAACATGATTTTTGACTGAACTAATAGTTGGAGCAGTAAGAACGCGGAAAAGGGTACTCAAATATGTGATCAAATTTTTTTGAATCCCTTTGAAATACTCTCTATTTTCCCTTTTAGATTTTTGGGCGTGACCAAAACTTCTGTACGCGTGAACTGGTTTCTCATTAGGTGGCACACTGTAGATGTACAGGCGGCACTTTGCTATTATTAAGCGACTTTCCAGTTTTGACAGGCGTGTTTGAAAATTTTATAGGCGTGACTTTAACAATGTCTACACATTTTTAAAAAAGTCACAGGCGTGACTAAACCTCTGATAGGCGAGTTTGTTTTGTGCACAGGCGGCACTTCTCTGACCAGTTTGTAAATTTTTTTATTTTTAAATATTTAAGATCAGTCTTTTGAAATTTCTTTGTTTGAAAATAGAAAAACAATCACAACACACACATCACTTTGTCATCATGTCCCTAAAAACACTCTAATGTGTATATTCTCCAATGTTTTTCACAAGTATATCACAAGAAAAAATTCCAAACAGCCTACCTAAAGTCAATTTTGGCTTGTAAACATGGCTCTACAAGGTGGCTTTGCTATTTTATCCAGGTTTTAATAAATATTCTGTTCAAACAAACTTAAATCTCTCATCCTCCAAGGAGGCTTCCCACACATACAGAAGTATGATTTTGCACAATCCGTGAGGACTACTAGAGGAAGGTTGAAAAATTAAAATCCATTTCTCATGCACCCCATTAAGGATACATGCATTTCATTTTAGAGTGGGTCGGATTTCCGCGGCAAAAGCAAGTGTATCCCACTTTGGGTTGTCCCTCTCACTGGCCTCATTAAGGCAAACTTGGGAGGCGAGCCCACTATTTCTCTAGCATATATATGAAAAATAAGAAATGAACTTAGGCTGACAAGTTTGGGAGTTTGGTGCACTCAAAGAGTGAAGAGCATATCCCTATTGTCTTTTTTGTTCCACACACTTAGACACATGTTTGTTCTTTCCCAATCTCTTGACAAGGAGATTCTTATAATTGAAGTGTGAAATTCATTTCCTATTTTATCTCAAGCTTATGTCAAAAGAATGCCACAATTTAATCAAATGCAAGCTTGACTAGGAGAATACCTTTTTCTTGTAGCTAGCATAAAGCTAGGGCCATTTTTGAGAGAATTTTGTCATTTTTCACTCACCTTGGCAATAGCTCCTTCCAATGTGCTTATACTCCAGCAAGTTAGTCAACACTAACAATCCAAGTGAGGGGAAACCAAAATCGAAATTGACAACACAAAGATTTATGAAATGAATTTTAAGCATTCTAATTGCAAATTTTCAAACAAAAATTTGAACTAAGGGCTAAAGATCCAATTTAGGGAGACAAATTTCTGTTTGTAAGCTTCAATTACATCAAGGTATTTTTGATATACCTGATTGTCTTCATCTTGTGTTAACTCAAGAATAGCTTTGATGTGTGCTTTGTTTTCCCTTTTGATTTTCTTAGCTAGTGCCTTCCCTTCTTTGTTAAACCTGGTTTCTGGCTTCTGCACCTTTTGATGTCTGCTCATTTACTGTCAAAACGTACAAATAGAGAGTTAGGTGACATAATTAATCAATCTGCAAACAAATTTTGACATAAAACTGAAAGCGACATTGTCCAGCAAATAGGTGATAACAAAATGTTTGTAGGCATAATTTTACAAATACCGAGTGACACTCTGCAGTGCCACAGGCGATATTGAAAATCACAAAAGCACGTACAATTTATTCCTAAGCGTGAACAAAACTTTTAAATTGCAAAAAATTATTATTGCAAAGTGACACTTTAACTAACATTAGGCAAAAACTGAAATATCCAAAGTGTGATAATAATTTGCAAATTGTAAAGCAAAGCCTGGACTTAAGCGACAATAAATTTCAATTAAGCGATATCTCAAGAATCACAGGCGTAACTATTAATTGAAATTGTGAAGCAAAGCTTTAAAATAGGTGACAATAAAATCAAGCAACACGATACTCCCTGAGTCACAGGCATGACTTGAAGAAACAAAGGCTAAATGCTTTACGGTCATAGGCATGAATCTCTAGCTAATCCGCTTGAGTACAGAGATTGTAGGCGGTAGTAAAATAACTGCAGGCCTGAACAGACCTCCTGTAAGTGTGATTTCACCAATTTCCTGCAAGATAAACATGGAAAATAGAGAATACAAGCATGCAAATGAAGATCTAAATGATGAAATGAGGCTTAGAGCCCCATGGTGGGTGCCATTTAAAATGAAACTATAATCTAGAACATATCATGGTTCTCTAGAAAGAAGTGGTAAATGAAGCTCTCAGCTTAGATCCTCACTAGTGACACCTCTAAAATGAGAATTATGCTTCTACTAGGCTTCTACTATGATCATTCAATGCTTAATCTAGCTCAAATTGACAAATTACAATGATAATTGATCTAAATGCTCTTAATTTGCTCTTAGAATGCACTCAATTGCCTATAATAACAATGCTTTGCAAATGAAGTTCTAAGATGGAAATGCTCTCCAAAATGCCTTATATTTATAGTAAATGTCCAAGGGTAGGGGGTGGAGTGAAGTAATCATGGTTATCCCTTGGTTGAGTCAAATACTTTGCATTGTTCATAAATGGGGGGACAAATGAGGGGACAAGCCTTTAAACGGTTTCAAAGCTTTGGACAATTTAAATGTTTGAGTGATTTATGTCTTTATGTCCTCAATTCTTATTGGTTCATCACTTTGTTGAAATAAATTAGGATTTACTAAATTCAATTAATTAATTAAATTTAGCCATGTAAGGGTAATGGGTTCATTTTGATTTTTGATTAAAACAACTATACAATTAATTGATTAAAATCAATTAGATATTATTTTTGGTCCCTTTAAGCTTTTGATTTAATTATTTAACATCATTATTTAATTTCTCCTTTGTTTTAATTGATTTTTTCCAACTTTATTTAATCATGTCCATTTTTACTTGATTTGATCCATTTTGATGATTTTGTGCATTTTATTGATTTTTGAGCCATTTTATGATTTTTGCACTTTAAAAAGCACTTGTCCAATTTTGTGTGTCTACAGTTTCAAAAGTAGATTTCTTATTCAGACCTCACATGAGTGGGCATACAAAATGTAGAGAAGGATTCAAATGAAAAGTTCATTACTACTAGGTTATGATGCAAAGCATATACTTGATCTCACTACAAAGTGATGTTGCCTATGATACCAAGGATGACATTCACATTTGAATGCTTTATAGATTTAAGTGGATGTAGGATGATATGCAAATAACAAATAAAAAATCTAGATTTAAAGTATAAATGTTCGAAAACTTTAACATTGACATTGATTTTTAACTTTGTTTCTTTTTTCCCTATGAAGATGAAGAGAAGGTAAGAAAAAAGAGGAATGGAAAATGATATTGTACCTTGAACATTGCTTAAAACTTCCATTTTCATGAGTGTGCTTTGGCTTTGATCTTGGCACTATACTCCACAAATTTTAACATCTAGATAATAAGGATTTCAAATATCTGCACAAGAAGAAAATTGATATACATAATTTAGATACATTAAAAAATAAATAGGATGAATCTCAAAAACATGTTTTAGCTACCCATTTTGACTAGATATTGTGGTACATACATCTACAAAAATAAAAGATAGTTCTACTTATTTCTATAAGACTCTATTGTTTGCTCATTGATGCAGAGGGTTTAGGACTCTAGTGTTCCCTCCAATACTTCTAACCTCTTCTAACCATCCAATGGTTACTCTTTGTGAATTATTCTCCAATGTGGATCTCCAAGATCCTCTCAATCAACTTCTCCTCCCAAGTATAGTTGATTTATAGAAGAATCACAACTCCTAAGTTCAATTAGCCCTTCAATCCCTTAGGCTTCTTCACTAGATCCTCCCCCTAGAATATTATACCCTTGCTTAGAATCTTCACACACATCACATATACTCTTAATTAAGTCCTTGGCACTTCAAAATTCATTTGGAACCCTTTCCCACACTTCTGGATACTTTACTAAGCTTTTTGCTATCAAATTCACTAGGAGGCCTAATTGGCTTAGTTCCTAGTAGGTCTATTTTCACTATTTTCGGTCTAGTACTTCCAATTCCTCCAAAAAAAATCACAAAATACCTTTAAAATATTCAAGGTATCTATCAACACTAATCAAATCCAAATTTTTAGCCTCTAGTCACACCCACAACCCCAATTGCTATCAAGCCCTAGTTTTTAGCTTATTAATTAGGCCTCTAGACCAGTCTGTACCAATTGTTACCAAATTGTTCTTCAAGCTTCATTAAACCTTCTCCCACCTTGTGATTCTTCAAGGAGACTCATTAGGGCTTCCACACATGCCACTAAGTTACTTCTCCAAGATCATGGGTGCTCAGACCAGTGCCTTCTTTACCCTGTCCTAGCTCACCTGTTCCTAACAGTCAGCCATATGGCTTCCTTTTTGGCCCAAAAATTTTAGTGCCACAACAAAAATGAAAACATAAAGGATATTTAAAGACTCTAACCTTCCATCCCCTATGGTTTCAGTCATTTCCACTGGTGGATGCTCAGGTTAGAGCCATTTCAAGCACTAAGACTCTGTAAATGGATTTTATAGACTAGTGCCTTGGAATCTCTTTCAGACTTCACTACGCTAACCTAGAAAAAATATAATCAATGAAGAAGAAAGGTAAAAAAATACTCTACACTACCATGGGTCCTGATCACCCTAAGCAATCCATACAGGCCATACAAGAAACAAGAAAAACCCTGCAATTAATGATAACTACAGTATATCATCCATACAGGAAGTTCTTAATTATGGAAATTAGTCTAAAACTTCATTAGTCTTTCAAATTCATCAATTACATGCTTATATATCAAGCATGAGTGGTTAAAACTTCTCTAACTTCATTTGGCAACTTCTTGACAAGAAGTTGGAAAATTTGCTCGAGCAACTTTCAAAGTTGCTAGCAACTTTTTTACATCTAGTGCTATTTGACTTGTGGAGTCAACTCAATGATTGAGGATGACCTCTAGGACCCTAGGTAAGAAATTTAGGATCCTAAGACATATACCAAACCAACTTACACAAAAATAGCACATTTGGTCTTTATAGGGCGTATAGGCCAAATGGACCACAATACCTTTCATGAGCTCATTTGGCTCTTACAAAGATTGAGGTTGTCAACTTGGGATCCAACCTATTGGATCTTATTCCAAACCACACAAAACACCTATCATAACCCTAAACACTCACTAACTTAGCAAAATGGGAGGTTTTGTGCACCATGCTCCCCTGGGACAAAGAACTCAAGTCCCTTGAGTTAGGAGGTTGTCAATGGTGATTCCATGCTTCAGAATGTCCTTCTCTATCATCCAAATGGCTTCTGCTTCTGGTAACCCCTACCATTTAACTAGATACTCCTTGTAAGTACCCTTCCTTATCTTTTTGATCACCTTAGAATCCAGTATACTGTCTAACTTCATTGGAATGGGGGTAGGCAAGTCTTTTACCCAATCATCATCTCCTAAGTCTGAAAGAGTGGTATGACCTATGTCTAGAGAGGATCCCTTATAGGGGTATAGGTCACATACATTAAAGATGGGTGAAATGCCTAAATCAGGAGGCAATTCACCTCATAAGCATTCTTGCCATACTTGTGTAATATCTTCAAGGGTCCTATCTTCTTCATGAATAATTTGGTAGGTTGGCCCTTGGGTAGTCTCTCCTTCCTGAGGTAAGCAAGTACCAAGTACCCCACCTTGAACTGTAAGTCCCTCCTTGGCTGGTCTGCTTTGGCTTTGTACTTCTCCCCTTGTTTTTGTTAAGTCCTTTTGACTTGATCATGCAACTCTTTTATCTATTCTGTAAATGTCTCCCCTTTGGCACTCCTCTTGTCTTGCAAACTAAGATCTCTCAACTCTAGGATCCCTCTAGGATGAGTCCCATAGACTATCTCAAAGGGGCTTTTACCAGTACTCCTATTAATGGAGTCATTATAGGCAAATTCTACCTACCCTATGATGTGATCCCATGAATGTCCATGCTGCTTAGTCAAGCACCTTAGCAAGTTCCCAAGTGACTTGTTCACTACCTTCATTTGTCCATATGACTATGGATGGTAGGCTGAAGAGAAAGACAAGTTTGTACCTAGCATCTTCCATAGGGTCCTCCAAAAGTGGCCCACAAACTTGTCTCTGTCACTTATTATATTCGCTGGCAATCCATGGATCCTAACATCTCTGAAGAATAGACCTACAATATGTGAAGCATCATTTGTTTTCTTGTATGATATGAAGTGTGCCATCTTGCTAAAACAGCCCACAACAACAAATACATTGTCATGTCCCCTAGGTGTATTTGGTAACCCCAAAACAAAGTCCATACTCAAGCACTCCCAAGGCCTTTGAGGTATGGATAGAGGTTTATACAACCCACTGTTACTACTCTATCCTTTAGCCCTATAACAGATCTGACATTGGTCCAAAAACTTCCTAACATCTAATTATGACTTAGGCCAATAGTAATGCCTATTCACCTGCTCAAGTGTCTTATCCACTCCAAAGTGGCCTCCCAAGCTTCCTTGGTGTTTCTCCTTTACTATGTTCTCCCTCATTGAACACTGAGGTATACACATTAGATGTCCTTTGAACAATAGTCCCTCCTACAATATGTACTTAGTGAATTCCACCTTGAATCCCTCTCTAAAATTTTCACATGCCTCATAGGCATCCTTGAAATCTTTGTCCTCTTTGTAGAGATCTTTCAAGTCTTCCATACTCACACTTTGCAATTGAATTTCCTGTATAGATAGTACTCTTCTACTAAGAGAATCAACAACCTTTTTGCTAACTCCTTTCTTATGTTTGATAAAAAATGTGTAGGCTTGCAAATACTCAACCCACTTAAGATGTCTTTGATTCAATTTCTCTTGCTCATTCAAGAAACTAAAGGGATGGTTATCTATATAGACTACAAATTCCCTTGGTAGGAGATAATGTCTCCACTTTTTAAGTGCTTGCACCATTGCATATAACTCCAAATCATAGGTGGAGTACTTTTGTTTAGCCTCATTCAACTTCTTTGAGAATAATGCCACAGGGTGTCCCTCTTGGCTTAACACTGCTCCAATGGCTAGCTTGCTAGCATCACATTCCACCATAAATAATTGGTTAAAATAAGGGAACCTCAAAGTAGGTATTTCTACAATCCTTTTCTTCAACATCTCAAACCCCTTATCAGTTGCCTCTATCCACTTAAACTAACATTTGATTCCACCTTTAATGGTGTTGAGGATAGGTGCACATACATGACTAAAGTTCCTCACAAATTTCATATAGTAGGATGCCAATCCATGAAAACTTCTAACATCCCCTATGGACTTAGGTGTAGGCCAATCCACGATTGACTTGACCTTATCAGGGTCCATCTTCATGCAACCATTAGAAACCACAAAACCAGGATAAACTAGTTCAGTTTTCAAGAACTCACACTTGTTTTGATTGATCATCAACTTCTCTTGATGTAGTCTCCTCAAGACCTACTCCAAAAGCTCCATGTGCTCCTCCTTAGACCTGCTAAAAATTAAAATGTCATCAAGATAAACTATTACAAACTTACCTATAAAGTCTACCATCACTTCATTCATGAGCCTCATTTATGTGCTAGGGGCATTAGTTAGGCCAAAGGGCATCACAAAACACTCATACAACCCTTCATTTGTCTTGAAGGATATCTTCCATTCATCACCAGGCCTAACCCTGATTTGATGATAGCCTGACTTCAAATCCACCTTGGAGAAATAACAAGAGCCTCCCAAATTGTCTAACAAATCCTCAATTCTTGGCATTGGAAATCTGTACCTAATTGTAATCTTATTGATGGCCCTAGAATTAGTGCACATCCTCCATGTACCTCCCTTCTTTGGTGCAAGGACAATGGGTACAACACAAGGGCTCAAATTCTTCCTTATCAATCCCTTAACCAACAAATCTTGGATTTGTTTTCCTATCTCTACATTTTGGCTTGGTGTCATCTTATATGCTGCCTTGTTTGGAAAATTTTCTCTAGGAATGAGGTATACCTAATGGTTTATTTCCCTCATAGGTTGAAATGCACTTGGCAACCCATTGTCTACTATCTCATGGTACTTTTCCAATAATGTTTGTACCTCTGGTGGTATGCTGACTTTCTCCTTAGCCTCCTCCTTTGGCTTCACTACCACTGCACAACAGATCTCTCTCTCCTTCATTATCTCTAGAAACTCCTTCCCACTCAAGACCATCAAATTGGTTCCCACATGCTTCTCTTCATTAGGTTCTGGTAATGGATCCATCTAAAACTTCTTTCCTAGCTTGGTGATTACATAGCTATTCCTTTCACCATCATGTATGGCCTTCACATCATACTGCCATGGGCATCCTAGAAGAAGGTGACATGCATCCATGGGCAATATATCACATAGGACCTTGTCCTTATATTCTCCTATTTCAAAATCCACCATAGTTTGTTCATCAACCACTATTTGTTTTCCCTTTTTTAACCATGATACCTTGTAGGGAGTGGTATGTGGTATCCTTCTAAGTTTCAATTTGTCTACCATCTCTATTGATACTATATTCTTAGTGGATCCTGAGTCTACTATCACTTTACAAATCTTTCCATGAGACCTACAAGTAGTTTTAAATAAACTCTTCCTTTGAGGTGGCTCTATGATATTAGGAATCTTCAATAAAGTCCTCCTTAACATGAGGTTCTCTCCATCCACTATTAGCCTTGCCTTGGAGATTGGTGAGGTGACACTATGGGTGTCCTCTTCTTGCACCAACTGATTCCTCCTTTCACCCATTGATGATGAAGAACCATTTTCAGGACACCTAACCATTGTATGCCCCACTTGATTGCAATTATAACATCTGTTGGTGAAGACTGAATTAGCTCTTCCTTGGGACTGAAACCTACCTCTTGGTGGTCCTCTTCCTTTGTATCCTCCTCTCTATGATGAACTCCTATACTGATTGCCTCCATTGTTGTCAGTAGGTGGTGTCTCTTCTATCCTGTTTGGGCTTTGTCCTCTTCCAAAGTTACTCCTACCCCTAAATCCTTTGTTATTGTTATTGCCCATGCCTCTTTGTTGGAAATCATTTCCATTCCTCCTCCTAGCCTTCTCTTCTACTCTCAAGGCTAATTGAAAACCCTTGTGCATATTGTCAAGAGCCATCATACTGATTTCATCTTGGATCCCTTGCCTCAATCCATTGAGGTACCTTGCCACCTTCTCTACCTCTTCTTCTTGGCTTCTTTCTCTTAGACTCAACTTGTTAAACTCTTCAGTATAGGTACTGACTGATAAATCCCTTTGGCTCAAATTCTTCAACTTTTGATACATTTGTATCTCATAATCAGTGGGCAAGAATTATGCCCTCAACCTGATTTTCATCCTCCCCCATGAGACAATCTTCTTTTTCCCATTGGTGATCTTGTCATCCTGCATCATGTTCCACCACACTAATGCAAATCCTTTGAGTCTAGCCTTGGCATAGCTGACTCTCTTCTCCTCTGACACTTCCTTGTAATCAAACTGATTGTCTATGGCCTCTAGCCAATCCAACAACTCCTCACCATTCAAACAGTCACTATAGTAAGGTATATGTTCCATACTATCTTTTTTGATAGAAGCAAAAGCATCTAAGAACACCTTGTCTTTATCTTCCACTTCCTTGCCCTTGCTAGATGTCTCTCCTATCTGGCTTTCATCTTCATCCTCACTCTCATCACCCCATTCAATGATTCTCTTCTTGCCTTTTGGTTTTGAAAAACTGGCCTTTGCCAATAGCTCTTCAACCAAGTCCACTATGGCATCCCTACTCATTTCCTTTGGTGGCATGTTTTCAACCTCTTGGCTCTCCTCCCCTTCAGACATACACAACCTTCGAGAAATTCTGGCTCTGATACCACCCTGATGCAGAGGGTTTAGGACTCTAGTGTTCCCTCCAATACTTATAACCTCTTCTAACCATCCAATGGTTACTCTTTGTGCATTCTTCTCCAATTTGGATCTCCAAGATACTCTCAATCAACTTCTCCTCCCAGGTATAGTTGATTTATAGAAGAATCACAACTCCTAAGTTCAATTAGCCCTTCAATCCCTTAGGCTTCTTCACTAGATCTTCCCCCTAGAATCCTATATCCTTGCTTAAGATCTTCACACACATCAAATCTACTCTTAATTAAGTCCTTGGCACTTCAAAATTCATTTGGAACCCTTTCCCACACTTCTGGATACTTTACTAAGATTTTTGCTAGCAAATTCACTAGGAGGCCTAATTGGCTCAGTTCCTAGTAGGTCTATTTTCACTATTTTCGGTCTAGTACTTCCAATTCCTCCAAAACACCTCATAGAATACATTGAAAATATTCAAGGTATCTATCAAAACTAATCAAATCCAAAGTTGTAGCCTCTAGTCACACCCGCAACCCCAATATCTATCAGGCCCTAGTTTTTAGCCTATTAATTAGGCCTCTGGACCAATCTGTACCAATTGTTACCAAATTAGTCTTCAAGATTTGTTACACCTTCTCCCACCTTTTGATTCTTAAAGGAGACTCATTAGGGCTTCCACACATGCCACTAAGTTACTTCTCCAATATCATGGGTGCTCGGACCAATGCCTTCTTTACCCTATCCTAGCTCACCTGTTCCTAACAGTCAGCCATAGGGATTCCTTCCTGGCCTAGAAATTTTAGTGCCACAAAAAAAATGAAAACATAAAGGATATGTATAGACTCTAACCTTCCATCCCCTATGGTTTCAGTCATTTCCACCAGTGGATGCTCAGGTTAGAGCCATTTCAAGCACTAAGACTCTGTAAATGGATTTTACAGACCAGTGCCTTGGAATCTCTTTCAAAATTCACTACGCTAACCTAGAAACAATCTAATCAATGCAAAAGAAAGGTAACAAAATAATCTACACTACCATGGGTCCTGATCACCCTAACCAATCCGTACAGGTCATACACGAAATAAGAAAAACCCTACAATTAATGAGAACTACAATATATCATCCGTACAGGAAGTTCTTAATTATGGAAATCAGTCTAAAACTTCATTAGCCTTTCAAATTCATCGATTCCATGCTTATATATCAAGCATGAGTGGTTACAACCTCTCTAACTTCATTTGGCAACTTCTTGACAAGAAGTTGCAAAAGTTGCTCGAGCAACTTTCAAAGTTGCGAGCAACTTTTTTACATCTAGTGCTATTTGACTTGTGGAGTCAACTCAATGATTGAGGATCACCTCTAGGACCATAGGTAAGACATTTAGAATCCTAAGACATATACCAAACCAAATTACACAAAAATAGCACATTTGGTCTTTATAGGCCATATAGGCCAAATGGACCACAATACCTTTCACAAGCTCATTTGGCTCTTACAAACATTGAGGTTGTCAACCTAGGATCCAACCTATTGGATCTTATTCCAAACCACACAAAACACCTATCATAACCCTAAACACTCACTAACTTAGCAAAATGGGAGGTGCTCTACACCACTCATGAATTCTACTATCTGTGCATTATAAATTAGTCCAGTCTTGTGATTTAACTTAAAGCAAACAAACATCAGATCTGAGCCAACCTAATAGAAATTATGGAAAGACCTTATCAAACATAGAGTAGGTGTTTATGTGGTGATTTGAGAAGGGGTATGTGCATGGTTTTCTGCTATATATTTCTGAGTTTGGAAATGGAACCATTAATGAAATTCAGATCAAAACCCTTGTGTGTGGAATGCATAGTGTCCAAGGCCACTAATAACCATTTTATAAGATGATGCTTTTGACTACTTCCATTGCAGCATACTGTAATAAGATTATCCTTATTGTACTAAACTAATACAAGAGATTGCAAAGTCTACAAACACTATGAACCCTAAAACCATTCACATACTCATTTTAAAAAAAAATCAGCACACTTTCAGTGAACAAGATTAAAATGCAATCATATCATTGTCAATTACATTCAAGAAGTATAATTTAAGGAGAACACATTCAATGTAATTTCCCCCTCAAGATATAGTTATGTGATTCAAATGATGGTTTTTACAAAATTTCAGGGCATTTTAATAACGAGAATGTTAATCTTGCTTCCATAAAAGAAGCAATGGAGATTTTGTAGCCATTGGTGATAAGAGGTGCACTTTTGCAGAGCAATAAAATGGTTTAGTATAGAAATCTTATAGGAAGGGATAATGGAGTGAAGGAGATGAATGAATCCGCTGATTTAAACAAATTCATATTCACTGACTTCTGCTAAGAAATGCACTTGCCTGAATTGAACACATACATCACATGATCATGTAGAGATATGAATGAATGAAACATTTTAATAACATCCATGAGGCCTAAGCAGCCTATGGGACCCCTAAGAAACACACACTCAAGAATAGGGTGCCAAGACCCTAAGCACTTTGTAACTTCTTTAAATCTATTCTTCAACAATAAATTTTTATCACTAGATTGTTGTTATGTCTAGCTATATTTTTTCAAATAAACATAACACATAATAGATTTTTTATTGTGTTATTTGGATTTCTCCAACTATATTTGGCATGAAAAAACAATGAGTTATTTTCCACATTTTCATAAATATTTCAGCAATTTTTAATTTGTTGTGGCTTTCTTGTGTTTTCCCATTTCAAACTCACACATGCAAATTGCCATGTCAATGTGCAAATTTTGTATCTCTTTCAATTTCAACGCTTTGACAAAGGCCTTTGTAACATCCAAGACAACTCTTTACAAGGGTCAAGCATCTTCACTAGTTAATTCTAGCCACATCAAGATTTAACTCCCAGTCAAAAGATCTTGTCTAAATTTGTATGGAGTCATGTGCCTAGATCATGTGAGTTGGTTCTTGGTAACAAGCTATCCAAATCACATAAAACAAATTTGGTAATGAACTAAAACTAAACAATATAACTAGAATTGAAAACTCTGTGCAATTCTATTTAAATTCACCAGCTAACAAGCCAAATGACTATTGTTCTAAATAAAATTTACCAGATTTGTCTCAAATTCTGTAAGACATATTTCAAATTAGGCATTTACTAAATTATTGTGCTATACATTATTAAACCAATGGCGAAAATATTCAATGCCTTAAATCTTGTATTCCACATCAAAAGATGGTTCATTGTAAGTTCTAAATTTGTGTAGATATAGACTTCCTTCTTCTAGTAAACTGTACAATAAAAAGGCCCAAATTATTTATAAATAATTCACAGGCATTACAATTCATTACTCTGTAAGGAATTCAAACCTTTGAAACCCTTATGATATGATTTTTTTGATCTATCAAAGAAGCTTTTCGAACTACATCAATGGTGTCTAGTGGATGAAGACATAGTAGTTTCCTCTTGAGAATCCAATTAGGTGAGTGTTGTTATCACATTCAATAAAAAAATCCATAAATCTAATGATGATATTTTTAAAAATCATAATAGAGAGAAAGAGAAAAGAAATGCATACCAAAAAATCTATAGATTTCGTCTGTAACAAGCTTGAGCTTCATCTTCTGCATCGGTGAATTCATTGATGAAGTTCACCATGGCTCTAATGGATTCTATTGTAAGAGCCAACCCTCTCATCTTAAACTTTTTTATGGAAATTTTTAAGAGTTTGAGACCCCATTCTCTAGATTGTTGCCTTTCTAGATTACAACAACAATCTAACATGATGCGGTGGTATATAAGATATGGCTAGCTCCCTCCTTCAGAAAAAACACCCGAGACCGGACTGTGGAAATTACATGAACCCCATTCTCTATTTTCTTTTTTCTTGGCTTGGTTTATCTTCAATGCTTTCCTTCCCTCCAATTTAGACAAATAAACTTAATTTTATTTTCCCTCCCAAAGTCATTGTTTCAATACCTTTCACATTTTTTCATTTCGACAAAGTCAAAAATCATGAAGAAGGTGATAATATTGGGTGTAAATGATAGCACTTTTTTCCTTTAGTTTTTCCAAAGTTGGAATTTTTTTATTTATGCAAACACACTTATTTTTATATTTTTTTATATATTTTTAATATATTTTTATTTTATTTTATTTTTAAAATAAGTTTGAATTGTAAAATAATATTATTGAAATGATGAGATTATAAACCATTTTATTAATATTGTTTATAATGATGAAATATAGAAAAGAAGTGCCTTTTAATGTTGAATCAAAGAGGGATTGAAAACTTTTTTAGTGTACCTAGTGTTTAGGAGATGTTTGACTTGGTTTCAAACCATTTGGAAACATGTGGAGGGTATCTAGAAAGTTGTTTGTTAATGATAGAAAGAGAGCATCTTTTAATTAGTAATGTATTAAACATTAAAAAATACATAACAATAAATATATTTAATATTTAAAAATTTGCTAATTATAATCTATATTTTCTATTAATTTTATTTTTTAATTTGTTTTCAAATGCTACTCTATTGGATAATGTCCTTTGGTAAAGCAACTTGGTCTTTCTCATCGAGCAAACTTTGAGTCAAATTGTGATATTAATACTATAGGATTCAACTTGTAGTTTTTCAGTAAAACTCATTGACCCTGTTTCATACCATTGACTTCATAACAAGGTTTTTATCAAAAAGAGAGCACACATAGAATAACAAGATCCTAGTTGATGTCTTTTGACACTACCCCTTTCAAACACAAGTTCTAAGTATAAAGGTGAATAGATTATATGAATCAAATTGAATAAAGATAATTTCATGTTCAAGGTTTAGCAAAGATCCTAGCTGATGGATTTTGACACTACCCCTTTCAAACACAAGTTCCAAGATCATGTCAATTCTACTAGTGGGAGATCTAGTAGCAAAGCTAGTAGCAAAGCAAGCACCAGTATCAAAAGACTCTGTTAATTTTTTCAAGCATTGGATCCCGCCCAACTTCCTTCAATCTATCCTATTGGTGAATAAACATTACTGTTGAAATGCAACATCTAAGTATATAAGTCTGATATTATTGAATGTTAGTATAAAGGAGTAATAATCATTCATTTAGTCATTTTTAGGGGTGACTAATTATTTAGTCACTTATTTGGTCATTTATTTAGTCATTTATTTGGTCATTTATACTTGTGAATTGCAAAAAATTAGTAGAATATGATCAGTTTTAGTCGCATGACTAGAAGTTTTAGTCATGTGACTAAATTTTTTAGTCATGTAGTCATTTATTTGCTAAATTCTACTAGTGTTGGTAGCTTGTTTTGTTTTCTCAGTAACTTCTTTTGGGTTCTTGGTGAAGTGTTCATGTTGGTCACTGGTGAGCTCAATTATCACTTTGTTGTTCCCTTTATCGAGTTGGTTAAGTGTGTTTAGTGTTTCTCAGTTCCCGAGTTCACTAACTAGTGGAATTTAATTGTTTGATGTTGGCCGACATGTGCAGTTAATTTTGGTCATGATACTAATGTTGGGATCGCTCATTGGGAAGTGTGTGGACCTAAATATGGGTTGTTGCTTTCTCCAATGTTGGACCTAAAGGATCTTTAGAACCGACCTGTTTGATGGCCTCGTGTATAAATAATAAGTAGAGATGTTCTAGGGGGAGTGAGTTAAGAAGAGAGAATCAAAATTTTAGATCTTTCCAGGTATGAGGACTATCCTGTAATTGAATTTCATTGTATTGACCATAATTAGGAAGGCCTTACAACCTGACATGTATGAGTTTTGAATGAATTAATAAAAGTATATCTGCATTCCTTCTCTCCCTCTTTGTTTTGTTTCTTTCGAGTTGTTAATCTGCAAGTAGGACTGGTCTTGGGAGTTCCTTAGGCTCCATATCTTTCCTCTCTTGTGTCACTTCATGGAAATACTATCATCAATACTAAAAACACTAGAAACAAACAAATGTTCCCAATTCTGACTAGCACTTGATCTTACAATTACTCCCCCTTGCACTAAACTTGCGAATAATTTCTTTATGTAGATTCTCTCTCATACACTCTCTCCCCCTTTGACAACAATGCCAAAGGCATCAAACACATATGAAATCTATTTTGGTGTAATATGACTCAATAGAACACATCATAGATTTCTCCCCCTATGGAGTAGCCTCACTACATCAATCCAATCATAAAGATATTCACTAAAATACACTTGGATTGATACATCTGTATCTTCTCTTAATTCACAAAAAATAGGGTAATGGCCCCTAGATTACCTCTTAGATACTCAAAAGAATTCTTAGGCAATGGCTTCATGAAAATATCAACAACTTGTTCTTTAGTTGGCACATACTCCAACTTTACTTCTTTCTCATGTACATGTTCTCTAAGAAAGTGATATTTTATAGCTATATGCTTAGTCTTAGAGTGCATCACTAGATTATTAGAAATATTAAAGGCACTTGTATTGTCACAATAGATAACCACTGGTTTAGTTACCTTTTCTTGAATTCCTTCCAAATTTTTCTTAATCCACACAACCTATGTACAATTAATTACATAAGCAACATATTCAGCTTTAGTTGTTGATTGTGATATACAATTCTTCTTTTTTCTTGTCCAAGATACAAGCCTATCTCCAAGAAAGAATGCACTACCACTAGCACTCTTCCTATCATCAATATTTCCTGCACAATCTGCATTAGTAAAGACATTTAATGAAAAATCACCTTTATGTCCATACCAAATACCATAATCTTTAGTTCCCATCTAAATATCCTCTTCACAATAATTAGATGTGATTCCATTGGGTTAGAAGAAAATCTTGCCACCAATCCAACTGCCTATGCAATGTCTAGTCTACTATGCACCACATACTATAGCTTACCGCTCATGGATCGATAAAGAGTCCCATCCACTTCTTTAGTATCATCTTCTTTTGAGAATTTGCAACCAGTTACCATAGGGGTACCAATTGTTTTGAGTCTTCCAACCCAAATGTTTTTAATATCTCTTTCACATACTTGGACTGACTAATATATATATACCTTTTTTCAATTGTTGAATCTGCAATTCAATAAAGAATTTGATCTCGCCTATCATAGATATCTCAAATTATTTTCTCATCTCATCAGCAAATGATCTACTCATTTCTTCATTGCCTCCAAATATGATATCATAAAAAAATATTTATGTAATCAGTAACCTATCATCTTTTTCAATCTTCATATATACATTATTGTTGTCACTTGTCCTTGTAAAAGCAGTTTGAATAAGATAAGAGTGCAATCTCTCATACTATGCTCTAGGTGCTTGCTTTAATCCATATAAATATTTTTGTAATTTGAATACCATATTCTTATCTTCTTCATTAGCAAATCCTTCTAGTTGTTCAATGTAGACTTCTTCCAATACACCATTAAGAAAAGCTAATTTTACATTCATTTAATATACTTTGAATCCTTTGTAAGCAGCGTAAGAAAGTAATATCTCACACCTTCAATTCTGGCCATAGGTGAAAATTTGCCACCATAGTCCAATCCTTCTTCCTGTGCATAACCTTTACACAACAATCTTGCTTAATTCTTTATTACTTTACCTTTCTCATTCATCTTATTCTTGAAAATCAACTTAGTACCAATTAATTTTTTGTCTATCGATATAGGTACTAATGTCCAGGTCTTGTTCTTCTCAATCTATTCTAATTCTTCTTCCATATCTTTCAACCAATCATCATCTTTTAATGCATCTTTTACAGTTTTAGGCTCAAGCTCATATAATAAACATGTACTTTCTCTTTCTTTTCTTCTTGTCAAAACACTAGCATTTCTATCACCTGTTTGATAAGGTGAATGATCCATTTTAACATACATTGGCAATACCAATTCTAAAATTGGAGTGCGTTCAACTTCTTGTATTGGTTCTTGTTCACTAACCTATCTTTCCACCAGTTCATCTACAATTTCCCATTCCACTAGTTGTACATATACAAACCCATGATAATCATTTGGTTCTTTCTTGCTAGATTCATCATTCTGTTTGGATAATTCATCTATTCTCACATTAGCACTTTCCACTATTGTGTTTGTTCTCTTGTTTAATAACTTCTAAGATTTTCTCTTTGTGGAATATCCCAAGAATATTCCCTCATCACTTCTTGGATCAAACTTTCCTAAGTTTTCATCTCTTTTTATGTAAAATCTACTTCCAAAAATTCCAAAATAAATTGCACTAGGAGATTGACCATGCCACAAATCATAAGGAGTTTTTTTTTAGCCTTTCTTCAATTGAACCCTATTCAATGTGTAAACAACAATTATTACAGCTTCTCTCCAAAATGTTTGTGCAACACCTTTTTGAACCATCAATGTCCTATCACAATTAATGATAGATTTGATAGATTTGTTTCTTCTTTCAACAATTCTATTCTTTTGAGGTGTCCTAGGAGCTGACATTTTCCTTTTGATTCCCTATTCTTCACAATATGAAATGAAATCATGTGAAGTAAACTCACCTCCTCTATCCGATTTAAGATATTTCAGGGTCTTACCAGTCTCCTTTTCCACTCTTGCTTTGTAGATCTTGAACATATGAAAAGTTTCTAATTTTTCCTTAATAAAAACAACCCATGTCATTTTGGACTAGTCATCAACAAGAAACATAAAATACCTATCACCATTATAACTTTGTGTTCTCATTAGACCACACAAATCGGTATGAACCAAATCTAAGATACTTTCAAAAGAGTATTTTTTAATGTTGATAAAGCTTGAACTAGTTAACTTCCCAAGTTGACATTCTTTGCACATTACATTGTCTGGCTTCACTAGCTTAGAAAAACCTCTTACTAACTTTGACCAAGTTATAAAAATTGACATGACAAAACTTTTTATGCCATAACCAATAATCTTCTACCTAAGTAATATGGCAACTCTTAACAGTAGAATCCAGATGGAACAAGTTACATCTTGTTTGTTCACCAGTAGCAATTAAATTTCTTGATTTACCAATGATCTTGCACATACCTTCATTGAATTCCAATAGATATCCTTTATTATTTAACTAAGCAACACTTAACAAGTTGTATCTAAAACCAACAACCCAGTAAACATCATCACAATTTGTCTTGTCATTTAAAGCAATGAAACTTTTACCTTTCACCATACATGGATCAACATTACCAAATCTAATTGAACCATCATCACATTCCTCCATCTTAATGAATTTATTTCTTTCACCGTTCATTTGATGTGTACATCCACTATTAATAATCCAATCATTGTTGTGATTCAAGTTAGATACTAATGCTTTTTCACTTTCTTCTGAGGGTTCTTTCTTCACTACAACAAAGACAATTTCCTCTTCATCTCTACCATCTCATTCTTCATCAGTGACACCTTCCTCAACAAGGTAACACACTTTCTTATTCTTGTCCTTGAATCTCCTTAGTTTCTCCTTCATGTCATTGTCAGGTTATCTAAAGGCTATTGTAATATATAAAAATATATCTTTTTAGGGATATATTTTTATATGTAGGAGTGGGGGAAAGGGAGTGTGGAGGTTTATGTTTTGTGTGTGATGGAAAATGGTGTGGACATAAAAACTTAATAAAACATGAATACTTATCTTGAAAAGGAGTAGATTTGGAAATCATTATTTTCTGGTGTATGTGTTTAGTTTCAGGGAATTCTGCAATCCGATCTGGCCTCAAAATGCAGAAATAGAGAAAACCCAGAAACCTTATGTATTTCTAAGAGAGTTCAACCTTGACCCAAAACAGGGGTAAGATCTTACCCCAGGGCACAATCTTACCCCAAAAAGTCGACCTTGACCTACACTGTTCCAATAGAAATTATGTTCATGGATCCCAGAAGTTCACTAAAAAGGGTACTCAGATTTGAACTACAATTCATTGTCCCGCATTAGTACCTACAAGAAAAAGAGGGTTTTGTTGTTTGGATGAGGGATTTGCCTTGGTCAAACCCTGGTTTGGAATCAACCTTAAATAGAAATAGTGAATGCTAGCAAGTAGTAGAAGTAGGTCTAACAATGAAGCTATGATACTCAATAGATATGCAATTGTATTTGAAATGTAATCAAGTATGTTAATATGAAAGCTTGGAATCAACACTAACAAAGGTAAATCAAATCCTCCATGATTTTATGCTTGGAATCCACCTTGAAGGGAGAATGAATAGATCTTGAAGATGAACTAAGGATCTTGAAGGAAGATCACACCACCATGATGGATAGATCTAGGGTTTGAATGATGAATCTTGAATGCTTGAACCAAATTCCCCCAAAGGCTTGAATGCTTGAATCCTTGATCTTCAATGGAGAAATTGAATGCTTGAATGTAGATGATGACTTGAATGCTTCCTTGATGATGGAGTGCTTCATGAAAATGTGGATGCTTGATTACAATAGAGAGATGAAAGATGGATTGAAATGGGAGAGGAAGGCTTCCTTTTATACTAGTCTAGGGCACAAACTTCTAGAGAGGCTGACATAGGAGAATTAAATTCCCATTTAAACCTTAACCACTAGAAATGGACCTAGATTAAATATAATTTAAGAGTTTACTGTTCCAAAATCTGAAATAGCTGACCCGAAAGCGGGAAAACAATTCTTTCCAAAACTCGACATCCAGAAATCATGGAATCTTGAAATTTGGATCCTGGGTCAAGGTCGAGGTCAACTTTGACCTAGGTCAGGGTTGAGGTCGACTGTGACCTAGGTCAAAGTTAACGCAAGGACCAGGAGCAAGAGGGGCCAAAGGAAGGCACACCCTAATGATCCAAGCTTGTAACACACATGCAAAAGCAACAAACAACAAGAGTGAGAGGGAGAATGTCGGATCTTTCATCAACTTTCATCAATTTGAATTAAACATGCCAGGCTGTAAGGCCTTCCCAGTTAGGGCCTGATATTACAATGAATTATAGAAGTCCTCAAACATGTGAGGATCTACTACCAATCTCTAATCTAATGCCTTCTATCTTCTATCAAAAACTGCCTCCTAAAAATACCACCAAACATCTACATTTATACAAGAAGCTACCGAGCTGAGTCAGCCTTCAGATCCATAATTAATGAAAGTAATGATCAAATCTAGGACCACATGCTTCCCAATGATGGATACCAACATTAATTCTATGATCCAATATAAATGCACAAGTTGGCCACAACAGGAAACAAAACTAGACCCATCGGTAAGAAAGATAACCGAGTAGCAGACAGACAATGTTGAGCGCCAGTAAAATAACCAACCACCTAGGAGAGAATTGACCACACTCGATAACCAAAGGAAACCAACCAAATACCAACCAACTCAGTCAAAGAAGAAACTGAGCAACACAAACAAACTCCAAATTCATTTTGGTGACACAAGATTGCCAAAGACCCGAGATGCTCCTACATCAGACACCTGGGGTTATTTTGAAATGATTCTCCAAATCATTTGGTAGGTCTAGTCTGAGTTGCATCCAACTTAGACTGTGAAATCCATGAACTATCTTCCATCAGTCTATTCTTCCACTTAACCGGATATTCCATATATTGTTTTCCTCTCGTGCTCTTTCCAACTCTTTCCTTTAGAATCTGTTCAACTTCATCATTTTGCTTCTTAGGATATTCTGTCTGTACTGTCATTTCTTCATCAGGTTCATGATACTCATATAAATCAGCAATATTGAAAATTGGTGATATGTCCATGTCATCAGGTAACTCTATCTCATATGCATTTCCACTATCAAATTTACTCAAAATCTTGCAAGGTCCAAACTTCTTCATTTTCAGTTTTCCATATGTGCCAATAGGAAACTGACCTTTCTTCAAATGAACCATCACTTCATCACCAATATCAAAAGTCTTTTGTCTTCTTGATCTATTAGCTCTGTCTTTGTATTTTTTATTATTGTCTTCCAGCTTCAGCTTCACATCTTCGTGCAATGTCTTCATGTATTCAACAAACTTTACTCCAACACTTCTCTTATTCTCATCAGCAATGTCTCTCAAATCAAATATTCCTCTCGGTTGTGTGCCATTCACAATCTCAAATGGTGTCTTTCCAGTACTCCTATTCATTGAATTATTATATGCAAACTCTACTTGTGCTAACATAGAATCCCAATTACTCGGTGTGTCCCCAACTAAACATCTCAAAAGATTTCCCAAACTTTTTTTCACAACTTCAGTCTATCCATCAGTTTGTGGGTGAAATGTAGAACTATATTTCAATTTAGTGCCAAATTTATTCAAAAGTGTTTTCCAAAAATATCCAACAAATTTACTATCTTGGTTAGAGATAATACTCCTCGGTAATCCATGCAGTCTGACAATTTCCTTACAGAAAAGATCTGCTATATGTACTACATCTAATGTCTTTCTACAAGGTATGAAATGTGTCATCTTAGAAAATCTATCCACAACAAAAAATATTGAATCATTACCTCTTACTGTCTTCGGTAAGCCAAGAACAAAATCTATATTGATATCAATCCAAGGTTTCTTAGGTATAGCAATCGGTGTATGCAATCCAGTATTCTGACTTACTCCTTTTGCAACTTGACAAATACCACAACTTTTCACAAATTTCTAAACATCTCTATACAACTACGGCCAAAAGTACTTTTCCTTCAACAAATTCCATGTTTTATCAATGCCAAAGTGTCCAGCCAAACCACTACTATGTTTCTCCTTTATCAAATTAGATCTCATTACTCCTCTCGATATACATAATTGAATACCTTTAAACAACATACCTTCCTAAATGAAATATTCATCCCATTTAGTATCTTGTTGATCTTGAATAGGTGCTCTGCACTTTCTCCATGGCTTAGAAAAATCAGGGTCATTTTCATACAAACCTCTCATCTCATCAAAACCAAGAACTTAAATTTTCATCTTGGTCATCAAATATCTTCTTCTACTCAATGCATCAGCAACTCGGTTAGTGACTCCACTCTTATGCTTTATCACAAATGTATAACTCTACAAATACTCAACCCACTTCATGTGTCTTTGATTCAACTTATTCTGACTACCCAAATATTGTAAAGCCTTATGATCAGTATACAACACAAATTCACTTGGTATCAAATAATGTCTCCATTTCTTCAGTGCTTGAACAATAGCATAGAATTCTTGATCATACACATAATATTTCCTTCTAGCATCATTCAACTTTTCACTAAAGAAAGCAACAGGTTTACCTTCTTGACTCAACACAGCTCCAATTGCACTTCCACTTGCATCACATTCTACTTGAAATACTTTACTAAAATTAGGTAATGCCAAAATAGGTAATTCAACAACCTTCTGCTTCAGGGTCTCAAAACTTTTATCAGCTCCATGTGTCCACTTGAATTCTCTTTTGTCTCCTCTCATAGTCTCAGTCGTAGCATTACAAATTGAATTGAAATTCCTTATGAAATTTTGGTAAAAACTTGCCAAACCATGAAATAATCTTACCTCAGTAGCATTCATAGGTGTAGGCCAATTTAGAATAGCTTCAACCTTTTTAGGATCCATCTTCAAACCATCAGCTAAAATAACAAATCCCAAATACACAATCTCTTCTTGCATGAATGAACACTTTTTCAGATTTATCAACAACTTTTCTTCTTTCAGTCTCTGCAAAACTTGTCTTACATGCAACAAATGTTCTTCTCTGGTCTTACTAAATATTAGAATATCATCAAGATATACAATCACAAACTTTCCCAATAATTTCTTCAAAACTTCATTCATCAACCTCATAAAAGTACTCGATGCATTAGTTAAACCAAAAGGCATAACCAACCACTCATACAAACCTTCCTTTGTCTTGAAAGTAGTCTTCCATTCATCACCTTCTTTGATTCTGATACAATGATACCCACTTTTCAAATCAATCTTTGTGAAATACTTTGCTCTAGTCAAACTGTCCATTATGTCATCCATTCTTGGTATAGGAAACCTAAACTTCACTGTTATCTTATTGATTGCTCTGGATTCAGTACACATTCTTCATTATCCATTCTTTTTTGGTACCAATATAGTAGGTACTACACAAGGACTCAAACTTTCTCTGATCAAACCTTTCTCCAGCAACTCTTGAATTTGTTGGTTCAATTCTTAATTCTCGATAGGTGTCAACTGATGAGGTGCCTTATTTAGTAAACTAGCTCCAGGGATTAGATCCATACAATGATGAATACTTCTTTTCCATGGAAAACCATCAGGTACATTATTAGAAATGGTATCACTATACTCAGTGAGTAACTTATCAATCTCCTCAGGGACATTATCTTCTATTTTCTTACTCAGTTTATTAGGAATCACAGCAAAACATACATCATCCCTCTTCAAAGAGTTAACAAACTTCCTTCCTTCCATCTAGAAAACTTTCATAGATGTGCAAACATTACTAACAAGTTCTTCTATCAATGGTCACAAGATTTGTTTCTTTCCATTAGCCACAATAGTATACTTATACAATCTCCCATCATATATAGCATGTCTATCATATTGCCAAGGTCTACCCAACAAAATATGACAACAATCTATAGGCATGATATCAGATAACACCTTATCATAGTACTTTCCAATCTTAAAATTCACATAACTTTGTTCACTTACCAGGAGTGTATGTTCATCTTTGATCCATGAAATAAGATAGGGCTTCGGATGTGCCAACCTCTCCAACTGCAATTTTGTGACCATCTCTTTAGATGCCAGGTTCTCCGAGCTACCACTATCAATGATTACCTTCCAAACTTCATCAGAAACTCTACATCTGGTCTTGAACAAACTTTTCCTTACCGAATCTTCCTTATTGTGTTCATTCCATAGTGCTCTTCTTACCATCAAATTATTTTCTTTCTCATGTTCATTCGGTGACTCTTCTTGCACCAAAGCATTTCTACTGCTACCAGCCTTCTTACTAGCCCATGTACATTCAAAAGATCTATGTCCTTCTTATCCACAATTATAACAAGTTCCTTAGAAACTTCCTCTACTATAACCATCTCGGTAGTTACTACCTCTGCCTCTAGAACTTTCACCTTTCCACTCGGTCTTGCCTTTGTCCAGATTTGTCTTTTCTAGTTCAGATCTACCATTTTCACCATTAGATCTACCTCTTCCTCTAAGGAATCTACCACCATGACCTCTCTATCTTTTCTCATGTCTTTTGTTCAATTTCTCCTTGGCTTTCAAAGCAAATTGATAAGCCTCCTCAATGTTCTCCAACTTGACCATGCTAATCTCCTCTTAGATGGAAACCCAAAAACCATTCAGGTATCTACCGATTCTTTCCACATCATCTTCATCATGTCCAGATCTGGTATCTAATCTATAGAATTCCTCAGTATACTCTTTTACCAAGCTTTCCTTCTGTCTCAGACTTTGCATTCACCAAACTAGGCTAATCTGATAATCACAGGGTAAGAACTTTCCTTTCAACTTATTGGCCATTTTACTCCATACCTTGATTTTGTCTTTGCTTTTCCTCTTCTGATCCAATTGCAAATATTCCCACCATAGGGATTCATGAATTTTCAACTTTTTGCTTGCAATCTTCACCTTCTTATCCTCAAGGATACTCTCATATTTAAAATACTTTTCCATCTTGGTGATCCAGTCCACTAATTCATCAAAATCCAGCTTTCCACCATACTTAGGGGGATTGAAATGTGGTGTTGACTTCAAATTTGTCAAAGCATTCAAAAGTATTTCTTCACCTTGATCCATAATAGGAGCAGGTTCTGCATTCACCTGTTCTTCTTCAATTTCATCATCACTAACATCTTCAAGATGTCTGCCTCTTCTTTGGGTTGTTTCCACTGCTTCTAATCTAGCAGCAATCTGCCTTAGCATATCTGCCAATCCTGGATCTTCATCTCACCTCCCATGAACCATCTTGACAACCTTCTACAATTGTAGGTCAGATCGCCATCTACTACCCCACAACAATTCAACCAAGGCTTCAAGAGGAACCTGCAAACCTAGATCCACAGACCTAGATCAAGATCTAACCTCGCGCTGATACCACCTGACGCAAGGGCCAAGTGTAAGATGGGCTGAAGGAAGGCACACCCTAATGATCCAAGCCTACAACACACATGAGGAAGCAACAAACAACAAGAGTGAGAGGGAGAATGCCAAATATTTCATCAACTTTCATCAATTTTAATTAAACATGTCAGGTTGTAAGGCCTTCCCACTTAGGGCATGATATTACAATGAATTACAAAAGTCCTCAAACATGCGAGGATCTTCTACCAATCTCTAATCTAATGCCTTCTATCTTCTATCAAAAACTGCCTCATAAAACTACCACCAAACATCTACATTTATACAAGAAGCTACCGAGCTGAGTCGGCCTTTAGATCCACAATTAACGGAAGTAACGGTCAAATCTAGGACCACATGCTTCCCAATGATGGATACCAACATTAATCTCACAATCCAACATAAATGCACAAGTCAGCCACAACAAGAAACAAAAGTAGACCCATCGGTAAGCAAGATAACTGAGAAGTAGATAGACAATGTCAAGTGCCAATGAAATAACCAATCGCCCAGGAGAGAACCGACCACACCCAGTAACCAAAGGAAATTGACCAACTACCGACCAAATCGGTCAAAGAAGAAACCAAGCAACACAGACAAACTCCAAATTCTTTTTGGTGACACAGCATTTCCAAAGACCTGACATGCTCCTGCATCAAGAGTCAAGGTCATCCTTGACCTAAAAGATCGACCTTGACCTTGAGGTCAAGGATCTTAGGATCTCAGTCCAGAATGCCAGAAAAGTGCAGAAAGAGGGAGGAAAAAGGGGTAGAGTGAGGAGAAAAATCAGATTCAAGCCAGGGACCTACCCGAGGCATTTGACATGACCCCAAACTACCTACTTGGAGGGCTAAACCAGTCTTAAATGTAAGTGCTTCCATTTTCTGATGATACATTTAGCCCCCACTTTAGCAAGAGTATGGATTCAATGAAAACTCTTGGTAAAGGAGAAGAAAGATCCAAGTGGATTCGCAACAAGATAGAATAACACTTAGTTAAGGAAACAAGCCCTCAAGCTAAGGATTCTAACTCAACATACATGCACGAGGGTGCGAAAACAAAGAGAAAATTAAAAGACATAAGAAGAGGGGTTAGTACTAAAATAAACCCAAATCTTTTAGTAGAGGAAATCTTGCTAAGAAATGCTTCCTATACTAATATCATATTCGGAAAGCTATCATAAAAGCATAAATGATTACATAAGAAAGATAAGAGAAACACTATAAATAACATAGCTTCATGATCTAGTCCTACTAGCATGAAAGCGACAGGAGAGAAAAGAGGAAGTGATTACCTCACCCAGTAAGATGCACACCTTACCATGAATCACCAAGGAGGGAGAGCCCAACAAATAGCAAAACCTGATAGTTCACCCAAAAAATAACTGTGCTTTGAAATTGTAATATGTCTTCTGACTGATTTTTGAAATACCCATAGATCCACCTTCTTGTATCACCATGAAATATTAAATGTGTGTCTCCTCGGGATTTAGCAACTTATGTGCATTACCTTCAAAAGATTTAGCATATTGAAAACTAAAAATGCATGTCTCTTCAGGATTTAGCAACTTATGTGTGTTACCTTTAGAGGATTTAGCATATTGAAAATTGAAAATGCGCGTCTCTTCAAGATTTAGCAACTTATGTGTGTTACCTTCAGAGGATTTAGCATATTGAAAATTGAAAATGTGTGTCTCTTCAGGATTTAGCAACTTATGTGTGTTACATTAAGAGGATTTAGAATATTAAAAATATAAATTATAGCATAAGGGAGACCCTATATATGTCCCCTCCTTATCGTGGTTGTCTACTAGACATGATAAGGAAGAGAAGGAGGATACCTACTTCACAAAGTAAGGAGATATCCTGTTAATAACAATATGCTTATATTCTTAGCGAAGGGTATTGACCCTTACATCCAAGAGCATAAATAATTGTGAAAAGGATATGTCACTTATGGAAAAGGATCCTCAAAGAAAGAGATCTTATCAACAAGACCCCCACCATAGAGGAGTGCTTTAGGTAAAATATCATCTTTCAAAGAGAAACAAAGATTCAATCATCTAGCCCCTGTAATCAAGATGAGGAGGAACCTTTGAACAAAAGAGTCAAACTCTAACCCTACAGCAAGGGAAAGAATTTATGAAGAACATAATTTGCACAATGAAGAAGAGGTGATGACCTAGGACAACAACCTCTCACATAAAAGGATATCCATAGCCAAAAACCTCAGTCAATATAATGAAATAATGTTGCAAGATAAACAAATGCCACTAAGCTAAGGAAAGTAGATCCCTAGACAAAGAGAAAGAATGAAGAACCTTTCCCCCCAGGGATGAAAGAAAGGGATACCTGTGCAAAAAAAATGTCTTTAGAAAAGATATCTTGAATATAGAATAAAATCTATGGATGATTATAAACATAATACAAAACCATAGAGAAGGAGGATAGAAAGAATACCAATTAAGCTCAAGACCACATATATGCTAAGAGCCTAATGGATCCTAAGAGACTGGTTGAACATACACCTCTTGCCCCCCAATCTAGAGACAAGAGGAGAAGAGATCTATAGTATATCAAAATGAGGGGTATCACCTATATCAAAATTATGAAGGAATTGTAAAATTGCACGAGAATGAGATATAAGAGCTCTTTCTCTAACATATAACTTGAAATGCACACAATCAACAAGTAAATGTGTATTACTATAATTAAAAGGAAATTTATACTTGGATAGAGCATCTTTCAGCATAGGTTTAAAAATTTCTTTCTTGGAATTCATTAACTAAACATACACCTTCTTAGCCACCTCTTGACGAGTATCAGGGTAATCTAAGGTAGGTGTAGGGAGAAGAACATGAAGAGGAGGATGATGATAAAAATCAACCACCTTAAAGTGAGATTGCGAACAACCAACACCACACATTTCTTGTTTAGGGGATATATGAACCGGATACTTAATACCATACTCATTAACAACAAGCCCTAAGCCTTTATAACCTTTTTTAGTCATCATATTATATCCTGTAGTGTACATATCATGTAAAGCTTCTACGGGAGGTGAATGTTTATCATGTTCATGAGTAAAGGTTGTATAAGGTGGAATAATAGGTTTAGAAGAATTTGATTTTCTCTTACCTTTGACATCATCTTGGATCAGATATGAAGGGGAAGGTAAATCCAAGAATTCTTGCACATCTACATCATGAACCATAGTTTGCACCTTCTCATAAGTATGGGAAGAACTAGGAATAGCAGATGGAGAATTAGGCATATTAGGAATGTTAGGAATTGGATTAAGATTACGAAGATTAGGAACCAGATTAGGAAGGATAGGATTAGGATTAGGAGGATTAGGAGATGGTGTATCATCTACCAAATTCTTCACATAATCCAAAAGAGTAATAAGTATGCCACATAAATCTTTAATGAAAGTTTTGAAAGTAGGAAGAATAGTATCAGTCAATCTCAAAAAAGCATAGGCAAGTGAAAGATGAAGGGTAACCAACATAATGAAGTGAATGATACTCTCATAAACGTCATAAGTATGATAAAGAGATGCTAAGAGGAGGATAATAAAGAAAATAATCATGCACCAAAGCATCTTAAAAATCTTCATAGTAAATGATATGCAAGAAATATTTTTGTATTTTGTAAAATATATGTATTTTTCTATTTTTTGAATTTAAAATGCAAGGACATAAATGAAATCTAATCTTAAGGAAATAAAGAAAAGCATCTAACACCAAAAAGAAAGAGTTGTCTATCGCGGGTTCACCAAAATGTAAGATATAAAAATATATCTTTTTAGGGATATATTTTTATATGTAGGAGTGGGGGAAAGGGAGTGTGGAGGTTTATGTGTTGTTTGTGATGGAAAACATTGTGGACATACAAACTCAATAAAACATGAATACTTATCTTGAAAAGGAGCAGATTCAAAAATCATTGTTTTCTGGTGTCCGTGTTTAGTTTCGGGAAATTCTGCAACCAAATTTGGCCTGGAAATACAGAAATAGAGAAAACCTAGAAACCTTATGTCTTTTTGAGAGAGGTCGACCTTGACCCAAAATAGGGGTAAGATCTTACCCCGAGGCACAATCTTACCCCAAAAAGTTGACCTTGACCTACACTATTCTGACAAAAATTCTGTTTGCAGATCCCAAGTTTGCCAAAAAGGGTACTCAGGTTTGAATTGCAATTCATGATGAACTACAACTGATTGAATACCTAAATGACTTGAAGATCAGTGATTGGAGATCACCGAGTTACTGAAATGATATGTAACATAATTAAATCAATCATTATGTTGTCATTGATGTCAACTAGGTTTGATAGTACTTATCATGTTAGTTACAAATATCTAAACATCTCTAAAAGAGAGAAAAGATGAAGAATTGAGATATCTACATGGAGAAAGATGGATATGGCAGATGAGGATAAGGAATACTTTGGGTAACTTATTGATGAGTCTATGATCTCATATTGTTGACTTGATTATGTTGCATCAATCTATTATTAAGAAGGAAGCAAAATTACACAAGGCAATGTGGTCGGTAAATGAAGCACTTCAGTATACACCAATCTAGTGTAGTTTATACCAAGCGACAATATTAACCAAGCTTGTATTTACCAACACATTTCTTTGTTAACCGAGTATGGATGAAAGTATTAAATGCTTAGTTTAGCCGACAGAAAATGATGAGCTAGAAATTGTTATGATTTCGAGATTGAGGATAAAGTTTGTTATGAGATCCACGGCTAACAAAATTCAGAGAAGATCTAAAGGATGGAATTGAAACGTGTTATTGACACAATTGTCGAGGAAGGTTTAAGAGGCAAAATCAACGAAGAAGAATAAGTGGCAAAATCTGATGGTTGATATGAAAACAATTTATCTGTCTATTTAAGAGATATAGGTTTCATTGTTGAAACAATTTTGGAAGAAAGAAGACTGTAGAGATTTCACATGAATATAGTTTCATGCATGCCTAATCAGACTGGTTGAAGGAGAACCAAACTGCAGAACAGTACTGAGCGTCAGAGAGCTATTACCGAGTGAAAGTAAGTTGAGGAAGTGAATTGAAATATTGATTAGAGGATTTTTATGGGCTTAGAATAGATATGAAAATTTTCAAATTAAGTTTTATTGTAATCAGATCAACTACTATTTCAGTTTAACCATTGATACAGAAAATCTCCTAACTGAGTGGTCTTAACCATCTTATGTTATGCCCCTATGTCATTCAAGGAATGTACATTGTTATCTTATTGAACCCATAGTGAATGTTGGTCGAAAGTTAACTATTAGTCTTAAATCCTCTAACAAGGTCACACCTAACAATGTGTTTGTAACCTTTAACAGGGTTGGCTCTTCATCGAGCTCACTTTAGAAGAGTGAAAATTATTTTGGGTTACCGGTCCCAGGTGGTTTTTCTCTTAGCAGGGTTTCCACATTAAATCATTATGCTATGTGTTTCTGTGATGATTGTTTTATTATCATACTTTACATACTGCATATTTGATTTGGTTGGTAATCACAGTGAGTTAATTAGCTGGTAATCGGTAAAAGGCACAGACAATTTAATAGTTTATGTTACCAAGCTGCAAAATTTATTAGAATTGTTTTGAGTGTTACATCTTTGTATTTGGGACTATAGGATAACTGATCTAACTAATTCACCCCCCTCTTAGTTATTCTAATAATTGGTATTAGAGAATTGCTTGCTTGGAACAGAGTTTTAAGGACTTCAGCAGAAAGATTACAAGATGTATAAGAGGGAAGTGTCGAAGCTGAATAAGGACAACTTTACTATATGGAAAAGCTGGATGAAACTTCATATATCTGGAATTGGTGATTATGCTATAACCTTACTGGAAAATGGCTACATTGTACCACCGACTGGACCTTTACCTCTTGATCAGTTGAGAGACCGACATGAACACAACATTACTATGATAGAGATTGTTGTTGCTCTATCTAATGCTAAATTTGAGGATGTCAAGACTTGCACTACTGCAAATGAAATGTGGGATAAACTTGCTCAAGTCTATGGTGGTGATGAAAATGTGAAGAGAGCCAGAGTTGAAAGCTTAAGAGGCAGATTTGATGATATGAAAATGAAGGAAGGAGAAAACATTACACAATATTCAAACCAAATCAAAGAGGTAGTCAATGCTATCCGAGGATCTAGTGGTGTCATTGATGAAGATACAGTGCTAAGTAAAATTATAAGAACCTTGTTGCCTGCATATGCAATTAGAATATCTACTATACATGAAATGAGGTCTACACCTGGCATCACTCTTACTCTTGATAGTTTGATTGGTAAGTTAACAACTTTTGAGCTGAACAATTTTCATAATAGTGTTGTATCATCTGTTGAGTCTGCTTTTATGTTTTCTCTAAAGATCGATAAATCTAGCAGTAGACATAATATAAAGAATGACAATGATAGTAATACTGATGATGAGCTTGATGAACTTGAAGCTCTTATAGCCCGGAGAGTACCTAAAGGTAAAGGTAGATATAAGGGAAAGTTACCCTTAGCTTGTTTTAACTATAAAGAAGTTGGCCATATTGTTGCTAGATGTCCCAACAGGAAGGAGGAAGATAAAGACCAAGATTGATCTGGTGATGGAAGCTATGGAAGAAGAAACAACAGAGGATACTAACACTACAACAAAAATAATCAAGATCACAAAGATAAGGGAAAAAAGGCATGTTATTTAGTTGAAGATGAGGACACCGACACCGACACCGACACCGAGGATGACATTGAGGTAGTATTTGTTGCGATGAAAGATGATTCTGAGGAAGAGGAAAGGTATGTAGAAACAACACTCATTTCTAAAGTTAGTAAAAATGATACTTGGATCATTGATAGTGGTTGTACACATCACATGACTGGTGATGAAGATAAGTTTGATCATCTTGAGCATTATAATGGAGGATCGGTAAAAATGGGTAATGATACACCCTGCATGGTTACAGGAAAAGGATCTTTATTGATAAATGATAAAATCAGATTTGATAATTCTTATTGGGTAAAAGGACTAAATTATAATTTTCTAAGTGTGGCACAATTTAACAACTCAAGTCACTGAGTGGCATTTGAAAGCAAGAAGGTGAGAATCTTTGATGAAAGTGGAAAGCTTGTCAGAACAAGAGGACAATCAAAAGGTAACTTATTTTATCTTGACAATGTTGAGACTTCTTGTTTACTGGTGAAAAATGAAGATGCATGGTTATGGCATAAAAGGTTATGTCATGTAAGTTTTGATAACATGATTAAGATCGGTAGAAAGAGAAAAGTTAGAAGACTGCCTAGCCTAACTAAACTAGATCATGTTATGTGTCATCAATGTTAGAAAGGGAAGATGACAAAATCTAGTTTTAAAAGTAAAGACTATTCAACAAAAAGAATCTTGGAGTTAGTTCACACTGACCTATGTGGTCCCATGAGAACTCATAGCTACTATGGTGATAGATAATTTATTCTATTTGTTGATGATTATATTAGATTGATGACTGTTATGTTTCTAAAAGAGAAATCTGAGGCATTTAAGATGTTTCAATGGTACAAAGCTAAAGTAGAAAAAGAAACTAGAAAAGAATTGAAATGCTTGAGGTCTGATAGAGGTGGTGAGTTTATTTCTGATGAATTCACTAACTATTGTAATGATCATGGCATCAAAAGATAGGGTTTTGCACCTAGAACACCGTAGCAGAATGGAATTGCTGAAAGGAGAAACAAATCTATTGTTGATTATGCAAGAACACTGATGATAGAGAAAAATGTTGCACAAATGTATTGGAGAGAAGCAATTAGCACAACTGTATATGTACTGAACTGAGTTCAACTAAAGAAAGACACAAACAAGACACCCTACGAGTTATGGTTTGGATACACACCAAGTGTAAGTTACTTCAAAATTTTTGGTAGCAAATGTTTTATTCTGAAAGATGATAGGAATGGGAAATTTGACTCTAAAGGGGATGAGGGAATATTTCTTGGATATTCTACTAAAAGTAAAGCTTACAAGTGTCTGAACAAAGTTACTAATAAGATGATTGAAAGTGCTAATGTCGGAGCTGTTGATGAATTTTCTAATAAAAATGATGAAGAAAGCACTAAGGAGATGGTAGAATATGGTAGATTTGCTTATGTTGAGGATCCAGAGTACCTACTGAAGCCACAGGCTGAGTCAACCAAGCATCAAGAAAACAACATCGAGGAATAGCAAAGGGAAATCGAGGATCAAGAAGAAGCTGTCGAGCAAAGAAATGAACCTGAACAGAATGAAGAACAAAGAAGAGATCAAGTGCTAGCAAGATTTGTCAGAAGACATCATCCTGAGAACCAAATCATTGGAGACAAGAAAGCTGGCATGCTGACAAGAAGTAAGTTAAGACATAACACATGCTTAGTTTGTGAGTTTGAACCAAAGAATGTTAAGGTTGCACTTGAGAATGATGAATGGATTAATGCTATGAATGAAGAGATTGAACAAATTAAGAAAAATTAAGACGTGGACTTTAGTACCTAGACCGAAAGATAAAAATGTTATCGGTACTAAATGGATTTTTAGAAATAAGCTGAATGAGAATGGAGAAGTTACTAGGAACAAAGCTAGACTTGTTTGCAAGGGGTATGCACAAGAAGAAGGTATTGATTATGATGAAACTTTTGCACCTATTGCTAGACTAGAAGGAGTCCGCATGTTACTTTCATATGTTGCACATAAGAAATTTAAAGTCTATCAAATGGATGTTAAGTCAGCTTTTCTAAATGGAATACTAGAGGAGGAGGTCTACATAGAACAACCAGAAGGGTTTGTTGATCCGAATCAGAAAGACATGGTATGTAGATTGCACAAAGCTTTATATGGATTAAAGCAAGCACCAAGGGCATGGTATGAAAGGTTACATACTTATCTTTTAAGTATTGGTTTTGTAAGAACTAGTGAAAATAGCAATTTGTACATGAAAGGAGGAACAGATGATACTATTTTAATTGTTGAAATATTTGTGGATGATATAATTTTTGGAGGACAAGATCATATTTATAAATCATTTTTTGATGAGATGAGAAAGGAATTTGAAATGTCAATGTTTGGAGAGATTAAATTCTTTCTAGGCTTGTAGGTTATTCAACGAAATGATGGATTTTTCATCACACAATCAAAGTACATTAAGGAAGTATTGAGAACATTTGGCATGGAAGATGCTAAACCAGTAGGAACATTGATGGTTATAGACTACAAATTGACAAAAGATGATGAATCTACAAAGGTAAATTAGGCATTGTACCGATCTATGATTGGTAAACTGGTGTATGTTGTACATAGTAGGCCTGATATTACACATGTAGTGGGGATTGTGGCTAGATTTTCTGCCAATCCAAAGGATTCACATATGGTTGCAGTGAAAAGAATCTTGAGATACCTAAAGAAAATAGAGGATTATGGTTTATGGTATCCCAAGAAAGGAAAATTTGAACTAAGAGTTTACACCGACGCAGATTGGGCTAGAAATATAGATGACATAAAGAGCACAACTGGAGGAGCATTTTTCTTTGGTGAAAGACCTGTAACTTGGACAAGAAACAACCTTGTATTTCTTAGTCTATTGTTGAAGCAGAGTATGTTGCTGCTGCTACAAACTATTCAAACATTTCTTATATCAAACAAGTGTTGGGAGGGATGAATGAGGTAATCACTGAGCCGGTGATTATATATTGTGACAACACTAGTGCAATAAATATTTCTAAGAATCATGTAATGCATTCAAAGACAAAGCATATATCAATTAAGTATCACTACTTAAGAGAACAAGTACAAGAGAAGCAAGTCAAACTAGAATATGTTACATCAAAGGAGCAACTTGCTGATATTTTTACCAAGCCTCTACTGAAGGACACTTTTGAATACTTGAGGAATAGACTTGGGGTCCATCCCATGTCTACTAGTCACTAATGTGATCTGGAGGTTGCATCAGCCTATTCTTATCAAAAGATCATTCATGTTGAAGCAACATAGCTCACACTTTGGATTATGTCTAAGGTTTTGAAAGATTTGAGGAGCTAGAACAAATATTTGCATATCAGTATACAAAGATACATTGTCCGCACTGAACAATAGAGAGTTACTTGGCTACTGCAGAGCTGTATGTTTTATGTTTTTCTTTGGCATTGTTGTCAAAGGGAGAGATAATCTGAGAAAGTCAGGGAGAGATTCGAATATCTATCTAAGGGAGAGATTTGTTGCTGAGAACATAAGGAATTTGAGAGCTGAAAAGATCAAATCCATAGAGGAGAGTCTGCACTTGTAATGTTGTTGTGTAACATAGTGATTGAACATATTAAAAATCAAGCTAGGAAGAGCTTACCGAGCTACAACATTTACTTACATAGTTGTAGAATACATGTTTGGTATGTGTATGGCATATTTTCATTTTGCTTGTGTTGCCATCAATGCCAAAGGGAGAGATTGATGAACTACAACTGATTGAATACCTTAATGACTTGAAGATCAGTGATTAGAGATCAACGAGTTACTGAAATGATATGTAAGATAATTAAATCATTCATTATGTTGTCATTGATGTCAACTAGGTTTGATAGTACTTATCATGTTAGTTACAAACATCTAAACATCTGTAAAAAGAGATAAAAGATGAAGAACTAAGATATCTACATGGAGAAAGATGGATATGATAGATGAGGATAAGGAATACTTTGGGTAACTTATCAATGAGTCTATGATCTCATATTGTTGACTTGATTATGTTGCATTAATCTATTATTAAGAAGGAATCAAAATTGCACAAGGCAATGTGGTCGGTAAATGAAGCACTTCAATATACACCGAGCCAGTGTAGTGTATATCGAGTGACAGTATTAACCAAGCTTGTATTCGCCAATGCATTTCTTTGTTAACTGAGTATGGATGAAAGTATTAAATGCTTAGTTTAGCTGACAGAAAATGATGAGCTGGAAATTGTTATGATTTAGAGATTGAGGATAAAGTTTGTTATGAGATCCACAATTGACAAAATTTGGAGAAGATCTAAAGGATGGAATTGAAATGTGTTATTGACACAACTATCGAGGAAGGCTTAAGAGGCAAAATCAATGAAGAAGAATAAGCGAAAAAATCTGATGGTTGATATGAAAATGGTTTATCTGTCTATTTAAGAGATATAGGTTTCATTGTTGAAACTATGTCGGAAGAAAGAAGACTGCATAATTTCACGTGAATATAGTTTCATGCCTGCCTGATTAGACTGGTTGAAGGAGAACCAAACTGCAAAATAGTACCGAGCATTAGAGAGCTATTACCGAGTGAAAGTAAGTTGAGGAAGTGAATTGAAATATTGATCAGAGTATTTCTATCAGCTTAGAATAGATTTGAACATCTACAAATTAAGTTGTATTGTAATCAGATCAACAACTATTTCAGTTTAACCATTGATACAAAAAATCTCCTAACTGAGTGGACTTAACTATCTTATGTTATGCCCCTATGTCATTCAAGGAATGTACATTGTTATCTTATTGACCCCATAGTGAATGTTGGTCAAAAGTTAACTGTTAGTCTTAAATCTTCTAACAAGGTCATACCTAACAGTGTGTTTGTAACATTTAACAGGGTTGGCTCTTCATCGAGCTCACTTCAGAAGAGTGAAAATTATTCTGGGTTACCGGTCCTAGGTGGTTTTTCCCTTAGCAGGGTTTCCACATTAAATCATTGTGTTATGTGTTTATGTGATTATTGTTTTATTGTCATACTTTACATACTACATATTTGATTTGGTTGGTAATCACAGTGATTTAATTAAATGGTAATCGGTAAAAGGCACAAACAATTTAATAATTTATGTTACCGAGCTGTAGAATTTATTGGAATTTTTTTGAATGTTACATCTTTGTATTTGGGACTGTAGGATAACTAGTCTAACTGATTCACCCCCCTCTCATTTATTCTAATAATTCATTGTCATGCACATGTACTTGGAAGAAAAAGATGTTTTTGTTGTTTGGATGAGGGGTTTGTCTTGGTCAAACCCTGGTTTGGAATCAACCTTTAAAATAGAATTGAAATAGAGAATGCTAGCAAGTAGTAGAAGTAGATCTAACAACGAAGCTATGATACTCAATAGATATGCAATTGTATTTGAAATGTAATCAAGTATGTTAATATGAAAGCTTGGACTCAACACTAACAAAGGTAAATCAAAACCTCCATGATTGTATGCTTGGAATCCACCTTGAATCCATCTTCTCCACATGCTAGCATCGAATAATGTAATGCCAAATCATCACCTTCAATATTTAATACACATAATCATATAATGACTAAATTAACTTCGATCACCGTAACACTTTCATCGATCATTGATCAAATATTTAATCGCTATCACTCAAGAAATTTAACACTTCAACCTGTTAATAACTCTGACTTTGTTCTCTAGTCTTCTATCTTCCACTCTGGTCATCCAAAATAGTTGCAATTGTAATAATAGCATCTAGACACTATTAAAAACCATATCATGTAGCCACATTACAAAACATAACACAGATTTGACAAACTACTCAAATCACTTATCGCATGTCATTAGTTATTCTATCAGTTGCACTTTTAACCTTCCTCTAATCACAACTTACTCACCGATCAATATCAATAGTAGAAGTCATGTATTTAACATTCTGAGACATCATTGAGTTTCCCATATAATAGTCCTTGGAAACCCAAACATACCTTCAACGACATACTCAGCAACCCTTTGGCTTTCATCCATATACCAGCCTATCCAACAACCCATAATGTCCCTACTATTACTAGACACTGGGGAAAATTCTTTCTTGTGTAAATAAAGTCCTAAAAAAACAAAAACAAAAACTCACATAGAGACCTAAAAAAACACCTAAAAATCAAATATGGTCTTGAAAAAATACCTAAAAATTAGATATGATCATGAAAAAGACCATAAAAATTAAATATGATCTGGAAAAAAATTCAAAAAAATCGAATATGAAGATGAAGAAATCCTAAAAATTATAAAAAGTCCTAAAAAATGTAAAAAATTAAATATTTTTCAAAACCCTAAAAATTGAAGAATCTTCAAAATGAGCAATAAACTTTTACATGATCATTTTCCTTCTTTCAATAAATTGTCCCTTGTGACAAGACAAGCATTTAAGTGGACACAATATAAAGACTTTTTAAACATGGTGCTTAACGAAATCATGCGTTAGTATACAAACTATCTAATCACATCAATAATTAACCCAATCAAACTTGTCCTATCAATAAAAAAACATCAATTTGTCCTTTATCAAGCCTGTCACTTATCTTATATAGGGTGCATTATACTCAAAACAAGATGGTATTTGTCTTAGATAGGGTACTTCATTCCTAAAACTAGACATCATCATCATTATCATCAATCAAACAAACTATCAACTTTGACAACAAGATCAGATTGTTTGTTGGCTTGCTTGGTTCAGTGCATCTTATCTTTTATTGATTTATCACTTTTTATTTTGTCTTCTACTTGCGGGGTGTTTTTCATAAAGTTCTAGGGCACATATGTCATATGCTTCAGGATGACTAGAAACATTCCTTGTCTTCTATGTTTTTATTTTTACGCAAAGGGATCACATTATCTTCCTAGATTTATGTGCCATGGTTTGATGCATCCATTTTTCCATGTTAAATAAAGCTCCTATGACATAAAGTGCACTTATGAAAGAAAAATTTCATCATTATTAACTTTTCTCCATCTAAGTTTAGCCTTTTACTAACATCTCCTCAATTAGTTGTTCTAATCATTCTCCTTTCAAAAAAAAATCCTCGAATCAATTTTTGCCCAATTTTTTGAGGGGGCATCCTACCTCCCTTCTATCAAGCCACTAAGGGATGATCTTTATTTTTCTTTGAACCAATAATCATAATCACATTGCTTCAAAGAGGGGAAAAATGTAGACACCTAAAAATGGTCCACACCTATGCATCCCCTTTTTAATATGTCTTATATTCCTCATTTGATCAATTACTAACATTTCCCTCATTTCACATCATAACCTTGATCTCTTTGGCTGAATCCTAAACGTTCCTAAACTAATCCTAATCGATTCTAAAATATATCAAATCTTCCTAAATCGATTGTACATCATGTTAAATGTATTCAATCATCACCGTCAATCGAAGGCATTGTCAAATTTCATTGATGCCTCATCATCACCACCAATCCAAGGCATTGTCAAAGTTCATCAATGCCTCATCCTCAATTTCATCATCATCATCATCAATACAAGGTATTGTCAAAGTTCATCAATGCCTCATCAATTTCATAATAAGTCCAAGGCATTTTCAAAGTTCATCGATGCCTCATAATCATTTTAACCTTATCAACATCATTTCAAATCTTATCAAATCAATCAAATCAATCTTATCATTTTGAAATCTTTTCCAAATTTGTCCAAGGCATTATCAAAGTTCATCGATGCCTCATCATCATTATATGAGCACATTGTCAAAGTTCATCGATGCCTCATCATCATCAATCGAATCCAAGTCAATTTAATAGCATTGTCAAATTTCATCGATGTTGTTTTTAGATCCTCATCATTAATCATTTTATCATTATTTGAGTGCATTGTCAAAGTTCATTGATGCCTTGTAATCTATCAAATCATTTTGATTCTTCATAAAATCAAGTCAACTTTACATCAAAGTCATCATTTAGACAACAATCAACTTATGCATCCCTTAGGGGTAAATAACACATGCTTTATCCCTAGCTTTGAATAAATAAATTGAATTTATTTAATCCCTTTTTGTCATGTCTCCACAATTAATTAATTTATATTAATTAATTAACTTATTTTCCAACATGGAATTTCCTAAATTCCTAATTTACATTTTTGAGAGAATAATGAATTTGAAAATTTGAAAATATGACTATTACACATTCCCCCAAATTAAGCTTCATTTCCTTTTATTTAGCCTCCACCTTTCCCTTAACATTTTCCACTTTTTTTTGTGCTTCACCCTCTTACACCTTCCCTTCCTTTTTCCCCTAATTGTGCTTGCATCATGCTATGCACATTTTCATACACATTTTTATAATGTGTCCTTTTATGACACCTTTTCCAATTTAAACCTTTTAATTATGATATTTTTCTAAGTTGCGCAATGCAATTAATGACAAATTTACTCTTTCAAATTTTCCAATTGCCATAATCTATGACAATTACACACTTAATTGCTAAATTTACAAATTCTATAAATCGAGCCTCATTTTCACTAAATTGCCTAACTACATTCCTAGTATTCTCTTGTCATCACTTTTCTTTCAATAGTTTGTGCATCTTTTGTCAAGATCATAGAGCTACATCAAGAAACTTCAATGGAGAAGAAATGAGAACATGGAAGCTACATTTGAAGGCGGTTTTATGTATTTTTGCATATATTTTTGAATCTTTGTTTCAAATGAATTTTATGGTAGATTAGATTGGTTTGCATATATTGTTTATGAGATTTTTGGTTCTTTGATTTATGATTTCTATGCCTTTTTCTAGTCTTACACCTGGTAGAAACAATTGCAAAAGAAGAATCAGGGATGCATCATGGCCTGCAATAAAGCACCTAGAGAGAAACACCATCACAAGAGGGTCCAACAAAAGGCTTCCCCTATTCTCAACAAAATAATTCGATAAGCACCGATATGCATCAACAATAAGAAGGGACCTATTCAAGAGAGACCATGAGAAACAAACTATAGGACAAACCCACTTAGCGGAAACAATCACAAAAGATAGCTCAAACCAACACAAGGTTATACCAAATATCCCACAGAGCCTTAACATAATCTCTACTCAACTGATCCAAACCCAATAATAGAAAAAAACAACACAACTTGGGCAAGTAAAAGAATATCCAAGCCCCAAGGTTTGATAATATGAGGCAAAACCATCAAGCAACAAACCCCAAACAAAAGGAATCAATGTAGACCAAATAGAAGAAATCGTCAAGTTGCACCAACCCATGCCCTCACCAAATCCAATGAGCCATATAAAAGAGCACACTAGCAAGGAAAATGAGGGGAAAAACACAACCAATGTTTCCCTACAAAGCCACCCACCAAAGACATAACCACAGGTCTAGAAGTCAAGAAACCCTATGTCATGAACACTAAACCAAAATCTCTACTCTCCCTTCCCACCGTAGACCAAGAAATGAGGCCCACCATGGCATTCCATATTAATTAAGGCCTCTCCAAATAGAAACCACCCTCCTTTGAAAAATAAAACATAGAAGCACCATAGGGTGCCAACATGGCCACCCAAGAAAGGGCCACACAAAGAGAAAGAACTAGAAAAAGGCCCCAAAAATCTAGACGAAAGGGAGTAAAACCACTCACCCAAGGAACAAAACCCCTAAGACAAAATCCCACAACACTGCTCCATCTCCATCCCCATCATCTTCAGTCTCCTCGCCCTCATCCACCTCTGTAGACTCAATCCTCTAAGCACTAGAAACCCTAGCATTCAAACTCGCTCTCCATTAATCACTCCCACCCATTCTCATTTCATAGTTGTAGACTCATGTTAAACTTTTTTGTCCTTCATGGTTACATATTGTCACTACACATGTGGCTAGTAATTTGCAAAGTTGAAGAAAATATTGTTTTTAAAAGAGTTGATAATTGTTCAGATGCACTTCATATATCAGTGATGAGTTCCCTTGTAGTTGTAATGCAAAAAATTCTATTAGAGTTTGATATTTGAGCATTTAAAACAAGTTCCTAGATCATGTCATCATGATGGCATTAGCTTAGTTCATAGCGACAAGAACTTTAAAGATTACACTAAATAATGTAATATTGATTATTAACAATATTAAGCATTAAATTAATCTCTAATGTCATGCCAAAAGTTGATACTCAATCTTTTACATATGTGGGAATGAAGATCAAGTTTTCAAACACCAACGACTAGTTTCTATGGCTGGAACTTGATGGGAGGTTAACAACCTAGTGCAACGAATAATACTTTCTTCTAAATGCTTGATGAATTTCAAAAAAAGGAAGAAGTTTTCTTGATGATGGTTAGAATGTGCACTAAAGGATATAACAATTATTTTGTAAAAAATATGAAGGTTTTGAATAGAATGATAATATTGTAATAGAGTAGACTGCATGTAATGTTTCTCCTATTGTAGAGATAAAGAGTTGATCGGGATTTTGATAATATTGATTGAGAAACCCTATTAAAGGACATCTTGATATGATAGGATTGTGATTAATGGAGTTGTGACCTCTCTTACAAATTGTAGTATAACCACACTGTCTATATTTAGTTTATTGTTGCAAATAAAAGTAGTATAATTAATGAAATATATTGAAACTAAGTAACCCTCTATACTTTATTTGTTTTCTTTATGGTGTGCTAAATATGGAGTGGGTACTACTAGTTTGAGTTGGTGCTCAAATTACCAGTTAAACATAAAAATGTAACTAGTGAGGTTTGGTCAGTGAGGCTCAATAAAGTTGTTTCTCATAGTGGTTTTTTACCCTTTAAAATTTGTTATGTGCCATACATATATGACTCTTGTATTTTTGTTGATGGATATATTATTTTTTGTTACTATTATTTGTTTACAAAGTGTTTATAGACCATGGATTCAACCCCCCCCTCCCCCTTTCTTAGTGGTTTGCAGTATTCCAACATGCTTGGCCCAACTGAATTTTTTTCTGCTAGCTTGTTGTGTAGAATAGATGTCTTACTTGGGAGAATCTAAAAAAAAAAGTATTTTGTGGACCTTTTATTTGTGTTATGTGTAATAATAGTGAGGAGAATACTCCACATCTTTTTTTTCATTGTGATTTCACCAAGAAAATTCAGTATTATTGGTGGGGAGCTTGGAGCACACTTTTGTTCAGGCTAATTCTTTGATTGGATTTTGGAATAGCCTCGGTAGGCCTCCAACTAAGACTTATCTTCTACATATGGCTTGGGAGGTTGGCCCTTCTTTTATTATTTGGAAAATTGTGGTTGGAAAGAAATTGCATGATTTTTAGGGTAAGAAAATGTTGGTGCAACAAATTTGGCAGAAAATTATTAACATGCTCCAAGAAACTTTAGTGTCAAAGCATGATCTTTCTGTGGATGTGGGTCCTAGTGACATGGTTGTTATTTAAAACTTTTATATCTTCGGTGGATACATTATAGATATCTTGTTTAGGAGGTGTCAACAAGATAAGAAGAAGGTTCAATAAGATGGTAAGTGGTGTCCTCCACCCCAAGGAGTCATAAAGATTAATACTGATGTTTCTTCTAGGGGAAATCCTAGACATGTTGAGATTGGAGGCATTGGCAAGAATAGTTTGGATCATGCTATTTTTCTATTTTCTATTTATAAGAGGCAATATACTAATAACTATATGGAATCTGATGCTATCCTCTTTGTGCTGGAAAAGTGTGTTATCTTGGTTGGTGTAAAAAAATTTATGAATTGGGTTCTTAAGTGGTTACATATATGTTGAATAAGCATAAGCTTGAGGATGTTGATTGACATCTGGTGGCAATTGTTAGGAACTCATTTGGTTGAGAGTGTTAGATAACTGAGAGGGAGGGTGAATTAGTTAAATCAGTTATCCTACAATCCTAAACTCTCATATGTACTTTTTCAAACTTTTTCAACAAATCAAACAACTCAATAAGATAAGATAACTATCTTTCTATTCATTTACTGTGGAAACCCTGCTAAGGGAAAAACCACCTAGGACCGGTAACCCAAAATATTTCACTCTTCTGAAGTGAGCTTGGTTAGGAGCTAGCCTTGTTAAAGGTTATAATGCACATTGTAAGGTGTGACCTAGTTAGAGGATTTATCACTAACAGTTAACTTTTGACTAGCATTCAATATGGGGTCAACAAGAAAACATTTAACATTCCTTGAATGTCATATGGAAATACAAAAAGACTGTTAAGTCCACTTAGTTAAGAGATTTTGTTGTAATAATGGTTAAACGGATACAGTAGTGATCTGATTCAAATACAACTCAATTTGCAAGTATTCAGATCTATGCTAAGCTCAAAATAACTCGTCTGATCAATAATCAATTCACTTCATTATATCCTCCAACTTACTTTACTCAATGTATATATCTCTAACGCTTAGTTATGCTTGCAGTTCATCTCGATTCTATCTATAACCAATTTGATCAGGTATGCATTAAAAATGTCTTCACATGAAATCTTCTACAGTCTCTATTCATCCAACATAATTCAACAATGAATCTCATGTCTCTTAAATAGACGTTTAAACCGTTTTCATATCAACCATTAGATTTTGCCTCTTAATCTCCATCGTCCATTTTTTCGCATCAAACTTCCTCGACAGATGTGTCAATAACACATTTCATTCTCTTCCCTTTGATCATCTCTTAATTTTTTCAGTTGTGGATCTTATAACAAACTTCATCTCTTACCTCAGAATCATAAGCAATTTCTAGCTCATCAATTTCAGTCGGTTGTTATAACATTTAATGTTTTCATCCATACTCAGTTAATACTGAATGCACTGATGATAACGAACTCGGTTATTACTGTCACTTGGTATACACAAGACTGACTCAGTGTATACATAAATCTTCAATTACCGACCACATTAACTTGTTCAATTTTGATCTCTTCTTCATAATAGAATAATGCAACATGCTCAAGTCAACAATATAATGCCATAGACTCATCAATAAGTTACCCAATGTATACCTTATCCTTATTTGTCATATTCATCTTGTCCTTATGTAGATATCTCATTTCTTCCTTCTATAGATGTTCAGATGTTTGTAACTATCATGATAAGTATAGTCAAACCTAGTTTACATCAATGACAACATATTGACTGATTTAATCATCTTACATATCACTTTAATAGCTCGGTGATCTCTAATCACTGTCTCTTCAGTTCATCAAGTTATTCAATTAGTTGTAGGTCATCAACCTCTCCCTTTGGCATTGATGGAAACACAAACAATATGAAATATGCCATACCATACCAAACATTTGTTCTACAACTATATAGATAAATGATGTAGCTCGGTAAGCTCTCCCTATCTTGATATTTAATATGTTTAATCACTAGAGCAACATTTCATGCAGATTCTCCCTGTGGATTTGATCATCTTCAGTTCGTTGAATCTTTCTCTCATTGTAGTGGATAGATGTTTCATTGAAATCTCTCTCCCAATATTTTGTATAAATATCTCTCCCTTTGACAACAATGCCAAAATAAAATAAACAACTCTTCAGCAGCCAAGTAGTTATCTGTTGTTCGGTCCAAATCAAGTACATTCATGTACTAATATACAATTTTATGTCCTAGCTTTTACAATCTTTCACAACCTTAGGAGTCCTAAAGTGTGAGCTACATGCATAAACATGAATGAATTTTTGATAAAGTACAAGTTGCTGCAACCTCCTGATCACCTTAGTGATTGATAGATAGGGGACATATCCCTAGTCTAGTCCTAAAGTACTCAAAAGTGTCCTTCGATAAGGGCTTGGTAAATATATCAACAAGTTGTTCTTTAGACTTCACAAACTCCAGTTTCACTTTCATTTCTTGTACTTGTTCCCTCAAATAGTGATACCTAATAGATATATGCTTTGTTTGTTAATGCATCACTGGATTCTTGGAAATTTTTATAGCACTTTCAATCATTTTGTTAGTAGCTTTGGTCAAACATTTGTATGCTTTTCTCTTAGTAGAATATCCTATAAATATTCCTTCATCACCTTTAGAATCAAATTTACCATTTCTATCATCTTTCAAAATGTAACATCTGCTTCCAAAAATTTTGAAATAACTTACATTTGGTGTGTAGCCAAACCATAGCTCATCAGGTGTCTTATTTGTATCTTTCTTTAGTTGAACTTGGTTCAAGGTGTATACAGTAGTGCTAACAACTTCTCTCCAGTACATTTGTGCATCATCTTTCTCAATTATCAGTGTTCTAGCATAATCAACTATAGATCGATTCCTTCTTTCTGCAATACCATTTTTTTGTGGTTTCCTCGGTGCAGAAACCTATCTTTTAATTTCGTGTTCATTACAGAAGTGAGTGAATTCATCAGAAATAAACTCACCTCCTCTATCAGATCTTAAGCATTTTAAATCTTTCCTGATTTCCTTTTCAAATTTAGCTTTATACCACTTAAATAGTTTGAAAGCTTCATATTTCTCTTTCAAAAACATAATTGTCATCATCCTAGAGTAGTCATCAACAAATAAAATGAAATATTTTTCACCATAATAACTTTGAGTTCTCATATGACCACATAAGTCGGTATGTACCAACTCCAAAATACCTTTAGAGGAATAGTCTTTTCTTTTAAATCTAGATTTAGTCATTTTCCCTTTTTGACATTGATTGCACATGACATGGTCAGGTTTAGTTAGACTCAGTAAACCTCTAACTCTTCTCTTCTTACTAATCTTAACCATGTTATCAAAATTCACATGACACGATCTCTTATGCCATAACCACACATCTTCATTTCTAGCCAACAAATAAGTAGTTTCAACATTGTCAAGATAAAATAGATTACCTTTGGATTGCTCACCAGTACCGACCAACTTTCTGGTTTCACCATAGATCTTCACCTTTCTACTTTCAAATGCAACTAGGTGACCTAAATTATTCAATTGTGCAACATTCAACAGATTATAGTTAATTCTTTTCACCCAATATTAATTCTCACATCTAATCTTATTATTTAACAAGATAGATCCTTTTTCTTTCACTAGACAAGGTGTATCATTTCCCATTTTAACAGATCCTCCATTATAACATTCAAGGTATTCAAATGTGTCCTTATTACTAGTCATATGATGTGTACAACCACTATCAATAATCCATGTATCATTCTTGCTAACTTTAGATATAAGTGTTGTTTCTACATACCTTTCTTCTTCTTCTGAATCATCTTTCATTGCTATGAATAACACCTCAACATCTTCATCAATGTCAATGTCAGTATTATTATCATCATTTCCAACAAGGTAACATGCCTTCTTGCCTTTGTCTTTGTAATCTCAATTATTTCTTCTGTCATAGTGTCAGTTTTCCTTGCGATATCGGTTATCTCTTCTGTCAAACTTCCCATCACCAGATCGGTCATTGTCTTTATCTTCATCTTTCCTATTAGGACATCTAGTAGAAATATGGCCAATCTCTCTACAATTAAAACATGCTAGAGGTAACTTTCCTTTATACCTTCCTTTACCTTTTTGAAGTCTCCTAGCCATAAGTGCTTCAAGCTCATCAATCTCATCTTCACTGTCACTGCCACTTTCATTTCTTATGTTATGTTTATTGTTGGACTTACCAATATTTAAGGATGACATAAATGCAGACTCAAAACTTGGTAAAATACTACTATCATAGTTATTTAGCTCAAAAGTAGTCAACTTACCAATTAGACTATCAAGTGTAAGAACGTTGTTCGGTGCATATCTCATTTCATGAATAGTAGAGATTCTAATAGCATAGACAGAAAATAAGGTTATAAGAATTTTACTCACAACAGTTTCTTCATCAATAACACCTCTTGCTCCTCGGATATCATTGACCACCTCCTTGATTCGGTTAGAGTATTGTGTGATGTTTTCACCTTCTTTCACCTTCATATCATCAAATCTTCCTCTAAGGATTTCAGCTCTGGCTCTCAGTATTGGAAAGTTGACTATACTATTGTATATAACTATAATTTAGTGTTTTCATTATGGAAACAAAGTCATATGGAGTTTTGGAGTCACCGCACTTACTCATAAGATCAAAATTTGGCTATGTATGGAAGATTGGACAGCCAATGAAGCACCTGAGGAACAAAGCATCAGCGCATGTGCCTATGACCAAATTATGGAATGCACCCTTGAAGATAAGCTTCTGAGTATGTATTCATGCTAAGTCTAAGAACGCATGATTAGATGAGTTAGTATGAAGAAGATACAACCAGTTGAAGTGTCACAGACAGTGAGCGGTAGAACAGAACAGAGTATGGAGCCGACTGCTAATATTTTGGTTAGAGGTTATAATATTGTTTTGTAAAGGCTATGCACCTATTGTAAATGTGTTATAGATTTGTTAATATCATTTTATGTAAACATGCTTGAGCCAATTCATTTGGAAGCATTGTATGAATTAGTTATAGGCCGACTTAGTGAATAGTTTTGTTTGTGCATATAAATAAGACACGTGCCTTTGTATTTGAATATAACATGAGATATAGAGTTGATAGAAGATTATTAGAGTATGTGATTAGTAGTCAATATGATATAGAGCTTTACAAGAGGTTAAAGTATCAATGCACATAAAGAATTGATCAGACAAGCAATGTCACAGCAGCAGTTCACCATTGTAGATATAGTGTGTATCTGATACTTAGAAGGTTGTAGCCTTCGCCATTTGAGCAGTGAGCTCTAAGACAATGTGTCCTCACCCCTAATAGGCTTAATTGTAAAAGACTCCTAACAGGGTCCGATCCTTGACAAGGTCATTGTACTTAAGCATTGTAATGACAGCTCCTAACGGGGCTAAGGAACATTAACATGTTCATAATACACAAGTATAATTATTAGTGGGTATTAATTTCCACTGGGGCTTTTACTTTGGCCAAGGTTTCCTCGTAATCATATCTGGTGTTATGTGTTATGTGTTATGTGTTATGTGTTATGTGTTGATTAATTTACATGCTTTAACATTCAGTTCAACAATTAAGTTATTGAGTTAGGTTTCAAGTATCATAAAGTAATTATATAGAACATTGATTCACCCCCCCCCCCCTCTCTCAGTGTTCCCATTCCTAACAATTGGTATCAGAGCTTTGTTCCTCTGTAGAGAAGTTTAACCACTTGAGGAGATCATAGATACAGGAGAAGTGAAACATCTAAAGAAGAATCTTGAAGTAGCTCTTGAAGACCTTGACAGATCTGAAAAAGAAATTGAAGAACTGAAATTAAAGGTTAGTGGTTCTCAAGTATTCATCAAGAAACTAAGAAAAGACTTGAAGGATTGTTCTACAAGTTATTTAGGAAAAATGGTCAAAAAGATGAATGAAGAAGACACATCTCTGAAGGATCAGATTGAAGAATTGGATGAAAAGATATTTAACAATCAAGAAGCCTATGAAGAACAGGTCAAAGAAAACATGCAGTTGGATAAAGAACTGAGGCAAGCAAACATGAAAATCTTGGAGTTAGAGAACATTAAGAAGTAGATGGAATCTAAATTAAAAGAAGCAAAGAATCATATTGACAAATTGCACAAAAGCATGGTCACATAGCAAGAGATTGTAAAGAGGTAATACCTTTCAATGGTTACTGTTATTCATGCAATAAGTTTGGTCACAGAGCTATGAATTGTAGATAAAATCAAAGAAATCAGACTCAGCAAAATCAGAGAAGTCATCCACATCAGAATGTTAGAAGTCCTCAGAACATTACATGTCAGATATGTAATTATAATGGTCATACAGCTAGACAATGCAAATTGGTAATTCACATCAATGCGGCAAGGAATATAAGGCCTCCAGTTATTTGTCACTCTTGTAACAAGGCTAGACACATCTCAAAGTTTTGTAAATCAAAAGCACAAAGACAAGAAAGCCCTAAAAAGCCTCAAGGATCAATATTGGATGAAGCAGGAGAAGTTAAGTTTGTGCAAGCTACAGAAGATGCGAGCTTGATTTGGACAGAAGTAAAGAAGGATAATGTTGGTGAATATGTATTGGATGCATCTGTAATGGATACACCCTCTACTTCTGGATGAATGACCCTCATGGTTATAGGGGGAGCTAGATTAGCTCTAGACCCCTACACGGTTGGTATACTCATCCTTAGAGTATGCACCTTTGGTTATGACTATTTGGAAACTAGTTGATGTTGTATGTGAGAGCGCACAACTTAATTGCTAGCATAGATGGAGATTGAAATTCACTGTTTCATTCTGCGTTATGGTGGCAAGCATTAATGGCAGAAAGTTATTTTTAAAGTCACCTAAGATCCATTATTCACACATTTACATTCAAGTTCAAGCCTTTGGAGAGCACAGGAGATCAAAGCACTTTGTGTTGAAAGATTTCAGTTTGTTTATTAGCGAAGAAGTTCAAAAGTTGTTGCAAAGCCCTAGTTCGGACACGATGATTCAAAAACCCTTGGAAACATATTTGAGCGATTTACCAAGTAAGTAATGTCCACTCTAGTTGTTTTTGATGTTTCTGAAAGGAAAAGATATATCTTTAAGAAGCATCCATTCAAGTCAGTCCTAGATGAACTAGAAGGAGCATTCTCTAGGACTCCGATGGGAGTTATGCATGTAGAGGACATACACACATACATTTATTGCAAGAAGGAACCAATAGGATTAGATAGAATAAGGTCGTACTTAGAGACAATGATGAAACCTAACAAGACATTCATGGATGAGTTCATGCACCTTGAAAATCACCCAATCATTGAATATGCGACAACTTATGAATTCTATGAATCCGAACAGATTAAGATCCTATTGAGAAGAATTCATGATGAGCTATTTTGGATAGGAGAAGTCCTTGTTAGAATAACTACATATCTCATTTATGAGATGATAGGATTATCCAAGACAAGCGCCATACTTCATGTTGGTAAGGATGTTAGGAAACTAGTGGAACAAGCTTGTAAGTCATGCAGTAATAAGCGCAGCATGACCATTGAGCCGATTGAGGAGAAAGATATCAAGCTTATGTCCATGATACTTGGATACAAGTTTCAACATGCAAATAGGGTAAATAGTGTGTATACAGCCACTATTTTAGTAGCCATCATAATTGTGAAAGAAAATGGAGAGTTCAACTTGTGTGAGATCTTGCGCACACAATTGATGGATAATATCAGGGCTATCAAACATGATAAGAGTAAGATATTCAAGTTTGGGTCACTTATCATCTATATGTACTTTCATATAGTCGGTAAAGTCTCTGATCTATACCTTGATAAGAGTCTGCCTACAATGCCACAAATCTCATTGAAGGCAACATATGAAAGCACCTTGAAAGATTACATGGAATTGGAGATCAAGACATTCTGAATAAAGATGCAGAGAAGGTATAGGAAATCTGAAAGTATTGTGGAAAAGTATAAGGATAGAATATGTTTCATGGTGGAGACAGATATCACTTGCATGGAAGCAGTGGAGCCAAGGACTAAGTGGATCCATCCACTTGGTTATGAAGTGGAAGAACACATTCTGGAAGCCTATGTACAAGTCCTACTATCAGAGCTTAAGGATCCCAACGAACCAAGATGGGGTACTTATGAGGAAAAGACAAGACAGGTAGATTCAATCTTGTACAGTGCTGTGACTAAGAGGAAAGCATCTAAAACCACCTCTGAGATACTAAAATTCATGGTGTCACTCAATCTGACCTAGATAAGGCAAGGGAAGCCAAGATTGCAATGCAACTTGAGAGCGCACCATCTTCAGAAGTGAAAATAGAGAAGTCTGATGACCCTAAGGCAAAGAAGGTAAAGATGGAAGAAAACACCCCTGCACCCATAGATAATATTGATTGGAGTCCACACCACCTCCTGAGTATAGCAGGATGCCTAAAAGGAAGAACTAGACCGATGCAAGCCATCCATCCTCTAGGACAACCAGAAGTCAAAGGAAAAACACTCAAGCACCTCTTGAGGTAGGATTCAGACCTAATCTTGAAGTGTTGAGAACAAGAATAGTTGATGAAGGAAGAATTGATCAGATAGAAAAGTTCTATGATAAACACAATGAGATTGATAAATCAGAGATCCATTCCATGATAATCAAGCATATGATTAAGTTCATGAAGACATTCTTGGAACTTAATACAGTTATTTAGGACAGTGTATGGAACATCTTAGAATTTTTGAAGAGACATGTGATAGAGGAAGACTTCAGAATAAGGGAGAAGATACTGGATGAAAGCCTCCATGTATGTTCAATTGAAGAGAAAACATTGTTGTTAGATTTGGTGAATCTGCACCTTAGAACCAAGCTGAGAACTCTGCAGATCATGAACAAGGACTATGAGTTGGTAGCAAAGTAGACTAAAAAAGTATTTGAAAAAGTGTTCTTAAATAGACACATGTACCCTCCTACTATGCCTGCAACTCAAGTTCTATCTATACAAGCCAAAAAGTCAGAGATCCCTGATGCACCAATGACAGGTCCACAGGATTCTGCGCCCACAATAACATCATCTACAAAAGAAATGGAAGAAAAAGAAGACACTATAGTGATTGATAATGTAGAAATTTCCATGGAAGAATCAGATAAAGATTTAGATAAGTTTGAGGAAGCATTTGTGAGCACTGAGGAAGTAGAAATTCTATGAAGATGAACCTGAAATTGAGAAGGAAGATGTACTTACAGATGAGCCCTCTATTGAAATTCTAGTGAATGTAAAGACTGAGGTAATGGATGTTAGTCAAAGTTCACTCCTTACTCCTAAACCCTCAATGTCATTGTTGTCAAGTTTGACCCCTGACACAACAAGTCTAGATTATTGGGGAGAAGAAGACCTGATTAAGATCAGTGTGCTAGCAATGGAGAAGGAAAAGGAGAAACAAGTAATGAGGAATCCATTTTTTGTTGAATTAGTCAACATTCTAAATAGCTTACTGCCTAAAGATAAGAAAGTGTCTAATGTACATTCAGTAGATGATGTCAGCACCATCATGACATGCTTCAAAGAAAACTTCTCAAGCCTAGAAGAATCAACATCCAAGGTTGTAGAAGAAAAATATCTTAAGAAAATATTGAATGAGATGATAACAAACTTCACACTTGACCTTACTTCACTAAACGTTGGTCAAGCTATATTGAAGGAAATTGCAGCTAAAGGAAGAAAGATAATAGTTGATTGTATGGATAAAGACAAACTTACATCAGATCTTTCCAAGAAGATTCAGGAAGATGAATCCATGATGACAGCTGTGAGAAAGTCAGTGATAGATCCCTCCACAAATATAAACATGTGTAATAATGTCTACCAAGGACAAGTGGATAAGATTGAGAAGGTAGAAAAAGAAATGGCTCAGATAAGGGCTAGGCAAGCTCAGTTAAGACATGCACTTGTGCCCTCATTGGATGTGCTAAATCAGAATATCAAGGAGATTGATGCCACTATTGTGACATATGATCAAGGACCATGTATAGATTTGGAGAAGATGGAGAAATTAACTAATGCTTTTTGCACCCATCTCCAGACAATAAATCCATTGAAGGCATTTTGGCAGCAAGAGATCCAAAACTTGAAAGTTGCATACCCGGATGTACTCTCAGTGCAAGTACTTGGAGTTGTATATTTTTTGAAATCCTTTGTCATTAGTGTCAAAGGGGGAGTAGATTATATAGTATAATGGAGAATATGGATCAATGTATATGATGTAAAAGGGAGTAGAGTATATATTAAAAGGGAGATATAAGATAAAAAGTTTTTGTGTAAGATATAGTTTAGTAAACTTCGCCATATTCCTTTGTTGCCATTAATGAAAAAGGGGGAGATTGTTGGAAATTTGACTATACTATTGTATATGACTATGATTTAGTGTTTTCATTACGGAAACAAAGTCATATGGAGTTTTGGAGTCAGCACACTTACTCATAAGATTAGAATTTGGCTATGTATGGAAGACTGGACAGTCAGTGAAGCACCTGAGGAACAAAGCATCAATGCACGTGCATATGACCAAATTATGGCATGCACCCTTGAAGATAAGCTTCTAAGTATGTATTCATGCTAATTATAAGAATGCATGATCAGATGATTTAGTATGAAGAAGATACAACCAGTTGAAGTGTCACAGACAGTGAGAGGCATAACAGAACAGAGTATGGAGCTGACTGTTAGTATTTTGGTTAGCGGTTATAATATTGTTTTGTAAAGGCTATGCACCTATTGTAAATATGTTATAGACTTGTTAATATCATTGTATGTAAACACACTTGAGCCAATTCATTTGGAAGCATTGTATGTAATTAGTTATAGGCCGACTTAGTGAATAGTTTTGTTTGCGCATATAAATAAGACATGCACCTTTGTATTTGAAGAGACCATGAGATATAGAGTTGATATAAGATGAGCACAAGTATGCGAAGAGCAGTTAGTATGAAATAGAGTTTTACAAGAGGTTAAAGAATCAACGCACATAAGGAACTGATTAGACAAGTAGTGTCACAACAATAATTCACCATTACAGATATAGTGTGTATCTTATATTCAGAAGGTTGTAGCCTTCACCATTTGAGAAGTGAGCTCTAGGATAGTGTGTCCTCACCCCTAACAGGGTTAATTGTAAAATACTCCTAACATGGTTCGACCCTTGACAAGGTCATTCTACTTAAGCATTGTAATGACAGCTCCTAACAGGGCTAAGGAACATTAACAGGTTCATAATGCACAAGTACAATTATTAGTGGGTATTAATTCCCACCGGGGTTTTTTCTTTGGCCAAGGTTTCCCCATAATCATATCTAGTGTTATGTGTTATGTGTTGATTACTTTACATGCTTTAATATTCAGTTCAACAATTAAGTTATGGAGTTAAGTTTCAAAGATCAGAAAGTAATTATATAAAACACTAATTCATCCCCCCCCCCTCTCAATGTTCCCATTCCTAACACTTAGTACATTTACATCTCCTCCATGAACTAGTGCAAGTTTTTCCCACATTTCTTTCATTGTAGTGCATGCTTTGACATCTTCAAATTATGCATCAGATAGAGCAGCAACTATCTCTATCATTGTTATATTGTGTTCATGTCTGTCTCTTAGGTAATCAACTGTCAAAGGTCCAATAGTCGGTTGTATGTAGCCATTGTCTAGGAGTTGAAGAGCATATTCTCAAATTCCAGATATGTGTAGCCTCATCCTGCTTTGCCATGTCGAGAAGTTATCTTTGTTTAGCTTAGGCACTTCCCTTTTATACATCTCGTGATCTTTTTGACAAGTCCTTTAAACTTTCCTCCAAGAAACCAATATGCTCTGATACTAATTGTTAGATAAATGAGAGGGAGGGTGAATTGGTTAAATCAGTTATCCTATAGTCCCAAAATCTCAAATGTACTTTTTCAAACTTTTTCAATAAATCAAACAACTCGATAAGATAAGATAACTATCTTTCTGTTCATTTACCGAATACCAATAATTATCCAGAACTATCTTTACCGATTAAACAACTATGTAATATGTAAATTATGATAGGAAAACAATCATAACAAATAACACATAACACAAAGATTTAATGTGGTAACCCTGCTAAGGGAAAAACCACTTGGGATGGGTAACCCAAAATATTTCACTCTTTTGAAGTGAGCTCGGTTAGGAGCCAACCCTATTAAAGGGTACAATGCACACTATAAGGTGTGACCTGGTTAGAGGATTTATCACTAACAGTTAACTTTTGACCAGCATTCACTATCGGGTCAACAAGAAAACATTTAGCATTCCTTGAATATCATATGGAAATACAAAAAGACTGTTAAGTCCACTCGGTTAAGACATTTTGTTGTAACAATGGTTAAACTGATACATTAGTGATTTGATTCAAATACAACTCAATTTGCAAGTATTCAGATCTATGCTAAGCTCAAAATAACTCATTTGATCAATAACCAATTCACTCCATTATATCCTCCAACTTACTTCACTAAGTGTATATATCTCTGATGCTCGGTTATGCCTACAGTTTAGCTCAGTTATGTTTGTAAACAATTTGATCAAGTATGCATGAAAAATGTCTTCACGTGAAATCTTCTGCAGTCTCTATTCATCCAACATAATTCAACAATGAATCTCATGTCTCTTAAATAGACGTGTAAACCATTTTCATATCAGCCATTAGATTTTGTCTCTTAATCTCCATCATCCATTTTACCACTTCAAACTTCCTCGAAAGATGTGTCAATAACACGTTTCATTCTCTTCCCTTCGATCATCTCTAAATTTTGTCAGTTGTGGATCTTATAACAAACTTCATCTCTTACCTTGGAATCATAAGCAATTTCCAGCTCATCCATTTCAGTCAGTTGTTATAACATTTAATGTTGTCATCCATACTCAGTTAATACTGAATGCGTCGATGATAACTAACTCGATTATTACTGTCATTTGGTATACACAAGACTGACTCAGTGTATACAGAAATCTTCAATTACTGACCACATCAACTTGTTCAATTTTGATCTCTTCTTCATAATAAAATAATGCAACATGCTCAAGTCAACAATATAATGCCATAGACTCATCAATAAGTTACCCAATGTATACCTTATCCTTATTTGTCATATTCATCTTGTCCTTATGTAGATATATCATTTCTTCATCATTTCTTCCTTCTACAGATGTTTAGAGGTTTGTAACTATCATGATAAGTATAGTTAAACCTAGTTGACATGAATGACAACATATTGATTGATTTAATCATCTTACATATCACTTTAATAGCTCGGTGATCTCTAATCATTGTCTCTTCAATTCATCAGGTTATTCAATCAGTTGTAGGTCATCAGAGAGACTCTTTAGAGTCTATTTCCTTCTTCTATGTTCTACAGAAGTGAAATAAGGTAGTTGATTGCTTGGCTAAATGGGCCTTTGAGTACCTTGATGGTTGTAATATTAGAGGTCGATGTTAGTTTCCCTCGAAGTATTCTCAACTTCTTGATAAGATCTTATGAATGATATGGTTGATTGGGGGTAGGGGTGTACCCTCTTTTCATAAAAAAAGAAACCAGAGATGCATACCTCTCTAATTTCCTTTATATCTTTATATGACATCATCCTTAGAAAGTGAAAAAATATTATCATTTATTAATTTAGATATTGATGGTGATTAAAGAGTTAAAAAGCCATAACATATCTCTGAAATCGTTAGTAGCCAATCATAAGTGTTTAGGTGGAAAATTATCATGGAAAAATTATAAATTAATCAATTAATCTATCTATCTCTCTAATTTGTAGTTCAAATAGTGGCATCTACAATAGTGTCTTGTGTGTACTATGAAAATGATTTGTCATGGACCAACTTGACATCACAAACTTACTTTCAGAGATGCATTAACAAATACATGTTTGATGTTGTAATATTAATGCAACCATGCATGTGATAGTTGAAAAATCTTTATGGACACAATTACTCATTGTAAAAAGCCAACTTAAATCTCTTTAAAAGTCTCCATTTTAGTAAATATGTTATAGCCTTACGAATGAACTTATAATATTTTATTATTACAATTTTTCTTACGAAATCAATACTGTAATTTTTAAAATTTTAAACTTCAACAATCTTATTATTTAGAGGTGTGTCCCTTGTATACACCTAATTTGAAAATTGCAATTTGAGTTACCTAGATATTTTTCTATGATTTTTTGGGATGAAAAATATTAAAGTAACTATCAACAAAAAAGTGTTATTCGTGTATGCAAATAAATGTTCATATTAATTTATTTAATGGTTAAGAGGGTGGCAAGTACATTTTAATGAGAATCATTTGTCATTATCTAATGTCACATCACATTTAACAAGATTTTGCTATCCCAATAAGAGACACATGTTTGAAGTCATAGTAAAGCAACACAACATGATAAACAAGTTTGAATCGTCATGTTATGAGACCTATATGATGTAGTAATAAAACCAAAAGAACACTTAGTAATTGAAGGAATGCCTTTACAAACAAAATTATCTATTTGTTAATTTTCCAACTCTAATCATATTAAATTATTCAATTTTTTAATTTTTTTTGATAAATTAATGTATTAGAATCCTCTCAATATAACAATAAAATAAAAATCATAACAATTCTTTATGGAACAAAGACTCTTTATTGAGTTGAAGTTGCAAATAAATTTTTTATTACACCATTTGAAGAAATTAAACAAGGATCTTAAAACAAAATTAAAGAAAACAATTATACTTATGTTGAATCACATCTTCTCATAACTTTTTAAAGATTATATTATTATTTTTAATTTCCTAGGGCATCCATATTCTATTGTACTCATTCATTAACTAAACTCCTGATGAAGGGTGCTCCCCTTAATACCACAAACGCATAACAGAAATAGAGAAACAACAACAATATGCAAGAACAGAAAATTGGCTTCTTATTATCTCCACAAATGTGGAATTACAAACTTTCAGAATTACAATATGCAAAGCCCCATGGGCATTCCCTTACAATATTCTGTAGGACAAAGCCTCGAATTATTGCCCAGATCTACTACCCAGAACTATTCTGAACTGCCTAAGACAATAATACAGCCTTCCTTATATAGGCAATTTTCCACCGCCTGGAAGGTTCCAGAATTTTAGCCAATAAGGCCGACCAAACTTAGAATTATTTTATTTTACATTTTATTACATCATAGTCGGCTCAAGATAACCTTGGAAACCCGAACAGAAATTTTGAAGAAAATTATTTTCTGCCATTTCGGGTGGCCCAACTTCCGAAGACCATAAGTCATCACCAGTTGACCCGATCGGCTATTATAACCCCATTTCAAAAATGCCACGAAGCGCTCTACAGGCTTGATCCGCGCAAGCGCCCGTCACCCAAATTTTTGACCTCATCCGGGGCCTCTAAAGCCTTCAAAACTGAGTTCAAAGTTTCTGTACTCTGCTGCCAATACCGAAAATCTTCAATATCTTCCAATATACACTTGATCTGGCAATGAAACTTTACTGGAAGGCTTATATGACCAAAATGAACCTCCAAGAAAGAAATCAGATCATTCTGAGCACATACGAAAATTACCAAAAATAGTAACTTTCCATAAATAGTAGCTCTGCACAAAATAGCCCTTATTGAATTCAAAAATAGAAATATTTTTGGGTGATGCAAGATTGCTCTTACACCCAGGATGCTCCTGCATCAACTCCACAAATTTCAAAAGTAACTTTTTAACTTTTATTTTCCTTCCTCTAGACTTTTCTAAAGCGTGGACTTTTTAATTTGGTAGTTTTTCTATAAATCTTAGAAATAATAGTGATTAAATGAGATAAAATATTTTTTTCCTTTACAAGAAAACCACTCATGTTCAAAATTCTAGATACAATAATCTAATTCTAGTAATCTTAAAGAAGACTAAATTTTAATTATAACAAATCATTTTAAATTATATATTGTATTATTTTATAATGAAATTTTTTCATTAATTTCTATCTAATAATCAATATACTTAATCTTCATACATTTTATATCATTTTCTATATGATTACAAATTTAATTATAAAAATATTTTTCCTAGCAATTCTTTTATATATAAACAATTTATTTCTTGTCCATGATTTTGAGACATAAAAATCATGTGAGGTACCAGTTTTTTTTCAATATCATTTAATTATTAAATGTCGGGAAATGATTTTCATGAGATTGAACAAGAATGAACAATTTTAATGACATCCACCATTTATGGGATGGATAAAAACATCCATAATTTATCTTCATGCTCTCTTACTATTAATTTTGACAAGGAAGTTGTTTGTTGATTGATCTTAGCTCTAGCTATTCTCCACACAAAATGTAGTGACTCTAAAAACACAAATCGACATAAGTCAACATGTTTTTCATAGATTATTTTACATTTTTATAGCATTGCAAGTGGCTTATGAGGATCACAACTATTTAATAGTTGTGATGTTACTATTAGGATTCACCTATGTAGTCTTTTGAGTCAAACTCATTGAACCATGTTTCATTAGCAGTGGTTCACACAAACCCATCTCTCATGATAATGAATGGAACACTTAGCACTCATTGCATCTAGGTGATTCTCACAGAGGTGAAGCATCAAGACTTCCTAGGAGGTCACCCATCCTTGTACTACTTCATCTCGAGTGCCCTTAACTATGCAGTTTCCTACATGGCTAAACCCACTATGCTTGCAACCTCATTTGCAAAGCCTTCAAAATCACCTAAATGCAATGAGTGACCTCTCAGGATGGGTAGTACTAGGATGAGTGACCTCTTAGGAAGTCTCGGTGCTTCACCTCTGCGAGCATCACATAGATGCAATGAATGCTAAGTGTTTCATTCATTCTCATAAGAGATGGGTTCATATGAGCCATTATTCATGAAACACGGGTCAATGAGTTTGACTAAAAAACTACACAATTGAATCTTGATAGAAATATCATAATTTGACTTGTGGAAAATATCTCCTACCTATCCATTGGATAGTGTCATTTTGTGTGGAGAATAGACACATTCGTTGATCTTTTCTTCCTCAAATAATTGGTACATTTTATTCACCTTCCAACCCTTTTTGAATTGAATACATATATCCTCACAACCTTCCTTCAATAATTGGTGCATATTGTCAACCTTCCAACCTTTTTCTTACTGGGATGTTCACATAAACCTATGCTTTCCATGATGAAGTGCCACTCCCTTATTGTAGATTATGCATATTCTTTCTTCCCAAGTTTCTTAGGATATGTTTCAAAAAGTGGTCATTTCAAATTTTCAACTGATACATGACCCCCAATACACCAATAACTGTTCACTCAAAATCACCAGTACTTATGGACAAATGTCCCAACAGTGGCATAGATATATCCCAATAGTGGTTCACAAATCTTCAGTAGTAGTGCACAAATAGGCCAATCATAAATAAATAAATAAACTAAAAAGTGCAAAAAAAATGATCATACTGATACATAAATGATCAACTATTAATATATGTGAGATTATTTAAGGGAATGGTTATTGGGGGGTCACTATAACAATAAGTGAGTGGTTATTGGACCCGAGCTACTATTGGTGTCTTTCCCCTACCTGTCTCACATTTAAGATGATGAAATGAAACTTTTTAATGACGTCTACAAGAATATAAAACCAGTAATAAAACTACCCCTAATTAAAAAAAAATTAGTACAAATGAACACTTGTGATTCATAATAAATGCCATGTTGGGGTCATCAATGTATTCGTATAAATATTGAAACATAGAACATAACTGGATAACTAGAAAAAATGAAGGCTCCCAAAACCAAATGTTGAATAGGAGACCCAAACCAACTCAAATCCAAGCATAGCAGAAGAGCTAGAATATCCACCTCTATAGTAGAAAAGGGACAACATAGCTGCAAGGAAGGAGCACCAAACACCCAACCAGCCTTAGAATAAAGTGCAACACCAGCACTATCCAGGCTCTAACATAACATGAGGATTTTCATGGGCTCCCTCAACCACAACATTGGGACCAGAATTGGTTCCCAACACTAAGAGAATTTGCCTCAAAGTAGTGAACCTTAGGACATCAACATAAACAATAAACTTGGGTTTTGACATGGCTCCCAAAACCAATAGAAAGGGATTTAACATAACACCCCATACCAACTGTCCCAGCAAACCAACATAGAAAACATGCAAGAAATTATTCAAATGCACCACTTGTTGTAACAATGAAAGACCTGTGCCTTGCAACTCAATACCCAGGATCTAACCTACCACCATACAATCAAGTGAGAGAGAAAACCGCTCACAACCACTAAACACCTCTTTAATACAACTACAAACCACCTCAATAGGTTGAGCCTCCACCTCAACAAGAACTTCCACCTCAATAGGAAGAAGATAAGAAGAGGAGTAGAGTAACCTTTAACCACCCCTAAGCCATAGAGTGAAAACCCACCACCTAGGGTTTAGGAAGGCTCCCCAGACCAAAACAAGCAACTATAAGAAGACTAATAATGAAGATCCAACTGAGGGAAACATAGAGGCTCCCAAAATCACAAGGTTGAGTTTCCCGATTAAGAACAGAAAGGCTCTAGAGAGCCCCACAAAATAAAATTCTTCTCTTGAAGGAAAAAACACTGAGCAACAAAGAGCAACCAAAAAAGAGCCCCGCAAATGGGTTCTGCAAAACAAATAGGGTAGAAAATACCCTACAATGCCCAACACTTCCTGACGAGGGACTGAGGTAGGGATCCAAAACACCAACGCCCTTCCAAAGGTTCCCACACCCACCGTAAGAAGAAAATCCAAATGGGAATCCCTCAAATCTGTAAGACCCACGAGGGAGAGCTAGTCCACCTTCCCATAAAGAAACTAACATCTCAAAAACAAATGCAAAGAGGAAACCTAAGGAAGAGCAGCATTCAAATCCAATGCTGATACGACCCCAACCAAACACCTCTAGCCAAGAGACCCGTGAGGCCTTTCCGTCACAAGAAAGAGCCCTCACAAAAACACCCACTAAACTTCGTAAGGGCCACACAAGAAATCATGTTGTCGTCATGGACAAGAAGCACACAAAACACCTAGGACATAGATCACAATCACCAAAGAAAAGGCCAAAAAAGTCACCCAAAACTGAACACAGCAGACCTAGTGAAGAGAGCAGCCAAGAGTCAACCTGCAATCCACCTCCATCTTCATCATCGTTAGTGGAATCCCCTTCGGTGCTAGCATCTACAGAGGAAACCCTAGCATCATGTCTCCCACTACATCCTGCCATCATCAAAAGGAGACTTTTTACAATATTCTTTGACATAAGTCAACATGTTTTTCATAGATATTTGGTATTTTTATAGCATTGCAAGTGGATTATGAGGATCAAAACCATTTAATAGTTGTAATATTGCTATCAGAATTCAAATCTGTAGTTTTTTGAGTCAAACTCATTGACCCATGTTTCATGAGTAGTGGTTCAAATGAACCCATCTCTCACGAGAATGAATGGAACACTTGGGACTCATTGCATCTAGGTGATGCTCACAGAGGTGAAGCATCAGGACTTCCCGAGAGGTCATCCATCCCAGTACTACTCCATCTTGAGTGCACTTTGTTGGCAAAATGGTTAGCGCTCCCCTCAGGATTTGTGACAAGGGACTAATTGCTTCATGTGTATTCTATAAGTTTAGTGGTTGTATCAGACATTTACAAGTCGATCTTTTAGTGCAACGGTAATCACACTTGTAACAAGTGATATCAAAGCTTGGTCACAAGTTTGAATCCCCTCGAGTAACGCTAAGGGGGAGATTGTTGGCAAAAAGATCAGTGCTCCCCTCAAGATTTGGGACAAGGTACTAACCACCTCCTGTGGATTCTATAAGTTTAGTGGTTGTATCGGGCATTTACAGGTCGATCTTTTAGTGCAATGACAATCACACTTGTAACACTCTTAACAATGAAGTTTCCCTCATGGTTAAACCCACTCTGCTTGCAACCCCATTTACAAAACCTTCAACATCACCTAGATGTAATGAGTGACCTCCCGAGATGGGTAGTATTGGGATGAGTGACCTCCTGGAAAGTCTCGTTGCTTCACCTCTGTGAGCATCACCTAGATGCAATGATTGCTAAGTGTTCCATTCATTCTCATAAGAGATGGGTTCACGTGAACCACTACTCATGAAACATCAGTCAATGAGTTTAACTCAAAAGACTACACAGTTAAATACCGATAGGAATATAACAATTTGACTTGTGGAAAATATCTCCTACTTATCGATTGAATAGTGTCATTTTGTGTGGAGAATAGTCGTGTTCATTGATCTTTTCTTCCTCAAATAATTGGTGCATGTTATTCACCTTCCAACCCTTTCTAAATTGAATACATATATCCTCACAACCTTCCTTCAATAATTGGTGCATATTGTCAACCTTCCAACCTTTTTCTTACTGGGATGTTCACATAACCCTAGACTTTCCATGATGAAGTGCCACTCCCTTATTGCAAAATATGCATATTCTTTCGTTCCAAGTTTCTTAGGATATGTTTCAAAAAGTCTTCATTTCAAAGTGTTGTCTGATACATGACCCCCATTACACCAATAGTTCTTCACTCAAAATCACCAGTACCCGTGGACAAATGTCGCAACAGTGGTGCACAAATATCCCAATAATGGTTCACAAATCTCCAATAGTTGTGCACAAATAGGCCAATCATAAATTAAAAAAACTAAAAAAGTAATTATCATAAAACATAGGCCAATCATAAATCATAAATCAATTATTAATTTCAATTAATGGTGATTAAAGTGTTAAAAAGCCATAAAGATCTCTAGAATCCTTAGTAGCCAATTATAAGTGTCTAGGTGGAAAATTATCATGGACAAATTGTAAATAAATCAGTGATGTGTGTGACAACTTAAAGTTGCGTGGAAAATCTTAAAGTTAACCGAGTTGGTCTCTAAATATATCATAGCCAGCTAGCTATGGAAGTTTAGTTTTGTAGAGATCAAGACTACGAGAAATTGACTAATGTCATCTCTTAATTTTGTGAAGCATTAAAGTTTTATCTTATAGAAAAAGTATTTGAATTTTTTAAAATTATATTAAGGAAGAAAAATACACAAATTGTTTAAGCTCAAATTTAACTAGTTTTGTTTGTGTTTAATATAAATTATGAGTTATTCATGTACGTAAATGAATATGATTCATATCTATCTATCTCTATAATTTGTAGTTCAAAGAGTTACATCTACAATAGTATCTTGTGTGTGTACTATGAAAATGATTTGTCATGGCCCAACTTGACATCACAAACTTACTTTTAGAAATGCATTAAAAAATACATGTTTGAAGTTGTAATATTAATGCAACCACGCATGTGATAGTTGAAGCATCTTTACGAACACAATTACTCCTAATTAAAAGCCAACTTAAATCGCTTTAAAAGTCTCCAATTTAGTAAATATGTTATAGTCTTACAAATGAACTTATAATATTTTATTATTACTATTTTTCTTACGAAATCAATGATGTAATTTTTAAAATTTTAAACTTCAACAATCTTATTATTTAGAGGTGTGTCCCTTGTATACACCTAACTTTGAAAACTACAATTTGAGTTACCTAGATATTTTTCTAATATTTTTTGGGATGAAAAACATTAAAGTAACTATCAACAAAAGAGTGTTACTCATGTATGAAAATAAATGTTCATATTAATTTATCTAATGATTAAGAGGGTGGCAAGTACATTTTAATGAGAATGATTTGTCATTATCCAATGTGACATCACATTTAACAGATTTTTCTACCCCAATAAGAGACACATGTTTGAAGTCATAGTAAAGCAACACAACATGATAAACAAGTTTGAATCCCCATGTAGTGAGATGTGTATGAAGTAGTAATAAAATCAAAAGAACAATTACCAATTGAAGGAACACCTTTACAAACAAAATTATCTAATTGTTAAAATTCCAACTCTATTCATATTATAATCCTTCATCGTTTTTTTTTAAATTGATAAATTAATGTATTAGAATCCTCTAGTATAATAATAAAATAAAAATCATAACAAACTTTTTATGGAACAAAGACTCTTTATTGAGTTGGAGTAGTAAATAAATTTGTTATTACACTATTGGAAGAAATTAACCAAAGATCTTAAATCCAACCAAAATTAATGAAAATAATTATACTTATGTTGAATCGCATTTTCTCATAACATTTTAAAGATTATATTATCTTTTTTAGTGAGGAGGGCATCCATATTCTATTGTACTTGTTCATTACCTAAACTCCACAAATTTCAAAAGTAATTTTTTAACTTTTATTTTCCTTCCTCTAGACTTTTCTATTTAGTGTGGACTTTTTAATTTGGTAATTTTGCTATAAATGTTGGAAATAATAGTGATTAAGTGAGATAAAATCTAATTTACCTCTACACAAGAAAAACACTCATGTCTAATTATGACACCAAATTCAAAATTCTAGATACAATAATCTATTTAAATTTAATTATAACAAATAATTTTAAATTCTATATTGTACTATTTTACAATGAAAAGTTTTTATTAATTTCTATCCAATAATCAATATAATTAATAATCTTCATACATTTTATATCATTTTCCATATGATTACAAATTTAACTATAAAAAATATTTTTCGTAACAATTCTTTTATATATAAACAATTTTTTTGAGACTTAAAAATCATGTGAGATGCAATGAATGATTTTAATGACATCTACCATTTATAGGACTAGGACGGATAAAAACAGCTCTCTTACTATTATTTTTGACAGGAAAATTGTTCGTTGATTGATCTTAGTTCTAGTTATTCTCCACATAAAATGACATGACTCTAAAAACACAAATAGACATAAGTCAACATATTTTCATATGATTTTTTTACATTTTTATAGCATTGCAAGTGGATTATGAGGATCAAACTATTGATTAGTGTCATTTTGTGTAGAGAATAGCCGCACTCATTCATCTTTTCTTCCTCAAATAATTGGTGCATGTTATTCTCCTTCCAACCTTTTTGAATTGAATACATATATCCTTACAACCTTCCTTCAATAATTGGTGCATATTGTCAACCTTCCAACCTTTTTCTTACTGAGATGTTCACATAACCCTAAGTTTTCCACGATGAAGTGTCACTCCCTTATTGTAGAATATGCATATTCTTTCTTCCCAAGTTTCTTCCGATATGTTTCAAAAAGTGGTCATTTCAAAGTGTCAACCAATACATGACCCCCATTGCACCAATAACCATTCACTCAAAATCACCAGTCCATGTGGACAAATGTCTTAGCAATGGTGCACAAATATCCCAATAGTGGCTCACAAATCTCTTATAGTAGTGCACAAATAGGCCAATCATAAATCAAAAAACTAAAAAAAGCAAAAAACATGATCATACTGATACATAAATGATCAACTATTAATATATGTGAGATTATTTAAATAAACGTTATTAGGAGTCACTATGACAATAAGTTAGCGAGCTACTATTGGTATCTTTCCTCTACTCATCTCACATCTAAGATGAATGAATGAATGAAGAATTTTAATGAAGTCCACAAGACCATCCGTCTAAGGGACCACAAGAGCACAGCCCTAAACTAACTCCATAGTCGCTCTCCTGCTGTGAATCTTGACTAGCTGTCTGCTTCTACGAGAATATAATGAAATGAAATGATGAAATATTTTAATGAATGATGAAATGAAATATTTTAACTACTTCTACGAGAATATAAAACCCATAACAAAACCACCCTAATTCAAAAAAAAAGAAAAAAAAAAAATAGTACAAACAAACACGTGTGATTCATAGCAAACGCCATGTTGGGGTAATCAATGTATGCCGTATAAATGTGGTCCATATTAGTCTGCCAGGATGTTGGGAGGGTGACATGGCAATGCTTTGCCGTAACATATTAATGGCAATGGCCACGTCATCATGACACGTGTTCGAAGGAGCCATAATGTTAGTGGTGCAACCGGCAGTTGAAGCAGCACGTTTTCTCCTGAACAAGATCATAAAAAACTTAATAACACAATTAAGCGTTAACTAACAGGAAATCTAGATAAGTCTAGAAGCTTCTGTAGATCCTACTTCTCTTGGAGAAGACTAAAAATTTGGCATCTCAAAATTTGGCCTCAGAAATAGCTTGATTATCTCAATCCTTCAGGGTTTGAATCTTAGTAGTGAGTAAACCTGATTATCTCAATCCTTCAGGGTTTGAATCTTAGTATTGAGCTGGAATTGCAGGATGGGAGTTGATTATTACAATATTCTCAGTGTTTCCAAGAATGCCACAGATGAAGACTTGAAAAAGGCGTACAGAAAATTGGCCATGAAATGGCACCCTGATAAGAACCCCAATAATAAGAAGGAAGCCGAAGCGAAATTCAAACAAATATCAGAAGCTTACGATGTAAGGAAATCCGAACTTTAAACTTTTTGTTTTGAGTTTTGGGTGGTCGTAGTTTTGGATTTTGATGAATGGGGAGAAATGTTTTTTGTTTCAGGTGCTGAGTGATCCGCAGAAAAGGGCGATCTATGATCAGTATGGAGAGGAGGGATTGAAGGGGCAGGTGCCGCCTCCTACCTCGGGATTTTCCAACGGAGGAGGAGGAGGAGGGCCGAATGTTTTTAGGTTCAATCCCAGGAGTGCGGACGACATATTTGCAGAGTTTTTCGGTGGAGGTCCGTTTGGCATGCCGGGCGGGGGTTTTGGAGGGTCCAGAGGTTCCCGCTTTTCTGATAGCATATTTGGAGGATTTACGCCTGCTGAAAGCGTTTTTGGGACTTCCTATAGTGACGGCGCCCAGGGTCCTCGTCGAAAGGCTGCTCCTGTTGAGAACAAGCTGCCGTGCACTCTCGAGGAGCTTTATAATGGTTCTACAAGGAAGATGAAGATCTCCAGGAATATTGCCGATGCTAGTGGGTATGTCAAATCTTCTATTCCCAGGCTTCATTTTAAATGAATGATAGGTAGCTGATTTCAGTGGCTTTCGCTCTACCACTTTTCTTAATTCGAGGTTTTTGCTTATTTTTTCTTCCAATCAATAAGGATTTTTGCCTTCCAGACAGAATCATAGAGGTCTGTCCTTTATGACTCAGGATCAGATTTACTTATCCTAAAATGTTTACTAGCCTTGCCCTACATGGTAATCTCAATCAGGCTAGTAAACTTAAACACATATTTGCTTAAAAAAATTCTGAAGGAGGCTATTCTCAACAGAGTGTTAGTGAGGACACTTGATGCAAGGTTTTGGAATCCTCATCCGAGTGATTGTTAGTACACTTAATGCACAAATGAAAGTCCGGCAAAAGTAATGATTACTTATTAAGATTCACCATGGAAGTCCTAACCACTTAAGCAAATTACAGTCAACATATCACTTGATTAATAAACATGAAATTTTCAGTCCATGAGATCCAGTTGTGGAGCTTCTGGGAAAGACTGATGGAATTTTGTGGAGCTTTTGGAAAGAGATATTGTCTAGAAGCTTCATCACTTAATTGACGATTAATAGGTGTTATGTAGTTCCATTTTAATTTTAAAATGGAAAATGACTCAGGAGGGAAACTTTTAAATCGGCTCTATCTTTCCGTACAGTTTCATATGTTGACAGAAAGCTTGACGCAGGTAAATTGCGCAGAGGTATCAGATAGAACTTTCTTCTAATTTTTATAAGTTTATGTTTGTAATAAAATGATTCTGATGACAGCAATTCCCACAAACAATATTAGCACAAAACTAATTCTGCCCTCTAAGCGACAGGAACTCGGTATGTAAACAGAAACACTTGTAGTGACATCTCTTATGCAGTGAACGGTCTCTATTTACAGTTAGAGAGACATACAGAGACCAAAGACTTCAAACATATAAATCAGACCATGGAAAGAGGCAATCAATACTCATTCCCACATGTTTTACGTTGAAAAACAAACAGACAAAGAAATTAGAAATTTCAAAATGTATTTATCTTTCACGGGCATTAACTACATCCAAAATCAGCGTTCCACATTCATCCCATTCAATATCCTCTGTCGTATTGATCTGCACTCCTTTCCATTCGGTCTAAGGATTCCCATTATCTTCGCAGCCTTCGTCTGACTACCCATCCCTCCTTCTATACATTTCCTTCCACTTATTATATCGATTAGTTACCATTTTCAAAACCGTTACAAACCGTCAAAAACTAACTCCAATACCAACTTGAAGAAACTGCAATGGGTAAACAGGAAAAAAATCAGATTTGTTGTCGATGCTCCTGCTTCAGATTTACCAAACTTGCTCTGCTCATGCCGGGAAATAATATTTTAATGCTATATATGTTCAATCATTTCCTGAATGTTTAATCAATTTTTTTCTGCACAAACCCTCTCTCTGCACTGCCGAGAGTCAATATATGTTAATGCTATCTATTTATATTGTGTGTTGGTGTTATGCATTTGTGCGCACAGTCAATGCTGTCGGCATGTGTGCCCGCGCATGAGTGCGTGCATGTGCACAAACAGTGCTGTGGGCATGTCTGTGTCTGCCCTTGATGCCTACATGGTACCAAGGGCAAATATGGCGTGTGAATGCATCAGTCTGTAGCTTCCAAATTATACTTGTGTTTCTTGTATTCTGGATTTTAATTTTTTGTTTCTGTTTTAGTTTGCAGTCTATAGGAGCTTGGTATCCATGGTTTTGAATGTTAGATGCAGACAAACCCGTGGCATAATTTTTTCATTTGTGGATTGACATTGAATGCTTTCTAAATCTTAAAAATTATACTGATCTTTGTAGATTATTGACACTGTTCTTGTATCTTTTGTTGCAGTAAAACTCTGCCGGTTGAGGAAATTCTGACCATTGAGGTTAAGCCTGGTTGGAAAAAAGGGACCAAAATAACATTTCCAGAGAAAGGAAATGAGCAACCCAACGTCCTTCCAGCAGACGTTGTCTTTGTTATTGATGAGAAGCCACATGATGTCTACAAGAGAGATGGAAATGATCTTATAGTTACCCAAAAAATAACTCTAGCTGAAGCTCTTGCTGGATACACTGTTAATTTGGTTACACTTGACGGTAGGAATCTTAGCATTCCCATTACAGATGTCATAAGTCCAGGATATGAAAAAGTTGTTCCAAGAGAGGGAATGCCTATAACAAAGGATCATGGAAAGAAAGGAAACCTGCGGATTAAGTTTGATATCAGATTTCCATCAAGATTAACTTCTGAGCAGAAAGCTGGTATTAAGAGAATTGTTGGGGGGTGAATGACCTGAGTGGGGGAATGTTTGCTTTGTAAATTGGGTTATTTGATGGTGGATAAAGAGGAGTCTTCGCAAGTAGGTAGTACGCAAGGTCAAGATTCTGCGTGTAGAATCTTTATTAAGCATGGCGTGCTGGTCTATACATGTAAATTTCACATAGGAAGTTAGTAGTTTTAATATTTATATAATTTTGTGAAGTTTTGAACTTAACATTTTGATTTGGTCTGCTATGAATATGGTGTTGATATTGCAGTCATTTTAATTGTTAGAAATGATTAATGCTGTAATAATTCCCTCCTAAATTTTGTAAACAAGAAGCTTTCTGTACTTTATTGAAGTATGGTCATATTTTGTTCTAACATAATTTAGTCAAATGCAGTGCTTGTACTTGTAAATGTTCTAACAAGTATCAAACTATGTACAGTATCTGGAACTTCCAAATGCATTTAAATTAGTGTTTAACTACATCCATCAAGCCCTGTGCCTTAACAGCTCAACTGTGCCTTACCAGCTCAACTTAAAAAGATGTAAATGTCAAGGTGTAGGACCTGGTTGGTAGATTTTTTAACATTTTTATTGTGTACAAATGAAAGTAATCCCTTTTCTAATTGTTCTTTGAAGCTTATCAACCGGTCTCTCCTTTCATGGCTTTAAACCTTAAAGTGATATACTCAAATTAGATTTTTGACGTTGTTCTTGTCATCATCTGCATTTGGCATTGTATTTTTAAAATAATGTCATAGGTTGTGTTTTGTGTTTTGAAGCTTGAAGTTGCACTTAAACTAACCAATTTAAAGCGAAATTTGCTGCATTGGTCCTGGTGAAGTAGATTAAACAATTCAAAGCAAATCTTCCTGGATTAATTAGGCTTACTCCTGGGGAAATAACCCGAGGCAAATTCAGTAATAGTGAAACTTATGTAGGAAAAAAAATGGCAGATAGAAGCATCCAGGGTGGTGGTAGTTGTGACGTTGATAAGAGTCCATATTGCTCTTGTAAATTGATATGCGTTTCTGGAGTGTTATTCACTTCCTTTCGGTCATCTCTGCAATCATTTGAGGCATATGCTGGTCATTTTGGATATTATTATTTCTCTATATCTTTCTGCAATATTACCTCTTGATACATTTTTTTGATACATGTTTTTTCTTTCTGTCATCTCTGGATACAATAGAAAAGCGTTTATGGTTGTCTGTGGACACATTAATATGATTACCCCCTCTACCCCAGCTTTAATGCAATACTCATAATACCATCTTTAGATAAATATCATGGATACCCGGAGATCCGTCTCTCACTCCCTAAGACAGATGCCTCTCCGATTATCTCCCGAAACTCCCAGATGCACAAGGTTCCTTTGGCTGCTGTTTCCGAAGTTTACATATCAGAAATTGACATCTCCCGCCAGAAAACTTTGGACAAAACACGATAAAAGGCAAAAATGGAAGGCAATAATGTTTCATACTGATATTTTGGATGATACAAGAATCTATACAAATTTATAGTGATTGGATCTACTGACAGTGTATACTTTTTCCCTTGTAAGAGGGATCAGTAGTTGTATGCCTGATTTTCCGTCAGTGTAATGGTTTAAAGAGGAAATATTACTATTTACTGTTCTTGCATAACTGATTGGTTTTTCATTGTTTTCAAATTTGTATGTTATGATATTTTCTGAAAATTATTTTAAAAAGGTTAAATGGCGTCTCTAAGTATCCCCATCTCTTTTTTTTTTGGTTAGTAGCCCCTGTTTCCTGGTGGCTCATAAATATGAAGCTTTTGTTCATCGTCTGTGAACGTTAATATGGTTTCTTTCTGCCTGCATTATATCGACTATTTGATATTATATGTAAAGCATTTATGTTTGTGGTTCTGTTTAATTTTCTGATGCAATGGCAATTCACGGTTATGGCTATTGGCCATTCGACAGAGCGACAGAGCATTGAACTGTTCAGCAGCTTTGCCGTCATGATGTATTCGTGTCTATAAGAGTGGATTTTAGAGGATTCTCTATCTACATTTAGATAATAATGCTCAACTCTTGTGTGGGGTATCTAGCTTACCTTAAAGTGGTTGTGGTTTAGCTCTGCCATGGAAATTGACAGTCTGTTACTTGTTTTCAGGGTTGGACTGTACACCCTTTTTCCCCTGTAAATTTCTGAGAGTTGCTAAAATTTGACTAGTGATAATCATTAGGGTCTGTTGAGCGAAACGCAAATAGCAAAGGAGAAAGTAATCAGCCAGATTATAACGAGTAAGTGAGGGCTTGTCTCCAATACTTGTGAGTCCTACTGCGCTAAAGTGGACCTCTTTCTGGGAAAAATATAATATTAATTTTTTAATAAAACATAAACATGAAAATTGATCAATAAAAAAATGAAGGTTTTTAGTAATATCCATGAGGCCAAACTGTTTATGAGATCCCACTAAAGAACTACACTGCAAAGTTCAAAAGTTCAAACAAGCAGTCTGTACACATGGCGTCTACTTGAGCACTGTTCTTTTGGATCCATTCCTGCAATTTTGTTATTTTGTTTTTTCTTCAAATAGCTAACATTCAAAATCTTTATGTAATCGATTCAAATATCCATATTTTGTTTTTTCTTCTTCAAATAGCTAGCATTCAAAATCTTTATGTAATCGGTTCAAAGTCTTTATGTAATCGGTTCAAATATCCATGTAATTTGGACACTATGATGTACTGTTATTTCGTCTCCATTAGCTTCAACATATAGATTCAACATATTCTATCTATTCACTCTTCAACTAAGTCGCTATAAATTAGTCTTTAGGTGAGATCTTTCACAATTTCTCTTTCTTATTTCCCCTCATATTTTTTGTTTGTGTATGACAATGAGTTAGTGAAATGTTTGATATAGTTGTTTTCTCTCTCAATTGACATTTTTTGTACAAGCTTTTCGATTGCCCAAAATTGAGGACAAATTTGATATCTAAGGAGGGCTAAATGAAAGATTTATTTGTAGGACTTTCCCAATAAAATTGAGGAGAATAGACAAAAGACTTATTTGTAGGGCTTTGTTAGAGTCGAATAATTTTAGTGGTGTATCCCATGAACTTTCATGGTGTTAATGGAGTATGATGTTCACACAAAATAAATAGCACATCATTTCATTTTTTAAAGTAAACAATGACAACGAGGGGAACTTGCACTAAGAAAAGAGGAGCAATATATAGAGGTCATGGAGGTATAATTTATTTTGAAGGTCCTCGGAAGAAGGGACAAAATATCTATCTATATTAGACTGCAGTTGGCTCTTTATAATTCGGTGGAAATATATCATAAAAACCCTACTAGGAAATAGATCATGCATGTAGGTATGCTTAGGGTATGTTAATAGCTGGTATGGTGTGTGATGGATTGATATGTCGGTGATCCATATGAAGTATTGGCAATAAATTGACACATTTGATGATATATACCATACAACTATAACCTTTGTACATATTCATAGAAACCATACAACTATAGTCTATGACATAATTATGGGCTCGATGTTGGAAATTGCAATTGAAGCAATTGTTGTATTGTCATTGATGTCAAACTTTAACCGGTAAGACAGTTGCTAGTTAAGAAAGTACTATATCTATTGATTGATGAGAAAGATTAGGGCAATGGTGATAACAATAGAACCTAGAGAAAGGTTGAGTTATTTGATAATTCAATGAGTACTTGATTATGTGGCACAATGATAAGATAATGTATTGTTTATCTAAGTACAAAGCAAGACTGAACAAGTGGGCTTAATCGAGTAAAAGTGGAGAAATCTAATTTAAGCCGAGTGATGTTAGTGTCAATCGAGAGTTAGTATATGCCGAGTAAATTCAATGTTGACCGAACATCAGTTTATTGTCGAGTGACAGCATTAGCCAAGGGAGATAGTTTGAAGAGATGACCGAGCTATGCAGTGATGACCGAGGATTTGAACACAGTATTGATCGAGCGTCAGTAATTTACATTTGAGGAAGAATTCAGATTCCTAGCCGACTTAGTTGAATTTTTGGGTTATGTAAATCGTGTTGACTTTATTAATTGAGTGTATAGAGAATTTAATGCATGGTAAACCATTTTATTGTGATTTTAATAAAGAGATTAAAGATGTTTCTAGAAGGATGTATGAAGGACTTAAATGTTGGAAGGATTCGATGAATCCAACCTAAACCTCTACGGAGGAGATTAAGCGGCAAAAGATGGATCTACCTATTGAAGAGGTATAAAAGAAAACCTAAGCATGAGGTTAAACAAGTATGTTGATGTTGTTGATGTTATTGACTGATAAGTCTAAGCAGAAAGGCTGAAGGTGAAGAAGTTGATCAAAGTTGTGATTGCTTTAAGGGACTTTCGAGTAGATTAGTGATGGAGATGGAAATGGTACTCAGTCAGTAAGCCAGCATATATGTGTGAATTGGATCTGTTATTTGCAAAGTGAGTTGTATGTTTTTTAGATCAGATACTACTACTACTTTCTAAATATTGTATCAGTCTAAATCCTTTAATCAAGGTTGACCTAATAGTCATTATTTAAATCTTTTAATCAAGGTTGCATTCTGATAAAATGTACTTAAGTCCTCTAATAAGGGTCACTCCTAACAGGGTGGTTGAAATCTTTTAACATGGTCACACCTAGCAGTGTGTTTGTAAACCTTTGACAAGGTTGGCTTTTCACAGAGCTCATTTCAGAAGAGTGAAAATATCAGTAACATGTTACAAAGTGGTTTTTCCCAAATTAGGTTTCCACTATAAATCCTGGTGTCATACTTGTGTGAATGTTTTGGTGTGAACAGTTCTATGTTTTGCAAGTTAAATAATGTTGGATAGTGGATTGCATTGTTATATGTTTCTGGCATACATTATTTAATGACCGAGTAGTGTTGGTGATTAGATCTGAAATTGTTGAAGTGCTTAAAAGTTTAATTGATACATCTGGACCTAAGAACAACTGATTTGCCCCCCCTCTCTGTTGTTCTAAATCATATTAACACTTGCTTCAAGTTCCTAAAGCACTTTTCACTAAGTATGTGGAAGATTTTTGAAGTGTGTAGCCTTATTATGTCGATATCTGAGGTTGTAACAACAAAAGTTGGTGTGTGGACTAATAGTGGATGCCCTCTATAATTGGAACAAGGGTGTAAGATTGAAGTAAGTTCTAGTGCTTTATTTATTTTTATTTCCTTTGAATAAGTATGGTTGGGGGCAATTTGCTTGTTAGGCATGGGTTAGTGTAAAGGTTTTGAGAAAAAAAGGTGGTGTTGAAATTTGAAGATGGGAGACACTAGCTTACATAGGTGTGTTTAAGCTAACAAAATTGCATTTTTAATTTGATAATTATAATTAGTGGATATTTATGTAGTGAACAATAATTATATACTCCACAATACTTTGAATTTGCGCACAAGACAAATAGAGGAAAATGTTGGGGTTGTGATTTGGAGATTTGTCAGTCAAACCTCCATTTTGGCATTCTCACATCCACGAATACCCAAGATACATATATCAATAAAATGATAGTAAATGAATGATACAAGAAACCACATGATTAGAGCTACATAAAAGAATGACAAGTGAGATGGAAGGAACTGCCATTCAACACCAAAAGAGGAAATCTTGTTGGAATGAAGAGAGGTGTAGATGCTGCAAACAAATGAAACTTTGATGATAGTGAAATAAGTGAGATGTAGAGAAGTTGGTAACAAGAACACAAAATCAAAAGAATAAAGGTGGAGAAACTTGGAGAGATAGTCAAAGTGTAAAAAGAGCCAAGAAGTAGCAAAAGAAGACCAAAAATGAAGGAAGCAAGCAAGATAAATGAAGCCCAAAAGCATCCCAACATTGATAAGTTGCAATAGGAGGTATTAATTGATGAAGGGTGCTCCCCTTAATACCACAAACACATAACAGAAATAGAGAAACAATAACAACATGCAAGAATAGAAAATTGGCTTCTTATTATCTCCACAAATGTGGAATTACAAATTTTCAGAATTACAATATGCAAAGCCACATGGGCATTTCCTTACAATATTCTGTAGGACAAAGCCATGAATCAATACCTAGATCTACTACCCAGAACTGCCCTAGACAACACTACTGACCTTCTTTATACAGACATTTTTCACCGCCCGAGAAGGTTCCAGAAATTTAGCTCTAAGGGCCGACCAAACTTAGAATTATTTTATTTTTCAATTTATTACATCAAAGTCGAGTCAAAATAACTTTTGAAACCCGAAAAGAAATTTTAAAGGAAAATTATTTTTCGCCATTTCAGGTGGCCCGACTTTCGGAGACCATAAGTCATCACCAGTTGACCCGATTGACTATTATAACCCCATTTCAGAAATGCCACGAAGTGCTCTACAAACTTGATTAGCGCAAGCACCCGTCACCCAAATTTTTGACCTCATCCGGAGCCTCTAAAGGTCAAAATCGAGTTCAAAGTTTCTGTACCCTGCTGCCAATACCGAAAATCTTCAATATCTTCAAAACTAGACTTGATCTAGCCATGAAACTTTGCTGGCAGGCTGATGTGACTGAGATGAACATCCACATGTAAAAATCAGAACATTCTAAGATCGTAAGACCAACTTACTAAAAATAGCAAGTTTCCATAAATAGCAACTCTGCACAAGATAGCCCTTATTGAATATAAAAATAGAAATATTTTTGGGTGATGCAAGATTGCTCTTACATCCAGAATGCTCCTGCATCACACCCGGGGTAATTTGGGAAGTGACCCCGTCACGACTCAGGTGTGCAGAGGAAAACCAAGATGGTTAACCTCCTCCTTTGTTAGCCATGATGAATCTTCAACAGGTCATCCTTTCCATTTGACCAAATACTCTTCATATGTCATGTTCCTTGTGCTTCTGCCAACACAACTATCCAGTATGTCTTCAATCTCCTTGATATCTGAACTGGTTGCTGGAATACTCCACTGTGTTGCTGTAACCTCATCTTCAACACCTCCTTCATGATACTCTGTCAAATCCAAAATGTTAAACACTGGTGAAATATTCAGCTCAGTAGACAATTCTACCTCATATGCATTTCCTGAATCATGTTTCTTCAATATCTTACATGGCCCAAACTTCTTCATTTTCAACTTGTTATATGTACCAACCGGAAATTTCTCCTTCCACAAATGAACCATGACTTCATCTCCAACCTGAAATTCATTATGCCTCATTTTCTCATCTGCCTTAGCCTTATACTGCACATTCATCTTGGTAATGTGCTTCCTCACCTCCTCATGGATGTTCTTCAAGTGTTCTGCAAAATCCTCAGCTTCAACACTACTTATTTCTCCTTTATCTATCTTTCTCAACTCAGATGCATTTCTTGGACTACTCCCATATACAATCTAGAATGGTGATTTACCAGTGCTCATGTTGACAGAATTATTATATGCGAATTCTGTCTGTGGTAAAATCAAATCTCATCCTGTTGGCTTATCTCAAACCAAACATCTCAGCAAATTTTTCAAACTCCTATTCACCACCTCTGTCTATCCATCAGTCTGTGGATGATGTGATGAACTGAACTTCAAATCTATCTTCAACTTCTTCCACAATGTACGCTAGAAATATCCAACGAACTTAGTGTCCCTATCTGAAACTACACTCTTTGGCAAACCATGTAGTTTCACCACTTCTCTGAAAAATAATTCTGCTACATCAACAACATCATTAGTCTTCTTGCAGGGAATAAAATGTGTCATCTTTGAAAATCTGTCAACTACCACAAAAATTGAATCATGTCCCCGCTGTGTCCTTGGTAAAACAAGAACAAAGTCCATACTGATATCCTCCCAAGGCTTCTCTGGTACAGGTAATAGTTGATACAGCCCTGTATTCTACTTCACTCCTTTCGCCATCTGACATACTCTGCAACTCTGTACAAACTTCTTGACATCTTGCTGTAACTATGGCCAATAATAACTCTCACTAACAAAAGTAAGGGTTTTATCACGACCAAAATGTCCAGCCAATCCTCTGCTATGCTTCTCCTTGATGAGATTCTCCATCATAGAACTTCTTGGAATGCACAACTGACTCCCTCTGAATAGCATATCATCCTGGATGATAAAATCCAACCACTTCGTTCTGTCTAGAGTAATAGGTTCTTTACAAGCTTTCCAAGCTTCACCAAAATCAGGATCCTCTGGATACAAATTCTTGAGTTTTTTGAACCCAACCACCTCAATCTGCATCTCTGTCAGCAATAGTTACCTTCTGCTAAGAGCATCTACAACCTTGTTAGACTTTCAACTCTTGTGTTTCAAAACAAATGTATAACTCTGCAAAAACTCAACCCATTTCAAATTCCTTTGATTCAACTTTCCTTGACTATTGAAATATTGCAAAGCTTGATGATCAGTATACAAAACAAACTCTTTAGGAAGCAGATAGTGTCTCCACTTCTTCAATGCCTGAACTATAGCATAAAATTTTTGATCATAAACAAAATATTTTCTCTTGGCATCATTTAACTTCTCACTAAAATAAGCAATAGGTTTACCTTCTTGGCTCATAACAGCTCCTATTGCAACATCACTAGCATCACAGTCTACTTGAAACACCTTATTAAAATTTAGAAGTGCTAAAACAGGTTATTCTGTAACTTTTTATTTCAACAATTGAAAACTATTTTCTACCCCATTAGTCCATTTAAACTTTTTTCTATCCCCTCTCATTGTTTCAGTCAAGGGACCACAAATACTGCTAAAATTTTTGATAAACTTTTTGTAAAAGCTAGCCAAACCATGAAAAGACCTTACCTCAGTAGCACTCCTTGGAGTAAGCCATTCAAGGATAGCCTGTACTTTCTCTGGGTCCATTTTTAGACCTTCTGCTGAAACTACAAATCCTAAATACACTTACTCTTTTTTCACAAAACTGCACTTCTTCAAATTAATCAACAATTTCTCATCTCTTAACTTCTCAAACACCATACGAATATGCATCATATGCTCTTCCAATGTCTTACTAAAGATCAAAATATCATCTAGGTACACAATGACAAACTTACCCAGAAATTCTTTCAGAACCTCGTTCATGAGCCGCATGAAAGTGCTCGGTGCATTGGTTAGCGCCAAAGCCATGACTAACCACTCATACAATCCTTCCTTTGTCTTGAAGGCGGTCTTCTATTCATCTCCTTCTCTAATCCGAATCTGGTGATATCCACTCTTCAGATCTATCTTTGAGAAATACACAGCTCCATTCAAACAATCCATAATATCATCTATTTGTGGCAATGGAAACGTATACTTGATTGTGATCTTGTTTATTGCTATGGAATCTATACACATCCTTCATTATCCATTCTTCTTTGGTGCTAATATTGCTGGTACAACACATGGACTTAGGCTCTCCCAAATCAATCCCTTCTATAACTCATGTACTTGTCTGTTCAACTCTTCACTTTCTGCTGGTGTCATTCTGTGTGTTGCCTTGTTTGGCAAACTAGCTCCTGGAATCAAATCCATTTGATGACTGATTTTCCTTACCGGTGGTAACCCATCAGGTACATTATTAGATACAATATCTTGAAACTCATTCAACAAATCTGCAACCTCTACAGGTACATCCTCTACTTTTTCTTTACCAGCTTTTAGAATTAAAGCAAAATACACATGCTCATGCCTCATACCATCTAGGAATTTTCTTCCATCAGCAAATGTTATTCTTGCATTACCGCATACCTTTTCTTCGGTCTCCTTCAATGGCTTTAGCTTATGTCGTACTCCATCCTTTGTTAGGGAATAGGTATTTGCACGACCATCGTGTACAACACATCTATCAAACTGCCATGGTCTGCCCAACAACATATGACATGCATCCATAGATATGATATCACATAGTACCTCATCTTGGTACCCGTCGATCTTGAACTTTACCAGGCACTGTTCACTGACCATGACCTTGTGGTCATCCTACACCTAGGCAATCTGATATGGATGTGGGTGTTTCTGTCTCTTGAGCTTCAACTTTGTCACCATCTCTTATTACACCAAATTATCAATGCTTCCACTATCGATAATCACATCACACCATTTACCCTCACACTTGCATCTAGTGCGAAACAGGCTCCTCCTTTGTTCAGGTTCATTCTCACCACTCAGCAAAACTCTTCTATTAATCAACTTTTCTCTTTTTTCAGCATCTTCAGAATTTGATGATTAGACATCTTCATCTACATGTGCAACTCTGGTCTGGCCTTCATTCCTCCTATCTATCCTTCCTTGGCATTGAGGACATTCAAATGCCCTATGACCTTCTTCTCCACAGTGAAAACATGTTCCACGGAAGCCTCCTCTTCCTGAACCTTGTCCTCTTCCTCTTCCTTTCTGATCTCTATTATTCTGATCTTGGAAATAATTAGAATTATTTCCTCTCTGATTTTGACTGCTACTGGCCTCATCCTTCTTTTTTAAATCTTCATTTCAGCCTCCATATGACTGTCCACCACGACCTCTTCCATTTTGTCTTCTCTCAAACTTCTTATTCAGCTCTTCCTCAACTTTTAGGGCAAACTGATATGCCTCTTCAATACTGTTCATTCGAACCAAATTCAGCTCCTCCTGAATGCTGGGCCTCAACCCATTAAGGTAACGAGCAACTTTCTCCTTATCAGCTTCTGCATGGCTTGTTCTGATGAGGATTCGATAGAACTCTTCTGTATACTCCTAAACAGATCATCCCGCTTGCTTCAAACTTTGCATTTTTTTCAGTAGGTCAAGCTCATAATCAACAGGGATGAACTATCGCTTTAATTTATATACCATCTGATCCAATCTTATGATTTTATCTTTCCCTCTTCTATTTCGCTCCAATTGAATTTCTTGCCACTAGATCTTTGCATGACCCTTCAATCTGGCCTTCGTGAATTTGACCCTATCAGGATCCTCAATATCTTCATACTCAAAATATTCTTCACATTCATTGATCCAGTCGATCAACTCCTCTGGGGTAAGATTTCTAAAAAATGTCGAAACGTCAATCTTAGGTCTCTTCCCGATCTTTGAAATGGCCCAAAAAAATATTTCTTCCTCCGGGTTCACAACTTCTACTTCTCCTTCTTGATCTTCTTCTTCGACTTCATCCTCGCTTTCATCTTTGATATTCAGATTCATTCCCCTACGAATTTTTTCTTGCAATGCTCGCACTTGTCTCTGGAGCGCTCTAACCTCAAGTGTTACAACACTAGCTCTTCCGCCATGTTTCCTTCATGGAGGTATTTTCGCGATGCGTGCTGAAACCCTAACCACGGTCCTGGTGCAAAATGTCTCACAGTCGATGATCTATTTACACACTTAAGAACTCCTGCTTTAATACCACTTGATGAAGGGTGCTCCCCTTAATACCACAAACACATAACAGAAATAGAGAAACAACAACAATATGCAAGAAGAGAAAATTAGCTTCTTATTATCTCCACAAATGTGGAATTACCAATTTTCAAAATTACAATATGCAAAGCCACATGGGCATTTCCTTACAATATTCTGTAGGACAGAGCCTCGAATCAATACCCAGAGCTACTACCCAGAACTGCCCTAGACAACACTACAGGCCTTCTTTATACAAGCATTTTCCACCACCCGAGAAGGTTCCAAAAATTTAGCCCTAAGGGCCGACCAAATTTAGAATTATTTTATTTTTCAATTTATTACATCAAAGTCGGCTCAAAATAACTTTTGAAACTTGAACAAAAATTTTGAAAAAAAATTATTTTTCGCCATTTCAGGTGGCCCGACTTCCGGAGACCATAAGTCATCACCAGTTGACCTGATTGCCTATTATAACCCCTTTTGGAAATGCCACGAAGCGCTCTACAGGCATGATTGGCACGAGTGCCTATCACCCAAATGTTTGACCTCATCCGGGGCCTCTAAAGCATTCAAAATTGAGTTCAAAGTTTTTGTACCTTGCTGCCAATACCGAAAATCTTTGATATCTTCAAAACTAGACCTGATCTAGCCATGAAACTTTGTTGGCAAGCTGATGCGACTAAGATAAACCTCCACATGTAAAAATTAGAACATTCCGAGATCGTAAGACTAACTTACTAAAAATAGAAAGTTTCCATAAATAGCAACTATGCACAAGATAGCCCTTATTGAATACAAAAATAGAAATATTTTTGGGTGATGCAAGATTGCTCTTACACCCAGGATGCTCCTGTATCAGACACCTGGGGTAATTTGGGAAGTGACCCCATCACGACTCAGGTGTGCAGAGGAAAATGAAGATGGTTAACCTCCTTTGTTAGCCATGATGAATCTTCAACAGGTCATCCTTTCCATTTGACCAAATACTCTTCATATGTCATGTTCCTTTTGCTTCTGCCAACACGACTATCCAGTATGTCTTCAATCTTCTTGATATCTGAACTGGTTGCTAGAATACTCCACTGTGCTGTTGTAATCTCATCTTTGACACCTCCTTCATGATACTCTGTCAAATCCAAAATGTTAAACAATGGTGAAATATTCAGCTCAGTAGGTAATTCTACCTCATATGCATTTCCCAAATCATGCTTCTTCAGTATCTTACATTGCCCAAACTTTTTTATTTTCAACTTGTTATATGTACCAACCAAAAATTGCTCCTTCCGCAAATGAACCAGGACTTCATCTCCAACCTGAAATTTCTTATGCCTCATTTTCTCATCTGCCTTAGCCTTATACTGCGCATTCATCTTGGTAATGTGCTTCCTCACCTCCTCATGGATGTTCTTCAAGTGTTTTACAAAATCTTCAGCTTCAACACTACTTATTTCTCCTTTATCTATCTTTCTCAACTCAGATGCATTTCTTGGACTACTCCCATATACAATCTAGAATGGTGATTTACCAGTGCTCCTGTTGACAGAATTATTGTATGCGAATTCTGCCTGTCGTAAAATCAAATCCCATCCTGTTGGCTTATCTCCAACAAAACATCTCAACAAATTTTCCAAACTCTTATTCACCACCTCTGTTTGTCCATCAGTCTGTGGATGATGTCATGAACTGAACTTCAAATCTATCTTCAACTTCTTCCACAATGTACGCTAGAAATATCCAACGAACTTAGTGTCCCTATCTGAAACTATACTCTTTGGAAAACCATGTATTCTCACCACTTCTCTGAAAAATAATTCTGCTACATCAACAACATCATTAGTCTTCTTGCAGGGAATAAAATGTGTCATCTTTGAAAATCTGTCAACTACCACAAAAATTGAATCATGTCCCCGCTGTGTCCTCAGTAAACCAAAAATAAAGTCCATATTGATATCCTCCCAGGCTTCTTTGGTACAGGTAATGGCTGATACAGCCCTGTATTCTGCTTCACTCCTTTCACCATCTGACATACTCTGCAACTCTGTACAAACTTCTTGGCATCTTGCTACAATTGTGGCCAATAATAATTCTCACTAACCAAAGCAAGGGTTTTATCATGACCAAAATGTCTAGCCAATCCTCCGCTATGCTTCTCCTTGATGAGATTCTCCCTCATAGAACTTCTTGGAATGCACAACTGACTCCCTCTGAATAGCATATCATCCTGGATGATAAAATCCAGCCACTTCGTTCTGTCTAGAGTAACAGGTTCTTTACAAGCTTTCCAAGCTTCACCAAAATCATGATCCTCTGGATACAAATTCTTGAGTTCTTTGAACCCAACCACCTCAATCTGCATCTCTGTCAGCAATAGTTGCCTTCTGCTAAGAGCATCTGCAACCCTATTAGACTTTCCACTCCTCTGTTTGAAAACAAATGTATAACTCTGCAAAAACTCAACCCATTTCAAATTCCTTTGATTCAACTTTCCTTGACTATTGAAATATTGCAAAGCTTGATGATCAGTATACAAAACAAACTCTTTAGGAAGCAGATAGTGTCTCCACTTCTTCAATGCCTGAAATATAGCATAAAATTCTTGATCATAAACATAATATTTTCTCTTGGCATCATTTAACTTCTCACTGAAATAAGTAATAGGTTTACCTTCTTGGCTCATAACAGCTCCTATTGCAGCACCACTAGCATCACAGTCTACTTGAAACACTTTATTAAAATCTGGAAGTGCTAAAATAGGTTATTCTGTAACTTTTTATTTCAACAATTGAAAACTCACTAATACATTTGGGGTGAAATTGCGACGACAATTTGCGACGGCAGGCAAATGTCATGCGGTTTTGGCCTTTTTTTTTCAAATATAGCCCGACACCGTCGCAATTTGCGACGACAATACATTTGGCACTGTCGCAATTGCGACATTGTCAGGATATAAGCGCAAAATTAAAAAGGAACGTTGTCATGTGTGTTTTCAACAGCGCCGTAACCCTCCGCGAAATCACATCAGGATATAAGGGCAAAAAAAATAAGAACGTTGTCATTTGTGTTTTCAACAGCGCCGTAACCCTCCGCGAAATCACATCGGGATATAAGGGCAAAAAAAACAAGAACGTTGTCATTTGTGTTTTCAACAGCGCCGTAACCCTCCGTGAAATCACAGCTACAATTTCTGAGTACGTTGGGTTTATTTTTCTTTTGTCATTATTATGTAATCTGGTATTCAGCTGTTAGAGAGCTAAAATACCCAGAAATGAGGACATATCTATGTTGAATTTATTGTTAGCGGCTTTGGTTATTTAGAAGTTTAATTTTATTTGTTCATCTTTCAAGCACAAACATTTTGTGGACCGTAACGTCTTCATTGTTTCGGGTATGCAGTGAAACAGCCCTAACTTGCAATTGCGATGTTGTCGGGATATAAGGGCAAAAAAAAAAAGGAACGTTGTCATTTGTGTTTTCAACAGCACCGTAACCCTCCGCGAAATCACATCGGGATATAAGGGCAAAAAAAACAAGAACGTTGTCATTTGTGTTTTCAACAGCGCCGAGAGAGATTCCCTCCGCGAAATCACAGCTACAATTTCTGAGTACGTTGGGTTTATTTTTCTTTTGTCATTATTATGTAATCTGGTATTCAGCTGTTAGAGAGCTAAAATACCCAGAAATGAGGACATATCTGTGTTGAATTTATTGTTAGCGGCTTTGGTTATTTAGAAGTTTAATTTTATTTGTTCATCTTTCAAGCACAAACGTTTTGTGGACTGTAATGTCTTCATTGTTTCGGGTATGCAATGAAATAGCCCTAACTTGCGACTACCTTCACGCTACTTGTGTACATTATCATGTTGTCTTTACAGTGACTGTCCTCATTCAAGTGGCAATTACACAAGGGACAGTCACTGTGAGATGTCCTCATTTGTGACAAGGACAATCACACTTAGGACATCTCATAGTGATATTCCCTTGTGTAATTTCCACTTGAATGTATTGCTATTGAACCACATTAATGCTTTTCTTCTTCAACAAATGAGGACAGTCACTGTAAAGACAACATGATAATGTACACAATTACCAAAAAATGATCTTGTTAATTGATGTAACACTTTGTCTTGCTCACTCCCTATCCTTCACTAGGGTCTCTTTAGGCCAATGTTTTGACTTGATAGGGTACTTAACTATCCCTACACTCTTTAGGTATCTCTACCCAAGATCCCACTCCTTCAACTAGTGCACACCAACAAGAAATACAACGAACTCTGCTCAATACCAATCTAGCTACTAGGACACTCCTAGTCTTGTCTTCACAAATTGAAACACATTCAACTAGAACTTTACTCCATGGAGAGGCTGGCCACTAGGACCTCTATTGGTTTCAATATTACTCCTTCACCTATACTTTTCATCAGTACTTCAATCCGGTTCATCAAACCATGCCAATTGCACCCAAAAATAGGCTGCTAGCAATTAGGCCTTTGTCAAGCCTTTTTGTTTATATTAAGCCACCTAAAGGGCTTAGGATTCAGATGCCCTTTATTGAGAACTCCAAGATATCTAAGGTCTTCTCCTCCTAGATTTTTTGTACACCAACTGCTACAGCCATGCCTGAAAACAAGTATTTTGACACAACTTGGACAGTCTGACTAAGAGTTTGTTTTCTTAGCAGCCAAAGAAACTCACCCAATCTTCTAATTTGACTTGGGGCTTCTTTAGATGTGTGTCTACCTCTCCATGAGATTTTAGTTGAAGCAACCAATGCATTCAACTTGTTGTAATCTTCTTGTAATGATTTGTCATCCCTAACTGTGCTCAACTGACTCACCTAGGACATCATTGCAAACATAGAAAATGAGCTTCCCAGGGCCCCTCCTTCCAAACATATAGTACATGGAGTCTCCTCACCCATTCCAAGAGCCCGTACAAAATTGACAATGGAATGATGAGCTAAGACTCCATTTGTTCAACCTGCCTGGTTCAAACCAATGATAGGGTACTTAACAAAAGAATTAACAAACTAGTTGGAATGCTTCAAAACTCAAAAAAAACACAACACAGAATAAAAAAACAACTTGTACTAACTTTTCCAATAGACACTGCGAGCTATCTAATCCATTAATCAACTGAAAACAAAGAAACAAAAAAACTCAAGAATTCACTAAAACCGTGTTACTCTACAAATCTTCTTAATTCCAAATGTTTTTCCCCCCAACCTTTTGCACAGATCGATGGAGGCCTCTTATAGTTGATCTAATGCCTAATTCAATGGTTTCATATAGTTACATAACCATCTTACTCGAAAATGCTCCCTTGCACAAATGTTGTCAATGTTGTGAATGACAACATTGACAACTTGTTACAACCTTTGGGATTTTGGTTCAAAACTTATTGTTCAAACACCATAAGACCCTAACCATGACTTAGTTAGGCTATTTAGACCTCACATAGGCCACTTCTACACTTCTTTGCCCAATTTGACCCCTAAATGCTTCATTCCCACTTTTGCCACAATATTGGTAACTTGGGTACAAATTGGCACTTGCCTTCACAAAGGTCACACATGAGGACATCTCACAGTGATCGATTGTCCCTTGTGTAATTGCCACTTGAATGTATTGCTATTGAACCACATTAATGCTTTTCTTCTTCAACAAATGAGGACAGTCACTCTAAAGACAACATGATAATGTACACTCACTGTAAGGACAGTCACAAATGAGGACATCTCACAGTGACTGTCCCTTGTGTAATTGCCACTTGAATGTATTGCTATTGAACCACATTAATGCTTTTCTTCTTCAACAAATGAGGACAGTCACTCTAAAGACAACATGATAATGTACACTCACTGTAAGGATAGTCACAAATGAGGACATCTCATAGTGACTGTCCCTTGTGTAATTGCTGCTTGAATTACACAAGGGACAGTCATTGTGAGATGTCCTCATTTGTGACAAGGACAGTCACACATGAGGACATCTCACAGTGATTGTCCCTTGTGTAATTGCCACTTGAATGTATTGCTATTGAACCACATTAATGCTTTTCTTCTTCAACAAATGAGGACAGTCACTCTAAAGACAACATGATAATGTACACTCACTGTAAGGACAGTCACAAATGAGGACATCTCACAGTGACTGTCCCTTGTGTAATTTCCACTTGAATTACATAAGGGATAGTCATTGTGAGATGTCCTCATTTGTGACAAGGATAGTCACACATGAGGACATCTCACAGTGATTGTCCCTTGTGTAATTTTCACTTGAATGTATTGCTATTGAACCACATTAATGCTTTTCTTCTTCAACAAATGAGGACAGTCACTCTAAAGACAACATGATAATGTACACTCACTGTAAGGACAGTGACAAATGAGGACATCTCACAGTGACTGTCCCTTGTGTAATTGCCGCTTGAATTACACAAGGGATAGTCATTGTGAGATGTCCTCATTTGTGACAAGGACAGTCACACATGAGGACATCTCACAGTGATTGTCTGTAATGTCCCCTTTTTGGCTAACTTGGAAAACAGGAACAATTACTCCACTTCTCAGACTTACTCTATCAGATACTTACAATTAAACTAAGTAATGGAGGTTACTTAAGATATCAACTGCTATTTCAGATTCAATCACAATATGTGTGCAAGATGATATTGATACCAATATGTTTAATAGCACTGTCGGATATAATGATATGAAATATGCTATGAATATGATGTTTCCTATCACTTATAGTGATAGTATAATGATGGTATGTCTGATATAAACAATATCGATATACAATCAATAAGTATTGCTTACAGCAATGTATTTGTTGTGTCTGATATGATGATGTAATTATGCAAATGTGTAATATCGCTATGAGTGATATGTTGCTATTTCAGATTCTGAATTATATGCTTGCAACTTCAAATATTGATGTTGTTTCTGACTATCCTTTCTATCTGCGCAATCATGGTGTTGTCTCTGATCTGCAATGATAAACTTGAAACCAAACTGCCAAAGGCAGATGCTCTATTGAGTATATCCAAATATGGATAAGTAAATAAAGTTCTAATGATGCCTTGAGTGACTGACGAGAATGCATTCTTATATTGTCTTTAACAAATGAAGAGATGCTATGAATGAGACGTGTCTTGTTTCTTCCTCCATGTCCCTTTGTTAATCACACCTTTCCATAATCCGACAGTTCACATAATATTATTTCATTATTTTCTGATCATAGATAACTCCCAGATTGACTCAATATCAAATCTTTTTATGAAGGTAATCTTCCCTAATTGGTAGTGCAACCAGTAGTTAACATCCATTGTGTTTGTATTAGTTTGGTCTAACTATCATTAGTATTTAGTCAATCGATATTAACTCTTGCCTTATCCCATATTGTTATGATGATATCCAATCTTTCTACTCTGATATAAGTCGATATCATTTTCTGATAATTGTCCATTTATTGGTTGATTGCTGGTAATGGAGTTTGATCTTCAAATTGACTTCCATTCCTGTTAATACTTAAGGATACATTGTACTTATTATCCATGACTGATGCCTCATTCATCAATAGCTTGTGATATAATCACTGATGCTTTTGTGTTTCTACAAGATGTGGTTTATCTCAGACAATCGATAATCTTTCAATCCTTTAGTCGATATCCTCCTATGTGGTGTCTATTGATATAGATAGTAGAATTCAATCTAGTTTATGTTATTGTCATGATAACATAGGAAGTGATGGTGCATATTTGCTAGTGGGTCTTCATGTTTGATATTGCTTTATCGGATATGTCATTGTCTAAACTTGTGCAATTAATGATTATTTATAATATATGAATGGTTATCCTTCTTGCTTATCAATACATCTTCTGAAACACATAGCGACCTATCCCTTATTCATATCATGTTGATCTTGACTTCATAGTATTTGGTTCATTAATCATCCTCTCATGGTATCGATGTGTAATGACTAGTGATTGTTGTATCACTTCTTCATTCCTCATCGTGATAGATAATGCAGATGTTTAATGTAGATGTATATCGATTACAGATATTCGATATTGCTTTAAACGTTATTATTATTATTATTATTATTAATGTTATTTTTATTATTAAATATTATAATTAATGATGTTAGTAATATTAATAATATTATAATAAATATTATTATAGTGATAACATATTGTTTTATATTGAGAGGTTTATTAATATTATTTATATATTAAAATTATTATATCAATAATTGATTTAATATTATTACTTAATATATTATTATAATATAATATATATAATTTATTAATAATTATTTATTATTAATTTATATTATAATTATAATCATAATTATATTATTTATTAATATTTTAATATTATTTAATTAACATATTACTTATTATGCTAACTATATATTATTATTATCTTTTGATAATAATTATATATTATTGTTATATACCGTTAATAATAGATTATTATATATCATCTAATCATTTTATTATTATACTAAGTTCAATATGTCACGGCTCATGACATTGTCCCTTGTGTAATTGCCAGTTGAATGTATTGCTATTGAACCACATTAATGCTTTTCTTCTTCAACAAATGAGGACAATCACTCTAAAGACAACATGATAATGTACACTCATTGTAAGGACAGTCACAAATGAGGACATCTCACAGTGACTGTCCCTTGTGTAATTGCCACTTGAATTACACAAGGGACAGTCATTGTGAGATGTCCTCATTTGTGACAAGGACAGTCACACATGAGGACATCTCACAGTGATTGTCCCTTGTGTAATTGCCACTTGAATGTATTGCTATTGAACCACATTAATGCTTTTCTTCTTCAACAAATGAGGACAGTCACTCTAAAGACACCATGATAATGTACACTCACTGTAAGGACAGTCACAAATGAGGACATCTCATAGTGACTGTCCCTTGTGTAATTGCCACTTGAATGTATTGCTATTCAGCCACATTAATGCTTTTCTTCTTCAACAAATGAGGATAGTCACTCTAAGGACAACATGATAATGTACACTCACTGTAAGTGTACATTATCATGTTGTATTACAAATGAACCTTATGTTGGTCGGGATATAAGTGCAAAAAAAAAAAGGAACGTTGTCATTTGTGTTTTCAACAGCGCCGAGAGAGATTCCCTCCGCGAAATCAAGCGGGTTATCATTTGTGTTTTGAACAAAGCGGGTTGTCATTTGTGTTTTGAACAGCACCGAGAGAGATTCCCTCCGCGAAATCAAGCGGGTTGTCATTTGTGTTTTCAACAGCGCCGAGAGAGATTCCCTCCGCAAAATCACAGCTACAATTTCTGAGTACGTTGGGTTTATTTTTCTTTTGTCATTATTATTTAATCTGGTATTCAGCTGTTAGAGAGCTAAAATACCCAGAAATGAGGACATATCTGTGTTGAATTTATTGTTAGCGGCTTTGGTTATTTAGAATGCTTCCCCACAATACTTAATTACACAAGGGACAGTCACTGTGAGATGTCCTCATTTGTGACAAGGACAGTCACACATGAGGACATCTCATAGTGACTGTCCCTTGTGTAATTGCCACTTGAATGTATTGCTATTCAACCACATTTATGGGCCCGTTTGGACCACGACACACAGTAGCATCTACAAAGAAGAATATCCCAGGTGTAACAAGTTGTAAGAATATACCAACAGTTCTAAGAAGTTCCCTAGCACGTAGTAGCATCTACAGAGAAGAATATACAACATGAGGGCAGCCACTGTAAAGACAACATGATAATGTACACTCATTGTATGTGTACATTATCATGTTGTCTTTACAGTGACTGACCTCATTCAAGTGGCAATTACACAAGGGACAGTCACTGTGAGATGTCCTCATTTGTGACAAGGACAGTCACACATGAGGATATCTCACAGTGACTGTCCCTTGTGTAAGCCACTTGAATGTATTGCTATTCAACCACATTTATGGGCCCATTTGGACCATGGCACACAGTAGCATCTACAAAGAAGAATATCCCAGGTGTAACAAGTTGTAAGAATGTACCAACAGTTCTAAGAAGTTTCCTAGCACATAGTAGCATCTTCTAATTGTCTATACCACTTCACAAGGTATTGTTTGCACACATTGTTTTTGGTTCTTTTGATGACCCTTGTTTTGAAATTGCTATTAGGCCTTGTAGCTTATATGTTTTGATTGCTGGAGAGCTTCTAAAGCTAAGCAAGAAGACCATTGCATGAGTTATAGCCGCGCGCTCAGGTTTGAAAATTGTATATTTTTTAATCTAATGTATATTTTAACTAGACTTTTAGCTTATTTTTGCTGTATATTTTAATCTAAAGGGAATCATGGATGTGAACTTGAAAGAATTTTGTACTTAGTTCTTATGGAGAGAATAGTAGTAGTTTACGGTCTAATATCAAATAGAGTTTTCCAATTACAGAAAGTTAATGAATTCTAATAGCTTATATGTTTTGATTGCTGGAGAGCTTCTAGAGCTAAGCAAGAAGACCATTGCACGAGTTATAGCCGCGCGCTCAGGTTTGAAAATTGTATATATTTTAATCTAATGTATATTTTAATCCTTTTGCCATGCCATGTAATATGTCTTGCCTTGTAGCTTATATGTTTTGAAATTGCTGTTAGGCCTTGTAGCTTATATGTTTTGATTGCTAGAGAGCTTCTAGAGCTAAGCAAGAAGACCATTGCACTAGTCCTAGCCGCGCGCTCAGGCATGAAAATTGTATATTTTTTAATCTAATGTATATTTTAACTAGACTTTTAAAATATTAAAGGATTTAACTAGGTCTAAGAAGATTTGTGTACTTTTGACAATTTTGCTTAGTCACTGAAATTTGTAGACCGAAGTTTTCATAGCCCAATTTTTGCTTCCTGCGAAGAACGATCATGTCAGATAATATAAGTGAAGAACAAAATAGGGAGACAATTGCTAGATTGTGGTCTAACTTGAAAAGAAAAGGTGATGGAAAATGTTATTGTCCCTGCAAAATTTGTAAGGGCTTAAACCGTAGAAGATTGCTAATCAAAACAGTTAAGAGACATTGTAGGGAGAATGGTCACATTGAAGGGGGGCATGACTATCATCCACTGGTAAGTTGTTCATTATATCATTTTAACAATTTATATACATATGAAATCACTTGATGATGAGTTGAAGATCATGGTTTATTTATGTTAATCAATTTTATATAGGTTGATCTCCCCAGGGAAGTACATGATATGGAGGAACATGGGGGTGCGAATATCCAAGGTGAAGATAATGATCCCATGGAAGATGACGATCATGCGCTAGAAAACACAATTGAAGATGATGGTATAAATACATTGATCCATGACACATTTAGTCCAAGCGGATCTGATCATGATGATGATGATAGCCTTGATGTACCTCTACTTGAGAAGGCATACGAGCCCCTATACAAAGACTCCCAAACAACTCTTCTCTCTGCTGTATTGTTGTTGTTGAACTTGAAGGTTATGAATGGTTTATCCAACATAACAATGTCACGTATGTTAAGGTATGTCATATATGTCTTTATAGTTAACAAAGGGTGAATAATGTACCACTAATATTGTTTATATTAACAACTTATATTTTTTGCTGTAGATTGATAGGCGAGTTTTTGTTACCACCATCAAATATTCTACCTCGCTCATATCGAGAATTATCTGCTATTATGAAAGATATTGGAATGGAGTATCAAGCAATACATGCTTGTCCCAATGATCATATTATATATTATAAAGAACATGAATTTGCAACACAATGCCCTGTATGTCATACGAGTAGATATCGAACAGATCGAATAACAAAAAAGGTGCCTCACAAGGTTCTTCGTTACATCCCCATTATTCCACGGATGCGACAATTATTCAGGTGTACTAGCTTGGCACAATTTATGGATTACCATGCACGCAATAGAAGTCGAGATGACATTATTCGAATCCCTGCGGATGGTTCGGCATTTATGCACATAGAGGAAAAGTGGCAACACTTCAAAGAAGAACCTCGTAATCTCAAGCTTTCATTGGCAGCGGATGGTGTCAATCCATTTGGAGAGATGAGATCTGTTTGCTCGGTGTGGCCTGTTTTTGTTATCAACAATAACATTCCTCCGTGGATGTCAATAAAGAGGGAGCACATTATGTTGGCAATGATTGTTCCAGGTATTTTATCATTTGATAGTTATTAATTTACATGTACTTACAAATATTACAGTAAAATGGTCACAATAATTATGTAATGTTATTGTTCATTCAAGTAGGTAAATATCAAGTTAAAGATATGAATGTATATATTGAGCCTCTTATTGACGAGTTGGTGGAGTTATGGAACGGTGTCACTATGTATGATGTGTCTAGATCAATAGGACAAAGACAATTTCAATTCCATGCAATACTTGTATGGACAATACATGATGCCCCAGGGCTAACACATTTTTGTGGTATGTTATAGTGAATTCAAGTTGCGCATGATAATTCTAATTATAAAAATCAACATATTTAATAATCCAATTATATCATTATCTTGTAGGTCTTCAAACAAAGGGAAAATTTGCATGTCCAGTTTGTGGTCCAAAGATGAAATCTCGTCATTCAAAAAGTTTAGGAAAGCATGTGTTTGATGAGTACAGACACTTCCTCCACAGGAATCATAAGTATCGAAGTATGGAAAAACATCTTTTCAATGGGAAAGAAGAGACTACATCAAAGCCACGAAGAATGACACCTCACCTATGGAAGTTGGAATATAATAGAATTAATCGTCAAGGTAATGTCGTTCCACTTAATGGTTTATGTTTGTAATTTATATATTTCTATTGTGATTTTTGTTTACTAATTATGTAATTGATGATCGTGAAGGTCGTCAAGGCACTACTGACAACCTTCCAAAGGGACTAAAAAGCTATCCCAGACAATTTAGTAGGTTTCCCTACTATGAGGACCTACAAATTGTGCATTTGTTTGATCTTATGCATGTTGGAAAGAATATAACAGAGACATTGTGGAAAATACTGGATGGAAGGCGTGACAAAGAAAAAATTGTCAAAATTTGTAATGACATTCATGAATCCAATCATGCACTGAAGAATTTCATTCACTCAAATAGCAATAGAGATCAGATTAATATAAGTGCCCTTCCTTGGTTATTAACGGAGCAGCAAAGTGATGCCATAAAAGAAGTCATACGAAAAATTCGATTTCCCACAGGATTTGCTGGGAACATAAGCAATCTCATATCAAAGAAAAGTGAATTTGGGCCAGGGCTCAAAATTCATGATTGGCATACTTTCATCAAGGTAAGTTATGTTCTTCTGTATTTACAATATATTCATAAACTACGTGTACTATTCATTATGTTATGTTAGAAAATAATGAAATGATTGGTTTATAATTACTGCAGTATGTGCTACCTCTATCTCTCCCAGAGCACTTCAACAATAACATCAAACAAGTGATATATGATCTTGGAAAATACATGAGGTAAGCAGTAATATCTGTTCAATTTGTTGTATATATTTATTATATTCGCGATTTGTTTTTCTTGCTATGTAATCTATTGTATATTATTTTGTAAAGTCTCGTATTTATATATTTTTTGTGACTTGAATCTCTTAATGTAGGTGTTTGTCATCTAAAGAAATCCATAAAGAAGATATAAACTATTGGAAGAGAAGAATTCCTCATTTATTGTGTGAAATGCCAAAGTGTCTACCTCCAACTTTTTTCAATGCACAAGAACACTACCTCATACACCAAGTTGAGGAGATTGAATTGTGTGGACCTGCACACACTAGGTCAATGTGGATGGTTGAGAGGCACTTGAAATCTTTGAAGGCTTTGGTTCGACAAAGAGCACATCCTGAGGGTTCTATGGTAGAGGGATACATGGTATACCAGACTATGGTGTACATTACTGAATATCTTCCTAAGTTTGCTTCAAATATCCATGTAGATCGCATTTGGGATCTCGACCCTTTTAAAAAATTCAAAGGGGAGTACTTGATGGGGAAAGGTAGATTGAGGAAAGTGACAGGTAATAAATTATAAGATGTTATTGTAATAAATTATTTCTTAATCTTCAAAATAAATCGGTTGTAAGTCGTCTATTTTTTTTTTGTACAGTTGCTCGAGAGTGGGATGCACTACATTTGTATATTGCAAACAATCTTGATTGGATGACGGTATGGATTGAACGATGTCAACATTCTGGTCACACATTAACATGGGAAGGTGTATCTTCATTGGTTAAAGAAGCTCATCGTAATGGAGATTCTAATGTTACGCAAAGGGAAATAGATATGCTGGAGTGGAACCATTTTCACTGCCTTGTATTTCATGCACCCATTTTCAATGCCTTGTTTTGGAACCCACACCCAAAGGCATGCATTAGGTCTGCGGACTCAATAAGGACATTGATATGCTGGAGTGGAGTCAGGGTTTGGGAGTTGGAGGATTGTTAGAACATCAAAAAGGGTACTCAAAAAACATATAAGTTCATAAGGTCCTTTGTCAAATTGAAGAGTTATTGCTGCAGAACAGGTTTTGGAGACCTACTAGAGTCACTAGGTCTATTTGGACCCGTTTGGACCACGACACACAGTAGCATCTACAGAGAAGAATTTTGGTATGCAATGGTCTTGAAACCTCCTGAGAAATTCTTGGTATGCATTTGTGTGGTGCAAAAGCTTCGTTGAAAGAGAAAAAGAAGAAAAGAATAGAAATGATTTTTTTTCTTTTTATGTCATATACTGTAACCAGCTACTTATAACTTGCAAAAATTATTATAACCATTTGAAATTGAAACTTAGTTTAATGTGAAACTGAGAACTGCTTTATTAGAGCTTTATGTGATTTAGATTCAGACATCAAGAACATTGTTTGCCTAATATTGTGATTAATGTTTATTTATTAATATCTCATACTGACAAACAATTGATAATTGTAGGGAAAATGTCATTGGGGGTCTTTGAGGATCCACCAGAAGCCAAGGAGAAAATGTATTCAAATGCTAAAGATGGTGTAACAGTCCTTACAGCTGTTGAACCTTGCTGTGTAGATCATCTCCGATTCTCCAAGTTCAACAGTACTGTGGTATTCCTTTGGATACTTCTAATGGTAAATTTCAAACATCAAGTTCTTTTCGTATGAAACTACTACATTTGTAATCTGTAGTTTTAAACTTTTAGTTTATAAATGTTCATCAGCTTTAGTTCGTATGCTGCCATTTCAAGTATGATTAATGAAGTTACCTTTATCACAGGATGAAAGTGAGCAGTCAGCATACTGGTACGGAGCTGGCAGCATTGATACGGTGACTAGGGCATCGTTTAATGGTGGTATTGTGTTTTCCCGTATTTAGGGCATCGGCCTTTTGAAGCATTGCCTTCATCTTTCTTAAGTCTGAGTTTTAAGTTTGTTTATCTCTCTCGGCGCTGTTGAAAATACAAATGACAACGTTCTTGTTTGTTTTGCCCTTATATCCCGATGTGATTTCGCAGAGGGTTACGGCGCTGTTGAAAACACAAATGAAAACACAAATCCCTTGTGTAATTGCCACTTGAAGGAGGACAGTCACTGTAAAGACAACATGATAATGTACACTTACAGTGAGTGTACATTATCATGTTGTCTTTAGAGTGACTATCCTCATTTGTTGAAGAAGAAAAGCATTAATGTGGCTGAATAGCAATACATTCAAGTGGCAATCACACAAGGGACAGTCACTGTGAGATGTCCTCATTTGTGACTGTCCTTACAGTGAGTGTACATTATCATGTTGTCTTTAGAGTGACTGTCCTCATTTGTTGAAGAAGAAAAGCATTAATGTGGTTCAATAGCAATACATTCAAGTGGCAATTACACAAGGGACAATCGATCACTGTGAGATGTCCTCATGTGTGACTATCCTTGTCACAAATGAGGACATCTCACAATGACTATCCCTTGTGTAATTCAAGTGGCAATTACACAAGGGACAGTCACTGTGAGATGTCCTCATTTGTGACTGTCCTTACAATGAGTGTACATTATCATGTTGTCTTTAGAGTGACTGTCCTCATTTGTTGAAGAAGAAAAGCATTAATGTGGTTCAATAGCAATACATTCAAGTGGCAATTACACAAGGGACAATCGATCACTGTGAGATGTCCTCATGTGTGACTATCCTTGTCACAAATGAGGACATCTCACAATGACTGTCCCTTCTGTAATTGCCACTTGAATGAGGACAGTCACTGTAAAGACAACATGATAATGTACACATACAATGAGTGTACATTATCATGTTCTCTTTACAGTGGCTGCCCTCATGTTGTATATTCTTCTCTGTAGATGCTACTATGTGCTAGGGAACTTCTTAGAACTGTTGGTATATTCTTACAACTTGTTACACCTGGGATATTCTTCTCTGTAGATGCTATTGTGTGCCGTGGTCCAAACAGGCCCATAAATGTGGTTGAATAGCAATACATTCAAGTGGCAATTACACAAGGGACAGTCACTGTGAGATGTCCTCATGTGTGACTGTCCTTGTCACAAATGAGGACATCTCACAGTGACTGTCCCTTGTGTAATTGCCACTTGAAGGAAAAAAGCATTAATGTGGTTCAATAGCAATGTATTCAAGCGGCAATTACACAAGGGATAATCACTCTGAGATTTCCTCATTTGTGACTATCCTTACAGTGAGTGTACATTATCATGTTGTCTTTACAGTGACTGTCCTCATTTGTTGAAGGAAAAAAGCATTAATGTGGTTCAATAGTGATGCAGAGTAGTCAGGGATTTTAGAATATACAAATATACATCCTTAACTCTCATTCCACCAAGGAAGAAGGAATTCCAATGGTTGAAACGTGAGTTAAGGTCTTTACATCAGTCAAACCCTGAAAATGAGGGTTTGTAAACAATGCACAGAAAATTTGAAATAAATTAGATATAAAACAAAGAGAATCAATCAAACCAACTTCCAAAGCATCAGATGTCACTATTACAACTTCCAGGCAAATTTTATCATCCAACCACCATCCGTACAGCCGTACAGAGTTCATTTTTCACCAGAAATGCACTAAAACAGGGTTATTTTTATTTTTTATGAAAGCAAAATGATTACAATACTGGTTCTCTGTCTGTCTTCGACCATTTGAAGCCTAAAATAGGCTCTCCAAATGTTGGTTCAACCATCTAGGTGGTTAGAACAGTTTATCCAACAAATGTCAACTTTGCTAAGCAACTTTTAAAGTTGCATTACAACTTTGCAAACAACTTTGCCGAGAAGGTTAAAAATGTGTTGTGAAACTTTAGGAACCTTATTAAAGTTATTTTGGACCTTCAAACTTCTTAACAACATCTAAAAGACACCTAATAAACACTTACTATGCTCATTTCATCCAAGGACTCAAAAGATGCCCAAGGTTTATAAGTCACCAAGGGGTCTTGTGTCCAACAAGTGGATGTTTATAAGGAGATAAAATCAATCCTTAATATTTATTACAAACCAAGAAAACATCTAAAACTCCTATTCTAATTTATTGTCATTCAAAAAGACTCTGATTTGTCATTCAAAAAGACTCTGATTTGTCAATCAAAAGGACCTTTCACCAGTCAATCCTTCAAAGCTCCAAGGTGAAAATCTTATGTTCCAATTGATAGGATTTGACTCCTTGGCTTCATGGCAACTTCCTTCAATCATGGTGTCTTTGGCTTGCATTAGGGATGCCCCTGCATCAAATAGCAATGCATTCAAGTGGCAATTACACAAGGGACAATACATGCCCATTAAAGTTGGTGTTTTGTTATCCAGCATGACAATGGAGACAACATACTCTGTGTCAATTTTACTGATCAAATTTCCCTCCGCCAGGCAAAGCAACAATCTGGGTATGATAAGGTGAAATTTTGTAGTCCTTTTGGGTATGATAACAGTTCCAGTTTCCAATAAGATGGTTCATTTTTATAATCTAGCTTCAATTTCTCTTGTGAAAATATTTTTTTCATTTTATGGGTGGTAAAATATAGTTATTATGCTAGAGGTGTGTACTTATGGATGATAATGAAACAAAATGATAAGATTTAAGACTCTTGTTTTTTTTTTAAATAGCAATTTAAGTTTCCTTCTATTATAAATTACTGTTTTTCTATTTTTTAATGTATCTTTCCAAATCTTTTATATCAATTTTATTTATGAAATATAAATATATTAATAATGTTTTAGTGTTTTTAGGATTAGTTTATATCAATTCTATGTATCATCATTCGTCATTCAATTGTCAGTATTATTAATTTAGACTGTGCAATTGTAGAACTACTCAAATATGGGTTGGATGGATACTCAAGCAGGGGAACCCTCCTCAAATATCTCAAGCAGTGAACTTGGAAAAATGTGTCCTGAAGGAACCCTTTCCATCAGAGAGATAAAAGTACAAACAAGTAAAAGAAGCAGGCTCTGCAAATATGTTTTTGAGAAGAAAAATGATAGATTATTCGAGTATGGTTCATGAGGTATATCTAAAAAGACATTTTTTTTCTTATTATAATAAAAGAGGAAGTTGTGAATGTCAAAGTTGAGTGAAACAAAAATTATTTTCATCAAATTTTGTTAGGCTTGCTTTTGGGAATAGTTTCTTACAATATTGCTATTAAGATTTTTATTGTGTAGTTTTTAGATTAGGTTTATAAAATTATATTTCATGAGTAGTGATTCATATTAATCAATTAACGATACTTTTGGAAGGTATTTTCAATGTGTCAAATTTTGATATTTTTACAAGAATTAGATTGTGTAATTTTTTTAATTAAAGTCATTGACTCATATTTCATAAATAATAGTTCTCATGAATCCATCTCTTATAAGATTGAATAGTCTATTTAGGAAGTATTTCTGATAGTATGTCAAATTATGATATTACTATTACCATTAGATTGCATGGCTTTGAAGTCAACCTCGTTGACCCATATTCTTCTCTGTAGATGCTACTATGTGCTAGGGAACTTCTTAGAACTGTTGGTATATTCTTACAACTTGTTACACCTGGGATATTCTTCTCTGTAGATGCTACTATGTGCCGCGGTCCAAACGGGCCCATAAATGTGGTTGAATAGCAATACATTCAAGTGGCAATTACACAAGGGACAGTCACTGTGAGATGTCCTCATGTGTGACTGTCCTTGTCACAAATGAGGACATCTCACAGTGACTGTCCCTTGTGTAATTTCCACTTGAATGAGGACAGTCACTGTAAAGACAACATGATAATGTACACATACAATGAGTGTACATTATCATGTTGTCTTTACAGTGGCTGCCCTCATGTTGTATATTCTTCTCTGTAGATGCTACTATGTGCTAGGGAACTTCTTAGAACTGTTGGTATATTCTTACAACTTGTTACACCTGGGATATTCTTCTCTGTAGATGCTACTGTGTGCTGTGGTCCAAATGGGCCCATAAATGTGGTTGAATAGCAATACATTCAAGTGGCAATTACACAAGGGACAATCACTGTGAGATGTCCTCATGTGTGACTGTCCTTGTCACAAATGAGGACATCTCACAGTGACTGTCCCTTGTGTAATTGCCACTTGAATGAGGACAGTCACTGTAAAGACAACATGATAATGTACACAAGTACCATGAAGGTAGTTGCAAGTTACGGCTGTTTCATTGCATACCTGAAACAATGAAGATGTTACGGTCCACAAAATGTTTGTGCTTGAAAGATGAACAAATAAAATTAAACTTCTAAATAACCAAAGCCGCTAACAATAAATTCAACACAGATATGTCCTCATTTCTGGGTATTTTAGCTCTGTAACAGCTAAATACCAGATTACATAATAATGACAAAAGAAAAATAAACCCAACGTACTCAGAAATTGTAGCTGTGATTTCGCGGAGGGAATCTCTCTCGGCACTGTTGAAAATACAAATGACAACGTTTCTCTACATTATCATGTTGCCTTTACAGTGACTGTCTCTTGTGTAATTTCCACTTGAAGGAGGACAGTCACTGTAAAGACAACATGATAATGTACACTTACAGCCCGTGTACATTATCATGTTGTCTTTAGAGTGACTATCCTCATTTGTTGAAGAAGAAAAGCATTAATGTGGCTGAATAGCAATACATTCAAGTGGCAATCACACAAGGGACAGTCACTGTGAGATGTCCTCATTTGTGACTGTCCTTACAGTGAGTGTACATTATCATGTTGTCTTTAGAGTGACTGTCCTCATTTTTTGAAGAAGAAAAGCATTAATGTGGTTCAATAGCAATACATTCAAGTGGCAATTACACAAGGGACAATCGATCACTATGAGATGTCCTCATGTGTGACTATCCTTGTCACAAATGAGGACATCTCACAATGACTGTCCCTTGTGTAATTCAAGTGGCAATTACACAAGGGACAGTCACTGTGAGATGTCCTCATTTGTGACTGTCCTTACAATGAGTGTACATTATCATGTTGTCTTTAGAGTGACTGTCCTCATTTGTTGAAGAAGAAAAGCATTAATGTGGTTCAATAGCAATACATTCAAGTGGCAATTACACAAGGGACAATCGATCACTGTGAGATGTCCTCATGTGTGACTATCCTTGTCACAAATGAGGACATCTCACAATGACTGTCCCTTGTGTAATTCAAGTGGCAATTACACAAGGGATAGTCACTGTGAGATGTCCTCATTTGTGACTGTCCTTACAATGAGTGTACATTATCATGTTGTCTTTAGAGTGACTGTCCTCATTTGTTGAAGAAGAAAAGCATTAATGTGGTTCAATAGCAATACATTCAAGTGGCAATTACACAAGGGACAATCGATCACTGTGAGATGTCCTCATGTGTGACTATCCTTGTCACAAATGAGGACATCTCACAATGACTGTCCCTTCTATAATTGCCACTTGAATGAGGACAGTCACTGTAAAGACAACATGATAATGTACACATACAATGAGTGTACATTATCATGTTGTCTTTACAGTGGCTGCCCTCATGTTGTATATTCTTCTCTGTAGATGCTACTATGTGCTAGGGAACTTCTTAGAACTGTTGGTATATTCTTACAACTTGTTACACCTGGGATATTCTTCTCTGTAGATGCTACTGTGTGATGTGGTCCAAACGGGCCCATAAATGTGGTTGAATAGCAATACATTCAAGTGGCAATTACACAAGGGACAGTCACTATGAGATGTCCTCATGTGTGACTATCCTTGTCACAAATGAGGACATCTCACAGTGACTGTCCCTTGTGTAATTGCCACTTGAATGAGGACAGTCACTGTAAAGACAACATGATAATGTACACAAGTACCGTGAAGGTAGTTGCAAGTTACGGCTGTTTCATTGCATACCCGAAACAATGAAGATGTTACGGTCCACAAAACGTTTGTGCTTGAAAGATGAACAAATAAAATTAAACTTCTAAATAACCAAAGCGGCTAACAATAAATTCAACACAGATATGTCCTCATTTTTGGGTATTTTAGCTCTGTAACAGCTGAATACCAGATTACATAATAATGACAAAAGAAAAATAAACCCAACGTACTCAAAAATTGTAGCTGTGATTTCACGGAGGGAATCTCTCTCGGCACTGTTGAAAATACAAATGACAACGTTTCTCTACATTATCATGTTGCCTTTACAGTGATTGTCCCTTGTGTAATTGCCACTTGAAGGAGGACAGTCACTGTAAAGACAACATGATAATGTACACTTATAGCCCGTGTACATTATCATGTTGTCTTTAGAGTGACTATCCTCATTTGTTGAAGAAGAAAAGCATTAATGTGGCTGAATAGCAATACATTCAAGTGGCAATTACACAAGGGACAGTCACTGTGAGATGTCCTCATTTGTGACTATCCTTACAGTGAGTGTACATTATCATGTTGTCTTTAAAGTGACTGTCCTCATTTGTTGAAGGAAAAAAGCATTAATGTGGTTCATTAGCAATGTATTCCCAGCATCTGTACTTGCATCTCTCTTATATACTACAAGTTACTTGCCATCAAAAATTGCAGTTCCCTCACGTGACATTGATGGTGAAGTGTTCTTTTCAAAACCATCATCTGTGGTTACCAATGCTCCTGTTTTAGGCAATAAGTTTGTTGCATTCCATGAGCCATTGGTCAAGTTTCTTCTACGAGCTTCTGATGCCTCAAAATCTAAGCAGCACCTACGCATGCCTCATTGTGGTTGATTATCATTCTGTACATGAATTATAATGAGTAATCAGTTTTGGGCCTTGGAATCTTGTATGTAACATGCACAGGCATTTCATGGCTAAATGAATCTATTTTAAAAGCATCAACTTTTCTTACATGATGCTGGATACATAAGTAGAACAAGCGTATATCAAATTGGAAGCAATCAGAACTCCACAATGACATATTATTTAGAGTACTCTTCAGTTTAAGTAATAATGCATATATTGACACTGTAAAGACAACATGATAATGTACACTCACTTTAAGGACAGTCACAAATGAGGACATCTCACAGTGACTGTCCCTAGTGTAATTGCCACTTGAATGTATTGCTATTCAGCCACATTAATGCTTTTCTTCTTCAACAAATGAGGATAGTCACTGTAAAGACAACATGATAATGTACACTCACTGTGAGTGTACATTATCATGTTGTCTTTAGAGTGACTATCCTCATTTGTTGAAGAATAAAAGCATTAATGTGGCTGAATAGCAATACATTCAAGTGGCAATTACACTAGGGACAGTCACTGTGAGATGTCCTCATTTGTGACTGTCCTTACAATGAGTGTACATTATCATGTTGTCTTTACAGTGGCTGTCCTCATTTGTTGAAAGAAAAAAGCATTAATGTGGTTCATTAGCAATGTATTAAATAAAATAAAAAAATTTAATCCACCCACGGGCGTTGCAATTGCGACGGCAACCCGTCGCAATGCGATGCAGGCGCCCGTCGCAATTGCTTGGGAGGTCTGTCGCGATTGCGACGGCCCTCCGAAGCCATGCGACGGGGGGGTGATGCCCATGCCGCTAACAAATCTTAGTCACATTGCGACGAGATATGTGTCGCAATTGCGACGGCTACCCATAGACGTCACAATTTGCGACTAAAAAATAGCGACGTCTATGGGTGTTGCTATTGCAACACATAGCTGTCGCAATTGTGACACATAGCCGTCGCAAAATGCCCCCAAATGTATTAGTGACTCTTTTCTGCCCCATTAGTCCACTTAAACTCTTTTCTATCCCCTCTCATTGTTTCAGTCAAGGGACCACAAATGCTGCTAAATTTTTTGATAAACTTTCTGTAAAAGCTAGCCAAACCATGAAAAGACCTTACCTTAGTAGCACTCCTTGAAGTAGGCCATTCAAGGATAGCCTGTACTTTCTCTGGGTCCATTTTTAGACCTTCTGCTGAAACTAAAAATCCTAAATACACTAACTCTTTCTTCACAAAATTGCACTTCTTCAAATTAATCAACAATTTCTCATCTCTTAACTTCTCAAACACCATACGAATATGCATCATATGCTCTTCCAATGTCTTACTAAAGATCAAAATATCATCTAGGTACACAATGACAAACTTACCCAAAAATTCTTTCAAAACCTTGTTCATGAGCCGCATGAAAGTGCTCGGTACATTGGTTAGCCCAAAAGCCATGACTAACCACTCATACAGTCCTTCCTTTGTCTTGAAGGCAGTCTTCCATTCATCTCTTTCTTTGATCCGAATCTGGTGATATCCACTCTTTAGATCTATCTTTGAGAAATACACAGCTCCACTCAAATAATCTATAATATCATCCATTCGTGGCAATGGAAACCTATACATGATCGTGATCTTGTTTATTGCTCTAGAATCTCTACACATCCTCCATTCTCCATTCTTCTTTGGTGCTAATACTGCTGGTATAGCACATAGACTCAAGCTCTCCCGAATCAATCCTTTCTGTAACAACTCATGTACTTGTCTTTTCAACTCTTCACTTTCTGCTGGTGTCATTCTGTGTGTTGCCTTGTTTGGCAAACTAGCTCCTGGAATCAAATCCATTTGATGACTGATCTTCCTTACCGGTGGTAACCCATCAGGTACATTATCAAATACAATATCCTGAAACTCATTCAACAAATCTGCAACCTCTACAAGTACATCCTCTACTTCTTTACCAGCTTTTAGAATTAAAGCAAAATACACATGCTCATGCCTCATACCATCTAAAAATTTTCTTCCATCAACAAATGTTATTCTTGCATTACCGCATACCTTTTCTTCGGTCTCCTTCAATGGCTTTAGCTTATGTCGTACTCCATCTTTTGTTAGGGAATAGGTATTCACACGACCATTGTGTACAACACACCTGTCAAACTGCCATGGTCTACCCAACAACATATGACATGCATCCATAATATGATATCACATAGTACCTCATCTTGGTACCCGCTGATCTTGAACTTTACCAAGCACTATTCACTGACCATGACCTTGTGGTCATCCTGCACCCAAGCAATCCGATATGGATGTGGGTGTTTCTGTCTCTTGAGCTTCAACTTTGTCACCATCTCTTATTACACCAAATTTTTAGTGCTTCCACTATCGATAATCACATCACAGCATTTACCCTCACACTTGCATCTAGTGCGAAACAGGCTCCTCCTTTGTTCAGGTTCATTCTCACCACTCAGCAAGACTCTTCTGTTAATCAACTTTTCTCCTTTTTTAACATCTTCAAAATTTGATGATCTGACATCTTCATCTACATGTGCAACTCTGGCCTGGCCTTCATTCCTCCTATCTGTCCTTCCTTGGTGTTGAGGACATTCAAATTCCCTATGACCTTCTTCTCCACAGTGAAAACATGTTCCACGGAAGCCTCCTCTTCCTGAACCTTGTCCTCTTCCTCTTCCTCTCTGATCTCTATTATTCCGATCTTGGAAATGATTGGAATTGTTTCCTCTTTGATTTTGACTGCTACTGGCCTCATCCTTCTTTTTTGAATCTTCATTTCGGCCTCCATATGACCGTCCACCAGATTGTCCACCACGACCTCTTCCATTTTGTCTGCTCTCAAACTTCTTATTCAGCTTTTCCTCCACTTTTAGGGCAAACTAATATGCCTCTTCAATACTGTTCATTCGAACCAAATTCAGCTCCTCATGAATGCTGGGCCTCAACCCATTAAGGTAATGAGCAAATTTCTCCTTATCAGCTTCTGCATGGCCTATTCTGATGAGGATTCGATAGAACTCCTCTGTATACTCCTAAACAGATCATCCCGCTTGCTTCAAACTTTGCATTTTCTTCAGTAGGTCAAGCTCATAATCAATAGGGATGAACTGTCACTTCAATTTATCCACCATCCGATCCCATCTTGTGATTTTATCTTTCCCTCTTCTATTTCGCTCTAATTGAATTTCTTGCCACTAGATCTTTGGGTGACCCCTCAGTCTGGCCTTCGCGAATTTGACCCTATTAGGATCCTCAATCTTCATACTCAAAATATTCTTCACATTCATTGATCCAGTCGATCAACTCCTTTGGGTTAAGATTTTCAAAAAATGTCAGAACCTCAATCTTAGGTCTCTTCCCGATCTTGGAAATGGCCCGAAAAAGTATTTCTTCCTCTGGGTTCACAACTTCGACTTCTCCTTGATCTTCTTCTTCGACTTCATCCTCGCTTTCATCTTTGACATTAAGATTCATTCCCCTATGAATTTCTTCTTGCAATGCTCGCACTTGTCTCTGGAGCACTCTAACATCAGGTGTTACAACACCAGCTCTTCCACCACGTTCCCTTCATGGAGGCATTTTTGCGATGCGTGCTGAAACCCTAACCATGGTCCTAGTGCAAACTTTCTCGCAGTCGGCGATCTATTTACACACTCAAGAACTCCTGCTCTGATACCACTTGATGAAGGGTGCTCCCCTTAATACCTCAAACACATAACAAAAATAGAGAAACAACAACAACAATATGCAAGATGGCTTCTTATTATCTCCACAAATGTGGAATTATAAATTTTCAGAATTACAATATGCAAAGCCACATGGGCATTTCCTTACAATATTCTGTAGGATAGAGCCTCAAATCAATACCTAGATCTACTACCCAGAACTACCCTAGACAACACTACGGGCCTTCTTTATACAAGCATTTTCCACTGCCCGAGAAGGTTCTAGAAATTTAGCCCTAAGGGCCAACCAAACTTAGAATTATTTTATTTTTCAATTTATTACATCAAAGTCGGCTCAAAATAACTTTTGAAATCTGAACAGAAATTTTGAAGGAAAATTATTTTCTGCCATTTCAGGTGGCCCGACTTCTGGAGACCATAAGTCATCACCAATTGACCTGATTGACTATTATAACCCCATTTTAGAAATGCCACAAACCACTCTATAGACTTGATTAGCACGAGCGTCGGTCACCCAAATTTTTAACCTCATCCAGGGCCTCGAAAGCCTTCAAAAATGAGTTCAAAGTTTCTGTACCCTGCTGCCAATACCGAAAATCTTCAATATCTTCAAAACTAGACCTGATCTAGCCATGAAACTTTGTTGGCAGTGTAATGTGACTGAGATGAACTTCCACATGTAAAAATTAGAACATTCTGAGATTGTAAAATCAACTTACTAAAAATAGCAAGTTTCCATAAATAGCAGCTCTGCACAAGATAGCCCTTATTGAAGACAAAAATAGAAATATTTTTGGGTGATGCAAGATTGCTTTTACACCCAGGATGCTCTTGCATCATTAATGGAACATACCAAATAACTAAGAGGGGGGGGCAGGGGGAGGAGGGGTGAATCAATTATTCCCAAACACTTAATAAATTTTTTACCATGTCAATGAACTCATAAACAATAGCAATATCAACTTTTTATCTATCAGTTAACCACATTAAACATTCATATAGGATGTAAACATGAAAGCACAAAAACACCAACACAAAGAACACTAGAATTTATGTGGAAACCTAAAATAGGAAAAACCATGGAGAAGCTAATTCTCATGAAGTGAAGAACTAGTTAAGCACCACCTAAGGTGATGTTTACAAAGGCTTATTGTCAGTTTGCTCATTGTCATTTAGGCTAACTACCCTGAAATATGAATATGGCTAACTACCAATATATAATTCACTGACAAAAGATGAACTAATAGAATTGCATCCGACTATGCATTAAACAGTTTAGCAATTAAGCTCAATTACCATATCCAACAATAGATCCAATTGATGATCTTCTCCCTATATACTACTATTTGATCCCCTACAAATCTATATGTGAATGCCCTTCTTGATATCTCAGAAGTCTTCCACTCTTAGCTTCATCTTGCATACATCAACATCAACTACTCACTTCAAGACTCCTCTTACATCTCTCTTATCTCCTTCCACATTCACCCTTTCTCATTCACACGCATACACATACATTGAAAACATAAAGGTTTTTTATTTATTTATATAGATATCCAATCATACCCATGTCGATCACACCAAAAGAATGTGTCGAACTCAAATAAAAAATATTTTACAATTGTGTTTAATGTGCCATTACCACTTATCCTAAATCTAAGACACTTAAAGAAAACATTCTAACACACTACACAAGGACCAAATATAGGTCGCACATAATATGTTTACAATGCATGTTACATTTACTAAACTGTCAGAATACCACAACCAAGACCATGTCCTGATTACCAAAACATCTAAACCTACTAGTGGGTGAGACAAGATAGAACATGTCCAGAATACAATACCAAAATAATCTAATGAACAATACCATTGTCTATATAGTAGAAACACCTAGAAGAACACTGAAAGCATAGCCATCACTAGAAACCAACAAACAACTTCATACAACATTGATTACCGAAAGCATATAAGTATACCAAAATATGTAAGTCATGAGTAGAACCAAGTACACCTGCCATGGAACACTAAAATTGTCCATACTGAACCTATCTTGTGAATATCTGAAACCTTTAATACTTTAACCGATAGCTAACAACTATGTAACCAAAACTACCAACAACCAACTGATACTTCCAAGATGTTGGTATGAAGGTTTTGACATCAATAATAATAATTCCAACAACAACTGATTCTAACAACCTCCCCCTTTGGCATTGATAGAAAACACAAAAACAAAAAGAATTTTGAAACCAAAACTTGTAACCAAAAATTCTAATAAAAAAACACCCCCTGAGAAGATGCAACATTTCATTTTTGTTTTCCTCATTCTTTCCCCCTTTTCACCACAATGGCAAAGGGCCAAAAAATGTAGAAAAGAAAGTCAAGTGAATACAGTAGATTTTATAGCAAAGACTCTCATACCTTTCCTCCAAAATTGGAATCTCCTTCCACTCAGCAATTGTAGCCCCCAACCGGGCACTCAAACTATCACACTGAACCATCTTATCAAAAGATTTATAGTCTGAAGACTAAAACTACCAATCATAATCTTCAACACCAACAATAATGCCAGTAACATGCTTCAACTGAACCTTTATCATGTCCTTGATTAACAAATTTTTTTTTATCAGATCTTCCCTTTGTCTCTATAACAACAACCATTCTACTTGAAGCTCACCAACTTTAATCCTTTGTTTTCCTTTTTCATCCTTGAAGACATCATATGTCTTTCCTAGCTCATTCAATTCTTTCTCAATCACTTCGCTTCTTCCTTTGAAATTGTCTATAGCGGCAGTCCACCAAATAATACCTTTATATATCTGTAATTTCCTTCACACAATATTTTGTCTCATTGATAATTCTAAAAATTTTATGCTTTGCATTTGTACATTTCTTCTCCAGATATCTCTTAACCCCACCAAAATTTGCACCATACTACAATAAAGTGTTCTCAATGTCATTGACTAATTTAGCGGGTAACATACTAGACACACTAGATATTGTGATCTTTTTACTGATCAGATGATCAATCAAAAACTCCATCATCGAAGTCTTGTTCACCAACAAACAACTTGTCCATATTCACTGATTTTGTCAAAGTCACCATCATCCAAAAAAGTCTAGACCTCATCAAAATCTACAAAATCATATTTTATTAGAGAAACTACATCTTTCTCCATCCCTTCTTCCTCTTTTTTCTTCATTTTCTTTTGCTTCCTCATCTTCCTTAGCTTCTTCTTCTTCATCCTCCGAAATGGTAACTATTTACTTCCCTTTATCACTTGTCTTCCTCTTCTTAGGTTCTGAAGAGGAACCACCAAAAACTGCATCCATTCTTTTTTGTTCCAAAGAGAAACCCTTCTTACCAATACTTGGTGATACAACACCTGTAATCATCACACATGTCCCAACATTCTCTTGTACAGACATAAAGTATGCCTTACAAGTATCTTCTTTGTTAAACATATCCAACGCTCTATAAATTTACTTACCAACAAGAATGTCGATCCTCCATTCAATATTTTCTTTACCAGGTAATGACTTCAAGAAATAAAAGACTAAGCACATAATCAATGATCCAAATTTAAATGCATATCCACCTTCAACCTCCATCTTTACATTTTCAAGAAAATTATCCAACAACTTACAAAGATTCATTTGAACATTCTCCTTTACAATCTTATGTGAAATATAAATAGCTAATGTAGAAGTTGAACCATTATGATTTTGAAATTTAATCTTGTAAGAAATGCCATAGGCGACATACCTCACAATCATATCTTCAAGAGTCTTGATAAGAAATGCACACTGATCTTGACCAATCTTAGTCGAATTCTCTACCTCTTGATAGCTTATAGATTTGTTTCCAGGCAATTCACTGACGCTGCATAAACTAGTTGTTGTACTAATTACCTCCTTTGTCACCACATGGGGTTTGTCCAAAATTACGGTTTCATCATGAAACTAACTTAGTACGAACAAAAAAAACTCTCTACTGTCACACTAGGGAAAATCTTCCCAGATATCTAGTCGAAGATTTTGATTCTTTGCATATCTTTTGTAGGTAACCCAAACTCTAATTGCTTGATTCAATTGTGATCAATTTCTTTCAACTCAAACTTCTTCATCTTCTTCATCGTAGATGCACCAACACCATGAACAACCAATTTAGATGTCATAATTTCTCACAAATATCTCTCACCAAGATTCCTTTGCAAATTCTCAAATTTTCTTCTTGCTATAGTACCAAATAATTTTGAAAATTTTGCCTTAAAGCCACGAACCATCATAATAGAATTTTCTGCTGAAAATTAATTATTGCTAACGCAATTCAATTGTACTATGCATATTAATCAATCAATAACTGCAATTATTATTTGTTCATCCAACATACCAGAAGTAAGCTAGTTGCTACTGATATCACCTTAAAGAAAGGGAGTGTATGATTTAGCATGTTAATACTCCCCTTGAGTCAAATCATTTAGCTTAGATGTTGGTATAGGTAGTACCAGGGGCTGGCACCACAAGACTCTCTACATCAACAACTTCCTTCATCTTCCATGTCATGTTAGTTTTCTAAGTTTTACTTGAAATCAAGATATTATTACCATCTCCAGCATTCACTAGAGCATCACCATATCTGCATGTGTTAGCATAATGACCATTCTGACCATATTTGAAACAATTAACATTCCTTCTACCAAATATCACTGATTGAATTCTACATCTACATTGACTAGCCTTGTGACCATAGTTGTGACATACATAGCAATTCCCATGAAAAATATTATTCACTGTACTCTTCTTATCTTGATTTGAAATTTGACTTTGGCACAAACTTTCTTTATGGCCAAACTTATGACAATTAAAACATTGAATTTTTTGTTCCTTTCTCACATTACAATCAAATGTAGTATGACCAAAATTCTTGCAAATATGACAATAACCATTAAAAGATAAGTATCTTTAATCATTTGGTTGTCTTATTGGAGGCCTTCTTGTAGATGTATTCTAATTTTTGACCTTGCTTATCACTTTAGTTTTTGTCCCATCTTCAATCACCTTTTCCTCAGGATCTCAACTTCTTCAATTCCTGACCTAGCCTCTCATTTTCACCTGACTGCATTTTGATGATATTCTTGTTGGAATTAAGGAACATTGAAAGGGAGGGGGGGTGGTGAATCATCATTTTGTAATATTTAACTCTATTAATCTGATTCTTTAGCCACTTAACATATATAATGAAAAATGAGATGTAAACGTATTACACAAACATCCATAACACCATAACACCAATATTTTTTGCATGGAAACCTAGTTAAGGGAAAAACCACGATGGGGATGAACCCAAAAGATAAAAATACTCCGCATAAGTATTACAAAAGGGAATGCACATGTAATCAGGCACACTTCCTAGATCTCACTACCCAAATACAGAAGGCTTACTCCCTATAAGATAATTACAATGTCACAAAGAGTTTGAATTGAGAAACAACATCTACAAATACCAAAGTATAGTTTCAGTTAAGCACAATACATTGATTTCATACACTTCATCACTTATTTCTCTATTACACTATTATGCTCTGGTTTGAACCTCAAATCATTACCTTGCACGTGTGAAATTGTGCACAATCACTATAATTTCCTTCCACACATATTTTTCTCTCAAAATGACCAAGTATATTGATCTTATATATCCACAACAAGAGATTATATCACTTACATGTCAACTTAAGAACACTTGACAAAATGATGAAACATGTACAATCAACCAACTATATTTGAATGTAAATACCAATGTAGACCATAAAAATTGATCATATGTTACCACACATGTTGGTTAAACATCCTCAATCACAAAAATAATCACTAGAATCGCTTCATCAAATCCACATAAGGATCAACTAAACAAGATTGTTGTTCTTCACTATCAACCCAAAAGCTGATACACAGAACCTTCTAACTCGAACACCAAAAATATTGGACCACAAAAATATATAATAAGGTAGACCTCACATCCATAAATATTCCCTTAGGTCCATGACTCAAAATATTGATCTAAGAGTGAGTAACAAACTAAATACAAATCACTGTTATATGCTCTATTCACTGCTAGACTTAGAATAAATCTTCAATTTTCTTTGCAATATGATCAAATAATGCAATGCAGATAGGAAACCAACTTTAGTTGCTATCAATAAAAACATCCAAAGCCCCTTGCAATGTCTCTTGCCAACAATCTCCCCCTTTGGCATTGATGGAAACATAGTGAAAAATGACTAAGTGTCAAAATCAATACCAAAAATATATGCACTTAAAAATTCAAAAATTCTATACCCCCCTGGGATGAATACAACCATGTATACATTTTTCACTACCATGCACTCCCTCTTTGATATCAATAGAAAAGGAAAGGATCTACATACCAAAATTCATACAAAATTCTTATAGATATACCGCATATGTACAAACAAACTTCTTCTAACTTACATCAAATTAAAGATATCTTCAAAAATATTCTTCAATAAGTTTAAATCATTGTCCCAACCTTGCTTAAGACTCTCCAAAACTAAGATGTGCCTGCATAAGAGATACCCTTGCATTTACGCAATCTGAAGATCAAAGGGATCACTAGTAACCATGGAATCTTTGGCTTCTTTTACAACATAAAACATAGTTTCCAACTTTGGATCAATCAGACTCTGAAGTTCACCAACTCTATCAATAATCTTGTCCTTTTCATGCGTCAAAATATTAATCTTGTCAAGAAAATATATTAATTGACCTTATTGATTAGTAGAAGAAACCATAAAAGGATCAAAAGACAAATAAATCTTCTAATAGCTTCTCATTCTCCTTGATCTTATTTTCAATATCATCAACAAATTTAGAAAATGATATACAAGATTTGTAAACATTACCACCTACAGATAAAGAATTTTGAATACTCTTTACACTATTTTCCAAAAGTATCCTATAATTTTCTACCATTACCTTCAACTCATTGGATCTATTGGCATCAAATCCATTCTTGACTTTTATCTCTACTGACTTCTCTAAAGATTTAAAATGATCACTTATAGATTTTATGAGACTCTTCAACTGACTAGAGGGAGAATCATATGAATCCTTGACAAAAGTAGGCATGATATTCTCCAAAACACCAAATGCAAGACCTAACAACTCATTGTCTTCAATGTGAGATCTCAAAATTTCATCTCTTGCCTTAGCTTGTGCAAATGGAATTTTAGTTTTTGGTGGCCAAATTGATAGGCCCTTGAGTAAGTTTAAGATCATCAAACTTCAAACTATCCTTCTCCAGAAATTTCATCACCGTCCTTGTAGTGTCTCTTCCCTCAAATTTTACCTCAGCTAGCTTCTTTTTAGTCACCTTCTCTGCAACTTCTTCACCTTTTATCTCTCCTACAACTTTACCTTTCGTAGTAATAGAAACATTTACCTCAAGAACACTAACTTCAATAGGCTCAAGATCTAGAATAGAGGTGTCATCAACTTGAGCTTCTTCTGTGAAAACTTCAAATTGGTTCTCTTCCAAGATTGTATTTAAGCCCTTCTCTGTCTCCTTCACAACTTCTATCTTCCCAATCATTAGACTATTTATCCTTTATTTTCTCCTAAATTCTTCCTTAGCCTTCTTGAATATAAATTTCATTTCCTCTAATGATATAATCGGACATAGACTGATCAAGACTTTCTCTTTCAATCTCTCATCCTAATCCTTTGCATTCACTCTTCTCATTTCCAGAAGATCAAATAGACCTTTTAAAATCTCAAACATAATCTCAACAAGAGCCCTATTGATTGTATTCAAGTATTTTGTAGTGGCTTCTTCTAATATTATTTTCCCATAATCATCAAACTTATCATATCATTTTAAGAGTGGTTTCAAATTACCATGCAGTGCTACTGTTTCCTCAACATCACCAACTGACATATCAACCTTATCTGAATCAGTCTTCATTTTCTTACTTACCTTCTCATCTTCAAATTTCTTTTCCTTGGAGACCCTTGAACATTTAGTGCCCTTAGACTTTAACTCTTTTACTACTTCATCATATTTTTTTCTTCATTATCTTTATCTGCAACATACTTCCTTGTTCTTTTAACCTTCATCCTCTTTCCTTCTTTACTGGATGGTTTTTCTTGTGATTTCTTCTTGGTGTTGACTAAATTAACATAATCAGATGAGGGCACAAAGCTTCTTGTTTTCCTTGGTCTAAATGAGGAGACATTTAGACTAGCTGCATCAACCTTAACTAGCTTTTCCTTTGCTTCCATTTTCTTCTTCCTAGCTTCCCTCAATGCACGTATTGGAATACCCATACTTTTTGCCAATGTCTCAGACTCCTTTTCTAATTTTCTTACTATCTCACATCTCTTCAATTATTGATACACCTTTAAGTGTTTCTCTACAAAAGTGTCAAACCTCTCTTCTATAGTATCAATAGGCTTTCTCAATAGATGTTGAGCATATCTTTCAAGTATCTTTTCATCAACCTCATACCCCATAGGCATGATCCATGTTTTCCTTGGTTCCATTTGTTAGGAATAAGGTGTCTCAACCTTGGATAATTCCTATTCTTATTATTTGTTTTGTAAAATGTATTTCTTGCAAATAATGTTGATGTGTCGACATCTTGAATTGTGTGTAAGGAGATCATGGCTAAAATGGTTATGACAGATTCCTATGACACGTAAGAGCTATGTCAGGAAGATTCAATGACAGGTTATCTTTGGGAGTAGCCCTAAAAAGTGAAGCGCATGATATAAGCTTTTTTAGAGTTGCGAAGAGAGGTGATGCGAGTGTATGGTTGGAACATTTTTATGCTACCGTGATTTGTCTTCAAGGTTTTGGAAATCTTCTAAAAGAACTTGCATTGCAAGTGTATTGTAAGCTGTAATAGTTTTGATCAATACACTGTGCAGGTTTTGGAGTGCTGGGGTTTTTACCGAAAGGTTTCCCCAGGGTATATCATTGTGTCATTCTCTATTTTTCTGTATGCATGGTATGTGGTTGCAATATCTTTGTTAAAGTAGTTAATGAATCTGAAATTGTAAGGATTTATAAGAATTTGCACAATACTCTCCTATAGAGATTAGCGTAGGAAGTTGTTTTCGCACCTGAGTTTCCTTACACCATTGCTTCCATAAAACATTGATCAATTTTAACCATGAAACAAATAATATCCTGATACTTCTTAACAATTGATTTGGGGATCCTTCTCTAACCTGCATCTCACTCTGAAGATTCTTGAAATAACCCCAAAGAGTACTTGTTGGAGACTTTCTATCAATAATGTATAGAAAATCTCTTATTTTCATTTCTACTAGTCTATCTTTAGACCATTGAGCATTTATAATTCCTTCAACCTCATCATGAAGTAGAATAATAAACACAATATTAGATTATCATACTTGAAAGAGTGCTTCTTATCCTTAATATTTGATAGATTATCCATCAAATGACTCAACAAAAACTCACACAGATTATATTATGCATCTTCCTTTATCATCTAGTAAGAAACATAAATGGTCATACTAGATACTAAATTCTCACAAATAGAATTATAAACCATGTATCCTATGACCATTGAAGAGAAATTTACATTATGTTATATAATATCATTGATTTTCATTTCCCTTTTGTCAAATTTTGACTTGGTTGCATCAGTGACCACTTGATTCTTTACGAACTTAAAAATAGATAAGTCACCAAATGAAAACAAACTAGTTATAGCCAATGAATTCTTTGGTGATCTTAAATGGCCTACTCACCCACATAAATTCTCCATGAATATGAAATGACACATACCAAACCCATTAATTTTCATCAAATAGAGGGAATTTGATAACCTGAACAAATTTATTCTCCTCTGACATTTTGAATTCATCCTTAAGCTTAAAATCTATTGATAACTTGTCCAAATAAAGATTTATGATCTTTGAAGTTCTTAAATCCTCAAGATTTTCATGTATGTATGCCCCAATATCCTCAACATGAAGAACACCATATGTGATGAAGGGTGGTCCCCTTAATACCACAACCACATAAGAGAAATAGAGAAACAACAACAATAATATGCAAGAACAAAAAATTGGCTTCTTATTATCTCCACAAATGTGGAATTACAAACTTTCAGAATTACAATATGCAAAGCCACATGGGCATTCCCTTACAATATTTTGTAGGACAAAGCCTCAAAATCAATACCCAGATCTACTACCCAGAACTATTCTGAACTGCCTAAGACAATAATACAGCCTTCCTTATATAGGCAATTATCCATCGCCTGGGAAGGTTCCAGAATTTTAGCCAATAAGGCCGACCAAACTTAGAATTATTTTATTTTACATTTTATTACATCATAGTCGGCTCAAGATAACCTTTGAAACCCGAACAGAAATTTTGAAGAAAATTATTTTCTGCCATTTCAGATGGCCCAACTTCTGAAGACCATAAGTCATCACCCGTTGACCCGATCGGCTATTATAACCCCATTTCGGAAACACCACGAAGCGCTCTACAGGCTTGACCCGCGCAAGCGCCCGTCACCAAAATTTTTGACCTCATCCGGGGCCTCTAAAGCCTTCAAAACTGAGTTCAAAGTTTCTGTACCCTGCTACCAGTACCGAAAATCTTCAATATCTTCCAATATACACTTGATCTGGCAATGAAACTTTACTGGTAGACTTACATGACCAAAATGAACCTCCAAGAAAGAAATCAGATCATTCTGAGCTCATGCAAAAATTACCAAAAATAGTAACTTTCCATAAATAGCAGCTCTGCACTAAAATAGCCCTTATTGAATACAAAAACAGAAATATTTTTGGGTGATGCAAGATTGCTCTTACACCCAGGATGCTCCTGCATCAATATGGAACAAATGAAAATACACCTAACAGATCATCTTCTACTAATTTAAAGGGGAACCTCTTGAATTTAGGCCTAGGTCTTTTAATGATATCAACAACCTTTGGAGTATCCATCGTAAAAATTGAAAGTTCACAAACTTTACAGAGAAATACCTTTTTCATCAAATTGGGGTTTACATGAAAATCACTTTCATGCCTTTGATCTCAAGAAATTTGTTTTCAGAGCTCTTTGTTTCACTTCCCCTTTGAATTTGAAGTGACAAATGACAAGGTAAAATTACCTGTTATCATTCGTACACCTACTTATTTTTGTAATAAATGCACTTTTCCCTAATCCTTCTGGATACCTTATTACTCAAACCATTTCATAAATATTCTGAGGAAGTTTCACAGATTAATATTACACATGCAATCGGTACGAACATAAAGCTGAAAATTGTAGATCAAGAACTTTATCGATAAGAGCATCAACAAAACTAATAAACACATTGAGAAGAGAAAAAAATATTCCAACTATGTGCAACATTTGTGGACACTATGGACATATGGCGATGAACTGCAGATTAAGGAATCTAAGAGGAAATTTAGGACCATGGAGATCAACTGGTATGGTATGTTTTATCTATCACAAGTATGGACATATGGCACAAAACTGCAGATACCGACAAGCCAACAATGCATATAAAAAAGGAAAAGTTGTAATTAATCTAGAACGAGTGAAAAATCATGTGAGGACAAAGTGGATCAAGGAGAAAGTCAACAAGCAATAATAAATCCCTCTAACCTCTAGGAGGAGGACTCGTCATCAAACTAAGAAAGTAAGTTTTTTCTTAGGGACCGATAAGAAATTTCTAAATTTACTTGTCCCTTTACAAGATAAGATAGGATGGATCGCATGTTAGCATATTATAGATAGAGTAGAAATCATACTGGACACACTTAATGGAAATCAATTAGTATTGGATATTATTGTTTTATCATTTTGAAGATAAATAGTTATTGGTGAAAAAGTTTCACTATCGTAGTGAAAGGAAGGTAATCGATAGAAAAACATCGGACACAAGAGATGACTATCGACAGAAAAGTTACCGTTGAAGACATTTATTGCATAAATAGTCATTTGCACACTTTTTGATAAATAAATATGTGTCGACACTATTCCGTTGTACTTATTTTCTAAATAAATCATCTGAGAAGCATCTAAGAGACTAGAGCAATCTATTGTGAAGTATTATCAACAAGAAAACATTAAAAAGTGATTAAAAGTATTTGTGTGCCCTAGTTTAGCAGAGTTAGTTAAAGTACAGAGAAATCACTAATAGACGACATGTATTTAAAAAATATTTTGAGCACAATGGCAACACATATTCAAAACCCTTTAGTCGTAAGCATCAATGATGAGCCAATACCAAGATTCAAATTGTACCTATTGAAGGTAACGGAGAAATGCAATGTTGGAGCTCTATCATTGTTACCTCCAAGAGTTATCCTTATAGAGGATATCAAAAAAATATTCACAACAAGGTTGTAGAATTGGGAGATGAGGAAATCAAAAAATTATACTACACAGAGCTGAGCGTTGAGGGAAATTTAAAGTGTGAACACAAACATCTAGAGACTAAAGGATTAACACATATGGTATTTCTACCAAAATTTAATGAAGAATGGATTAGATATGTGTTGATTTGCATGCATGAATAATTTGTGGTTAGACGAGGAGAAGCCAATCAAAATAATGAAAGACCTAATTTGTATGGCACTAGAAAATTTTGACCTAAATTTTGACGAGAAAAGGTCAAATTTGCTACAGGTATTAGTCAAATTTACGACTATCACTGTCGTCGATATTTTTTTGTCAAATTATCTACATAGTGATTTATCATCAAACTTTCGACGCCTCTAGTCGTCGAATTATCCACCAGAACCACCTTTTGGAAATAGAAGAATGGACCATCCACCTCGACAGGGTCAATTTGTGTTGACGTCTAAATTTTGACCATTTCCTCATCATTGTCGTCAAGTTATCCACGTATGTTCGTGGAAACTTGCGTCGAAGGTATGGCATTTCGGTCGACAAATTGCTTGTCTTAAGGTCGAAAGTTCGACGAATATAAAATTTTGTTTAAAAAAAAAATTGTACACTAGTAGGTGTCCCCATTATGTTTGAAGCAATTTCCCAAGTGTGTTGTAAATCCCTACCCATAGTATGTGCTATTAGTGTTACCCCTAGTGCCTTTATTAAGACATTTCTCACATTTTGGGCTTCCGAAGAAGATCTATACCCTCACCTAGGTGCCCCTCTGGTGGACAATAGAAAAATAAAACTGATTAGGAAGCTCTATTTTCTAAGATATAACTCAAGCTTAACAATTGGACCTTTAGATCACTCTCCTTTTTAGGAAAAACCCTTCTCATAAAATTCATACTTCAATCAATGCACCTTTAGACATAAGTATAGGGCTTTTTTATTGTTTCTTCCTATGAATCTCTAGGAAAAATTGACCCTATCTTGATGTCGACGGTCCTAGCCTTAGTAGTCTTGATTTAGGATCCTGATCGTACCACACCATAAGAAGAGAAGATCCCACCCTGACAAAGTCTAGTAATAAGAGAATTACCTTTTTGTGTAGTGAGTGAAGGAGAGGAAATTAGAGAAAGGAATTAGACATGAATGTGAGATAGAAAATGAGGATGCACAAACAGGAATGATCCATATGTTTCAAGATACAAAAATCTCCTAGATAGACAAAGGGTCCACAAACAGTGTGATGACTGTCCCAACTAGAGAATCATAAATCTTATATTGCATGATTGGTATTAGTACTGTGGAAGGTACAAGAACTGGTTTTGGATTGCACCAAGACCTTTATAGTGCAATACGAACTGCTAATATGAAAATCTCACAACTAGATACAGCTGCCCCAAGTAAGGCATGAGTTTGCATAATTGGACAAGTTGAAAGGTTCCATGAAGAACCTAAAATATAAAGTTGTGATTCTCTAGTTGGGACAGTCATCGTACTATTTAGAACAAATATGAAGAAATATGAATATGAAGAAATAGTACTACTGTCTAGGATATTTTTGTACCATTCTTTGGCACTTTCTTTTAAGGAATTCACAAACAATTTTATCATGGCATACTCATTGTCTGTCTCATATTCATGTGTAGTATTGATGAAATAACTTAGATGTTCTTCCCCAATTACTGCATTATTACCTTGGAACATATGAATCATTACTTTTATTTCAACTATTGGTACAGTTCAATGGATTGGAATGGATATGGGACAGTCATCACACTATTCCCCTAAGCACTATGGCTTTTCCTTCTCATCCACAAGAAACTATTATAACATCATTCTAAACTCTTCTATACTCTACCCATATCCATTCCAATCCATTCATACTTCTACACAAACAAATTAACTCACCTACGCGCAGTCTACAAAAGAATATTTTTTAGACATTGTAGCTTCAATCTTCCTGTACGCGTGCAAAATATGGAAACATAGACATTGTGTGAATTTGTGTATAGAATGATACAAAGATATGTCATCTAATGGAATGGAATGATTGCTGCAAATGCACAATAAATCTGTTCAAAAGGCACGAGAGTATGGTGATTTATATCAGATAGTATAGCTGCAAATGCCCCTATGGACATGCATGCAACTGTGGAAGCATGAAACAAGAGTGTTTGTTGCTCAAAGAGATAATGCAAGATCAATTGTCAAAGATTTATCCAAAAAATCATCTTGTTTTTAATTCTTTCTTGGTCTATTATTTATCCAGCTGCACAAAGTTTCAATTCAAATCTTTAAGAAGAAATTTTTAGTCCTTGGTTGAATGGACACAATGGAGATTTGGGAAAAGGATTAGAGTAATGTGCAAGTTATTTTTAGATTCGATTGTGTGAGTAATTTTTATCATCAATTTTTTGGATTAGGTTCTATGATCTATCATCAAGATGCAAGAGAACAAAAAGAAAAGATTTTGAATTCGATTGTGTGAACAATTTTTACCATCAATAATTTGGATCCCACTCTGTGATCCATCATCGAGATGCAAGAGGAAAAAAAGAAAAGAAAAATAAGAATGATGAATCACAGAATGTGATCTAGAAAAACTATCCCACAATATATATAAATTGTAGAAATCTAATAATTTAAAAGATTAGAGTTGATCAAATTCCAAGAATGAAGACAACCAATCTGAAATAATGAACTATAATCACAAAGGGTTGATGCTTTTGCAAAGTTTATGTAGTGAAGGAAATCTGAAGTTTATCACTGCTGCCCGTGGCATTATATAATGTCCATTAATGGTATTGGTTTATATAGCAATTTAAGACATTATCGAAGCACCAAACTATAATAGATGACAATGTTAAAGCTGCAGATCACAAAATGAAAAGAGAGTTATGAAAGTGGCATGAGATGCTTTGATTGGATGAGTTATGACTGATTACAACAACAGTATGAAAAGCAATGTGTAAGTTCAAAACATTTTGACAAAGATGAATTTGCATCACAAACAAAGTTGTAATACAAAAATAATAGATTGCAGGGGGTAAAAATAATAGAAATCACTGCATATGGTAGAGGTTCAATTGTAAAACTTTCTTATATTATGATGAAATCATTGTTTACAGCCAAAGTTTGATAAAATTGCAGCTACAATGAGAAAGAAATTTGTGTTCAATGTCAACATTTGTTCATGGGGACTTGTAATAAAGATGCATTTCACTATTTGAAGAGTTCAAATGATTGATGAAGTTGATATCTGAAGTTATATAAGGGGTTGCTTCAAGTGTTTGAAAATTGCATAATAAAAGGTGTTTTATTTCATTTGAAGTGACAGTGAAAGTTGTGGTTGTATTGAATTGCAGTCCATATATAAGGAGAATTAGAGGTAGTGTTATGAGATGGCACATAATGTACTTGCATAGTAATGAAAAATTGATAAGCCATTGAATTTATGAAAGGTAATGTATTGTTGTTCTGGATCAAGAATGTGCTGATAATTAGATAGGGGTGTAGAATCTGGATGGAAACATTATTACTAGTGTTACAAGTTGAAAATGTTATTGATAATGTTGATGATGTATGTTCAAGTGCAGTTGTTATTGGAGGAATGATTTCATTTGGGAAAATAGAAAATAATAGTTTCACAAGAAATGGGTAAAGTTATGATGTGACTTCTATTAGTGATTTTCAGAAAGAGGATGGATACTCTTATTCCATATACAAGAATAACAGTGCATTCAATGAACAAATGAAATCAAGTTGCTCCCAATATGGCTAACTGATATTTGTAGAGTGTGGAGCAAAGTTTTTTTACTAGCAAAATAAAATTTGTGACTTGCATAGAGGAGAATATGTTTTAGGAATTGCACAGAATTTTTGATGGAGGATTCAAATCTGTGAGGCTGCTCAGTAGAGGCATGAAGTTTGCAAGCAACCAATTAGTGAAGGTCCACCATAGAGACGTTTTAGCAATCCGATACAGATGCACTGAAACCTTTTTGACTAAGAACCCAAGATTGAAAAATAGAAATGAACATAAACATTAATGTGCAGTATGAAGTGGTTCAAAGAATTTCCAGTAATGATTTGAAGTGCATCAACAGCACAGAGACAGGTATCTATTTTTACTGACAAGTTTGCTTTATTTTTTCATGTGAAATTACAATATTAGTGCAGATTTGATTGAAGGAGTTTTGTGAATTGAAATTATTATGTTGCAATCCCTATGCGCAGTCATGTTTTGGATTGCACCGAGACCTTTATAGTGCAATACGAACTGCTAATATGAAAATCTCACAACTTCTACACAAAAAAATTAACTCACCAAAATGTTGTCATTCTGGGACAATCATTATAGGGACAATGACCAATCTTTCAATCAAATGCACCTTATGTTTGATGTGTACTGGTGGTAACTTTCTCACTGTAGTGATGAATCTATTGTTTAAATCAGCTACACATGAATATGAGACAGACAATGAGGATGCACAAATAGGAATGATTCATATGTTTCAAGAAACAAAAATCTCCTAGCTGATAGACAAAGGGTCCACAAACAGTGTGATGATTGTCCCAACTAGAGAATCATAAAGTGTTGAAATTGGGAAAGATAACACATCCAACTCTCTAGGTATGACATACCCCAACAAACTTGGACATTCTCGTGTACAGAACTAGCATGTCCACAAAACATGAATGAGAATAAGGTGAAAATCCAAAGTCCATTGGTTGGGATTTCCAAAGAGAGAAGGCATGAGATGATTGAGGATTGTAGTCTTCTAACAATGTAAATTTCACTTTGAAAACTAATATCAATGCTTTAGTTATTTTCTTGTCAAGAAAAATGATCTCCTTTTGCTCTCCTAAATTATGGTATGAGTTTTTTGATATTAACAAAAAAGTGCCATCTTCTCTCAATTTTTGATAGCAAAGATGCAGCAACAAAGGGATGATTTGGAGAAACATTATGAATGGATATAGGCTATAAGCATGAATCCAGATTAGAATGTCACATAATATCATATAAAGAACAAAAACAACATAAACTTGTAATCATAGCATCATGATCATATCATTGTTTCATCATATGCTTCAAGTTCAACATCAAAATAATAAAATGTCAAATGATAAATCATAACATCAAGTTCAAGTAAAGGAAATAGAGCCTGTATAACCATATTTGTTTGTCATACCCTTTTTGCAAGGAACTCAAAAATTATTCAAATTAAACAAGTATGAACTGTAAGAGACTAAGAAAGAAGGCAAAGGTGTTACCTCACTAGGATGATAGTAATAATGAGACAAAGAACCATGAAGAATAAATCCAAGGAGACCAAATATGAACATCCAGGTTCGTTCAAATTCAAAAATTGGTTTGCCTTCGTAGCACTGTCAAGTCAACAGCATGAGCATTATTTTGTGTCTAGAGTGTCATCAATGTTTTTAAATGTAGAATGAAATGGTTGTAAGTATGCATTTCTACCACATGTAAATGATTTTGAGATATAGACCTGTGCAATCCAATCTCCCAAGGAATAGACAGCACCACTTATCACCATCTTTGCCAAAATAGGATTTGTCATAAAGCGATGTTAGAATAGTTACTAAAATGGTCATACATTATGTTCTTATAATAAAAGAATACTTTGACTTAAGAAAAAAATTGCACAATATTAAAACATGACATTGTGCTTTAAAAACTAAAAAGGTACCTGTAACGAAGAACTTCATTTCGACTTGCTAATTGGTTGTCACTATTAACTCTAAGGTTATCTTTAAAGTTTGAGCTTCACTTGGTTTCGAGAATAGTTTAATATTCTCTACTAAACAAGGCCAACCACGTGAAGTCTGCAAGCAACCAATTAGTGAAGGTCCACCATAGAGATGTTTTAGCAATCCAATACAGATGCACTGAAACCTTTTCAACTAAGAACCAAAGATTGAAAAATAGAAATGAACATAAACATTAATGTGTAGTATGAAGTGGTTCAAAGAATTTCTAGTAATGATTCGAAGTGCATCAACAACACAAAGATAGGTACCTATTTTTACTGACAAGTTTGCTTTATTTTTTCATGTGAAATTATGATATTAGTGCATATTTGATTGAAGGAGTTTTGTGAATTGAAATTATTATGTTGCAATCCCTACGCGCAGTCATGTTTTGGATTGCACCAAGACCTTTATAGTGCAATACGAATTGCTAATATGAAAATCTCACAACTTCTACACAAATAAATTAACTCACCAAAATGTTGTCATTCTAGGACAATCATTATAGGGACAATGACCAATCTTTCAATCAAATGCACCTTATGTTTGATGTGTACTGGTGGTAACTTTCTCATTGTAGTGATGAATCTATTGTTTAAATCAGCTACACATGAATATGAGATAGACAATGAGGATGCACAAACAGGAATGATTCATATGTTTCAAGATACAAAAATCTCCTAGCTGATAGACAAAGGGTCCACAAACAATGTGATGACTGTCCCAACTAGAGAATCATAAAGTGTTGAAATTGGGAAAGATAACACATCCAACTCTCTAGGTATGACATACCCCAACAAACTTGGACATTCTCGTGTACAGAACTAGCATGTCCAAAAAACATGAATGAGAACAAGGTGAAAATCCAAAGCCCATTGGTTGGGATTTCCAAAGAGAGAAGGCATGAGATGATTGAGGATTGTAGTCTTCTAACAATGTAAATTTCACTTTGAAAACTAATATCAATGCTTTAAATCTTTTCTTGTCAAGAAAAATGATCTCCTTTTTCTCTCCTAAATTATGGTATGAGTTTTTTGCTATTAACGAAAAAGTGCCATCTTCTCTCAATTTTTGATAGCAAATATGCAGCAACAAAGGGATGATTTGGAGAAACATTATGAATGGATATAGGCTATAAGCATGAATCTAGATTAGAATGTCACATAATATCATATAAAGAACAAAAACACCATAAACTTGTAATCATAGCATCATGATCATACCATTGTTTCATAATATGCTTCAAGTTCAACATCAAAATAATAAAATGTCAAATGATAAATCATAACATCAAATTCAAATAAAGGAAATAGAGCCTATATAACCATATTTGTTTGCCATACCCTTTTTGTAAGGAACTCAAAAATTATTCAAATTAAACAAGTATGAACTGTAAGAGACTAAGAAAGAAGGCAAAGGTGTTACCTCACTAGGATGATAGTAATAATGAGACAAAGAACCATGAAGACTAAATCCAAGGAGACCAGAACTGAACATCCAGGTTCATTCAAATTCAAAATTTGGTTTGCCTCCATAGCACTGTCAAGTCAACAGTATGAGCATTATTTTGTGTCTAGAGTGTCATCAATATTTTTAAATGTAGAATGAAATGGTTGTAAGTATGCATTTCTACCACATGTAAATGATTTTGAGATATAGACCTGTGCAATCCAATCTCCCAAGGAATAGACAACACCACTTATCGCCATCTTTGCCAAAATAGGATTTGTCATAAAGCGATGTTAGAATAGTTACTAAAATGGTCATACATTATGTTCTTATAATAAAAGAATACTTTGACTTAAGAAAAAAATTGCACAATATTAAAACATGACATTGTGCTTTAAAAACTAAAAAGGTACCTGTAACGAAGAACTTCATTTCGACTTGCTAATTGGTTGTCACTATTAACTCTAAGGTTATCTTTAAAGTTTGAGCTTCACTTGGTTTCGAGAATAGTTTAATATTGTCTACTAAACAAGGCCAACCACGTGAAGGTGGAAGCTCATTTGGCCCCTCCCCCCCCCCCCATAACATTACTCTAAATTCCCCATTAACATTTAATAACATTCATTCATTCATTCATCCATTTTTGAAATATAACATTCAATCATTATAATCACATGATAACATTCATTAACACATAAAATTCATTAACACACAACATTCATGAATAATTCATTAACACAAAATTTATTAACATGCAACATTCATGAATAATTCATTAACACATAAAATTCATTAACACACAACATTCATGAAGAATTCATTAACACATCATTCATCAACATTACTAGTACAAAATTACATCCATTAAGACAACGTTCTTTCATTAGCAAAAAATGTTAATTACAATCATTTCTTTTTGGGTTTCTTGCTATTTTTTTTAATCATGTAATTTCTAAGAGGAAGATCAATGTCCTTGTCATTCCCTTCCTCTACTGGTTCTAATTCCAACGCATGTCTCCTCCTCATCTGTTTAGGAACACGAGGCCGCTGCGCCAAAGGGGGGTCCGCTGCAATAACAACTACTTCATGAGTTAAATTCACACCATTTTATATTAGTGAATTATGAGTATTTATTTAAGTAAAAGAACTATAAATCAAATAATTAATTTAAAAGAACAAAACATAGATTTTCTTTACCTGAATGTGCCACATGATCTACATGGTGATCAGTCTGAACATCCTCTGGCACTCGTTCAGCATGACATGGTTCTGTATCCTCTAAAATATACACAAAAAGGTTACACCAAGTTCAATTTAAGATGTTAAATTGTATTAATAATTACATAATTAGTTTTAAATAGAAAATGAGCACTTCCATGGACAGTATGCACATCAGGGGCTTCATGATGCGGCGTATGATCTGTGTCACGATTAAGAGGCTACATTGCAATGTCATGCACATTATTATCAAATAGATTGTTGCTCAAGTATTCAATTTCTAATATATTTTTTGGCATATTTACCTGTGCACATGATGCAGGACACTCTTTGGTTGGGCCACTAGAAGCTTGCCGTAGGCGTTCAACCACGGCTTCATAGCCTTCCTTGAAGGCAATTTTTTTGTGTTCTTCCGTGGCCTCTAAATTAAAATCAGAGCCCTGCATTTTTTTATTAAACAAAATTATTTGCATTTTATAAATAATTTTTCTCTACAATTCATTTACTGCTACTTACAATTCGTGCTTTAATTTTTGAATATCCACTAGAGCCAAGTCTGTGCTGCCCAATCTTTTGCAGCCTGGCCTTTGTTGTCTTTGATGTGTCCTGCAACCTATGAAAAGTTTGAAATATGTTAGATGATATAGATATAAATATCACTAATTAGTGCATTATTACATTGTACTAGTAGTTAATACTATTGCATATCTTCTCACATTTGTTGGTGTAATTCCTCTTTGAGCATCCCCTTTCTCCTTTGCATCCAAAATGAACTCATTCCAATCCCTCACTGGAATAAAGGGAGGATGCTCGTACTTTGGGTTATGGACGAGACTCTTTCTATATAAGTCCCTCACAGTCTTAAGATGTTTGCAAGCTCTTTCTAAAATTTTCTTCTCATCAAAAATATTATTACCAAACTCATGCTCTAAATCTTTAATGAGCTGATCTTTTAATTTTTTTTCTTGCAAGTTCCACCTTTTAAGAAAAAACACAAAATTGTTAGATATAGCTAGTAAAAGAAAAGACCCGAATGAAAGGAAAAATGTTGTACCAATTAATGATATGAAAAAAAAATAGTGGGATAAAGTTAGTTCACTTATGATTTTCCACCTTGTACGTATGGTGGGCCCGAATATTTGCAGTGCGAGGTCATAAAGCTTCTTATAAAATGAATCATTTCCTACAAAAAATGTCATGGGATAATCAATCCAAAGCTTGTTATGAATAGGTAAATACATATTACAATATAAAAAATAATTATTTAAAGTACCTAGAAGCTTAGGACATTTTAAAGGCATTGATTCATCATTGTCAATCAACAATGACATCTGCATAACTGTCGTGCTAGAAACACAGGTAGCTCCAGGAAATGATGGTGAATTATCACCAATACATGTACTATGATCTGTATCTGGCGTACCAAATAGTGGCACCGGTGTACCTCCTACTCCAAAAAAATAATCCACTATGTGATGCACCAAAGATTAAAGTACAAATTATCAACTCATAATTAACACAAAACCAAATATAGCAAAACAAGGATTTACCAGCTAGAATAGACTGTGAAGGCGTTGATGTTTGCATGCCCCTTGTTGCCGACATTGCACTCGAAAATCTTGAATGGATGTCCGTCGACCTCCTAAGAGTAGTCTCCTACACTTGATGACCTGAACAATACATTGTTAGCAAAGACATTCTGAAATAATAAAAGTAAGAGTTAAGAAGTTTTTGAATGTTCCAAATAAAAAATTCCTTGTAACTTGTCAACTAAAGGATTATTTTACTAGTGGCGGCCGGAGCTCTGCTAGTACCAGCCTCACCGCATTGTCCTTGACAAGGTTCTGGATTAGTTGCCAAAAAATCCTGTAACAAGAACACATATTACATATTTTACTTCACAACATAAAAGAGTATAAAATATAAACCTTTATTGAACTTTTGTTATAACTAAAGATTCATTACTGCTTACTTCATAATGACATGCTTGAGCTCTCAATTCAGATAGCCTCTTTATCATCTCCTCGGTTGGAATATTTGCTTCATCCAAAATTCTCATTATTTCTAAATTGATTTTTTTTATTTTTTTCTTCAACATAATTGTTACATTAGGTGTTTCTGCTATATCATCATCAGAAGGGGTAGCTATTGCCTCTGTATTTACTGCAGGTGCTTTTCCCCTATCCTGAACATCAAATTGTGACAGGAATATCAGTAAAACTATCATAAAAACTCCAAAACTGTAAATAAAATAACGTAATAATATAACATTTTTCAACTATCTAATTTGTACAATTTCAATAAGGTTTACCCCTGCTGAAGAATGGGTGGGAGGAGCATCCTCGTGGCCTCTATCATGTGCGGGATCCATATTGTCCTGTGACAAAGATTAAACATAAAAACTTCAGTTAACTGAAAGCAATAGACTTAGCAAAAAAAAACTTATTAATAAAATGGTATATAGTACTTACCACCCTCATGATAGTAACTTTGTTTGTATCTATGTGATTTAAATGGTAATCTATTAGTAGTTCTTCCCCTACACTTATTGATTTTATCGCACATACAAAAACTTGATTCCCCTCACATGCCTCAAATATGCAATTGGGTTGCTTATTAGTTGAGGAAGGTCACGTACTATTTATAAAACCCATAATATTACCTGTTGCTTTTGGTCTCCCATCAATGTACATTGCAAATCTTTTACTTTGATCATTTTCTTTCCATTGTATATAATTAGCTGATAGTGCATACCTACACATACTTTTTTTATATTGAACAATCTGCATCCAATCATTGTAATTGTAACACGGACTGACATACTTGAACAATTCAACAACTTTGTTGTAACATACCTTTATCTCATCCATGGAAAATAGGCCCAAACCATGTAATGAGGATGGAGCAATGCAATATATCCTCTCATTAACACAAAAATCAGTGTTAATTGGAGGTAGCTCATTAAGTACCCATTCTTTCTCAATGTGTGTGTACCGAAAGGGCACCTTGATGTCGCCTTTGGTCTCATCATCATAGGAACATGACCCCCCATTATCAAGGAAAAATTGCATGCTTTTATCAATTTTTTTTCTAATCTTTTGACCTCTAGTTGATCTCCCTATTTTAGTCGTACTACATGTAGAACTTTCATCTACCATTCCCTAATTTCTCTCATTCGATGTAAATAGATCTGACAAGTACCTACTTGGTGGGTCCTGCAATCCATCAAATGAGATGTAAAATGTACTAAGTTGAAAGTGATTATATAATTATATTTCTATACAGTTCTTCTTTGTCTATATATACATTATATGATTATATAATATGTTTATTTATAACATACGTGCTCAGTGATAAATAAGAAGAATATAAGAAAAATATGTCTATTTATTGACTTATACCTGTTGATCCATGTCACTGTGCATGATCCACGCCAAAGGGGTCAAATTTCTTGCATATGTTAATCATTTATCTTAAGTTAGCTAAAAATTACATGATACATATGCTACAAATAACTTAGAAGACAACGTGAACAATATGCAACATCATAAACATGAACAAATTTACCTTATATATGGAATGCAAGATCGTCAACAGAAGGGGTGATGATGTCTGTAGTCAATTACCTATTTGCAAAAAGGGTGATAATCAAACACAATACAAACATTGTTAATTATAAATCACATATGTTGTAATCATTAGAATTGAACACAATAAATATGTAATCATTACAATTGAAAGTGATAAATCATGTCAATCATTTCATTGATCATTTCAATTATGTCATTGATCATCATCATCATCATCATCATCATCATCATCATCACCATCACCATCATCATCATCACCATCATCATCATCTTGATCTTCATCATCTGCTTCTTCATCATCTTCAATATCTTCTTCCATAACATTATACTTTATCGGTCTTCCTCTTGGATCATGTCTAACAACAAATGACCAACTCTGTTTATGTGGAACCTCTGAGTAAAACACTAGGTCACATTGGCTTGGAAGAACATAGGGCTCATCTCCAACTGGCTCAAATGACCTTGTATTAATCATTGTAAATCCATTATCATGTTGAATAACAGTTCTATCTTGATCATTTTGATTTAGTCGTAACCTGTACCATTTTACGACAAATAGAACTACTTTGAAGGAGTTAAAGTCACACTCAATTATATCATCCAAGATGTCATAGTATTGATTTTGAGATTGTTGAGGATGTATGTCATTTCTAGATGATATATTGGTGACCTCGAAAGCTGCAGTTATCCCAAAATCACATATTTTCTTTGTGTCATCCAACTTTTTTATGTGAAATTTGTGGCCATGATAGTACATAGCTTTGTGGTGCTTGACCTGCAATTTTTCAAGCATGTGTAACTTATTTACATTGTGAGTTGATACGAAACATACGTCGAGTCATGATCATTAATAAATTTTTACGTACCTCGCCACCTCTTAAACCTGTGCTAGATCAATTACCATTGACGTAACATTGGAATCTCCATTACGATGAGCTTCTCTAACCAATGAAGCAACACCTTCCCATGTTAATGAGAAACCGATTTGTTGACATCGTTTAATCCATACCGTCATCCAATCAAGATTGTTCGTAATATACAAATGTATTGCATCCCACTCTCGACCAACTGTATCAAAAAGAATACACCAATTATAAATAACTTATATTGAAGATTTATAAGAATTAATTAACTACAGCAACATCTTAGATTTACCTCTCACTTTCCTCAATCTACCTTTGCCCATCAAGTACTCCCCTTTGAATTTGTTAATGGAGTTGGGATCCCAAATATGATCTACATGGATCTTTGCTGCAAACTTAGGAAGATATTCAGTAATGTACACCATGGTCTGGTATACCATATATCCCTCCACCATAGAACCCTTAGGATGTGCTCTCTATCAAACCAAGTCTTTCAAAAATTTCAAGTGCCTCTCAACCATCCACATTGACATAGTTGGTACAGGTCCACACAATTCAATCTCCTCAACTTGATGTATGAGGTAATGTTCTTGTGCATTGAAAAAAGTTGAAGGTAGACACTTTTGCATTTCACACATAAGAAGAGGAATTTTTCTCTTCCAATATTTTATATCTTCTTTATTGATTTCTTTAGATGACAACCACCTCATTTATTTTTCAAGATCATATATAACTTGTTTGACACTGTTGGTGAAGTGGTGTGGGAGAGATAGAGGTAGAACGTACTGTAATATTTGTAAAATGATCTTGTCAATATTTTATAAAAGAATGCAATGAAAACTACATGCAATATACAAATATATAGTGAATACCTTAATAAATGTATATAACATGAATTACCTTAATAAATATATGCCAATCGTATGTTTTCATCCCTAGCCCAAATTCACTTTTCTTTGATATGAGATCATTTATGTTCACAGCAAATCCTATGGGAAATCGTATTTTTTTTATTACTTCTTTTATAGCATTGCTTTGTTGCTCCAACAATAACCAACTAAGGGCACTTGTATCAATCTGGTCTCCATTGTTATTTGATCGAATGACATTTTTCATTGCATGGTTGGATTCTTCAATGTCACTACAAATTTTGACAATTTGGTCTTTGTCACGCCTTCCATCCAAGATTTTCCATAATGTCTCTGTTACATTCTTTCCAATATGCATAGGATCAAACAAATGCACAATTGGGAGTTGCTCATAGTACGGTAACCTAGTAAATTGTGTAGGATAACTTTTCAGTCCTTTTGGAAGTTGGTCATTGATGCCTTGACGACCTTCACAAGCATCAATTACATCATCAGTAAACAAAACACAATATCAAAATATAAATTTGAAACAAAAACCATCAGATGGAATGACATTACCTCGACGATTTATTTTATTGTATGCTAACTTCCATAGGTGAGGTGTCATTCTCTGTGGCTTTGATGTAGTCTCTTCTTTCCCATTGAAAAGATGTTTTTTGGTAATTCGGTACTTATGATTTCTGTGGAGAAAGTGTTTATTCTCATCGAACACCTGCTTTCTTAAACTTTTTGAATGATGAGATTTCATCTTTGGACCACAAACTGGACATGCAAATTTTCCCTTTGTTTGAAGACCTACAAGATCATGTATAATTGGATTAAATGTGTTAACTTTGTGTTGGCACTATAACATACCAAAAAAGAGGTGTTAAGAAGAGAACATACCATAAAAATGTGTTAGCCCAGGGGCATCATGTATTGTCCATACAAGCATTGCATGAAATTGAAATTGTCTTTGTCTTATTGGTCTAGAGATGTCATACATAGTAACCCCATTCCATAACACCATCAACTCATTGATAAGGGGCTCAATATATACATTGATATCTTTAACTTAGTACTTACCTAGTTGAATGAACAAAAATATTACATAATTATTATGAACATTTTGATGGATTATTAATAATAAATTAATTTAGATGACCATTAAATCAAAAAATACCTGGAACAATCAGTGCCAACATTATGTGCCCCTCTTTATGGACAACCAAGGAGGTATGTTATTGTTGATAACAAAAATAGGCCACACTGAGTAAGTAGATCTCATCTCTCCAAAAGGATTGACACCGTCTGCTACCAATGAAATCTTGAGATTACGAGGTTTTTCTTTAAAGTGTGGCCATTTTTCCTCTATTTCCTTAAATGTTGAACCATCTGTAGGAATTCACATAATGTCATCTTGAATTCTATTGCGTGCATGGTAATCCATAAATTTTACCAAGCTATTGCACCTAAATAATCATTGCAGACGTGGAATAATGGGAATATGCCAAAGAACCTTGCGAGGCACCTTTTTTGTTATTCGATCTGATTTATATCTACTAATATGACAAATAGGGCATTCTATTGCAAATTCATGCTATTTATGATATATAATATGATCGGTCAGACATGCATGTATTGTTTGATACTCCATTCCAATATCTTTCATAATGGTAGATAATTCTCGATACGAGCGAGATAGAATGTTTGATGGTGGTAACAAACACTCACCTATCAACCAAAGACCAAAAATATAATTTGTTAATTTAAAGAATATTAATTGCTACATGATTCACCCAATGTTAATTGTAAGGGAATTACGATTAAAATAATGAAAAAAGATAACATACGTGTCATTGCTACATTGAATAAACCATTCATAACCTTCAAGTTCACCAACAACAATACAGTGGCAAGAAGAGTTATTTTGGAGCCTTCATATAGGGGCTCGTGTGCCTTCTCAAGTATAGGCACATCAAGCTCTACGTCAACATCATCATCATCATCATCTTGATCATCGTGATATTCTTCATCATCATGGTCTTCTTCCATGGTATCATTACCTTCTACTTCTATATTCACACCTCCATGTGCCCTCATTTGGAAATCCACATTCTTTGGATTGTCATGGTCCATAACATGAAACTCAGGGACGTTGACCTATATGAAAATGATGACCTTATATTAACCATGACCATGATGTCATCATCAAATCATGTCTTATGTATTTTATAAATTATTAAAATACATACCAAGGGACGAAATTTGTTTCCCCCTTCAATGTGACCATGTTGCCTACAATGTTCCTCAGCTGTTTTGATTAGATATCTTTGAGTCTTCAAGCCCTTACAAATTTTGCAAGGACAATAACATTTTCCATCACCTTTTCTTTTTAAGTTAGACCACAGTCTAGCAATTGTCTCCCTATTTTTTTGTGCGTTGATATCGTCAGACATGGTCTTTCTTGAATGGAATGACTCATTAATGGAAGGATGATTTGTTTGCAACCTACAGATACAAATCGTTACTGAAGAACCATTTTATCAACTATAATTCTTCAATGCAAAGGGACATTTATCATACCAAATCAAATTTTACAAATGGACGGTTCTGATGCTTTGCCATTACAATAGCAATAGAGGGTGTATAGATAGAAAAATAGTTGTAAAGAGTAGATTTAAATAAATAAAATCAGGTAAATAACTAGGGAAACTAAATAACATTGTAGGACTCCTTACCTCCATATATAGGCTACTCTTAAGTAATGAAAACACAAAGAAATCTCTCCTAATCATATGAATACAAGCATGGATTTTTTTATTTCATTGTTAACTTGAGCACCCTATTTCAAATAGAACATTATCATAAAATCTCGTAGGCCTTAATTTTTTTTATTTTTTTAATGACATTAACATGGTAACTTTCCAACATTAAGCACCTCCAATAATACTCCCAACACCATTCTTGTGGCTTACCATAATGACAACTCATTTCTTAGTTTTCTGAACTGTTAAATTGCCTCTACAAGTCCATAGTACTTCCAATACTAGTAATCTATCTACTTGTGAGATTTTCATATCTGATCTCTTAACATATTTGCTAGAAGCCCTCATATTTCTCTCAGTAAGAATAGTTGTGGAAACTTTCTCATTGTAGTGATGAATCTATTGTTTAAATCAACTACACATGAATATGAGACAGACAATGAGGATGCACAAACAGGAATGATTCATATGTTTCAAGGTACAAAAATCTCCTAGATAGACAAAGGGTCCACAAACGGTTGAAGGATCCTATGCCACAACTAATATTCTTACTGAGAGAAATATGATATGAAAATCTCACAACTAGATATAGCTGCCCTAGGCAAGGCAGTTTGCATAATTGGACAAGTTGAAAGGTGCCATGAAGAACCTATAATATAAAGTTTTGATTCTCTGGTTGGGACAGTCATCACACTATTTAGAAGAAATATGAAGAAATAGTACTGCATTATTACCTTGAAACATATGAATCATTCCTTTTATTTCAACTATTGGTACAGTTTTATGGACATGGTATGATTGTCCCAGAATGATAGCATTTTGGTGAGTTAATTTCTTTGTGTAGAAGTATGAATGGATTGGATCAACGGATTGGAATGGATATGGGCAGAGTATAGAAGAGTTTAGAATGATGTTAGAGTTTCTTGGTTTCAATATAATGCTATGAAGCCACCTTTATAATAGCAATGTGTGACTGTAAATGATATCTGTGTGTGTGTGTGTGCATTTACAGTCACACATTGCTCATCATGTATAATACCAAAAACCTAATGTTTGAACTAACTTACCAAAAAAAATTAATAATATATGCCTCAAATCAACATTAAATTTCACACAATTCTACGTTCCTCAATTCTTACCTTTAAAAATTAAAATTTATGAGTGGGTTGTGAAATGAATGTCTCATCAATGATGTTCCTAAAATACGGTAGCAAGAACTTTGGTATCCAATCACTTAATAGCATAATAATGTATAAACCTGTACAAAGAAGGTAGATGAAAATTCTTATATTGCATGATTGGTATTAGTACTGTGGAAGGTACGAGAAGTGGTTTTGGATTGCACCGAGATGTTCTTCCCCAATTACTGCATTATTACCTTGAAACATAGGAATCATTAATTTTATTTCAACTATTGGTACAGTTTTATGGTACAGTTCAATTGATTGGAATGGATATGGGAAAGTCATCACACTATTCCCCTAAGCACTATGGCTTTGCCTTCTCATCCACAAGAAACTCTTATAACATCATTCTAAACTCTTCTATACTCTGCCCATATCCATTCCAATCCATTCATACTTCTACACAAACAAATTAACTCACCAAAATGATGTCATTCTGGGACAGTCATTATAGGGAATCATAATTCTTATATTGCATGATTGGTATTAATACTGAGTACTGGTTTTGGATTGCATCAAGACCTTTATAGTGCAATACGAACTACTAATATGAAAATCTCACAACTAGATACAGCTGCCCCAAGCAAGGCATGAGTTTTCATAATTGGACAAGTTGAAAGGTTCCATGAAGAACCTATAATATAAAGTTGTGATTCTCTAGTTGGGACAGTCATCACACTATTTAGAAGAAATATGAAGAAATATGAATATGAAGTCGAAATAGTACTACTGTTTAGGATATTTTTGTACCATTCTTTGGCACTTTCTTTTAAGGAATTCACAAACAATTTTATCATGGCATACTCATTGTCTGTCTCATATTCATGTGTAGTATTGATGAAATAACTTAGATGTTCTTCCCCAATTACTGCATTATTACCTTGAAACATATGAATCATTACTTTTATTTCAACTATTGGTACAGTTTTATGGTATAGTTCAATGGATTGTTTAAATCAGCTACACATGAATATGAGACACTATTCCCCTAAGCACTATGGATTTGCCTTCTCATCCACAAGAAACTCTTATAACATCATTCTAAACTCTTCTATACTCTGCCCATATCCATTCCAATCCATTCATACTTCTACACAAACAAATTAACTCACCAAAATGTTGTCATCCTGGGACAGTCATTATAGGGACAATGACCAATCTTTCAATCAAATGCACCTTATGTTTTATGTGTACTGTGGTAACTTTCTCATGGTAGTGATGAATCTATTGTTTAAATCAGCTACACATGAATATGAGACAGACAATGAGGATGCACAAACAGGAATGATTCATATGTTTCAAGATACAAAAATCTCCTAGATAGACAAAGGGTCCACAAACAGTGTGATGACTATCCCAACTAGAGAATCATAAATCTTATATTTCATGATTGGTATTAGTACTATGGAAGGTACGAGAACTGGCTTAGGTACTAGAACTGGTTTTGGATTGCACCGAGACCTTTATAGTGCAATATGAACTGCTAATATGAAAATCTCACAACTAGATACAGCTGCCCCAGGCAAGGCATGAGTTTTCATAATTGGACAAGTTGAAAGGTTCCATGAAGAACCTATAATATAAAGTTTTGATTCTCTAGTTGGGACAGTCATCTCAATGAATCTCCATTTGCAAATCTGAGGGACGTTGCAAATTTGGGTGATTCTATTTTTGTAAACTGAGTTGTACATGAGCATATCACTCTTGCTCCTATCACTCTTGGTCCTACTAATGTGGCCCTTCTAGTCATGAAGACCTCTCTTCAACTACTACTCCTTTGCTCCAATCTTCAACTAACAATACACAACTTTCTCAACACTCTTGCCCTTGTGCTGACAACTATCCAAATAGAGTCTCTTTAGCTACTACTCCTTGTGGTGGGGATCCTAAGGACAATATTTCTTGGACAGTTGTCCGATGATGTAGAAAAAATAGTTCCTCAAACTCACATTTTTCTCTACATGTGGTGAATGAGTTGCCCTCCCACTCTTGAGGAGGACTACTAGCCTTTATGTTAGTGTGTTGTTTATGTTTTGTATCTTGTATTTGTCAGTACCTTTACTATTTGTATATCACAGACAACCTATACTTGTAAAAGACAACACCCCTGCTAATGTGTTGTTGTTTTCTTTGACGCCTTTAGGTAATGATTGTGTAAGGGCTAGCCCCTTTGTTAGGCTGCTGATTTTAATCAAAAAACACTGACAAAATTCACCACAAATATTTTATTCTTCACAAGTCATGTAACAAAAACCTCCACCCATACCAAATTCACCATAAAGTATGGGTACTCATAATAAAAAATCTCTTGATAAAGGGTCCCTCTCACTCAACCCCATTATATGGGGTGCTTTCAATCTAGGAGGAAATCTTACCTCAATACTCAACCCAAACACAAAAAATAAATAATAAAATGGCATCCATCGAAATCACACACAATATTTAAGTTCACATCCATTTAATTCATTATACTAATACAACTACAACTAAAGGTATAGATCGTACACCTCTCAAATCTCACAAAACTTTAAGTAGATTTTAATGAAATCTGCAAACTTTTAATCATCTTTATCCAACTCTCCAAGAAAATCTTTCAATTTGTCTCCAATAGTTGATAAGTTACACAATGACCAACCCCACAAGGTAAGAATAAATAGAAAACCTAATATCAACATTGAATGTGAGGGTGACAATTGTCACCTCGACATCAAATCTGAAGGTCAACCCTATTATTTTTCTCACACATGTGTGAGCTAACCCCTTAGGACACTCAACCTCTTGAGGGACTTCCAAGAGTTTCCACCTAGAAGATTCCTCTTCATGAGGAGCCTCTTGTGTCCTCCCTCATAGTAATTCATAGAAGGCTTATCTACATGACCAAGAACCCTAACAAGATGTTAGTGAATGGAATAGGGTGGTTACACCTCTTTGACCCAATTTTTTTGTCATCTTTAAAGTTATAAATCAAAACACATAGCCCAAGTTATATCTAATTCACAACCATGTTACTTGGGACCTTAAAAACAACAAAATAAAGTAGAAATTAAAAATTTGTAATCATCTTTAAAGTCTTAGAGAAAGACATAAAAAAATTAATACTATGCATGACAACTTTATTCAATCATTCAACACCCAACAACACATACACCACACAAAACGCACAACACACTACTCACAAATTCACATCATTATAATAACATTAATCCACATACCACATTACACAACACATGTGAGTCATAGTCCCTCCACATGGACTATAACTCATCTTCTTTGAGTAATTAGATTTAATGTTTCAAAGAGGACCTCTAAACTTCCATTAGCAATGGAAATCACTTGCACACTCAATTGCAAGCATTAATCCATCATAATAACAACAATAATAGCCAATGCAACATAAAACCAAATACATTCAAGTTCATACAATCGATCAATAATTACACCCATTACATAATTAAATAAATCATCACAATCATATTTGATGGCATTTCAATTTCATATAAATTCAATTATTATGACATGTAATACAAACATTCAAAACATCAAGAATAAAATCCTTAGTTAAGTTATGCATGTAAACCACATAAGAAATGTGATAACCTAATAAATCATCCATTCACAACAACATCATCATAAACACAATCAAAGTTATTCTATGCATGTAACATCATCAAGCCATAATTGAATATAAATTCAATATCCAACACCATACAAATATAAAACGAATAAGATATTTAAGATAAAACAAGATCAAAAAGTCATGAAAGTCTAAATTCTTGAAGGATGGACCTCAAACATACCAAATATCCAAGATCTAGGCATATCAAGATATTAATCAATCTTTTGAAGATCACAATTTTGACACTATAACGTGGGCCTCATTACACATTCCCTCGATTTGATTTGGCTAACTCATAACCATGGATCCCACTAAAGGAAGAAGAAGTTGAAATCATTGCACCCAAGGTTGGGCTTTACAATGTCCCTTGGTGAAAAGGAGAAATAAGGGAGCAAGTTTTGGGAACAAAGAAAATTATGGTTTGAAAGACAACCAAATTGTAAAGGTTAAAAGGTAGTCACAAGTAAGTAAAGAAAATGTGTTTGGCATAAATAACTTGTTCAAATTAATTTAAGATTGATTATGTGTGATTTCCTTATAATGCTACTTTTTGTTACTAAGTATATCTTATGATTAGTTACTTCCAATGGCATATTTTTTTATATTTCTTTAAAACTAAAAAAATAAATCATTAATGAGATCTATAACAAAATTTAGATATCTAGATTCTACCACTATTGAGGATAAGAATGTACTACTATTGAGGATAAGAATGTAAGTCAACCATTCATTCTACTAAATCATTTTTGGATAAAAAAGCTTATCAAGTTTATTATTTCAAATACATCTCTTGCATTAGATCATAGGGGAAAGGTTCACACAATGGTTAACCAAAAAAACCTAACTAAACTTTTGATTACATTGTAATTCTATTTATTTATTTTTATCAACAAAGGGTTATAGTTGAATTTATATTACTAATAATATTTAAAAGAAACATAAAGTTTAAGCCAAGGAAGTTTTTGTCACAAAATACCAACTATATTAGAGTTCTGAGATAAAAATAAAACCAAACCAAATAGCACCATGTTTGAATCCCACACAGGGGAAAAAATTCTAAAATAGGGTTTCAAAACTAAGGACCCTCTAAGCCCCTCTACATTGATCATTCTAGGGTCTAACTTCAAAATTCCTCCTTAAACTACTACTTTTAAACTATAATAACAGAGGAAAACCAAAATAACTAGACAACTTATTTGAGCAAAACCAATGGAATCCATTCCAATCCATTGATCCGGCCAATCCATTCATACTTCTATACAAACAAATTAACTCACCAAAATGTTGTCATTCTGGGACAGTCATTATAGGTTCTTCATGACACCTTTCAACTTGTCCAATTATGGAAACTAGCTTGCCTAGGGCAGCTGTATCTAGTTGTGAGTTGTATCTTTATTGTTACGATTTAGTTTGGAATGTCTCTGTTTGATTTAGCATATGTTGATTCTTGATATTGGTCCTTATGAAAAGGATTGCAGTATTGTTCCAACGGTCATTCCCACCGAGACCCGAGAGGAGTATGTGTGCGGGGTCACTGGTTTGTAATAGTCATAAGACCGTGCCGGTTTGTAATAGTCATTCCAACACAAGGAGATAGGCCTGTGCCAGTTTCTAACAGTCATAAGATCGTGAGCCCTGTGTCTACAGCAAAGAGTAAGCGGGAGGATTTGAAGCAAAGGTTATTGTAGGTTGAACTCGGCCTTGCAATTATAAAAGATGTTCAGACCTTGCCAAGTATTTCAAATAAACCATGAGTACCATGTTTACAGTGGCATTTCTATGCAGGACAAATACAAAGGTAAAACCGTGCCATTAAAATCTCAGTGATTTTTTTTTTTCAAAACTACATTCCAAAACCATTGATTATGCATTGGTTATACGGCGTTGCATCCTAAACCCTAGTCACAACTTTCATAATTCTCAGTCATAGCATTTACAAACCATACTCAAACACCACTAAACATACACATTGATTCATATATCACATTGATTCAATACCAGAGATGAATACAAGAATCGAAAATGACAATGCAGTATGCTGTAATGCAAAATATAGTAGACATGGTCACGGATTAACATACCTCAAACTCTGGAAGATAAGAAATCTGCTATTAACCTCAGGAGAATTGAGCGTTGTTCAGGAATAAGCTCTGCTAGTCCGCTTAGCTCCTTAGCTCAGTGAAAATCCCAATTCGCGCACTCACTCATTGCCGTAAAAATGAAAATGATTGAAATGTTCTTTTTAACTAATATGCCCATGTTCGTTGAACTTTCGACAGGCATATATTTGTCAAAATTTTGACGAACACGGGGATAGATTTTTAAAAAAACAATTTTTACCTTCTATACCCCGACCAACCTAAACCATTTTCATTAATGGTTGAAAATAATGGTCGAAAAATGATGTCAAATGTACTAGTGTGGGCACTCGCTTATTGGCAGAAGGAAAAGAATACACTCTATGAGTAAGAAACATGGAAGATCTGAGGTAAATAACTAAGAAATCTAAAGATGGAAGAGCTATGAGAGTAGACAAGGTCAAGGACCTGGAAACGCGATTTGCAATAGCGATCATTGGTTACAAAGTCTACCAATCTAGTCGACTGAAAAGTGTACCCGATAGTTCTATGTATGCAGCCTACGAGATAGAAAAGATAGGCAAAGCCTATGATTTGGAAGACATGTTTCAGCCACAACTATTTGTAAATATGAATCAACTGCAAAGGGATCGAAAGCAAGAAGTTAAGTATGGATCATTTCTTATTATTTTATACTTTTATGTGAAGAATTTCTTCCTAGACATAGAAAATGTTAATTGGAAAATAGCTAGACCCATAATTTATGAGATAAATGACTATATTTCATAATTAGGTGAAGAATACAATCAAATCATGTGGGGATATTTTAAGAAATTTCAAATCAATATGTAAAAATGCTATCGAATACCCCCATTGGTAGTAGAGAAGTATATAGATACTATTTGCCTTCTTATGGAGACTAACACATGCAGGATCAAACATGTGCAACCAAGAACATCTTGGGTGACAACATTTGGATATGAAGTCATAGAGGAAATTATGGTGAGATGTGTGGATCACATACTGAGTTTGCCTATTGACAGAAAATATGAAAGTTTTGTAACTTATGAAGAAGCATATGAAAGAATAACATTGGAAATAAAAAATCCAAAAATTCTAAAAAAGAAAGAGAAAATTTTGAAGAGTTAGATAAAAAAATATGGAGAAAGTGAAGAGGAGAGTAGTACTCATCTAGAAGCTATAGAGACATAAGCCCTTCCATCTATTCAATAAATTGAGGAAAGTGTCGAAGAGGAAACATAACTAAGAATGCCAAGCACTATCAGAAGGAAAGGCAAAGCAACAATAGAGTCATAAGAGAATCTGACAAAGAAAATAATTAGAAGGAAGAAAGCTCAACCTTCAGATCCAAAATGTAGAACTACAAGGAGTCAAGTGAAAACTCCACCAACAAAGAAGCAACAAACTGAAGCTTAAGAAGGAGAAGATACAAAATTAGAGAAGGAAAAAACAACATGGGGAAATAAATCAAGAAGGAAATAGTTCAAGATACCGAAAGATCCTATAGAGATGGCACAATATATTACTAACATGGGATTAGTTGAAATAATCAACCCTACAGCATTTGGAAAACTTTTGGAAGAAGAGAAACAATTAATTAAAGATACAATTGTTAAACATTTTCATGCATATAACAAGTACCCTAGCTATATCAAGGATAATGTACCTAGAGAACTATATGAAACTTTTCTTATTAGATGGAATTCAGCACATCACAGAGTAGAAGAGATAAGGACAAAAGTATTGAAGCAACTTGTTCCACATCTATTTGATAATGATACAGATATTTTGCAGAGAAGCATAAAAGAGCATTTAGAACGAAGACACTAACAATTATGGTGTTAGTAAATGAAGAACCAAAGTTATAACATGATATTACAAACATATAGAAGGAGCTACTAAACAAAGAACAAGATGTATCCTACACAGAGGCAAGACCATCACAGATTGATGACACATTCATGATCAATGAACTAATCAGTAATGCACCTACTGCACCCGATATGCAAAAAGAAAATGATAAAATAATTATAGATAATATTACTGAGGAAATGGAGAAGCAGGAAGCACCATTGTAGATACCTATGAAACTAGAGACTGAAAAGGTTGACACATTTGTCAACACATCTATTGTGCAAGAAACTCTAGCAACCAAAAAGGACACACAAGACCGACAGGACACTGTATCAGTCACACATCAAGTAGGGTTATCGGAACATACATTGCAAAGCACTGAAAAGATATTGTGAGAGATGAATAAGAAAGAATAAGTATTAGGAACAAATGAGAAGACCCTGATATCATCTGAAAAGAAACACTTAAGAATTAATCAATAACAAGTAGATATCGACAAGGAGGAATCAATTGAGAAACAATGGGAAATGGGAGATATTGGAAGTAAAGATAAGGATAAGAATGATACCAGTGAGAAAACACAAAAAGATTCAGGCAAAGATGAATCAAGAAAAAAAATAACAGAGATGAAAAGAAAAGAAAAGAAGAGAAATATGGCGATAAATAATAATGATGAGAAAGATAAAGATGTCGACAAGGAGTGAACATAGACCAAAGGCAAAAGGAAGTGTGAGGAAAAAGATGAAGATGAAGATGATGAAGCAGATAGTGATGATCCTCAATTTGTGATACTTGAACAGGATCCAAGAAAGATGAAGAACAAAGACAAAGAGGAATATGCAAGAGTATTACATCTTAAGGAAAAACTAGATAAGGAAAGAGCAAATAAATTAAGGAGATGAGTTCTCAATAGGACAATCAACATATTTGAGGACTTGATGTTAGATATAAATGTTGATGAAGAAGACTCGTTGGAGCAGCAATTAAAGCTATACATTGAATAGATCAATGGATCAGGAAATGAATTGGAGCATCATCTAGCTAGAGAAGAAACAAAGAAACTGGAAAATCAAATTGTATAGAAGTTGTTGACAAAGCTAACTGTATGCACCCTAAAATGGTCGCCTAGACTTTGGGCCCCATTTATTTGATTTATCAATCCTGAATCATTTTTATCAATAATCAATATTTTCAACAATATCAATTTCTTGATCAAGTCTTAATTTCGATCATATATTGGATTTTTATCCTTGGGCTAACCATTTATTCTAAGCCTTTATTTGATTAAAAAGAATATTTCCTCCCCTTTTGATTAAATAAAAAGCCCACCTTTCATTCTTATCCTAAGTTGCACAAATAAAGCATTATTCCTATTTTATAAAAAGGGAAAAAGCACTTTTTGTCTCATATGGGCATAAAGTCAACTCTTATTTTCCTATTGGAGGATACTTGTGTTCATGGATTGCTCCTCTTTCAAGCTCCACCGCTGATTAAGTCTTTTTGCCTCTTAATCTCCATGGTCCATTTCACCTCATTTCTTATAAAAGGAGAGCTCTCTCCTTCATTTGCACTCACTTGTTCTATGCTAATGTTATGCTGCAGGTTTTAGGTGTATTTGGAGTTTGAAGACATTGAAGACTTTCTTCATTGCATCATCTAGTTCATATTTGCTTTCATAGTTGCATAATAATGGCATTATTAATGTAGATTTCCTTTTATGCAATAGAATAACTCACATAGTCTAAATAGGAAGGCTTAGTAATACTTGTTCTTTCCTTTCATAGCATAGTTTGTACTTTCCTTTCATAGATTAGATTGCACACTCATTTTAGTTGCATTGCATTGCATTTCATAGTGATTCTTGGAGATATTGGCATTGTTGCCCTTGTCTTCACTTGAATCTCTCATTGTGTGGTTGACTAGCAAGGTCACAAGTTTGTAGCTCTAGCTGAGAGCAAACACATCATAGTCCCTTGCAACTCCATGCATAAAGAGCTATGAGCCACTTTGTGAGGCCTCATTCTTGAGCAACCTTGCATATAATGGTTCATAGAAGTGCACCATTTTAGTGTGTACATTTTTGGCACCCACCGTGGGGTAGAGTAGAGAGTACACACTAAAATGGTGCACTTCTATGAACCATTACATGCAAGGTTGCTCAAGAATGAGGCCTCACAAAGTGGCTCATAGCTCTCTATGTATGTAGTTGCAAGATTGAAAATTGCTCTCAGCTAGAGCTACAAGCTTGTGACCTTGCTAGTCAACCATACAATGAGAGATTCAAGTGAAGACAAGGGCAACAATGCCAATATCTCTAAGAATCAAATATGAAGATGCAATGCAATGCAACTACAATGAGAATGCAATCTAAGCTATGAAAGGAAAGTACAATGCAACTAATTTATCAAAGAAAATAGCAATGGATTACAGTGCCTCCTATTTAGACTATGTGAGATTAATCTATTGCATAAAAGAAAATCTATACTAAGAATGCCATTATCATGCAACTAAGAAAGCAAATATGCAACTAAATGATGAAAGCAACAAGTCTTCAATATCCTCAAAATCTCCAAATGCACCTAAAACCTGCAGCATAACATTAGCATAAAAACATGGTATATGCAAAAGAGGGAGAGAGCTCTCCTTTTATAAGAAATGAGGTGAAATGGACCATGGAGATTAAGAGGCAAAAAGTCTTAATCAGCGGTGGAGCTTGAAAGAGGAGCAATCCATGTGCACACATATCCTCCAATAGAAAAATAAGAGTTGACTTTATGTCCATATGAGACAAAAGTGCTTTTCTCCTTTTTATAAAATAGGAATAATGTTTTATTTGTGCAACTTAGGATAAGAGGAAAAGTGGAGGATTTTTATTTATTAAAAGGGGAGGAAATATTCCTTTTAATCAAATAAAGACTCAGGATAAATGATTAGCCCAAGGATAAAAATCCAATATATGATCGAAATTAAGATTTGATCAAGAGATTGATATTGTTGAAAATATTGATTGTTGATCAAAATGATTCAGGATTGATAAATCAAATAAATGGGGCCCAAAGTCTAGGTGACCATTTTAGGGTGCATACATTTGCCCCTCTTTGACTAATGTGTGATCGATTTGGGAACACATGCAGTCAAAGAATGAAGTTGAAATGTGAGATCGATTTGGGATCACAAAACAACTCAGATATGAGGTCGATTCGGGATCACATCCAGACAAAGCATAAACAAAGGCCTTTGAACATGAGGTCGATTCGGGATCACATTCAAAGTAAGAGATAAGAATCTCAAATTTGAGCAAAAGCTCACAAAAGATGTCTGAATCAGGACAATCAAGGAATCAAGGATGAAAATCCCATAGGTACTACCCCCTCGGAATCGAAATCAAAATAAGGTAGAGGAGAGACAGCAAAATGATAAAGATTTGATCAAATCAGAATGAAATCATAATCGAAGGTAAGGGTCAAAGAGGTTAACCATTAGGCAATGAAACATGCCCCAGCCTGACTGAAATGAGAAAGGAGGAAATGGAATGAAGATGAATGAAAGACTAGAAGTTTGGAAGACATGGAAATGAAAAAATGATGATGCCCCAACAAAGATCGAAAGATTAGGCCTCAAAAGATCAGTCAACTGCGCAGAAGAAGGAAAGATTTTGAAACGTGATTTTGACTATCGAGATGACCTTAGATTTTGATTTCGAGTTTGAAAATGGATCTAGGATGTCGAAATTAGCTAGGGGGCAATTTTTGCGCAATTTCGAGGTGTTTTGAAAATGAGGTCAAAAAGTCAAAAGGCTATAAAAGGGGTCAAAATGTCATTTTCAAAAATTATTTGTCTTTTAGTGATTTGAGAATTTCAGAGCTTTAGAGAGAGAAAATGGCCTAGCAAGCAGGAGTTACCATCCACAGGTATCGATTCGAGCACGCCCGGTTGCACAACCGGCCACCACACTATCCTGCCCCGGTATGTTTTCAAAAAACTCAAGCTTTTTGAGTAATTTTTTGCATTTAATAGCTTATTTTAGCACATTTTTCAAATTTTTAAATTTCAAAATTTTTGCTAGGTGAAATATCGCACGATACTTTAGAAGTATCACGCGCTTTGGGGAGAAGTATCGCGTGATACTTCGTGGGTCCCCAAAGTATCGCGCGACCTAAGGCACCAGTATCGCATGATACTGGGTGAAAGATCGCACAATACTGGGTGAAGTATCATGCGGTATAAGGTTTATCGCACCGCTATAGGGAGAAGTATCGCGCGATACTTCTCCAAAAAAAGAATATCGCCCAGTATAAAATTTTGATTTTTAATGCATTTTTTAGCAAAAATGACATGGGTCTAGACAATGTTACATTTTTGGGATATTTTATACTAAGTTTTTAGACATCCATCATGATATGTGCTAACAACTGGCTTGGTTTTGGCTTGCAGGAGGTCTTTCCGGTGCTCATCATCAGAGCACCGAAGGTGACAAGATTGTGGTGTGTCTGAGATCTGGATGATCCAGGCAATGCCGACATCAGAGTGATGGGATTCAGATATCTACTGAGATACTCATATATCCAAGCGGACCATGGGTTGTTGACTGCTCTTGCCGAGAGATGGCATAGTGAGCACAACACCTTCCATCTGCCTATTGGAGAGGTGTCAATCACTTTAGAGGACGTCTATAGGATCTTACGTGTGTCATGTCATGGTGAGCCGGTGAGTATAATCATGTTTTAAGATCTAATCATAAATATAATATTTCCATATGATAAACACTGACATGATTCATTTGTTGGCACAGGTGTGCTATGATCAGGATGCTACTGAGGGGCGCCGACTGGTGCAGGAGATGTTCCAGGATGTCACTATTCTGGATAGGCATATCAGCTGGGAGAGGCTGATTGATGATTTCGGTAGAGACTACCCAGTGCCATGTATAGTGGCATCTATTATCTCGCAGATCCTGATGACTGATTGCAGTCAGAAGGGTTTCCTGCTCGGATGGGCTCGACTATTGGTGGACTTGGTCAGCAAGCCACGACGGATGGCATGGGGTCCTGTCATATTGGTAGAGATGTACCATGAGCTGCACGAGATCATCTACAAAGACGGTCAGACATGGGCATGCGGTGCCATCCTGGCACAGGTATGGGCATGGGAGCACATCGCTGTGGTGCGCCCCAAGGTTCAGCCGAGGGAGAGGAGGTACCCCTACATCTACAGGTACCTCGGGTTTATATCACATACCCATTCTAGAGATGTGACATATTACAGATGAATTCTAGATGAGATAGCCTCATTCACATGGAGGCCATATAGGAAGGTTGAGGTCTGGGGAGATGCAGCTGAGGAGCTGAGTTATATGCTATGCAGTCGGCCACTGGTAGGTCGGTATGCAGAGATAGTTGAGAGATTCTGCATCACTCGGGTATGGCGGCAGTTCGAGAGGTAGCAGCGAGTCTCGACAGAGACTACCACCTATGCCAGGGCTAGAGACAAGGAGGGTCATGGGTGGCTACCCATGTTGGACTATCAGTAGGCTGTCGCAGAGACAGCAGGTATCAGGAGTGAGCCCTAGGAGTATTTCCTAGATATGGTAGATACAGGGGCTAATGGAGCCTATAGAGCAGAGTGGTAGAGGGTGCCATTCCCTTGGTTTACAGTACCAGATGCACAGGTACCGATGTCGGGAGGAGACAGACAGGGTGATGGGGGAGATGGAGGAGACGGAGGGGATGAAGGGGACGGAGGGGAAGAGGGAGGGGATGGAGGAGATGGTAGGAGGGGGAGAGGGAGGAGGATGGAGAGAGGGGAGGGGTCGAGATCAGGTGGCTGGAAATGGTCACAGGGACAGCGATTGGCGACACCTGAGGAGGAGGCGAGACCAGCTCACCGGAAGGTGGAGGCACAGCAGGATCCACCTGCAGGGGGAGAGGATTTGAGAGCCTAGATATAGGCTCAGGAGGTAGAGATACAGCAGCTCTGGACTACTATAGCCGTGAGAGATCAGTAGCTACTGGATCTAAGGGCAGAGTGGGATCAACAGATATCTGATCTTAGGGTAGAGATAGCACGCCGTGAGGTGATGGCACAGGCCGAGGCACTGGAGCTCTGACAAGAGTCAGTGAGAGCAGCCTATTATCACGAGCTATATCTGCAGGCCATCCCAAAGGGTGAGAGAGCACCATCATACTCTCAGCGGGCAGGGGTATTAGATGTGGTACTCGATAGGAGAGCTATGCCTCCTCCACCACCACGAGCTCCGCACGAGGGTGGTAGCGAGTCTTAGGGTTAGGGCTTAGATGTTTTGGACATATTTTGAGACTTTTGATCTAGATTTTGGGATCTCATATTATATTGTATATCATGACATTGTTATAGGTTTATGAGATTACTGGATATTCGATGTATCATGTGTATTTGTCTCACTTGTGATGGATGTATCAGTTTATGTATATTGTCTTTCCATTTTGCTCAAAATGCTTATGTATGTGCTTATGTATGTTCTCTCTCATAGATGTATGTTTAATTCTCATGTGTATGATATAGACTCATGTTTCTTGAAAATGACAGTTGTGATATAGATATGATGATATGATTAACCCCTTGTGATGAACAGGAACAGGTTCGAGATGAAAAAGAGGAGTGAAAGACATGATCAAGAAGAAGAAAAGGTGAGCGCAGCCGACTGATAGGTCTACGTAAGATGAAAAGGAGAGCTCTCTCCATATGCAAGGAATGCAAAACTAGACTATCATGACCCTAAAAATGCAAGCTACTATGAAAGTGGTTGACTTGCAAGGTCACAACGCTTATAGACATCTAATTATCATCATCGAGCATTATTGGTAGCGTCGTAAGATCATACAATGCACACTAGCATAACTATGTGGATATGAATATGATCTTTATCAGATAAAAATGTGAGAATCCCACCTAGGCATCAAAAGACATATAGGTCAAGATGACTAGTGCAGTGAGATTACCTAAGTTTGATATGGCAGGATTATGCTTGTATCAAGACATATGAAAGTCGGGATAGCTATAAGCATGCACTCGCAAAATAGTCAAGGATAATACCTTGTTAATCCATAGTGTCAAGTAGGACCAGCATAAATGCTCATGACAGTTAGGATCAACAAAATATACCCACAAGCAGATAAAGAAAGAAAACATGTTCTCATTCCCTCAGTCTTCTAGCTATGCATCATCGAAAACTTCTCAGGGAGAGATCACTCATCAAAGAAATCCTCATAGACAGCACACAAAGAAAAATAAAGTCATCATATCATCAGCGAGTTGATTGTTTAAGTGTGTGTGTGTTGGTCATAGAGTCAGACTCTGAGTATCGCATCTACACATGAGCACTACCGCATCATACTGAGACTATAGGCAATACATCTAATAAGTGTTAAGAAACACTCGACGCAAGGGTAGTGTTGAAAAACACTGTTTGGGGTGGTGTTGAAAAACACACCTGTTGTGAAATGCCCCCAAAAAGACCAATGCTAACAGTTATGCCCCCTAGACAAAGACAAAGACCAATTCCAAACTAAGCCAAATAAGGTCAAGGCATGCTAACAAATAGGAGTGCAAAGGCCTCAAGTAGCACCTGTTTCCAAGTTTTCACCACTTGGAATCTTTTTTCATTTTTTCATTTTTTTTTGGGATTTTTTCTACCAAGGCGCTTATTGCTAGGTTTTCACCAAGGCACTTTTTTCTATTTTTTTGAATTTTTTAATTTTTTAATTTTTTTGTATTTTTTTCAGGACTTTTTATGCTTTTTAGGATTTTTTCAGCATCATATATCAATTTTTTTTTGGTATTTTTTCAGGATCATAAAATATGTACAAAGGATGCCCCCAAACAGACTGGGCATCAAGGATAGAACTTCTTGAGGTGCACAATGTTGATGGGATCAGGGAGCTGTTCTCCATCAGGATCTGATAGTAAATACGCACCAGTACCAAAAGCAGTTGTGATGACATATGGTCCAAGCCAGTTATGTTCAAACTTGCCCTTTTTCTCTCTATTTTGTTGGTTCTTAGGGTTCTCTCGCAAAACAAGATCACCTATTTGAAATTCTCTAAGGTGAACCTTCTTGTTGAATGCCTTGGACATACGCTTCTGATACACTCTCATATGATCAAAGGAAGCCTTACGCTTCTCATCTAGAAGTTCTAGTTCCTGTAACCTCATGGCGCGGTAATCCTCATTTGTAATCAAACCTTTGAGTGAGAATCTAAGTGATGGTATCTCAACTTCTAAAGGAAATACTACTTCAGCACCATAGGTGAGAGAGAAAGGAGTGGCTCCTGTAGGTGTGTGAATGCTTGTTCTGTAAGCCCATAGTGTTGGATTGATTTGTAAGTGTCAATCCCTACCATTCTTGTGTACTATCCTATGAAGAATCTTAAGAATGGTTTTGTTAGAGGCTTCTACCTGTCTGTTTCCCTGTGGAAAATAGATGGAGGACCAATGTTGCTTGATTTTAAACTTTTTGCATAGGTGCTTCAGGTCCTTATTCTTAAATTGACCTCCATTGTCAATAATGATCTTAGAAGGCACTCCAAATCGGCAAATGATATGATTCAAGATGAACAAAGAAATGGTCCTCCCTAAAGCAACAGAAAGTGGCACAGGTTCCACCCATTTTGTGAAGTAGTCAGTGGCAGTAATAATGAACTTGTGTCCACCTGATGAGTTGGGATGAATCTGCCCAACCAGATCAAAGGCCCAGTGCTGAAATGGCCAATGAGAAACAGAAGGGATCAGCTCCCTACCTGGAGCATGAATCAGGTTTCCATGTTTCTAACATTTTTCACATGACTTAGCAAAGGTGATTGCGTCTGTCTGCATTGTGGGCCAATAATATCCCTCCCTAAGCAACCTTCGGGCCATGGCAAGACCATTAGACTGTCCACCACAAATGCCCTCGTGGATGTCAGCTAACGCTTGGTTGGATTCTTCCTTTTCCAAGCACCTAAGGAGCATCCCATCTAAACCCCTCGTATATAAATCACCAGAGATGAGGGTGTGGCGAGAGGCATTATGGATGAGGTTTCGTCATTCAGAGTGGTTGAATGTGTCAAGGATGATGCCATCATGAAGATATGAATAGATAGCACCATATCGGGAAGACTCATGTGTGACAATGGTACAAATGACATGGCTTTCAGACGAGTCAAAGATGGGATGGTGTAGCTCTTCCACCAGGAATTCAAATCTGGATTCATGTGTCTCCAACTGAAGAAGTGAAGCTAATGTGGCCATGGCATCTGTAGCTTTGTTCTTTGTCCTAGGGATCTGTTGAAATGTTACAAAGGTGAAGTAGCGTCGCAAAGAATCAACCATCTTTTTATAGGGTATCAATTTGTCATCCTTGGTTTGATACTCTTCATTGACTTGGTTGATGATTAACTGGGAATCCCCAAAGACATGTAACTCTGTAATGTTCCATTCTATAGCCATCCTCAAGCCATTAGTTAAAGCTTCATATTCTGCAATATTATTGGTACATGGGAATAAAAGTTTGTAAGACTTTGGAATATTGTACCCATGTGGAGAAACAAATAACACTCCAGCACCTGATCCATTTTGCATGCGGGAACCATCAAAGAACATTGTCCAAGTGTGAGTAGTTGTATACAAGATGTGTTCATCTGGGAATTCCACTTGTACCGGCATACTATCCTGGATTGGAAAATCAGCTAATTGATCGGCAATAGCTTGCCCTTTTATTGCCTTCCTTTCAACGTACTCTATGTCAAATTCAGTTAGGACCATCATCCATTTAGCGATTCTACCCGTGAGGGCAGCCTTACTAAGCAAGTATTTAAGGGGATCAATTTTGGCAACCAAATGTATGGTATGAGCAAGCATGTAGTGGTGCAATTTTGAGAAGCAAACACCACTGCCAGACAAGACTTCTCAATATTATTGTAATTGATCTCATAGGAGATGAGAGTACGGCTGATATAGTATATGGCCCGTTCTTTCCCAGTATCATTTGATTGAGCCAATAATGCCCCCAGGGAAGTGTCTGTAGCTGAAATATATAGGATCAATGGTTTCCCTGGAATAGGAGGCATTAGAATCAGAGGATTAGCCAAGTATTGTTTGATCTGATCTAGGCTCTTTTGACAATCCTCGTTCCAAACACAAGAAGCACCCTTATGCAATGTCTTGTTAAAGGGTTGTGCCCTATCTGCAAGTTGAGATATAAACCTCCTAATTGATTGAAGACGTCCCTGAAGACTTCTCATTTGGCTGATATTTCGAGGAGGTGGCATATCTAGGATTGCTTGGACCTTTTCGGGGTTAACCTCGATACCTTTTGCTGATATTATGAATCCTAAAAGTTTTCCTGAGGTGACGCCAAATGTGCACTTCTTTGGATTCAATCTGAGTTGAAATTGTTCCATATGATCTAGAATTACTTTCAGATCATCGAGGTGTGTGTCCCTTTTTCTTGATTTTGCCAGGGTATCATCCACATAATCTTCCATATTTTTGTGCATCATATCATGAAAGATAGTCATCATAGCTCTTTGGTAGGTTGCTCCTGCATTCTTTAATCCGAATGGCATGACATTCCAGCAATAGGTTCCCCATGCACATGTGAATGCTATTTTCTCTTGGTCTTCAGGAGCAATTTTGATTTGATTATACCCTGAGAAACCATCCATTAGAGAGTATATGTCATAGCCCGCCGTCATGTCCACTATCATGTCAATGTTTGGAAGTGAAAAATTGTCCTTTAGGCATGCTTTGTTTAAATCTCTAAAATCTATGCAGACATGAATGGACCCATCATGTTTGGAGACAGGTACTATGTTTGAGATCCATTCTGCATAATCGATGGCTCTAATAAATCCAGCTCTCAAAAGTTTTTCTAATTCCCCTTTGACAAGTAGAGCTACATGTGGATGCATTTTTCTTAATCTCTATTTTACTGGCTTGACTCCTGGAGCTATGGATAAGTGATGCATTATGAGATTCATGTCAAGCCCTGGCATGTCTGAGTAGGTCCATGCAAAATTAAATTTCTTTTTCTGTAAAAACTGTACATATGCCTTGGTCTCTTCCTCTGATAAAGACTGAGCAAGATGGACTATCTGAGGATTTTCTTCTGTGTTTAAATTGACTGGCTTTGTTGGTTCAATCAATATTGATGATTTATCCTAGAAATAACTCGGCAAGTTATTAAGTACCCCATCCTTAGGTGCCTCAAAGAGGTTTTCACCCTCGGATGCGTCATTTCTTTTTACTATTTTTGGTTCTGACACCGCCACAAAGTGGTTTTCACCATCAGACCTATTTTTCTTTTTTTATTTTATTTTGAGACTAAGGTACTTAATATCAGGCTCTGTCATGCTGGTTGTTGGTTCACTGGTGGAAGCAGCCACAGGTTCAAGAGCATTCAGATAGCAGGCAATTTCGTAATCATTATGGAAGGTGAGGAATGTGGGCTCTTGATGGCGTTGAGACCAGTCAATTAGGTGAAAGTGAACAAGGGGTAAGTTAATGACTGGTTCGATGTTGTTTATGCGAAAGGTGTCATCTCAGGTGACCATATAATCAGAGTTCATCAAGTCTTCTCCTAAGATACCTGAATTAGGACTCATCCTATCAAATGAATCTCATAATGCATCACTTATCCATAGCTCCAGGAGTCAAGCCAGTAAAATAGAGATTAAGAAAAATGCATCCACATGTAGCTCTACTTGTCAAAGGGGAATTAGAAAAACTTTTGAGAGCTGGATTTATTAGAGCCATCGATTATGCAGAATGGATCTCAAACATAGTACCTATCTCCAAACATGATGGGTCCATTCGTGTCTGCACAGATTTTAGAGATTTAAACAAAGCATGCCCAAAGGATGATTTTCTACTTCCAAACATTGACATGATAGTGGACATGATAGCGGGCTATGACATATACTCTCTAATGGATGGTTTCTCGGGGTATAATCAAATCAAAATAGCTCCTGAAGACCAAGAGAAAATAGCATTCACATGTGCATGGGGAACCTATTGCTGGAATTTCATACCATTTGGATTAAAGAATGTAGGAGCAACCTACCAAAGAGCTATGATGACTATCTTTCATGATATGATGCACAAAAATATGGAAGATTATGTGGATGATACCCTGGAAAAATCAAGAAAAAGGGACACACACCTCGATGATCTGGAAGTAATTCTAGATCATATGGAACAATTTCAACTCAGATTGAATCCAAAGAAGTGCGCATTTGGCGTCACCTCAAGCAAACTTTTAGGATTCATAATATCAGCAAAAGGTATCGAGGTTGACCCCGAAAAGGTCCAAGCAATCCTAGATATGCCACCTCCTCAAAATATCATCCAAATGAGAAGTCTTCAGGGACATCTTCAATCAATTAGGAGGTTTATTTCTCAACTTGCAGATAGGGCACAACCCTTTAACAAGACATTGCATAAGGGTGCTTCTTGTGTTTGGAACGAGGATTGTCAAAAGAGCCTAGATCAGATCAAACAATACTTGGCTAATCCTCTGATTCTAATGCCTCCTATTCCAGGGAAACCATTGATCCTATATATTTCAGCTACAGACACTTCCCTGGGGGCATTATTGGCTCAATCAGATGATACTGGGAAAGAACGGGCCATATACTATATCAGCCGTACTCTCATCTCCTATGAGATCAATTACAATAATATTGAGAAGTCTTGTCTGGTAGTGGTGTTTGCTTCTCAAAAGTTGCACCGCTACATGCTTGCTCATACCATACATTTGGTTGCCAAAATTGATCCCCTTAAATATTTGCTTAGTAAGGCTGCCCTCACGGGTAGACTCGCTAAATGGATGATGGTCCTAACTGAATTTGACATAGAGTACGTTGAAAGGAAGGAAATAAAAGGGCAAGCTATTGCCGACCAATTAGCTGATTTTCCAATCCATGATAGTATGCCAGTATAAGTGGAATTCCCAGATGAACACATCTTGTATACAACTACTCACACTTGGACAATGTTCTTTGATGGTTCTTGCATGCAAAATGGATCAGGTGCTGGAGTGTTATTTGTTTCTCCACATGGGTACAATATTCCAAAGTCTTACAAACTTTTATTCCCATGTACCAATAATATTGCAGAATATGAAGCTTTAACTAATGGCTTGAGGATGGCTATAGAATGGAACATTATAGAGTTACATGTCTTTGGGGATTCCCATTTAATCATCAACCAAGTCAATGAAGAGTATCAAACCAAGGATGACAAATTGATACCCTATAAAAAGATGGTTGATTCTTTGAGACACTACTTCACCTTTGTAACATTTCAACAGATCCCTAGGACAGAGAACAAAGCTACAGATGCCATGGCCACATTAGCTTCACTTCTTCAGTTGGAGACACATGAATCCAGATTTGAATTCCTGGTGGAAGAGCTACACCATCCCATCTTTGACTCATCTAAAAGCCATGTCATTTGTACCATTGTCACACACGAGTCTTCCTAATATGGTGCTATCTATTCATATCTTCATGATGGCATCATCCCTGACATATTCAACTGCTCTGAATGATGAAACCTCATCTGTAACACCTCTCACCACACCCTCATCTCTGGTGATTTATATACAAGGGGTTTAGATGGGACGCTCCTTAGGTGCTTGGAAAAGGAAGAATCCAACCAAGCGTTAGCTGACATCTACGAGGGCATTTGTGGTGGACATTCTAATGGTCTTGTCATGGCCCGAAGGTTGCTTAGGGTGGGATATTATTGGCCCACAATGCAGATAGACGCAGTCACCTTTGCTAAGTCATGTGAAAAATGTCAGAAACATGGCAACTTGATTCATGCTCCAGGTAGGGAGCTGATCCCTTCTGTTTCTCATTGGCCATTTCAGCGCTGGGCCTTTGATCTGGTTGGGCAGATTCATCCCAACTCATTAGGTGGACACAAGTTCATTATTACTACCACTGACTACTTCACAAAATGGGTGGAAGCTGTGCCACTTTCTGTTGCTTCAGGGAGGACCATTTCTTTGTTCATCTTGAATCATATCATTTGCCGATTTGGAGTGCCTTCTAAGATCATTACTGATAATGGAGGTCAATTTAAGAATAAGGACCTAAAGCACCTATGCAAAAAGCTTAAGATCAAGCAACATTGGTCCTCCATCTATTTTCCATAGGGAAACGGACAGGCAGAAGCCTCTAACAAAACCATTCTTAAGATTCTTCATAGGATAGTACACAAGAATGGTAGGGATTGGCACTTACAAATCAATCCAGCACTATGGGCTTACAGAACAAGCATTCGCACACCTACAGGAGCCACTCCTTTTTCTCTCACCTATGGCGCTGAAGCAGTATTCCCTTTAGAAGTCGAGATACCATCACTTAGAGTCTCACTCAAAGGTTTGATTACAGATAAGGATTACCGTGTCATGAGGTTACAGGAGTTAGAACTTCTAGATGAGAAGCGTAAGGCTTCCTTTGATCATATGAGAGTGTATCAGAAACGTATGTCCAAAGCATTCAACAAGAAGGTTCACCCTAGAGAATTTCAAATAGGTGATCTTATTTTGCGAGAGAACCCGAAGAACCAATAGAACAAAGAACAAAAGGGAAAATTTGAACCTAACTGGCTTGGACCATGTCATCACAGCTACTTTTGGTACCGGTGCATATTTACTATCAGATCCTGATGGAGAATAGCTCCCTGATCCCATCAACATTGTGCACCTCAAGAAGTTCTATCCTTGATGCCCGTTCTGTCTGGGGGCATCCTTTGTACATATTCTATGATCCTGAAAAAAATACCAAAAAAAAATTGATATATGATGCTTAAAAAATCCTAAAAAGCATAAAAAGTCTTGAAAAAATACAAAAAAATAAAATAAAATTCAAAAATTTAAAAAAAATAGAAAAAGTGCCTTGGTGAAAACCTAGCAATAGGCGTCTTGGTAGCAAAAAATCCAAAAAAATTAAAAAAATGAAAAAATGAAAAAAGATTCCAAGTGGTGAAAACCTGGAAACAGGCGCTACTTGCGGCCTTTGCACCCCTATTTGTTAGCATGCATCCTCGACACTTAGCCACTTCCCATCATACCTTGACCTTATTTGGCTTAGTCTGGAATTGGTCTTTGTCTTTGTCTAGGGGGCATAACTGTTAGCATTGGTCTTTTAGGTGCGTTTGTCTCTTGGGGGCATTTCACAATAGGTGTTTTTCAACACCACCCCAAACAGTGTTTTTCAACACTACCCTTGCGTCAAGTGTTTCTTAACACTTATTAGATGTCTTTCCTATAGTCTCAGTATGATGCGATAGTGTTCATGTGTAGATGTGATACTCAGAGTCTGACTCTATGACCAACACACACACACTTAAACAATCAACTCGCTGACGATATGATGACTTTATTTTTCTTTGTGTGCTGTCTATGAGGATTTCTTTGATGAGTGATCTCTTCCTGAGAAGTTTTCGATGATGCATAGCTAGAAGACTGAGGGAATGAGAACATGTTTTCTTTCTTTATCTGCTTGTGGGTATATTTTGTTGATCCTAACTATCATGAGCATTTATGCTGGTCCTACTTGACACTATGGATTAACAAGGTATTATCCTTGACTGTTTTGTGAGTGCATGCTTATAGCTATCCTGACTTTCATATGTCTTGATACAAGCATAATCTTTCCATATCAAACTTAGGTAATCTCACTGCACTAGTCATCTTGACCTATATGTCTTTTGATGCCTAGGTGGGATTCCCACATTTCTATCTGATAAAGATCATATTCATATCCACATAGTTATGCGTGTGCATTGTATGATCTTACGACGCTACCAATAATGCTCGATGATGATAATTAGATGTCTATAAGCATTGTGACCTTGCAAGTCAACCACTTTCATAGTAGCTTGCATTTTTAGGGTCATGATAGTCTAGTTTTGCATTCTTTGCATATGGAGAGAGCTCTCATTTTCATCTTACGTAGACCTATCAGTCAGCTGCGCTCACCTTTTCTTCTTCTCGATCATGTCTTTCACTCCTTCTCTTTTTCATCTTGAACCTGTTCCTGTTCATCACAAGGGGTTAATCATATCATCATATCTATATCACAACTGTCATTTTCAAGAAACATGAGTCTATATCATACACATGAGAATTAAACATACATCTATGAGAGAGAACATACATAAGCATTTTGAGCAAAATGGCAAGACAATATACATAAACTGATACATCCATCACAAGTGAGACAAATACACATGATACATCAAATATCCAGTAATCTCATAAATCTATAACAATGTCATGATATACAATACAATATGAGATCCCAAAATCTGGATCAAAAGTCTCAAAATATGTCCAAAACATCTAAGCCCTAACCCTAAGACTTGCTACCACCCTCGTGAGGAGCTCGTGGTGGTGGAGGAGGCATAGCTCTCCTATCGACTACCACATCTGATACCCCTGCCCGCTGAGAGTATGATGGTGCTCTCTCACCCTCTGGGATGGCCTGTAGATATAGCCTGTGATAATAGGCTGCTCTCGCTGACTCTCGTCAGAGCTCCAGTGCCTCGGCCTGTGCCGTCACCTCACGGTGTGCTATCTCTACCCTAAGATCAGATATCTGTTGATCCCACTTTGCCCTCAGATCCAGTAGCTACTGATCTCTCATGGCTATAGTAGTCTGGAGCTACTGTATCTCTACCTCCTGAGCTTGTATCTGGGCTCTCAGATCCTCTCCCCCCACGGGTGGATCCTGCTATGCCTCCACCTGTCGGTGAGCTGGTCTCGCCTCCTCCTTGGGTGTCACCGATTGCTGTCCCCATGACCATTTTCAGCCACTTGATCTTGACCCCTCCCCTCTCTCCATCCTCCTCCCTCTCCCCCTCCTGCCATCTCCTCCATCCCCTCCCTCTCCCCCTCCCTCCCCTCTGTCCCCTCCATCTCCTCCATCTCCCCCGTCACCCCCTCCGTCTCCTCCCGGCACTGGTACCTATGCATCTAGTACTATAAACTGAGGGAATGACACCCTCCACCGCTCTGCTTTATAGGCTCCATCAGCCCCTGCATCTACCATATCTGAGATATACTCCTAGGGCTCGCTCCTAATACCTGTTGTCTCTACGACAGCCTGCTGATAGTCCAACATGGGTAGCCACCCATGACCCTCCTCATCTCTGGCCCTGGCATAGGTGGTAGTCTCTGTCAAGACTCACTGCTACCTCCTAAACTGCTGACATACCCGAGTGATGCAGAATCTCTCAACTATCTCTGCATACCGACCTACTAGTGGCTGACTGCACAGCACATAACTCAGCTCCTCAGCTGCATCTCCCCAAACCTCAACCTCCCTATAGGGCCTCCATGTGAAAGAGGCTATCTCATCTAAAATCTGTCTGTAATATGTCACATCTCCAGAATGGGCATGTGATATAAACTTGAGGTACCTGTAGATGTAGGGGTACCTCCTCTCCCTCAGCTGAACCCTGGGGTGCACCACAGCGATGTGCTCCCATGCCCATACCTGTGCCAGGATGGCACCGCATGCCCATGTCCGACCGTCTCTATAGACAATCTTGTGCAGCTCATGGTACATCTCTGCCAATATGGCAGGACCCCATGCCATCCGTCATGGCCTGCCGACCAAGTCCACCAATAGTCGAGCCCATCCAAGTGAGAAACCCTTCTGACTGTGATCAGTCATTAGGATCTGTGAGATAATAGATGCCACTATACATGGCACTCGGTAGTCTCTACCGAAATCGTCTATCAGCCTCTCCCAGCTGATATGCCTATCCAGAATAGTGACATCCTGGAACATCTCCTGCACCAGTCGGTGCCCCTCAGTAGCATCCTGATCATAGTACACCTGTGCCAACAAATGAATCATGTCAGTTTTCATCATATGGAAACATTATATTTATGATTAGATCTTAAAACATGATTATACTCACCGGTTCACCATGGCATGGCACACGTAAAATCTTATAGACATCCTCTAAAGTGATCGATGCCTCTCCAGTAGGTAGATGGAAGGTGTTGTGCTCACTATGCCATCTCTCAGCAAGAGCAGTCAACAACCCATGGTCTGCTCGGATATATGGTTATCTCAGCAGATATCTGAATCCCATCGCTTTGATGTCGGCATTGCTCGGATCATCCAGATCTCAGACACACCGCAATCCTATCACCTTCGGCGCTCTGATGATGAGTGCCGGAAAGACCTCCTGCAAGCCAAAATGAAGCCAGTTGTTAGCACATATCATGATGGATGTCTAAAAACTCAGTATAAAACATCCCAAAAATGTAACATTGTCTAGACCCATGTCATTTTTGCTCAAAAATGCATTAAAAATCAAAATTTTATACTGGGCGATATTCTTTTTTTGGAGAAGTATTGTGCGATACTTCTCCCTATAGCGGGGTGATAAACCTTATACCGCGCGATACTTCACCCAGTATCGTGCGATCTTTCACCCAGTATCGTGCGATACTGGTGCCTTAGGTCACGCGATACTTTGGGGACCCACGAAGTATCGCGCGATACTTCTCCCCAAAGCACGCGATACTTCTAAAGTATCACGCGATATTTCAACTAGCAAAAAATTTAAAAATTTAAAAATTTGAAAAACGTGCTAAAATAAGCTATTAAATGCAAAAAATGACTCAAAAAGCTTGAGTTTTTTGAAAACATACCGGGGCAGGATAGTGTGGTGGCCGGTTGTGCAACCAGGCGCACTCGAATCGATGCCTATGGACGGGAACTCCTGCTTGCTGGGCCATTTTCTCTCTCTAAAGCTCTGAAATTCTCAAATCGCTAAAAGACAAATGATTTTTGAAAATGACATTTTGACCCCTTTTATAGCCTTTTGACTTTTTGACCTCATTTTCAAAACACCTCAGAATTGCGCAAAAATTGCCCCCCTAGCTAATTTCGACATCCTGGATCCATTTTCAGACTCAAAATTGAAATCTAAGGTCATCTCGATAATCAAAATTGTGTTTCAAAATCTTTCCTTCTTCTACGCAGTTGACTGATCTTTTGAGGCCTAATCCTCCGATCTTTGTTGGGGCATCATCATTTTTTCATTTCCATGTCTTCCAAACTTCTAGTCTTTCATTCATCTTCATTCCATTTCCTCCTTTCTCATTTCAGTCAGGCTGGGGCATGTTTCATTGCCTAATGGTTAACCTCTTTGACCCTTACCTTCGATTATGATTTCATTCTAATTTGACCAAATCTTTATCGTTTTGCTGTCTCTCCTCTACCTGATTTCAATTTCCATTCTGAGGGGGCAGTACCTATGGAATTTTCATCCTTGATTCCTTGATTGTCCTGATTCAGACATCTTTTGTGAGCTTTTGCTCAAATTTGAGATTCTTATCTCTTACTTTGAATGTGATCCCGAATCGACCTCATGTTCAAAGGCCTTTGTTTATGCTTTGTCCGGATGTGATCCCGAATCGACCTCATATCTGAGTTGTTTTGTGATCCCAAATTGATCTCACATTTCAACTTCATTCTTTGACTGCATGTGTTCCCAAATCGATCACACATTAGTCAAAGAGGGGCAAATGTATGCACCTTAAAATGGTCGCCTAGACTTTGGGCCCCATTTATTTGATTTATCAATCCTGAATCATTTTTATCAATAATCAATATTTTCAACAATATCAATTTCTTGATCAAGTCTTAATTTCGATCATATATTGGATTTTTATCCTTGGGCTAACCATTTATTCTAAGCCTTTATTTGATTAAAAGAAATATTTCCTCCCTTTTTGATTAAATAAAAAGCCCACCTTTCCCTCTTATCCTAAGTTGCACAAATAAAGCATTATTCCTATTTTATAAAAAGGGAAAAAGCACTTTTTGTCTCATATGGGCATAAAGTCAACTCTTATTTTCCTATTAGAGGATACTTGTGCACATGGATTGCTCCTCTTTCAAGCTCCACCGCTGATTAAGTCTTTTTGCCTCTTAATCTCCATGGTCCATTTCACCTCATTTCTTATAAAAGGAGAGCTCTCTCCTTCATTTGCACTCACTTGTTTTATTCTAATGTTATGCTGTAGGTTTTAGGTGCATTTGGAGTTTGAAAACATTGAAGACTTTCTTCATTGCATCATCTAGTTCATATTTGCTTTCATAGTTGCATAATAATGACATTATTAATGTAGATTTCCTTTTATGCAATAGAATAACTCACATAGTCTAAATAGGAAGGCTTAGTAATACTTGTTCTTTCCTTTTATAGCATAGTTTGTACTTTCCTTTCATAGATTAGATTGCACACTCATTTTAGTTGCATTGCATTGCATTTCATAGTGATTCTTGGAGATATTGGCATTGTTTCCCTTGTCTTCACTTGAATCTCTCATTGTGTGGTTGACTAGCAAGGTCACAAGTTTGTAGCTCTAGCTGAGAGCAAACACATCATAGTCCCTTGCAACTCCATGCATAGAGAGCTATGAGCCACTTTGTGAGGCCTCATTCTTGAGCAACCTTGCATATAATGGTTCATAGAAGTGCACCATTTTAGTGTGTACACTAACAGTTTTAAAAGTTTAACAATCAAAGGTAATTGATGTTTTGATGGAAATTTTGATAAAATCTATAGAAATGTACAGTAAGTTATGCAATTTTACAAAATTTAAAAAGGATGTAGATAGTAAGATTATCGACGCTCATATTGAGCTAGTGCAACATATCGACACCCTACAACCAACAACGACAAATTTTGTAGAGAATTCCACAAAGATGAGGGAATTAATCTCAAAGGAGCAGGAATTAGTACCAAAAAAAGATAGATTGTGTATGCAAATTTTGGATCTACAAGGTATAATCATACCTCATATTTCTATAATGAAATCCAATATTGTAGTAGAGAAAATTGTACAAACACCAGAACTAAGTTATGTGGATGTCTTATAAGAGCTAGTTTTTTATCTAAACGGACATATAATCGGTTTGAATGCATTGAAAGATTGATGGAACACCATTTTGCAAAATATAGGAGAAAGGTACAAGTTCGTTACAGAGAACCTCTAGGAATTGTACACCCCAACATGTGTATGTATATCATTTGGCATTGATTGCCAAAAAGGGGGAGAAAGAAGTGAAAAATTAAGCAAGTACAAAGGAGGAGAAGTAAGTAAAAAGAATATTATCATAGGGGGAGATACCGACAGAATAGTTTTGAAGATTTTGAGATATAGAGAAGAATCTAAGAATCAGATTTTTTTCCATCAATGCCAAAGGGGGAGATTTTTGGAGATCTACAGATAAGTTTTGTAATTGATGTCAATTATCACTAATGTGAAGAGTTATACTATCGAAATCTAAAGTTAGTTATCATAGCTGGTAGTTATCAGAATAAGGAAGTTAGTTATCAGAGTCGACAAATATCGGATAAAGGAAATTAATGTATTACAGCCGACAGAAGGAAATGTGAAAATAGTTTATGGAAAATATTGAGATGAAGGAACCCTAAGATCTAAGGTCAGGAATATACGATTCAATAGATAGGAAGGGGATCAAGGATAAAAGGATCAGAATGAGAGAGAGAGAGAGAGAGAGAGAGAGAGAGGCAAAGAACAAGAAGTGAAGGAAAGAGAGTTCGAAGACAGAGACAATGAACATAAGGGATCTGATAAGATTTGGAGGAAAGCACAAATAGGTCAACTATCTTGTAAGAAATCCTAACAAGTTTCTACAAGGTATTGTAAATCCCTTAATCGGGTAGTCTCTAACATGAGTGTTGAAGTTCATTGTATGAACTTTTTGTAAATCCTTTAAAATAGGGTGAATGTCGTAAAGGAAGGATAAAATCTCTTAGCGAAGTAGTCCTAACAATATTGTAGATACACTTAACCATGTATCAGTCACTCCTAATAGGGTGAGTCACTCAAAAAGTGACATTTTGTAGTCTAGTTAATCAGTAACCTCTTTTAGCTATAGTGAAGAGTTGTGGGTATCATCCCCACTATAGTTTTTTCTCTAACTAAGAATTTTTGCAAGACCAAAAATCTGTGTTATGGGTGTGTGAATCATTTTATGAGTTTACTCTTATTTACATTATGTTTTAGTTACAAGCATATCGATAATACATGAAATAATATCGGTAAATTGGGAATGAAACTACATGTTTGAGATTAAGAGTTTGAATTGACATAAAATTTGTTAGTACTTATTCACCCCCCCCCCCTCAGTACCTAATCTTTCCAATCAACACTTAACTGAGCGTACTTCAGAAGAGTGCTGAATTATTTGTGGGTCTAATCCCCATACATGGTTTTTCTCAATTGGATTTTAACAATAAAAATATTGGTGTTATTGTGATGCATGGTTGTGGATGTTTCTTTTTATTGGTTTATTTACACATGCAATGGATATTAAATGATGTAAATTGTTAAATGGTGTATGAAAAGTTTAATTGTTAGATTACCGATTAACCTCCCCCCAGTAATCTTAGACCTGATAATACTAACACATTAATTACATCAAATTGAAATGGTGTGTGTTCTTCAATTTCATTAGGTGCTTTAGCTACATTAATCGGATCAATTTTAAATGGTGTATATTCATTGCATTCAATAGGTGCATTAAGTGCATTCGTCACATGCATTTGAGTTGGTGTATGTTGATCATTTTCATTTGGTGAATTAGGTGCATTCATCACATGCATTTTGATTGTTGTGTGTTGATCATTTTCATTTGGTGCATTAGGTGAATTCATCAATTCAATTTGAATTGTTGCATGTTCATCATTTTTATTGCATGCATTAGGTGCATTAGATGGCGTACCTTAATGTAATTTCCTCATATGCTCCCTTTGTCTTTCCTTTGTTGTCTCTTGTTGTTCAATTGTTCCTCTCTTATTCTTTCCCATCTTTGATATTGATTGTCCTACACATAATATCATGATGTTCACATACAAAATCAATTGCCAAAAAAATAACAAATTATCATCATTTTGTTATAATCTAAAGTAACAATACTAAAATAACTTCAAGAACGATCCAAAAAAAGAGAGAAATCAATCATTTGAAACCAAATGTGACAAAAAAAACATGAAAATTTATCTGATACTATCGCAAAAAGACATGAAAAATAGTGGTGGGCCCTTGAACAAGTTGCAATGCTATTTTTTGGTCATTGGAAATAATATATTTAGCTCAATATCTAACATGTATATGTTCCAATGAGCTAAAAAATTAGCGTTCATATTTCCTCATAACGTGTGCGGGTTCTATAGAACTGAAACTTATGCAAGCTTTTAGTTCTACATAATCCTCACAGGTTATGTAGAACTAGGAGAGAGAGAGAGAGAGAGAGAGAGAGGGAGGTGTGTGTGTGTGTGTGAGAGAGAGAGAGAGAGGTGGAGATAGAGTAGGAGAAGGAGAAGAGGGTGAGAGACACGAGGTAGAGAGAGAAAAGTGAGGGGGAAAGAGATGAGATAGAGCTCAAGGAGGATAATTAGAGATTTGAATAGATGGAGAGAGAGATAGGAGGGGAGGAGACATGAATATATAGACATATATACATATATATATATATATATATATATATATATATATATATATATATATATATATATATAAATATATGCATATATAGATACATATACATATATTATATATGTAAGTATATACATCTGTGTAGTGTATGCTAAGTTTACAAGCATATATTTGTATTTCTACGTAACGTTCTCATGTTTTGTAGAACTAAAAACATGTGTAGAACTAGGGAAGCTACTTTTAGTCTTACAAAACATGTGTGATTTATTTAGTAATAAGGAACATGTACGCATTATGGTTAGGTAAGAGGGTTGTACAATGACCCTAAGGCTTGAAAGTCTTTTTCCCTCCATTTCTCTCCTTTTACACGTCTTTTGATCTTCCAAGATGATTTATTAACTTCCTTGTCATCAAGTTTACACATCATCAAGTGGATATCTATAAAATTACTACCATAATCTTACACGTCTTCTCATCTTTCTGATGACATAATATTTTCTATTTTTGGATAACATTAACATAGCAAACTTCAATTTTCTTTATCAATCTCTTCACAGTCCTCAAAGACATATGTCTACTATTTTCTTAATAACTTTTGATCTACTTGACCAAATTCAAAAAAAATTACATATTATTATTCTGCACTTGATTCTATACACTTTTTTAAAAAAAATTGTATTTTCAATTATTTTGATACAAGTTATGCCCAGCGCATGAACAAGAACCAGATTTTCAAAATGCAGCCACTTCAAAAAATCATTTTAAAAAATACTCAATAGAAAATTACAAAAAATACACAACTTCTAGACCTCTTTCTTACCTACCATTTTACCAAATGGTTTTACAAAAAATTAAATCTAATTATATCTTTTGTGAAGCGCACAGAATCAACTATGTTACATTTTTATAAAAAAAATCAAGAACATTTTTTCATTTGCAGTAGGTTTGACCCTCTTAATCTTATCCATTTTTCAAATATTTTAGTAGTTTAGAAACTAAATTCAGAATACTACAATTTTTATTTTTTGCACAACTAATAATTTTGAGTGCATGACTATCAAATTTCTCTTCAAAATTCAAGTTTACCTAATTTTTATTAAAAAAATTTAAAAAATAGTCACTTATACCATTTTTGTACACCATCTTGATACATTTAACCCTAGATATATTATCTATAATTCTCTCATATAGAAGTCTAATGAACGAATGAGATGATTCTATTAACACAAACAGTGTAGGGTCCTTAATGGCATAACAATGTGAAGATGTAGACTTTAACTGGACCAAGTAGAAGGATGCAACAATAAATCAATGAAATGCTGAAAAATGAATAGTTGCAAAGAGTTTTTCCTTCTCACCTGGCAATCTTTCCTATTAGACTCGCAAAACCTTGACAAATTTTCAAAGATGTTTTTGACGAGTGCTCTCCAAACTTGCAGCAACTTACAAGCCATATTTTCCTTGCAACTCGGCAAGTAAAAGAGAAAGGTGTGTGAAAGGTTGTAAAAGTATTGTTATACACTACATGGTGTTTAAATGAAATGCTAGATGTGAAGGAACATAGATGTCACCATCTAACTCCATAGGTCCATGTACCCACAATGAAAGTTATATTCCTCTGGTTTGGAAAGCAGAATTTGTGTATGCACAAACAAGGCATAAGAACTATTTGATAGAACATCTCAAAGAGATGTCATTTCATGGAATGAAATGATTGCAAGATAAGAAGATTCATTACTTGTTAAAAAGGTGTTAGAAGCTTTCAAGAAAATAGGAGCTTTGGAGAAGGGCATGGACGTGGGTCAAGCACAATGGTGGGGAGAAATTTTCAGAGATTCCTTAAATAAAATCAAAGGCATAGATAACATGGATGCAAAGTGTAGAATCATAGACTACGCCTCAAGAAGATGATGTCTCACGGATTGAAATGTTGCATGATTTGGATTGTATGGAATGACTTTTGAAACTTTAAAAAAAATGTGAATTGGTTGGTGTAAAGCCAGATTCAACAACCTTCCAATGCATGCCCCCTGAGGGCAGTTACCCGTTACCCCCTCCAAAACACTTGACAGTCGCCCTATAACTGCCACACCATAAACCAATGCTACAATAAGTTTATGTATTGAAACATTTTCCCCTAATTCCTCTTCACATACCCTGCCTTCAAACCATATCATCGAATTATGCACATGAGGTGGGTCTCCACACGTAGATCCAATCCCTATGCTAGACTGATAAGTTGCCTTTGTTTGTAACTGATTTCTTGATTTATATTTGCAATTAATTCAATAAAAATTGCTTGTCCCCCCCCCCAATATGGAGCCAAGTTTTTCTATATATAAGCCTAGTGATCTTCCCCCATTATTGATCTTCCCAAACCGGTGCATCCTTCTTTTCCTTCTAACTATCCTTAAACATCATACACTAAGGAAAAAATTAAGCTTGGAAAAAGTAAGTCAACTTTGACAATTGAACACTTTTATCCTAGGATTCAGTCATTAGTGTGTGATGTGTATAGTTGGAGCTTCCCCTTCCATTCTAATTTCATCCTTCTTCCACAAACAATAATTGTTTCTTATCTAGTCGATTACATAATTGCTCTTGATCTTCTTTTAGATCCATGCCCTATTAATCAATGGATAAAATTGAGCCCCAATTGAAGATGATAGTTGTTTCCTTTTAAGAGAGCCCAAAGTGAGTTGTACTATTTCATATTTCAAAGCTTCATTTATATTCTTTTTGATTGAGGATTCAGTTATTTGTCCACCTCCCATTGGAGAAACATCTCCCTCTACCAGTGTGACTCCTCAATCAACCAATTCGTTATATCCATCATTCGATTATTTGATGTTTCTTAACATAGTGATATTTAATTATTTTATTTCAATGTAGGAAATCATTAGCTTCACTTATACTATATTTTCATTATATTGATATTCATTTATTTTTATATTTCAATTATGTATTATTTATTATTGAATTCTATTTCATTAAACAAGCATGTAGTCATGAAGATGCAAAACATATCCAAACATGCACATGAAGCCTATGCACAAGGTATGGAGTATACACTTAAGGCATGAAAAATCCATGCAAGGAATTTGAAGTATGAAATATACACAAGAATACCAATAAGGCATCAATACACATAAATATAGGAAGACACAAAGCATACAAAAGTATACACGTGATGCAAACATGATTAGATTCTTTCTTGTCATGATGCGAGGATTAGAGTGGCACTACAATCTCCCTCCCTAAGACCTGACTTACTCCTGGAAGTTGCAAAGATTAGAATAAAACACCTCACACATCATCTTATTTAACCAAAATATTAATATAATAATTCCTTCAAATCATACAATGATATAAACTAATCCTCACTACAAAATGGTTAGACATAGGGTAAAAGCACAATCAGGTGTCACCTTTTAGGCTAACTTAGCAGCACAGCTGAATTTTAGTATTTCTAGCTAAAAATTAATTTTGGTCAAACATATGGTCTAGCTAGAATCATTCTAGCTAAGTTAGATAAGTTCTTTAACTTTTCCAATTGGAAATATCTATTAAATGCTTGTTTTGTACCACTTTGGGTCCAATTACCGTAAAACTAAAATTATTTCAAAAAGGTGGCATTTCAATAACTCCTAATTGTAGAGATCAGAGTCAAGAATATCCTCATATAGATTTTATAATATTTTAATTAGACATAGTTTATTGTAATTAAAAAATATTGCAAGTAGGTATTTTAACAATCAAGGAGATGTTGATTTGGAGAAAGAAAGAAATAGTAAATCATATTAAATAATTTTGAAAAACATATGGTGCACTGGAGGAGACAATCCTCTTCAAGAATATATATTTCTTTTTTTTATTGGGGTAGATTTGTTATGAAAAATATGTTGCGAGATGAAAACTGTTGATTTTAGTGAGTTGGAATTTGAATTATTATAAAAGAGAAAATATAGGTCACAAACCAATTGTTATTTCTTCATACACTGGCTATATATGTCATCTATGACATATTTTGAAATTACGGGAAAAAATGTTTATTTACATATAATTTGTTGGTGGGAACTAGACCCCTAATTTTTATCATTTTTAAACAACTGAAAAATCATCTTTAAAAATTAAAAAAACATATCAATTCTTATTCAAAAAATAATTAAAAATATTAATCATAAACTTCATCCATTTTATCACATTTACTTAGTTTACATCATCTACAAATTCCAAGCATAAATGTCATTTTTATACTATTGAAGTTGAACAACTTTAATTTTGTTAGCCTTTTCCTTTGTAAAAGGGTGACAACTTATTGTGCTTTTACCCCATAATATATTTGTATATCAATATCAGAGCATATTCTTCACACTAGCATAAATGTAAACTACAATAGCACATAAGGAAACTTCCCTTAAAGGTTAGACAATTCAAATGGTATCGAAATGGTTTCCCATGAATAAGTTAACGAATATTTAAAATTCAAATTATCCTTCACAAGGTCATCGCTAAAACATAATAACATACCTGAAATTTTCAATTCAGTTATCTTCAATTCCATACAATATATATATTAAATAGCAAATGCATTAGCCTTCACTAATCTATGAATACTCCGGTTCACACAATATCATGCAAATATATCATTATTTATCATTTTTAAAGCAAGATAAACAACTAGAATCACTTAAAATCATTAAGAAAATCACAATTTTCAAATATTGCTTCACTTTCAAGAATCCATCTATGATAAAATCTCCATTTTCCAAAATTCCATAACATGAGTAACATCAAAACACATGAAACATGTTAATTGGTATATGCATTATCAAATCATGATGATCCATTCTATCTTTAATATACAACAATAGACATAACCAGATATGCATTCTACATAAACATGTCAATCCACATCACTGAGATTACACATCACAAGGCTTAGGAGTAGTCACCCCTCACTAGACAGGCTCTCACTCCAAGGTACAATACTAATCTCATTTATATCTAGAATCCATAATTCATAATCCATAATCCATGCCTCACTTAGTGGCTTGATGGTGTTTTATGCCATACACACAATGAGGCCCTCCATACAAGATCGTGTGCCCTATTCCTTATTTTTGTAAGGTGGTTAGCCTCCAAGGAATAGACATCACTCATAGGTGGGTAGTGGACACTAGTTGCCTAATAGCCTCACATCCCCCCATCCTTAAGGGTTCTTTGTGTCTGCTTCCTCATATACCCTCACAAAATCTTTCGCATACATCCTTGGCGAGGAATCACATTACAACACAAAACCAGCATTCAAAAACACCAAAGGGCAACTAGCTTAGCCACCAGTTTACAAATAAGACAAAATGAATTATCTATTTCAATGATAAGATAAGATAAGTCCAAGATATTGCAACAATAAATTAAATGTAAGATAAATTTCACAAGTTGTGGCTAAAACATCACAGGAAAATATGAATGAATTTTCTAGTCTTCACAAACAAATTTTTTTAAAATCATCATAAATTGCACATCACATCACATCACTGTGTGACTATATCTAGCCACCTCAGGAGGAAGGAGGGAACAACATCTAGCTATCTCAATAGCCCATCATGTTGTGTGTCAAAAACACACTATCCACATGTGGCATGGGGTGTTCACCTTGGTAGCACCGCGCATCGGCTGGTACAAAACAACCATGTCAACACACCTAGCATGACTATGACCAAATGGAGAAGGCATGCACTAGTCGTATGTCGCATGGAAATTTTTCTCATGGAGAAGGAACGTGCAAGACACACCCCACATAGTGATGCCTCACATAGGTCATCGTCATAGCTAAATGTATACAAGGCTAGGGATTACCCATATATATGTCTATTGTGTCTATATAATCAAGCATCCATGAGTGTCCCTCTACAAGCATGCAAGTGTCTCCAAATCACTCTACATCAAGTAGGAATAAATAACATATATATGCTACACCTTCACGTAACTATGTATGTGGCATCATGTCCTTGAGTTCATCTCGCTATCATCTGCAACACGACATCATCAACCACACTATGTCAGAACATCAATGGGTGTGGCATAATACCCATTACATCATGTTGAAACATTTACAGATACAATATCCATCATAGCATAGGAAAAAATATCACTCCATGTGTTAGGCCACATAGAAATGTATATATCCATAAATCATATATTTGTCTGTAGAATCTTTCACTGAGTACTAGTATTGTTCTCAAGAACTATGAGGATAGGGCTAAGAAATTATGAACCACATATATGGGTTCATCATAAGTGGGAGTATTGATTTACCTCCTCCCTTGAGTAGTAGAAGCTAAGGTCACTTTGTGCCACCATCACTCATACGTCATCCCTTCTACCCAAGGAAGTTATAATGATACTAGTAAACTACCCCTTCACATATTGAGTTATAAGGGAGAGTATTGATTACTTCATCCCTCGAGTAGTAGAAGCTAAAGTCAGTTTGTCTCGCTATTATTTGTACACCATTCATTCTACTCAAGAGATTTGTAACAATTACTATCCCTTTTATTAGGCTTTGGATGGTGCTTCAGCTGATGCTTCGACTGCTTCTGATGCTATCTTTGTTGCTGCTGGTGTTGGCTTTGATGTGGCTCTGTCTCATGAGGTAGTTGCTGTCCTTCTTGGTGCTACTTCTACTTCCCCTGTCCAGACTAATGATGATGCCCCTGTCCAGAATGTTGTTGATGCCCATGTCTAGTCCGCTGGTGCTGTCTCTGTTTCTGCAGCCTTGTCCACGGACGTTGTTGTTGTCTTTGGTCTTGATGTTGCTTTGGGTGTGGGAGCTGCGTGCTCTTCTGTGACCTACCCTTTTATGGGCTTGTCTAGCTCTTCTTTGGTTTGGTAGAAGGAAGGCGGGAAGGTGGAGGATGGATGGACAATAGTGAAGGGAAAAAAATTTAAACCTTCCACTCCTTTTGATATGAACTTACGTTCACATAAGAAAGGGCAAAAATGTAATTCATGATTGCCCTTGTTTGGTTTTGGGTGTGGGCTTATGTCCACTTGGTAGGAACATTGGTTTATTCCTTCTATTTTTTTAGCGGGGCACCACATTTGTATTGGTTCTTAAATGCAAAATCTGTCTATGCTCTTGTATAAGGTTTCGGGTCCTTTCAAAAACCTATTTTTACGTAATCAAAACAATTTATAGGTTTTCTCTCAATAAGGTAACAATCAAGAAAACAACACATAAATGGTATGATTCTTCCATACACATATACAAAACATATCTTCCATCGATGGGTGCTTGATTACACCACCTCATGGACACACAAAGCAATTACTGGTTTGACATCACCCAAAAAAAGCACCATTGATATTAGTTTTCTAACATTCACAAGGGAGTATATAAAATCATGCATTATCCATATTTTCTCATTCCATCTTTTCACCACTCTCATTGTTTCCACATTGCACAAAATACCAATCGTGTAATTATTTCCGATTTCACTTTCACATGAGTAGGTGCCAACATGATATATGCACATTTCAATCTCATCTTTTCTTATTACATAAGATCATAACATCTACATTAATATGACTAAAAAAAATAGGTCATAGAAAGCAATAATACATTATGCCAAGATATTTATTTTCCCTTAAAATGATCATTCACAAACAAAACCTATTATAATTCATTTGAATATGCATGCAAGAGAAGCTCTTCACATAGTCAATCCTATATCTTTTGCATAGTTATTTCAAAGTCTCATGATATCAATTTAATAATTGCTTATAACAATGAATGCATAGTGCAAGATAGACTACCCAATCAATCACGTCTTTAGCAACAAAATAATGTGGCACAAAGAAATACTACGCATGCGACAATGGGAAATCATGAAGAGAATGCTTCAATAAAGTTTCCTTTGAACTATCTCCAACATAACCCAAACATAAGACATGAAGTTAAAACACACTAGAGTAAAATGCCAAGGAATTATGAGCGTCAATGTATAGAATCCAAGGATACTTATAAGAATACATTATGTAAAACACTTAATATTCACCAACTAGCATATCACAATTCAATCTTTTCTATTTTTTTCTAAGTTGCACATTTGTTAAGCATTAAAGGTTCAAGGCCACATAATATCACATAAACAGATACATATAAAAATAAGGTGGAATATGCACAAGGTCAAATTAGCAATCATTACTAAGGAGGGCATGCACAAAGAAACCACATTCTAGTTTTATTCCAAGGCCTAGAAGGTAAGCTAATAATACTAATATGGGAAACAATATACTATCCAAAGATCCCAGTGTTGTAGCCTAGGCTCTGATACCAAATATAATGCCCCTATTAAGGAGCCCTAGGCACAAGTAAATAAAACTCTACAAAACATGCAGAATATTTATTTATTTACTACACATTGATAAGCTTAGTTGAACCTATTTGTTTGTCATTTGTCATATTTTTGAATCAATAGACTTAATATTCGGGTTGGGTGATTAAACAATGAATGAATGAATAATTTTAATGACATCCACGAGACTAAAAAGTCTAAGGGACCACAAATCACATCCTTAAGCCATGTAGTGCCTCATCGGGGAACCCAGGAGAAAATAACCTAAAAAAATGTTACTAAGTTTACAGGATAATTTTGTTCTTAAGATTTTACAAACAATAAGGAGTAGCAAAGTGGAAGCAATAAAATAAAGTCAATACATACTAATATACACAATCTCATTTACATATTACAAATCTCAAAGGCTCCTTGACATAGAAAAACATAAATATAATTTAATCTATTAAGTACATTGACCATACAAATCTTCTACATAATAAAATTAAAGTGTGTCATCTCATAAAGAATAAACAAATGTATCTGAACCATAAGGTATACATGATATCCCGCATCTACTACACACATCACAGGATATGTAAATATAATCTAAGTGCAAAGTACAAATACAATAAAAAGGAAGAATGTGAATAAATCTCCAAGGATGAAAGAATAAGGATCAACCGCAACAAGGATCATCCAACACTGGTACAAGAGCATCAGATTCTCAAATGGTAAGAGAATTGCTACCTCCCAAACTTGTGGAAACCTTTGGTTCCACTCCCACAATGCTGAGGAGATAACATCAAACCCCACTCAAATAAAAATACAAAAATCACTCATTTGGTAAAGCTAAGCAATGGATCTTGAAACCTTCCTATCAAAGGTACAACTCAAAACATCAAGGTACACATACTAATCTAGAGGCAACCAACACACATAAGAAACCTAAGTTGAAATCAGGGAAGTGTCATCACATATGCCAACCCTTTGGAACGATCTCACTAGACTCCAACTCCCAAGTGTGAACATATGCGGAACCTAAAATCCTCTCATGTAGACAAGGATAACCAATCATGTCAGACCTCACCAACACTAAAAGATGAGCAAGCATCTTCTCTTACTCCCATCCTTAGCCTATACTAGCACTCAAGGCATGGGCGAGAAACACAATATCTTATTAATTCATTTTAAAAACTTTATTTAATGTATTCTATTATCACTTATTAAGTAACTTACTAAGGACACCTAGGTAGCCACTTTTGGGTTCCAGTGCCTCCAAAACAAGTCACTTCCCTTCTAACACCTAGATAACCTACCCTAACCTCATAAATCTCAAAAATATCACATAGATCATTGTGAATCATAAAAATTCAAGATCTTGTTCCAAAGTGTCACAGGAACATGCATAACCAACTTCCATCATATATACATCATAAAAATTTCACATAGTAAAAACATAATCAAGAGCTTCTATAATGTTGAGTTATAACAAAACCGAATGCCATACAAGTATGCAAGACAAACAAATATAACATGATTTCCCTAACCCCGCCTCTGGTAACAATCCAAAAAGGATGATGTAAAAAGCTTCCCTCTTAACCCACAATCACAGAAGGAAAACAATCATAATAATTTATTAATAATAAAATAATTGTAAAACACCATTACAGAAATTAATTTATTAAAATCATCACTAACACAACTATAATTATATTCCTAAATTAAATTCTTCTTTATGTATGAAAAATCAATTTATACCAAGAATTAAATAAATTGATTTCAAATCCATAATTACTAAACTCGTATATTTACAAATATATTGATAACGAATCTTAAACAACTTATATGAATCTTAAACTCATATAATTAAATCCTTGCCCTTTTCATGCGGGGAAGGGGTGGGGACAAATAATGCCTCTCCTCCCTCTCCCCCCGCCCCCTTTCCCCTCACCCTTAATAATTTATTTATTGTCAAAGAAAAATTCTTTGAGACAGAACGACAACCCTTTCTTTTTTCTTTTTTTTTTTAAAACCTCACACACGCGCACGCACGCACACACACACACACACACACACACACATATATATATAATTTTATGATATGATAAAATAAGGTTTAATAACTGATTTCTAACATGAAGCGTTATCTTCTTAGATCTGCAAAATGAACATAGTTATATGTAAAATTTATAAAGACGTTTAAATTTGATTTGAATCTCTAAGGTTTCAACAACAAAATTTAAACAAACCCTAACTAATCCAAAATAAGATAATTTCCATAATGTTCCTGAAATACCAGATTTATTCTAACAAAACTTTTAAACCATAAATTTAAGCAAGAGGAGAATTCCAAAATAGTTATCAACAAGATCTAGCCAGCACGAAGCAAACAAACTTTTTTTTAAAGAATTATATCTACGAGGGTTTCAAAACCTACTTCAAACCACCAATTAACAGAAACCACGAAGAACAATCAAAACCCTAAAAAATTCCAAAGCTTTCATAATTTCCTCCAATTCAATCCTCAAAACCAAAACCTGCAAATCAATGTCTGAAGAATAATGGTCAAATTCACCTAATAAAGGAAAAGAACCTGGAACTAGAACTCAACCATGCAAACCCAGAACTCAACTTAACTCCTACAACTTTTTTATTATCAATTTCCCTTTTTTTGCATGATTATTCTATTTTTTTAATTTAATAACTTAATGCACTTTCACTTTATTCTAATTTAATTAATTAATTTATTTATTATCAATTCACTCAATTTGAAAAATTACTTTATTATTTTATTTATTTTAATTGATTGTGCAACTTAATTATATATCAATTATAAGTAAAAGAATGTTGTTTTAACCATATTATTATTTAGCCAATTGATATTTTTTATCAATTAATAGATTTTATCTTTAATTAAAATTTTGAATTTAATAATTAATTAACTCCTTATATTCTACAATTAGTTTTTTAATTAAATATTTTAATTAATAAATATATTTAATTAATTTATATTAATTGAATACCCTCACATTTAATACTTTCTATATTTAATAAAATTTAATTATTAAACCACATATTTAATCTCAATAAATCACTTAATCATTTCACAACAATCACACCAACTGCATAACTAGCCAGAGAATAAAAAAACTAACTGAACCTAATAAAACAACAATCATGCTCAAGGAAAAAGGCTCATGAATTCACGTCATCTAGATGAATTTGAAGAGGTAATATACAGAAACTTGTCAACTATTTCAAGACAATAAAATGGCTTAGGTTGGGATTCGGGTTTGAATGTTATCTCCCCTCTCTTACCATTAAGACATTATAATAGGGCACGCTCATCCTCACAATTCATGGAAGTCAAGGCTCAGTACCTGCAACCTTACATAAAAGATAAGCATGTGCATCCATATATATATATATATATATATATATATATATATATATATATATATATATATATATATATATATATATATATATATATATATATATATATATAACAAGCAATGGCAGGGATCGAGACATCATGTGGATCTCGCAAGCAAGTAACTACGGTTTCATCCATCAACCACAAAAACACATCAAATAGAAAGGTAAAACATACATGATAGTCATACACATGCAAATATGGGGTAAGTAAAATCATGAATATAAATGATATTTTAAACATATAAATAATCATCATTAAAGTAACCTAAATCATCTAACTGTAAACACATGATATCTCATGACTATCCAATATCAAATCATCATGCAATGTCATACATCCATAACCTTGTAATAAAGATGAAATAATTAACACACACATGAAATTAGCCTAAAAGAGTTTGGAAATATAAAACTAAAAAAACAAACTATGGGTGGGCACTACATCCACCTCCCCTAGAATTAGGCTTACTCCTGGAAGTCTACAAACAAATAGGGATATAAATCTTGTAATCTTGGTACCTCCTCTCAAGTCGTTGATGACTCATTTGTAGGGTCTCATTGGACCCTTACCTGCTTGATGGTGTGAGCCCTGAGGGTCAACTCTTGTTGTTGAAGTATGTGAACATGCTCCAAAGCCAATTGTCAATCCTCTACCTGTAAAGCATTTCAATCAAGAACATGTGTAACATTTGGAATATACTTTCTAAGTATGGAAAACATCATGAACATGAGATAAGATGGGTGACAAAGTAAGATGGTAAGTAACTGGTCCTATCCTCTCAAGAATCTCAAATGGACTAACAAAATGAAGTGCCAACTTTGAACCCTTTCCATAATGGATTGGACTCTTTCATGTAAGCACTCTTAGAAACACATTTACACTAACTCCAAACTATCTATCCACCCTATGAGCATCTGCATACTTCTTTTGTCTATCCTGAGTTATGGTCACATGCTCACAAGTGCGCTCCACTTGCTGCTCCATATCTCGAAGCATATCAAGACCTAATAGAATATGGTCCTTTAGCCTATCCCAACTCAAAGGTGTACGACAAGGAAGACCATACAAAGCCTAAAAATGTGACATACCAATCATACTATGATAACCATTATTGTAAGAAAATTTGACCAAATATAAATAGTCATCCCAATGAGTCTGTCTATCCATGACATACATCCTTAACATATCCTCTAACACCTAATTAACTCGCTATGTTTGTCCATCGATCTTAGGGTGATATGTCAAACTAAAATTTAGTTGTGCTCTAAGATCATGCTACAAAAAAGTCCAAAATGTGGAAGTGAATATTGGATCCCTATCTGATATAATCCTATGGAGAATACCATGTAATCTCATAATATCCTACATAAAGACTCCAGATACTGAAGTTTTTGTATAGGATGCTCACATAGGATAAAAGTGTGTCACTTTGGTCAACCGATCAACAGTGACCATGATGGTATCGTGTCTACAAGGATTCATAGGCAAACCCACAATGAAATCCATCGAGATGATATCCCATTTCCATGATCGAACAAGATTAGGTTGTAAAAGCCCTGTTGGATGCTGATGGTTTGTCTTAACCCTCTGACACTCTAGGCATCTTGTCACAAAATCAGCAATGGCATGCTTCATATCAAACCATTAATATAGTTGTCGAAGGTCTACATGGATCTTCTTGACACTTGCATGTGTCGAATAAGGTGCACGATGAGCCTTAGATAAAATCAATGTACGAAGATCATCTAATGGTGGTACATATATTTGACTCATGTAATGCAAAAGACTATATGACTCCAAAACATCACCTAAAAACCTTCCTTCCAAAGGTCTCTCTGATTCAATCTCAGCACTCACTTCCTGGTACCAAGTATATGTATGAAGTGCCTAGAGTATATGACTCTACAAATCTACACCAAGAGTCAATGTTGATATATCATGCCTCCTACGACCACTAGTACATTTGACCTTATTTTTCGACCAAACAATTTGACCAACAAATAAAAAGGTTTTGTTTGGTTGGATTATAGAAGGAAAGCTTTGATTTTTTTTTAATCCATACCCGTGTTGGTTGAAATTTTGACCAATACCATGGAGGTCGAAAGTTTGACCAACACGGGCATAATAATAATAAAAAAAGGTTTCATTTCTCATTTCATTATTCCACGCACGGTGAATTTGATCAAGGGCAATGCGCGAAGAAGGACCGCCTGTCTGTAAGGTAATTTTGATTTCCTTACCTTAACCTAGATATTCTTGGGGAAGCACTATTTGGAATACAAAAGATTCACAGTTTGGAGTATGTTCCTTTTGTCTTGTCTTGTTCTATTTGTGGCACTATCATTCTTGTGATGAACAGATAGCTTATTAACCTTGCAAATTCATTTATACATCTTCGTGGTGAAATTATTTTTTATGCATCCTCGGTATTTGTCATTCATTTAAACTGTTAGATGAATTAACATCCACTGCCAGTCCATTGATGCAAATTGTCCTCTTGAATTCATTTAATCTATTTCAACCTAGTTTGTATTTTCACCATTGGATTGTCCATGTCATTGGGTGAAAATAAAATTAGGGAAATATGCTTTAATTTATCCAACACTTAGAGCTATGGAGTTTGTCAAACCACTTCAAGTTTGATGCCCTAGGCTAATCAAGTTTAGCATGTTTAGCCAGTGGGAGAAAGAAGGAACAAAAAGGTACATTCGGTGGTGGATAGAGGTCAAGGAGTCAAACATGCCAAGACATTAGAAGGCCACAGAAACTTTCCCAATCATCTGTGACTATTCCAAACACCCAACTTCAAACTAATCCATTAAAATCAAATCTAGCTTGATCACCTAGGGTTTGTGTTGAACTAGTTTGAAGTTGCTGGGATAGAATCGGTCACTCACTGTTTGGATTGTGAAGTGGTGATTGTAGAAGATTGAGACCAAAACATAAAAGATAACTAAGGAGTATTATTAGAGTATTCTATGTTAATCAGTTGGAATTATTTTACAAATTTGTGAGACCATAACCAACAAACATCAATAAGTTGAGATCTGCTAGAAGTAAAGGATTGCTAATTAGCAGTGTACTATTAGTATTGGCAATAGGGAATAACAGAGTTTCTTAGAAGGCAATTGGTGGATAGGATAGTTCCCTGAATTTGGAGGTATTCGAAGACTAAGGAATTTGTCAGAATTAGTTGAAACCACTGTTCACAGTTTAAAGTGACATTCTCAATCGATTTTGTAGTAGATTGGGCCTATTAAGCTTTAGTTGCCACCACTCTGCATCAGGATAATTGATGGATAGGATAGTTCCCTGATTTAATCTTATTTCATAGTGCATCAAAATAATTGATCACTCCACCAAAATTATCATTGAGTGGTCTCATAAAAAGCTAAAGTAATATTTATCCATATGGAAGTAACCAACATAAACAATGATAATAATTAAGGAATAAAATTGAAGTTAATAGATATCACAAATATACAAGATAAATTTAGGAGAGATATTTTCCATCAATCAAAAAAATGATCTAATACATAAAAATATTTTGCAAGAAAGTGACATGGAGAACATGATCCAAATGATACAACAACAACTATAGAGATCAATTCAATTTCAACAATATGGATAAGAAACAAGTAATAATGGTAAAATATTAAGAAACAAATAAAAGTGAAATGTGAATAAGAAAATATAATCCAGCTATGATTGAAAGTGGAGAAACGGTTTATTGGATATAGACCAACATATTAAGAAATTAGAGGATGCTTGTAGTAAGATATTTGAACTATAAATTAGTACCAAATTATTTTGGAATACATTGTCAGGAACTATAAAACGGATTAACCAATAGTCACTAGAAGATCAATGCAATAGAAAATAATATCTTTGTGTGTGTGTGTAATAATAATAATTGTCCATAAATGTGTATAATTTTTTGAATCTTTAGGTTATGAATATGTTATTTACACACTTCTCATTGCATCACTCTAGGGTTAATTTCTTTAACATAAATAATCTATACCTTAGGATTATGTTTTCCTATCAAAAAGTACCCTACAAATATCTTAAGACCCTCCTAACTATACCAAAGTGATGTAGGATTAGTCATGAATTAAATGAGAGCTCGCACTACTTGGACAACACATTATATTTCATACACCATAGTGTACATCAAAATTATAATAGCTCTTACATTAGTTACTCAATCCATGTCCTCTATTTGACTAGCTATAAATGATCACTAATTTATAGATAGCTTTATCCCATTAAAATCACCATTTGGTGTTCAAAGATATCAGAGATTAAAGAAGACTAGCAGTCCATTATGAAACTAGGTAATATATATTATACATCCTTGGTGTTTACATTAAGAATGGATTGATTCATAGATATATAAGACAAGCCTTCATTATTGCAATTGATTCTAATATTAGATAAGAATATTCAATTCGTTAAAATATTAATCAGTAAGAAGTGGGGAAAACTTAGAATAATGTCATAGTAGATATTACCAATTCAAATTCTAATGGAGAGTTTTAGAAAAAATTGAACAAGTTTCTACTTAGAAACCATGAAAATACCGCTATGATGACGCTTGTTCGAATAGAGATGAATATTTGTAAAGACTAAAATTTTGACACAAAAAGCAACATCAGTAAAACTCACAAATTAAGGGAGTCGGTCAACAAGTCAGTCAATGGTTGAATACATAAGTTGACTAGATACCAATAGATTCTATATTATTAAAGAAAGAACAAAAATATAATTACGACCTTATCTGTTGAAAAGATAAAGCATACCTTTGTTCAAAGACAAGAGAAACATCGACCATATGTCGAGTGTCCACCATGTCGAATACCACATGCGTATAGCTCTGTAAGGTAAAGTCCTTCCTAAAAAGTTCTTCAAAAACCTGTTCACAAAAGTCAGCTAGGGCAAGAATATTGTGGGAGTGCATTTCCACCCAACCACGAAGCATTAACGCTTCCTCAGAACCTTTCCTAACATGAAAGATACCCAACCCAGCTAGAAGTAATCTAATCAAGTAAAACTGCATGAAGTAATGGAATTGTGTATAACAGCAATACGAACTTCATATACCATCAAATACATCATAATGTTGATACATGATTGAGTACCATAGGATTGAACAACATCCTTTTCAAATAGTATTAAACACTTCCAACTCTTAGTTCTCACTATTTTAGATCAGTCAAAGAAACTAACATAACCCATAAAGCATCACAAATGTGCATGTCATGAATACATCCAAAAATAGATCTAAGTAAATAACCTTTCTTTTATAGGCGCATTCCTTTCTCATCCAGAATACATCAATTTTCATTTTACACAGAAGTGTTTACAAGTAGGGGTTGGTTCACATTATTTGCATATAGATTGGTAACAAGTTTCACTTTCAAAAGCCAAACATATATTAACAAAAGGACTCATTGAATAAACATAACATCACAATACAATAATTCATTACTTCAAAAGATCAAGCAATCTCAATACTTGCAAATTTCATGAAAAATTCTATTTCTAGAAGTTCAAACATCTTCATTATTTAATTTTTATTCTCAACATTAGCACAACTCAAATTCATAATCAATCTTGGTTCATATTTCTCACTCATATATCATGTTAAAAATCTAATACTCAAAATAAACAATGTATGCATTAATTTATTATATTTCCAAATCATAAAAAGAATAGGAATCACCATTGATAACAATATTAGTGATTATCAACCATCTAGTAAATTATTACTTGAGAATCTTTCATGATACATCATATATGGTTATCTCAATTAGGTAACCTTTCTTGCTCTATATAATATTGGGTGTTTCCAAAATGATTCAATTCCATAGGATAGACCGAATAATTTTCCTAATATAACAAACCACAAGAACATATTAAATATAAACTTCTAACAAATCCAAATTGAATTCATAGTTGTGACAATTTTTCTATTATAGGGCCAACCTTGAGCTATCCAAGATCCCACCGAAGCTAACATTAACAACAATGCTCTGTAACAGTAATGTGACAAAAACTCAGAGAAGAACACTGCTATAGCCTTATCACATAAAGATAATATAATGAAGTCATTGATGTCGTTGATTTTAACAATGATATAGGAATGTAAAAGAGTTTCAATGGTGTTGTTAAAACCATGAGTCAGGGACAAGGAACAGTAGTAAATGATGTTCAAAACAAATATTGATGACAGGGAATCAAATCTTACAACAGTGATCCAAGAAAATGTTGATGTCATGACAAGAAGGTAATGATCAGTGTTACATGGATAAAAGTGTAGTCATAATAAAAATGATCAAACCATTATCACAAAAAGTAGGTATCCATGCATTTGAGACTACTTTTGTTTCAAAGAGACCATTGAAGACAAGAAGAAGCCCTGCAAGTTTCACTGACATTAAGATCTTTTCTCTAATGGTAAACTAGGACAGACTTCAAAAGGTCTACCATGAAGATAGTGGTAATCGAACTGTGATTTCTAAAGCTATGAGTCTATTGATTCAACTAAATATTTCTCTACTAGAAATAATTACTTCTATGATAAAATGGTTGGAATGCCCTGATAAAATAATCAAATTCATGCTCACAAGGACATGTTTTTATTTACTATGATGATCTTTATAGAGTCATGGTCTTATATCTGTGAGGAGAAGAATAGTTCTAATTTATAAATCACATACCGGTAAAGAAAAAATAGAGGAGAGAAGAGATTAAAAATGTCAAAGAATTCAGATTCTATAAAGAAAGCAACCACTCCATTTATTCTAACACAAACAAAGATTCAAGGATATCTTGGGTCTAATTCCCTATTCACAGATTTTCAGTCAAAATTAAAAATGTTTATAGGAAACACCATTATAAAGATTCTTTGAAATGTGTCTGCGGTAGATCAAAGTTATAAGGCTAAAGTAGCTTCGCGCTTCAGATTGCGTGTGATGAAAAAATCATCAAGTTGTTTGCTAATTCAGAAGATGAAGGTTCCGCTGAAAAATGACATTGCATAAACGCTATTCTTTGGAACAGGCAAGGCATTAATGACATTCAACAGAAATATCAGAACTTAAAACCTCCTTCGTATGAGAACTTTAATGGGGAACTACTACAGCCAAATTCTAAGAATACTATCTGAAGGCTAAAAACTCATATGCTGGTGACTAAAAGTTTTCATTATGAATTCGAACCTATTGTCTTAAGCTAGAGTCTGGGAGATCTCCCCTGCAAATTTTGTTACATAAAAATTTGTAGGTGTCAATAAATTTTCAAATCATCATTTTTATTTATACATTCAGAGTGACAGTTAGCCTACATATCAGCTTTCAGAAGTGTCGTGGTTAGTCCAACACTCTTCCTCTGATGTAACTTGGAGGAATAATAGATCTGAATTGAAATTCTAATATTTCCTGTACGAATTTAGATGTGTCTAAGTTTCTTCGTAAAAATCTGCTTTCTCAACAAATAGTGCATTTTCTTTTACCGCTTCACCCTATTTTGGCATGTTATGTTATGGATTGTTCACTGAGATAACATTTTTCTTCTAAATTTTAAATTCAATTCACAGTTCAGTTAATTATTCCCATGTAAAGTGTAGCATTCTCAGAAAGTATGAAGTTTTCTTATAGAAATTCAAACAGATACAATGAAATTAATCTGATTTGTTGAACTTTGATAAAAACATTGCCATTCAATATTAAAAAATCCAAAAACATAGAAAGGAACCTGAATTTTTAATGCAACAGATGTAAAAAATGTCTTCTCCTCCCCTTTGTTGCGCTATTCCCCTGCTTTCCCTACTCTTCCTCCTTTTTCTCTCCCAAAACTAACTCCTTTAGAGTTTGAAAAGGGGTGCCAATCTCCCGAGGTTGCCTCTGTCATGCCTTAAATTAATCATGCAAGGGAGAGTTCTTATTCAATTTTTTCTGCCTTCTCTCCCGTTTAAAAAGCCCACTCAAAGATAACAAATTTTTACCCACTGTAACTAAATCCTAAATTTTAGGAATTTAATTTGACTGTTAAAAAAAATAAAAATGGGTTGTGACAATATTAAACCCATAAAAGTACCCAAACATGCAAGAAAATCCACCTTATCTACCTTCCATATGAAATAAGCTGCAGGGAAGTCAATGAGACTAACAACTGCTGCAATTATGGTGGTGTTAGAAGAGTAGAGTTAGAAGCAAAAGAGTCACCATGACTATTATAGCCATTACAATATATATCGGCTCAGTAATCTTTTATTCAGTTGCTAAGTTGTTTCCAATTGCAAGGCTTAGCCACTAAGTGTTGGAATACTCTTTATTGTGTATGAGTTCCTTTTCGAACCTGGTCAATATAAAAAAATGCATTGCAAGAAGGGAATGTGAATGTAACACAGCAATGGATGGGGATACAATATATGTGAAAACATGCATTGAACAAAAGTTCTTTAATCTTTGAAAAAGTTCTTGTGCTACATTTATATTTTTTTGCATTCAATTTGTATCATTTCTAGGGTTCAAAAATGTGTAGTCAGTATTTGTTCGTGCCTTGTGACTCTTCCTAGACCCGGTTCAAACTGCATAGTAGATTTAGAAAATGACTCTATGAAATCTGTAAACTCAAAATTGATTCCAATATAAGATGTTTTGTTAAACTCATTTGAATACATAACATAATGGTTCTTACTATCTTCGACTACACTTCCCAAATCTGTGAGTGGATCGATCTGCAATCAACATGAACTCATACAAGAATAGAAATACAACACATTAAAACATTAATTCTCCTCTATCGAGTTCCACCACCATTTGGATATTAAAGAACGTGCTCATTCCCGAAAAAGTAGATTGTAATAATGAACAAGCAAGTCTAAACAAAATAAATTGCAAATCAGTGAATGGAAACATTTAGAAAAACCAAATAGTCACAGAGGGAAATCATATGAAAATATTGAATGTATTTTATTCATCTCTTTGTACTACATTTACATCCATATCTCCAAGCCTTGTTTTGGTCTTTGGTTTAGTGATTATATGCACGAAGAATCCATACATTATGTTCTACATTGGCAATGACCGAATTAAATGGTTTTTGTAATGTCCCGTGTTAGGACTATGTAATATAGCTATCAAATTTCAATGCTTGGGTACTTCTGTAATGTTCCCTTAAGGGATTTCTAAGGATTTTGTGTATATTTTTACAGTTCAAACTGTAATATTTCTGGAGTCCAAAATCATTATTTCTAAGCCTTACCCGTACTTTATAATAGTGGATATAACATTGCCTCTCCTCATAGTTACTGATTTCACATCTTGAGCACATCTTGACTACTGCTACTAGCTATTGTATGATCTCTTTCAATGAGACTCAATCACAATGTTGTCTTATTCTCTTATCCATCATAGTGAGGTCCTTTCATGACTTATATCTTTGAATATCACTACCTTTTAGAAATTGTCCCTCTTTTGATTTTTATGACATCATTCCTTACTGTGGCTATGAGCCTTCATAACAGTGTATGTTCTTTATTCATTGTGCTTTGCAATTATGCTTGCATGACCTCTATTAGCTCTTGATGACTATTATAAGAGTGTCTTTGTACCACTATGATAGTGGATAAGCATTGAAGAAGAACTTTCTTTAAACATTTCTTATCCACATTGTTTTGGCATCTTTTTAACTCATGAATTGTTACACTTATCATCACCTCATCAAGCCTATTTGATTGTCAACCTTGTGTATAACTAAGAACTCAAAAGTGTTGTTTGTCATTGGGACTAATCTTTTCTTACAAATTTGATCACCATTTATTGACATCCTTTTGATAGTCACTTCTCAAGACTCTTGGATGCATTTTTTTCTTTCGTTCTTACTATTCCTTCACATGACTGATCATCTTTTGTGCTCACTGTCATGAGGAACTCTATGACACTCTAAAAGTGCCATTCCAACTTCATCAACATTGTCTTTTCCATTTGCAGTGTATACCACTGCTTTTGATGCATGTTGAATGCCCTTCCATTTAGCTAGTGTCTCCTCTAATAATCATCTTTGAATTTTGGCCTTTTCTCTCTACTTTTGTAGACAATGTCATTCTATGCCTTATCATCTATGTCTACTCTTTGCTTTGACATACATTCTTGGAAGTTACTTTGAATGTGGTGGATCATGTGTTCTACATAATACCATTGCCTGCTCTTCTCTTTTACAGTGACTATCACTATTCTTCACAAGAGTGCTTTTGTCACTTACCATGACTACCAGAGATCTAAGAATTCAAAACTCTTATAAACCCTCCTCAAAATAGTAGAGATTTTATTTTCTCAAAACTAAAGATGTATCTCCCTGTGAACATTTTAATGAAAACTACTTCTCTTTCTTTGACATCTACCATTCCTTGTTACTTCCTTCAACAATTTACTCTTTTTCTATGTCTGAAACATGCCTTTGAATGTCCAAAGAATTATGTTATTCTTTACATGAAATCTACATTTCATCTTTCACTTATGCAAGACATTGGTGTGTACTCTATGCTTTCTGATCTACATGCATACTGATTAGCAACAAAATCCTTGAGAGACTAATTTTAAAATGTAGTAATCTAGACAACACATTTTTATCTCTATAATAAAATGTCATTCAATTTAACATTTTGCATGTTAGTTTTTATTTGCTGATTTCTTTAGATCAGGCTTGTACGTTCCAAGCATTGCTCTTCTTGCAACCATTGTGTTGAGAAATTTGATCACCACTGCCCATGGATTTCTAACTGTGTTGGCAAGGTGAGGTTCAGGTACAGTACAAAAGTTTCTAACTAGATATTTTGTCATTATCCTCACAATCTTTTATCTTTATGAGAGTTAATCTGTTTGTAGACTTACCCAGGATATTAGAGAACATAACTTAGAAAGTACTTGAATTCAATGCAATCTTTATGTTGTACAATAGTCAAAAAATTTCACCCTACCAAAAGACATCTTCATAAAATCTATGCTACTTAACCATATTCTCATTTCACCATAGCTTACCCCAAACACATTATATAAGGCAAGAACTTTTACGCTTGCATCCCTTGTTCTATTGGCTCACTCGCAGATTTCCATTTTAGTTTCTTCTTATCTAAAATATTTCTAAGGGATTTTTTTATAGTAGACATACACTATTAAGCAAGGAAAAGGTTGTGATCAAGGATACACACCTCATCCATATGAGGGAATCCTTGAGAAAAACAAACAATTCTTTGTAAGAAAGAATGTCACATGATAAACAAATATGACTCAATTGGATTTGCTAGAATTTGTTAGTTAAATATCCATTCTAGATGCACACAACATGAAGTCATGACAGTAAAACCCTTTTTCCAAATGCATAGCCTCTCTTATTATCTTGTCTTTATCCCTACAAGTCAGTGGTATTAACTAAAATTTCTCTTTGCCTTTGTGAACAATATATGTATTAGAGTAGCCATCATGAATTTTCCTTCTCATACATATTATATTTTTTACTTAGCATTCAGATTTTCCTAAGCAGTACTGTGAACTTTCCTCCAACACATGTACTATTGTAAAAATCATCACAAGTCCATTTTTTGGAGGGCAATTCATAGTACACATGTTTGGAGGTCTGAAGGAAACAAGAGAATTTGAAGAGTCATGAGTGGTGAGAAGATTCTTTTGAGTAGAAGCTTTGGAGGCACTGTAGATCAGTCCATATCTTTGGTCACAAATGTATATAGGAAATGTAGATCCTACATACCAAAATTTCATCTTAGTATTGATTTCCTTCTGTTGTGAAATTCAAACCCTATAGTTAGGAAAATGTCAACCAATGCAAGGAGTGCAACCAAAATTTGGAGAATTAATCAAATGGACATAGCTCAAAAATTACAAACATGGCACAATCTTTAGGTAAAGTGATTCTTATTAGGGGCACTATTCGTTCACATCTGAACATGGTTGTTTGTTGGCTTCCCTTCAATAGGACACTTGACTGTACCTATTTGAACATAGTTCAAATCCCAAAAGTCTACATTTCTAGGATTGTTCAACATTGTCCTAGTTGATCCATGTTTGTATGCTTGCTACCCATACCAACCTATATCACCTACCTAAGCAGTACTTTGAGTAGTCCTCCTACACATGTACTATTGTGAAAATCATCAGAAGTCCATTTATTGGAGGGCTACTCAAAGTACACATGGTTGGAGGTCTAAAGGAAATAAGAGAATTTGAAGAGTCATGAGTCTTAAGATTGTACTTAATATAGCCAAGCTTCATTCAGTGGTACATTCAAACATGAAACAAACCATTCTTAAATCAGATTAAACTAGTAAACCAAAGGACATACTGATTATAAGTAAACTAGTTGCTTGGCCAAATAATGGTATCAGAAACCTAGAGCAATGGACTGCCTATTTTAGGATTGGACACCCCAAATGATTTCTAAATGGATTACTTGGTCTCATTGAATTATCAACGAGGGACGTAAACTTGGAATGGCATTTGCAAAGTATATGCTTCAAACCTTCTCATTCTAAGACTATTTATAGAATTCAAATGCTTATGCTTTAGGAAACTATACTAAAACTGGTAAACAAATGTATTCTAATTAAAGCAAGGAATTACAGCTAGGAACTGCTCCAACCGACTGTGCTGCAGGAACATGCTACTAATTTTGCTATCAGTAACTGTAGGAACAACAGAGTTCTAACCACTTAGAAATAATAGGAAAATGAACTCTACACTAACAGAACAATTCACTCATCAAGTGGGCCCCCTTGAATGAGTGAATGAGAACTTACAATCAAGATGAAAGATACAAAATTGAACTGAACATTCTATTCATTCATAACAAAATGATTACACTTGATTGAAAATAGTATGCAAGAGTTCTATTATAAAACTAGTTTGTTCGACTAACTCCATAGAGTCACAAGAGTTGATTATTTAAAAGAAAGCTACAACTATCTCCTAAGTCTATGATCACTTCATAAATGATCAGTTACAACTCATAAAGTTCAAAACATAAACATTATTGACCATGAATAATCCCAAAAATATAGCGCATTAAGGAAACTAAATCTACGACTGCATGTAACAGAAAACATCCATCAACTTGCTTTAATTGCAAAGATTCTGCAATCCACAATTTAGCTTTGATTACTCCAGTGCCACTATGTTGGTCTTTAAATGTCCACAGTCAACACCTGCAAAAAAATCAATGTGCACACATCCAACCATATACATATATATCTACATCATTAATATTAGGAAAATATGTAAGCCTTAATTAACACTCTAGTCCTATGGCTACATGAGGTAACTACCCAAAACATAGCTTATGCAAGGAAACATTCATTAACATGTATAACTACTATATTTACCATTCCTATCCATGAATTCAAGAAAATATTATGTCTTTAAGAGTATCCACATTTTCATCTTATGTTCACACATATATAACATATACATAAAAACCATAAGTTCATATGCTTGAAAACCATAAGTTCATGTCTATGTGCAACCAACTGTTCTAGAAAGAGGATAAAAAGTATTGAGAAAGATGGCTATTTAGAAGCCCATCATTCCCCCCAACTGAACTATTGCTAGTCTCTAGCAACCATGAAATTTTGAATCCTAGCATGGACCCTCAAATCACTATTTCTCTGCCCAGACTCGTCATTACCATAGTCAAAGTATCTATGAGTCTCTTTGAGTCTTTCCCATCGTGGAACTTCAGTGGCCATATCATAATCTGCTACATTGTCATTCATCACTAGCAATGGCTGTAGGAAGAGTGGAGGTTGAAACCTCAATGGAAACCAGCGATTAAGGAGTGTCCTTCCCAACATAATGTACCATGGAATTCTTCTTGTAGCAAGGTTCAAATTCTATGGTGATTGAGGCTCATTTGACTTTAGATCATGTGACATCCTTATCCATCTTTTCCTAGAGGCACTGATTGCTATGGCAATATCACATGAGGAATGCTGGTCCCAGTCTGCAAAAGCTTGTTCTTGCACTGGATATATTTTATTAGCCCCACTAGTGTTTGTTGTGATAGAAAGCCAGTCTAAATATGTTCTCCTGGAATTCTAAACTTTAGGCCTCATCATCAAAGGAGCTATCATTTCATTGTTTCTATATGGTGCAGCCTGATGTTCCCTACTTATCTCATTCTGCATCCAAGACATAACCGCTCTTAACTGCACATCCCCTACATAGAGTAGTGAATTCCACTATTTATCATCAAGAACTGCTAGGTTATGTAGGTACAATTCACAAAATATGCTTTTTAGAGTCATTGGAGCATACTGAAAGGCATAGTAAAATTCATGAGGAGTTGATAGAGAAGGATTGAGTCCTTCCATAATTCTTGTTAATTTAAAATTAACAAGTTTCTCTTTAAGGAATAATGCATACACCAGAGATGGTGATCTTCATTCCATTAACTCTAGAATTAACCCTGTGATTTGATCAATCCTCCATTTCAATACCTCAATTTCCTCTGATTTTTGTTCTAACTAAGATCCCTGCTCACTAATGACTCATTTCAATTTTCCTTTTTTTAATTCCCACAGTGTATTTTCCCATAACAATTGTTGATATAAGTTTATCCTTGCAGCTAGGGGTGTAGACAAATCTGGTGGGGGTAAAGATTCCTGATTGAGTATATCCACCCATCCAGATGGCAAGTGAGGAATTTTTATTTTTTTCTTTGGTGCAAAGGACTCTTCTTTCCATAAAATAATTGTTTTTACTACATTGCTTTCCTCACTAGCATCAATTGCTACCTTTTCCAGCGTTTCTAACCCATGTTGATTACTTTTCTTGGGCACTTCCTCAATAATTTTCATCCCAAAGTTAGGGGTTTCCTCAGAATCCAAACTAACATCTAGCCTGGCAGAATTATTTACAAATTCCTTTGTGTCCTCAGAGTCCTCCTCGCTATCAATAGGTATGTAGTTAACTCCAGGGTTAACTTCTATTTGTGGACTCTGATATTCTAATGTAGTGTTACTGGATACAGTTTGATGAAATATTTCCTCAGAAGAGGACTTCTCTAAATAATCATTTTCAACAAATTCATTCTCTACAAATTTAGAAGATGCAAGGTTAACAATAGGAACATAAGCTTCAACATCTTTCTTGAAAAGCCTTCTACTTCTCCTCCTAGGGGGTATGGATGAGCTCAGAGGACTCTTATGTTTCCTTCTTTTAGTGGCCACTTCCTCTGTAACTGCTTCAGGAGGGTTTTTAGAATTTTCTTCCCTAGGGGAATGTAAGGTTTCATCAACATTGTTAGTATTATCACTAGGCTATGGCTCTAATATTTCTTCTTTTGTCTCCCTTGTTTTACCCTTATTCTCCCTAGATGTATACCTGGTCTTACAGATGGTGATGCTTTAGGGATACTACAAGCTTCTTTATTTTTGTTTTTCTTCCTCCAAGAGGTAGAAGCTTTAGCATTGAAGGTTCTTTTCTTAGGCGACCTAGAAATGGAAGGGGAGGCTTCAAGATCAATTTCAATTCTTTGAACAATTTTACGAACCCCAGAGGATGTTTTCTCTCTTTGACCAACACCATGACCTCTAGGGCCGACAACTCTAGGTTCAACCTCCACTACTACATTTGGGGCCAAATTTCAACAAAAGTTTTCGACGGGTAACTTTTTCTTAAAAATTTGGTGTTTTTTTTTTGTAATAAGCCCCGATGATGTCGGTATTTTGATGGGTGTTTAATTGACCATCGGAACTCCGACAAATTTGGGGTATACATTTTTTTTTAAAAGTGAAACAGCCTCATCATTTTTATTTCGTTTGGAGAGCGGGAGAAAAGGAGCAAAAGCTGAGTGCGGGAGAAGGTATGTGATTTCTTCATCTTTCAAGCCTCTGGCATCATATTCGAATGCATTTCATTTTATTATTGAGGGAGTTGTTCTCTGAAATGACCGCATTCTACTAGTGTCGTGCCCTAGCCAGTGCTATATCTCTATTATTTGATGTTATTGGTGCTTGTGCTCAAGGATATCGATTCACTGTATTCAAATGTTTAGATTCATGTTTGTTGATATTACTGGCATATGTGTTTAATGATGCCATTGTATATTGTTGTCACTGAAATGAACACATTCTACTAGTGTCGTGCCCTAGCCAGTGCTATATCTCTATTATTTGATGTTATCAGTGCTTGTGCTCAAGGATATCGATTCACTGTATTCAAATGTTTGGATTCATGTTTGTTGATATTACTGGCATATGTGTTTAATGACACCATTGTATATTATTGTCACTGAAATGACCGCATTCTACTGGTGTCATGCCCTAGCCCATGCTTTAACTCCATTATTTGATGTTATTGGTGCTTGTGCTCAAGGATATCTATTTTTTTGAAATGTTGATTGTGGTTATCAAATGGACAACCCGTGAGCTTCTAGCTAGGTGCCATTTGTATTGATAGCTTAGGGCATCAAATGTATTGTATCATTGATGGTTGAAACTTTGTTAAAAGGAAATAGGAAAAAGAATGATTTTTATTTAGTTTCTCTATTTTGATCCCTAAGTGGCTTACAACCCTAGAGAAGTATATGCAGATTTATGGATCTAGTTGCAGGATACATAGCAACCGATAATTCACAAGAAATCCATGCATCCAATTTGAATAGAAATGAATACAAAGAACTAGTGTCCTCCAATGGCCCAATCATCCGGACCTTGATTATCCCCTCAACTAGTGACCCTTCAAAATTGGGTTATCATGCAATCAGTGAGTGATACTTTATTCTCCTGGTCTGCCCTGCATCCAAACATATTGGAAATACACAATACAATGATAACAAGTCTTTCACAATCCCCCTTCCCCCAAGGAACACTATCAACCATCCCTTCCACATAGAATTTCACCATTTTATGAGTGGATTGTGCAGGAACAATTAACATTAAACAAGGAGCAAACTCCTCAACACATCTTGGAAACCATTGAATTCAATAATAAATGAAACCTAACATCAACACTATTCCTTTCATAGTTGTAGGATACATAGCAGTCAATAATTCACAAGAAATCCATGCATCAAATTTTTATAAGGATATCCTACTAATCAATAGCAATTTTCTTGATATGACCAATGATTATGCATTTTGATGGCAGTGTGCTAGTTCAAAAGGATAATATAAATCTGAAACATTTTTTTCTAATTTTCTCAAACTATCAATGTGGTTAAAGGGAAAATATTGTGTGGAAAACCCACAAACCAAGCTAGCAAATGATTGTACATCAAATTATTCCTATATTCATTCAAGTATTGCTATGCTTCAGCTACCTGACCTTTGAGCTTCATCTAGAGGAATGTGTAGCTTTAAGATAGAATTACTTCTTTGGCCTTACAATAGGGTGGAATATGATCAAGATTTGTTTAGGCTATATCTTTCTTAGTCCCATTGTTAGGTTCTTACGATTCATGGTTTGAATCTATTATGGTTGTGTAAGGGATTTGTAGATTCTTTTTCTAACATAATTATTGGACACCATGATTGGAACAACTGGTTGTTGGCCATTGTACACATGAATCATAACTTTCAATGGTTCTTTGTCTTCAAGAATTCGTTGATCAATCTTTGAGATTTATTGTCCCAGCTTTAAAAGAGTGATAAAAGATATAGTGAGTACTATCTTTTCCAAGTGTTTTGTGGGTGCCATTATCTTCTAGGAGTAATTGCTGGAACCAAATTATGTTCTTTGCCTCTAGTAAATATTGTAGACACAATCATCTTCTTGGTGAAGGGTTGCTTCCATCCCCATGAGGCACTACTGCATGGTTTCCATTCCCTTGTAGTATAGTGAGCCTAATTTAATACAAGTGTGCACTATTTTGGGATCCATAATTTATGGCCCCTACACTGTGGTTGCTAGCCTAAGATAGGCCTCCCTTTGCATATAATAAGAGGCCAACATGAAACAAACATCCAGAAGTTAGGGGGTTGTTCCCTGTCCATAATTTATTATTTAAGTGCTAAGTGATGATGGGTATATCATGTAATTCATACCTAGTGTGTCTCTTTCTTTCTTTCCACATTTCACATTAGGAGTATATGCTATAAAATACCAATGAAATCAACTATTGGTCAAATCTAATCAAAATTGCAGTATAAAGATTAAAATAGATCTTGAAGAAATATGGGAACCATTTTTGACAGATATTGTACAAATGAAGAGAATACTCCCAAGAGGAAATGCTTCAATGTGGAACAATTGAAGGACAACATTTTACTTTTATATGCACATCTGCAATGTTTTTGATATATTTTTGAGATAACAAAACCATAGAAAGAATAGCATATAGAAGAAAGTAAAGAATAATGATCATATTTTGAGATATTGTGGAAACTTAAAGGAAAGAATGCTTGGAGGGGTTATCATGCAATCAGTTAGTGATCCTTCATTCCCCCCTCTTCCAGTGATCCTTCAAAACTGGGTTATCATGCAATCAGTGAGTGATCATTCATTCTCCTGGTCTGCCCTACATCCAAACATATTGGAAATACACAATACAATGATAACAAGCCTTTCACAATCCCCCTTCCCTCAAGGAACACTATCAACATCCAGACCTTGACTATCCCCTCAACCAGTGACCCTTCAAAAATGGGTTATCATGCAATCAGTGAGTTATCCTTCATTCTCCTAGTCTGCCCTGCATCCAAACATATTGGAAATACACAATACAATGATAAAAAGTCTTTTACAATCCCCCTTCCATCAAAAAATTACTATCAACATTCAGACCTTGACTGTCCCCTCAACTAGTGACCCTTCAAAATTGGGTTATCATGCAATCAGTGAGTGATCCTTCATTCTCCTGGTCTTCCCTGCATCCAAACATATTGGAAATATACAATACAATGATAACAAGTCTTTCACAATCCCCCTTCCCTCAAGGAACACTATCAACAAGTGACCCTTCTTCTTATCAGCCATATCCAATGTTTCATTGAAGTCATGGCCAAGAATGAAGGGCACCTTACCCATACCATTCATGGATTCTAAAATGTTGTTCCAAACTCCTTAAAACTTTTCTATTGCTTCTTTAAATACTTCTTCTACCACAATGTCCTCCTGCCCCATCTTCTTGATCTTCCTGGCTAAAGTAGATGAATCCACACACAATAACCCAAAATGAAGGGTTTTGTATCCTTTAATGAATCTTAGTCACTAACGCATGGACAATCAAACCAATAGTCTCCAAAGCATTCAATAAGTGAATATGAATGTTTGAAAACTTTCCTCTCAACTTCCCCAACCACTCCTAATTGGTTAGAGGGATATTTCTAGAATCTCCACTATTCCTATCCTTACCAACAATTCTTAAACATACTTTATCTAATATGATAATAACATGATAAACTGAACCAATGGCATGTTCTTCGTATGGTACAAGGAATATTTGGCTATCAAATCTTCCTTCGTGCAAGCTGAGCACGAGAGAAGGTATGTGATTTCTTCATCTTTGATTGGTATCTTTGACGAGCAATGTCTTTCGAGCCTTTGGCATCATATTCGACCACAAATTTCAAATGCATTGCATTTTATTTGATCATGAATGCTCACTGAAATGACCGCATTCTACTGGTGTTGTGCCCTAGCCCGTGCTTTATCTCCATTATTTGATGTTATTGGTGCTTGTGCTCAAGGATATCGATTCACTATTTTCAAATGTTTGGATTCACGTTTGTTGATATTACAATTCATCATATCAGATAAAGTATGTTTAAGAAGTTTTAGTGTCTAAACACTCAACTAATCCCTCTAACCGATTAGGAGTGGTTGGGGAAGTTGAGAGGAAAGTTTTCAAACATTCATATTCACTTATTGAATGCTTTGGAGACTACTGGTTTGACTGTCCATGCGTTAATGTTTAGAAGAGATCAATGAAGTATTTAAAGACATTCTTACATGTTTGGAGAGGTTTAAGAGGCACTTATCATGACTGTACCCTCACAAACAGCGGCATGGACTAGTTTTACTAAGTTTCCTTTCTCTATTTTGAGGTTTCCTTTCTCTGTTGCAGGGGTACAGTCAGAGGGTTCATTGACAAAATGATCTTTTGAATGGTTACTATGAATATGAATGATTTGATATAGCATATTGCTCATTTTACTTGAAGTTTGGAATAGCTTGTGCAAGGGTGAAAGTAGTTTTGGTCGTTTTGGTCATTTTGGTCGTGACTGTTCCTCTACACAGTCAGAAAATGTAACTGTCTAATGATTATATGTAATGTTGAATGGATTAAATGTGCTATTCTTGGTAGAAGTGAATGGAAGGAATAATGTTGGTGTTAGGTTTCATTTATTGTTGAATTCAATAGTTTCCAAGATGTGTTGAGGAGTTTGCTCCTTGTTTAATGTTAATTGTTCCTGCACAATCCACTCATACAACAGTGGAATGCTATGTGATTGACAATTTCATACAACTGGTCCTTTGGCATTTATTAAATACAATCCAGTCACTTATTGAATGCTTTGGAGACTATTGGTTTGACTGTCCATGCGTTACCAGTGTCTAAGATTCATTAAAGGATACAAAACCTTTCATTTTGGGGTTATTGTGTGTGGATTCAAATGTAGGTTTGATTTAGTTAATGTTTATAAGAGATCAATAAAGTATTTAAAGAAAATCTTACATGTTTGGAGAGGTTTGAGAGGCACTTATCATAACTGTACCCTCACAAACAATGGCATAGACTAGTTTTACTAAGTTTCCTTTCTCTATTTTGAGGTTTCCTTTCTCTGCCGCAGGGGTATAGTCAGAGGGTTCATTGACAAAATGATCCTTTGAATGGTTACTATGAATATGAATGATTTGATATAGCATATTTCTCATTTTACTTGAAGTTTGGAATAGCTTGTACTTGAAGTTTGGAATAGCTTGTGCTTGTGCTAGAATTCTTGGTAAAAGTGAATGGAAGGAATAGTGTTGGTGTTAGGTTTCATTTATTATTGAATTCAATGGTTTCCAAGATGTGTTGAGGAGTTTGCTCCTTGTTTAATGTTAACTATTCCTGCACAATCCACTCATACAACAGTGAAATGCTATGTGATTGACAATTTCATACAACTGGTCCTTTGGCGTGTATTAAACAAAATAGAATTTTCAGCATATTATTATAATTCTATTTCTTTGTTGTAAACATGCCATTGGTTTAGTTTTGTAAAAAAAAATTCATGTACAATTTTTTTTTCTATTTTTTCCATTTGATAACCAGAGTCAACATTTCAAAATAGTGAATAACATCAAATAATGGAGATAAAGCATGGGCTAGGGCATGACACCAGTAGATTAAAACTGAACCAATGACATGTTTACAACAAAGAAATAGAATGATAATAATATGCTGAAAATTCTATTCTGTTTAATACATGCCAAAGGACCAGTTGTATGAAATTGTCAATCACATAGCATTTCACTGTTATATGAGTGGATTGTGTAGGAACAGTTAACATTAAACATAGCCAGCGTTCTCTTTACTTTCTCAAATCTCTACAAGTCAAAAACATTAGAGTTGTATAATACATTGTTAGTATCCTTTTTCCATGGGTCCTAGGTCTTTGGGTCCATGGAAAGGAAATAGATTACAAAGTACACTTCAAAACAAAGGAAAAACTTAGCAAATTCAGTCTAACTCATTGTAGCTGAAGGAACAGTCATGCTAATAGTTCCTCTAAGTCTTCCAAAACATTTATTGAGCTCCCCTAAAGTCCTACTGGATCCCCAAATTGCTTAATCCAATCAACTTACATCAAGATCATGAGAAACTTCAAAGGATTAAAAACATTAGTTGGAACAGTCAAATCATTATGCTTTCAAATCAATTACCTATCGACATATCCCTTGTGATGGAGAGAAGCCAAACACATAAAGAACATGCACATAAACATGACAGCTGAAAAACTTAAATGGAATACACCAAGAAGTACCAAATGATGAATGTTCAATTGTTGTAATGGAAAAGCATTAGAACAGTCCATTTCTAGAACTTGATTTTATAGTCTAAATGATTTTTCTATAGTCGTAATGATTTTTCTAGAACTTGATTTTGTAGTCTTAATGATTTTTCTATAGTCCTAATGATTTTTCTATAGTACTCTTAATGATTTTTCTAGAACTTGATTTTCTAGTCTTAATGTTTTTTCTATAGTCCTAATGATTTTTCTATACTCTTAATGATTTTTCTTTCGTCCTAATGTTTGTTGATCTTGATAAATTAGGCCTTGAATTTGAATTTTTGTTCACTGTTTTATTTCAACTTGATATTTCATTCATTTTTCATATACACAGAGAGTACACATGCTGATAAAAAAATGAGCTATTTGATTAAGGTTAACTATTCATGATTGTAAATAGTCAATATTTCTGATGGTACTCCTTGGTGTATTTCATTTTAAAATAATCATGTTTCTATGGCTATGATAAATGTCCCTTTGTGTTGAGAAAATTAGAGTTGAAAAAATGGTTGCAAACAAATCATCCTTCTTCCACCAACATTCTAGTCAATGTACAAGTAATGAGTCATTCCATTCAAGAAAGACCATGTCTGACAATATCAACGCAGAACAAAATAAGGAGTATGCAGAATTTAGTGATTGTATCTTCCATTAGAGCCACTTCAAATGCACAGGTGATGAACATGCATATTTACCTGAGCACTATTGGGAGCTTACCTAATAGCATATACCTTCTATGATCAACTCTTATGCACAAGTGATGAACATTCAGATCTTCTTAAGTAGTACTTTTAGGAGTCCTCCTACACATATACTATTGTGAAAATCATCACAAATCCATTTGTTGGAGGGCTACTAAAAGTACACATGTTTGGAGGTTTAAGGAAACAAGAGAATTTGAAGAGTCACGAGTCTTAAGATTGTACTTAATATAGCCAAGCTTCATTCAATGGTACATTCAAACATGAAACAAACCATTCTTAAACCAGATTAAACTAGTAAACCAAAGGACATACTGATTATAAGTAAACTAGTAAACCAAAGGACATGCTTTTACTACTAAGTCTCTATTTTTTGGGCATATTGATTATAAGTACTTGACATATATCACAAATGTTGCTAATTAAGGTTGGCGGGATGATTACGCCTATCCTAAAAAAATATTGTCAAATCATTATGCTTTCAATTCAATTACCTATCGATGCATCCCTTGTGAGGGAGAGAATCCAAACACATAAAGAACATGCACCTAAACATGACAACTGAAAAACTTAAATGGAATACACCAAGAAGTACCAAATGATGAATGCTCAATTGTTGTAATGGTAAAGCAATATCAGAACCGTCCATTTATAGAACTTGATTTTTCTATAGTCCTAATGATTTTTCTTATTTCTTGTCTGTGCTTGGTGACAGGATTTTGAACATTGTTGACATACTTAAATGGAGTACACAATACCAAATGATGAATGCTCAATTGTTGTAATGGCAAAGCATCACAACCGTCCATTTCTAAAATTTGATTTTGTATAGTCTTAATTATTTTTCTATAGTCCTAATGATTTTGAAAATTGTTGACAAAGAGTGTTTCTTTTTTTTATTATAGTATAAATGATTTTTCTATAGTCGTAATTATTTTTTTTATTTCTTGTCTTTTGTCCCTTTTTTATTTCCTATGTCTGTGCTTCGTGATAGGATTTTGTCACCTTCTTTTGATGGTATATTTCATTTAGTCTATGTGGATCGAATACTATTTTGTTCACTATTTTATTTCAGCTTCATATTTCTTTCATTTTTCATATACACAGAGACTACACATGCTAATAAAAAAATGAGCTATTTGATTTAGGTTTACTTTTCATTATTGTAAATGGTTAATATTTCTGATGGTACTCCTTGGTGTATTTCATATAAAAATAATCATATAAAAATAATAAATGTAGTAACGATGGTGTGGTGTATTATTGATATATAGGCTCGATGACTCTTGCCAATGTGCCAAACTGTCGATGTGGTGGTGGGTAGTGTGTGTTGAAGACTTCACGGACACCAAACAACCTTGGACGACAATTTTGGTGCTGCCCAAATAGAAAAAAGGTTGCTGATGTGTATATATTTAATGTTTCTAATGTAAATGCTATTCATTATAATATAAGAACTAATGTAGACCGGGCATCACAGGGAAATAATGGCTGCAGATACTTTAGTTGGGTCGATGACAACTCATCTGCATCTATCTGCCCATCTCCACTTATCCACGATGAAGGATTTGAGTGCAAAACATGTCAGACTAGGGCAAATTCTAAAATTATATTTTTACGATGCCTTCTCTATATTGTAATCGCATATCTTTGTTGCGACCATATGCAGAGATGAACTCAGGAATTAGTTAGTTTAGTATTTTTATATTGTAACTAATATTTTAATATGGATATGACGTAACTTCTCTTTGCCTCAAGTGCGCATATATATGGTTTACTTTTTTTTTTAGAATAATTCTTCATGTTTATGGCTCAGGTGAGCCCCAATCTACTATCAATCACATGATTTAACGTATAGTGTTTTCTTGGTTGTTCCATTTGTTCCTTGACCTTGACTATGGATTGACTATCATTTTCAAGCTTGAGCGTGACTTCGTAACACGCACCATCCGTAGATTTGTACACAATGTTGATTTATGAATATAAATAATGCATTGAACGTAATCTACGAACGTTGCGTGTATGAAGTCTTGCTGAAGTTTGAGTGTCCTCCCTTTATTCCAGTGAGGGATTGGAATGAGTTCATTTTGGATGAAAAGGAGAAAGCGGATACTCAAAGAGGAATTACACCAACAAATGGGAGAAGGTATAAACATTTTAATAGATTTTTATTATTAAATAATGAAATTTGCATATACTAGTGTTCTAAGCGTCCTCATTACATGATTTAAGGTCTTAGTCCATGGAAAAATTAAATTAGACTTACTATCCAAAATACATAAAAAACATGCACATAAACACGACAACTGAGAAACATAAATGTAGATTTCACAATAGCTGAGAAACATAATTGTAGGCATCATAGTCACAATCTTGTGGAGACAACGTAATTGAGTTGTGTACCCAAGCGATGTAGAGCAACTTCTGCACCCCCAATTCCAAGTTGAATACATCTATTGGAGGACCTTGTATTCATGAGCAACAGATGTAGTCAACTTGGAATTGGAGGTGCAGGAGTTGCTCTCCACCGTCTGGGTATACAACTCAATTACGTTGTCTCCAAAAAATTGTGACCACGATGCCTACAATTATGTTTCTCAGTTGTTGTGTCCTAGGACCCCTTATGACCCTTTATGACCGTTTACGATCCCTAAGAATACATCTTAGAGGTCTTAAAATGTCGTAAAGGGTCATAAGAGGCTCCTAGGAGGGGCTAGATGAGCTTCCACCTTCATGTGGTTGGCCCTGTTAAGTAGATAATGTTTAACTATTCTCAAAACAAAGAGAAGCTCAATAATTTAAGGTCTCAGTCCATCGAGATGCTGAAAAAATGACAGGAATCAACGATGGAGGGTTTTTAGATTCTGAGAAGACGTATATGGAGTGGAGGCCAAATTGAGTACCAGTGCAGAGTGTTAATAATTATAGCCTTTCAGCCAAGATCAAACTAATCAAATAAATACCCTTGTGTGATTTATAATAATAAGGAGATTATTATTTCATTTATATATATGTGTTGGTTGAATTAGTTAAGGGCCCAAGGTCGGCCTCTTGGATTTAACATTAAATATATTTAATAAGACCAGGTCGGCCCTCTTGAAGATAATTCAATTCATATATATATGGTGTTGGATTCTAGGGAGAGAAGCACCAAAAACATAATGTGCTTCCCTCCCCCAAAACCTTGATTCTCTGCCTTAAGAAAACTTAGATCAGCATATATTGGTGTGAAAGATAAGTAGCTTCAGCTAATAGATAAGAACAAGTCTGAGCATGAATAAAGATCAGATTATGATTTGATCCATACAACCAACAATTATTGGCAATGTTAACTGCGAGTTGATTAGGGTTGGAAGCCTCTGTTAGGACTAGACTCTCCCTCAATACACTAACACTAAGGTACTAATCAGGTTCTCCTCAGCACCTTTGTTAGTACAGTTGGAGGCATATAGATTGGAGTATACTTGGTTGATATCCGGGTATCTTCTATCCCTTCTTGTTTACTTTATTCTATGTTTAGTTGTGTTAGATCTCTATATTTTGTTCATTCTAAAGTAGAATCTGAAATATATCAACAAGAGATGATGATTCAGTAACCTAAATCTAGAAAACCTTCACAATTATCCCTTCTTTGGCCTCCACTTTTTCTTCTTCTAAAAAATGGTTATCTAGAAACTTTGGAGCCTGTTGATTCTTTCCGTACACAACCTATGCATGTTAATGAAAATGAGGACGTGCATCACAGTAATACAAGTAAACATCTTAAATTGATTGGTGTAGTGATACAAATTTAATTGCAATTGGTGTTTGGATTAATGTAACAATTTGTATTGCAGTTGTAGAGAGTGTAGAGGTCGTTGTTAATGAGCAAGTTGAGGTTAAGGCTGAGGCTAGACAAACTGACCTCGATGTTGATGATGTGACTAGATCAGGTAAAGAGCTATACGATTATGAATGTTGTCAATGCCTTTATTACCAAGGAATCACCGCCCGCCATTAATGAATATTAATGAACACTTACACCATGAAGAAGACAAATGATTAAATAGAAAGAGAGGACCAATTGAACCATCTTGTGGTCAGTCTATATCACATTGAGAAAAAATGTCAAGACTTGAGAATCAAAAAAATCAAAAGTTTCTTCAAGACCATGAATGATCAACAACATTCCATCAAAAAACAAAACACTAATCTATGTTATCATTAAGCCATAAAATATGTCTTTCAAGTTTAGAAGCATCACAAAAACTTTCAAGAAACATAGTACTATCCAAAATATGTCTTTAAAGTTTATTTCTAATGATTATGATGATGTTGATGTTGATGTCTATAATTTATTTCACTTACTGATACTTGCCTAGATTAAATTTTGAATTGCCAGGTTGGAGAACTCTTTCAAAGTGTAGGGTCTGTTCCACATGATACTCTTAGTTACAACTCAAATGCAACTCAACATATTTTTGATGCTGGGCAACCCACTATAGAAACTCATCCGCAAGTGAAATTTAATGTTGTAAATCTTGGCATTGTTAATGTTATTACTTTTCCTCACATTTCATATTTGTGAAAATGTTTCTTGGCACTATCTTCTTTTTCAATTCCTATATTTGCATCTTTTTAGATCATTAACTTAAGCATTACATGTCTTTGTTCAAAGTTTATTCTAACACTATATTATATCTTTTTCTTATTACAATGTTCTTTGTTGTGGAGCAGGAGGTCAATCTTCATTGTCTTCATTGTGGGGGATAGTGAAGATTTCTCTGACAAATAGTAGGTCTTCTTTAGTATCTTATAATAACATGCTAAACTAATAAAGGTGTTATGGGCATTTAATCTATAATTACTAATAGATTAAGCATATTATTACTATGCTTAATGTTCCATTTAAATGCATTTAACACAAAAAACAAATTTACAAAACTAAACCAGTGGCATGTTTACAACAAAGATGTGTTGAGGAGTTTGCTCCTTGTTTAATGTTAACTGTTCCTACACAATCCACTCATACAACAGTGAAATGCTATGTGGAAGGGATGGTTGATAGTGTCCCTTGAGGGAAGGGGGATTTTGAAAGACTTGTTATCATTGTATTGTGTATTTCCAATATGTTTGGATGTAGGGCAGACCAGGAGAATGAAGGATCATTCACTGATTGCATGATAACCCAGTTTTGAAGGGTCACTGGTTGAGGGGAAAGTCAAGGTCCGGATGATTGGGCCATTGGAGGACCCTATTTCTTTGTATTAATTTCTATTCAAATTGGATGCATGGATTTCTTGTGAATTATCAGCTGCTATGTATCCTGCAACTAGATCCGTAAATCTGCATATACTTCTCTAGGGTTGTAAGCCACTTAGAGATCAAAATAGAAAAACTAAATCAGAATTGTTCTTTGTCCTATTTCCTTTTAACAAAGTCTCAACTATCAATGATACAATACATTTGATTCCCTAAGCTATCAATACAAATGACGCCTAGCTAGAAGCTTATGGGCTGTCCATTTGATAACCACTGTCAACATTTCAAAAAAATGGATATCCTTGAGCACAAGCACCAATAACATCAAATAATGGAGTTAAAGCACGGGCTAGGGCACGACACCAGTAGAATGCGGTCATTTTAGTGATGGCAATATACAATGGCGTCATTAAACATATATGCCAGTAATATCAACAAACATGAATCCAAAAATTTGAAAACCAATGACATGTTTACAACAAAGGTCTAATAGAACTCCCAACAATTCTTAAACATACTTTATCTGATATGATCAATTCTTAAACAATTAAGGTTGGAGTAGACATAGTTATCACACCTTTTTTTTGTGTGGTAAAAGGAAAATTTGGCTAGGTCAAATCTTCCTCTGTGCTAGCAGTCTACAGAATTAGACCTTTATTAACAATTGATCATATCAGATAACTAGTATGTTTAAGAATTTTTGGGACTGGTCCTTTGGCGTGTATTAAATAGAATATATAGAATTTTCAGCATATTATTATCATTCTATTTCTTTGTTGTAAACATGCCATTGGTTCAGTTTTGTAACTTCACTGTTGTATGAGTGGATTGTGCATGAACAGTTAACGTTAAACAAGGAGAAAACTCCTCAACACATCTTGGAAACTCCATTCACTTCTACCAAGAATAAATCATTTAATCCATTCAACATTACATATAATCGTTAGACAGTTACATTTTCTAATAGTGTAGAGGAACAGTCACAACCAAAATGACCAAAACTAGTTTCACCCTTGCACAAGCTATTCCAAACTTCAAGTAAAATGAGCAATATGCTATATCAAATCATTCATATTCATAGTAACCATTCAAAGGATCATTTAGTCAATGAACCCTTTGACTGTACCCCTGCGGCAGAGAAATGAAACCTCAAAATAGAGAAAGGAAACTTAGTAAAACCAGTCTATGCCGCTGTTTGTGAGGGTACAGTCATTATAAGTGCCTCTCAAACCTCTCCAAACATGTAAGATTGTCTTTAAATACTTTATTGATCTCTTCTAAACATTAACCAAATCAAACCTACATTTGAACCCACACACAATAACCCCAAAATGAAGGGTTTTGAATCCTTTAATGAATCTCAGTCATCGGTAACGCATGGACAGTCAAACTAGTAGTCTCCAAAGCATTCAATAAGTGACTGGATTGTATATAATACACGCCAAAGGACCAGTTGTATGAAATTGTCAATCACATAGCATTTCATTGTTGTATGAGTGGATTGTGCAGGAACAGTTAACATTAAACAAGGAGCAAACTCCTCAACACATCTTAGAACCATTAAATTCAATAATAAATGAAACCTAACACCAACACTATTCCTTCCATTCACTTCTACCAAGAATAAAGCATTTAATCCATTCAACATTACATATAATCATTAGACAGTTACATTTCTTAACTATGTACTAGAGGAACAGTCACGACCAAAACGATCCAAACATTTGAAAATAGTGAATCGATATCCTTGAGCACAAGCACCAATAACATCAAATAATGGAGATAAAGCACGGGCTAGGGCACGACACCAGTAGAATGCGGTCATTTCAGAGAGCATTCATGATCAAATAAAATGCAATGCATTTGAAATTTGCTGTCGAATATGATGCCAGAGGCTAGAAAGATGAAGAAATCACATACGAAGAACATGCCATTGGTTCAATTTTGTAAATTTGTTTTTTGTGTAATTAGTAATTGGCAGATTAAATGCAGATAACATCTTTATCAGTTTAATTAGCATGTTATTATCATATCAGATAAAGTATGTTTAAGAATTGTTGGGACTGGTCCTTTTGCGTGTATTAAACATAATAGAATTTTTAGCATATTATTATCAATCTATTTCTTTGTTCTAAACATGCCATTGGTTCAGTTTTGTAGATTTTTTTTGTGTTAAATGCATTTTTCATGAGGAGGGGTCTTTTTCTGAGGAGATTGATGAAGATTGTGCACCTCAAAAACTAATTCATAAGGTACCAATCCATGTTTCCTATTTGCTTATATTTTTGGTTTGGTAAATCTCCTTATAAGTTTCATGTCCTTTCTTTTGATTACTATGGATGAGATATATATCTTACATTTAACATTCAACTTCTTTACATTTTAGAACATGTAGTGTGTTTTTTGAGGATTTTACCAAATCAACTTTTAACATAAACCAAAAACACCAAACTGATATCTTGCCCTTGCAATGTGACAAAATATTTGCATTTGACCAATAACTGCAAGCAATTGAACAATAAATCCACATACCTGTATCTTTGTAAAATACTTGGAACATCAAAAAGATGGCTAAGTGGCTGCCACCATGATTTTTATCTACTGAATATGGGAAATAAAAACACCAAAAGGAATCAAATAGAAAAGATGATTGGTCATTTCAGAGAGCATTTATGATCAAATAAAATGCAATGCCTTCTCTCGCTCTTGATCAGCTTTCACCCACTCATTTTCTCCCACTCCTTTTCTCTACAATCGAAATAAAAATGATTTGGTCATTTCAAAATAGTGAATCGATATCCTTGAGCACAAGCACCAATAACATCAACTATTTTGATTTGTGGGTACCCTAATGTTGGCAAGAGTTCTTTTATTAATAAGATTACTCTGCAAGCTTGAAGAAGCGATATATTTTGGCAAATGAAGAGTGGAAAGACAATGATGTTCCTGAGATCATGGATGGACACAATGTTGCAGACAGAATGGGAAGACATCTTTCGAGCCTGGCCCTAGATCCTTCGACATTTGGGGTAGGATCGAGACCCTGGCTAAAAAGATGTCTTCCTTTTTGTTGTGGAATATAGGCTCTGTTGTTGCAACAATGACAGACTACGATGTACATATCACAACAGCTGAGAAACATAAATGTAGGCATCATGGTCACAATTTTTTGAAGACACAACATAATTGAGTGCTATTCCCAGATGATGCAAAGCAACCACTACTTTGCATTGTCTCAGAAAACCACTCAATTATGTTGTGTCTCCAAAAAATTGTGACCATGATGCCTACATTTATGTTTCTCAGCTGTTGTGTCCCAGGACCCCTTATGACCCTTTACGACTGTTTACGATCCCTAAGAATACATCTTAGAGGTCTTAAAATGTTGTAAAGGGTCATAAGAGGCTCCTAGGAGGGGCTAGGTGAGCTTCCACCTTCACGTGGTTGGCCCTGTTAAGTAGAGAATGTTAAACTATTCTCAAAACAAAGAGAAGCTCAATAATTTAAGGTCTCAGTCCATGGAGATGCTAAAAAAATGATGAGAATCAATGATGGAGAGTTTTTAGATTCTGAGAAGACGTATATGGAGTGGAGGCCAGATTGAGTACTAGTGTAGAGATGATGATTCAGTAACCTACATCTATAAAACCTTCACAATTATCCTTTCTTTGGCCTCCACTCATTCCTCTTCTCAAAAATGGTTATCTAGAAACTTTGGAGTGTTTTCTCATCCATGCACGAAATGTGCTAGTGATCGTATAAAATTACTTTAGGCCTCCAGTATTGATGAGATGTAAAAGTCTAAAATGTTTTTGCGAGACTGTGATCAATTTTTGCAGTGTACATAAATGCAAGGTGGTGATTATTCTCGATGATCGACAAGTAGCTAGGACTAAAGATAACACAGCTCAAGAGACCATCATAGGTTGTCTCTTTCTTCGGTCTATATTATTGATAGAATGTTTTACATTTCATTAGCTCATCAAATTTGGGGATTTGAAAGAATTTAATAGAATATTTTCATGAAAACGTATATTATTTAAATTGACGTTGCATGAATTTATCTACTTCGTGCACTTGTATACTATGAAGACGGTGATAAAGAAGCATTTCCATGGGAGGAGATGCTTCTTTATCATCGTCTTCATAGTATACAAGTGCGCGAAGTAGATAAATTCATGCAATGTCAACTTAAATAATATATGTTGTCATGAAAATATTCTATTAAATTCTTTCTAATCCCCAGATTTGATGAGCTAATGAAAGGTAAAACATTCTATCAATAATATAGACCGAAGAAAGAGACAACCTATGATGGTCTCTTGAGCTGTGTTAATTTTAATGTGCCTATCCGTCAGTTTTTTGACAATTCATAATTAATTCCAACAGAAGCGTTATGCATTCGAAAGACAAAATGTCAGAAAAAAAATAATTTTTGACATTTAGTGTGACAGTAATGCTATACGTTCGACAGGAAAACCTGTCGGAGAATAGTGCATAACTGTCACTATTCTGACAGTTTAAGTGTCGTAAAGAGAACAATTTCGATAGAACTTTTGACAGTGAGGCCATATCATCGACAAGTAGACTTGTCAGAATATGATGCTAACTGTCGGTATTCCAACAGTTAAATCGTCAGAATGAATATGGTTCGACAGTCAATTCCAACAGAGATTGTATATTTCCGATAGGTCTTGTTATCAGAATTTCGATGGATGAACTAGAGGAAATGCCATTTTGAAGCTGTTGTGATTTGCAACTTTCGACGTGAGAAGGTGTCGATAAACTGACAGGTAGGTCTTATGTCGCAATCTTCTACGCAAAAATGGCGATGGACTTATGTGTCAAAATTATGACAAATGAGTGTTGCAAATCCAACAAATGGCTGTCAAAATTTGGCCCCAAATGTAGTAGTGCTCCTTCATTTGCAGAAATTCTTCCCATGTCCCAACCTTTTGTCTATTTAATTCTCTTTCTACAATTAGTTTTATCAAGCAATGATGCAAAATAGACTAGTTGCTTCTTGAATGGACTAATAAAGCTTGCTTTTTCACAATGTTAAATAGGAAGCTGGGAAGATTTATCGGTCTGTTGTCGTGCCAAAGATGACTGAGAATTTTGAAATGCAGCACATGCAAGTACTTGTAGTGTCCCTTGTAGGTGAAGTACTAGATAACAAATGAAGCTGGTTGAATGAATTGTAGAGGCAAAGATAATTGCCAAGTACCTTGCTTCCTGTCGACGTCTAACTGGGGATCACCGTGCAAAGTGAACTGGGCCCTTACCGAATGCAAGTTGAAATATTTCACGCAATGCTCACCTTCTTGAGGCAAACTAGTCACTTCAGCTACTACATCTTCTATGAATTCAATCTTTAAGCCCTTAACCTCTGCAAATCCATCCTTCAAAGTGGATAAAAATTATAGAGCGACTTCTTCATCAAACCCATTAAGGCTTAGGCAATAATCTAGCCATCCCCTTCTTCTAAACATTTCACAAGTGGATGCATCATTTAACAAAACCATGTGATCCATTGGCTCATGTCGTTGAAGGTCACCCCCCATTGCTACTCTTAGAGAATTCTGAATTCGCAGAACTTGCTAATTCCTCAAAGCTTGACAATGGTAAAACACAGACCTCAATGCATTACGGAACAAGGTGTTGCAGAAGAAAAGACAGCGTACTAACTACAACTTGCTTCATAGAGTCAAATATTTTTGAACGAAATCTATGATGGAGTTGATCAAAAACAACCCACAGCTCCCAAGAACACCTGCACGCAAACGCCTATCACAGAAAGAGAGAGAAGAAAATAGCTATGGAGGCCTGAATGCATTGATCCATGAGAGAGGAGAAATCCTTGATGTGCAAAAAAAAAGTTGCAATCAATAATGAAATGTCAAAAAAAGGTTACAAAGTGTTATGAGATCAATCCTTATAAAAGGAGATCAGAAAACCTAAAAAGGTAAAACCCTAGGTGGCATAATAATAATTAATAAAGATAATTAATTATTATATGCCTAAAGTTTAGCTTAAGTAGAAAGAGGTAATAAGTGACTGAATAATTAAATCAATATGATTCAATTAATCGGTAAACACTTTATTACTCTAACACCCCTCCTTAAGATAAACTTTGGGAGAAGCTAAAACCCTAGAAAGAACAACTGAAAGAAAATGAGTCTCGACAACAAAGGCCTGATCAGGTACCCAAGTACAAAAGAGAGTCTCTACAAAGTGGAGAAATAGAGAAAACCACATGGGAAAAACTCTACTCCAAAAAGAGACAAACTAGTCTGAAGGACTGAAGAAGCCTCCAAAACTAGGAATGTTCCAAAAAATAGGAACAAAGATGAACATGTACAACATCACTGAAGCATGAAACTGCAAACTCTGTCAAGAAGAAACTGATGATTTGAAGATCCTCCACAGAAATATGACCAAGTAGAGAAGACTATAATCTGCATGAGTGCCCTCAAATAAGACTACTTGAATCAGGAGGCAAACAAGGCAAACACCTGAACTCGAAGATACAGATGGCATAAACACCAAAAGCCTGAAGAGCTGATCAATCAAAGCTGGAAGAGTGCATCCAAAAATAGAAAATAAAAGAGTGTCCATATGGTAAATGATCCATCTCACCGGAATGCATAGGTACCCAGCCACTGCAACCGCCTAGTACATAAGATCAAATACTAAATACATGGCTCACACAATCGAACCAAGGAAGTAGTAGAACCAATAGTAGAAACCCCCCCATACTGTTGATAAGGGAGTAATGACAGGTACACTAAAAAGATCATCCAATATGAACTGCATGATGAAAAAGAATCTGGAACATCGAATGTGCAGAGAGAGTACAAAAACAAATAAAGATACTTGAGACTTATGTCATTGGAGGAACACTCACATGAAAAAAGATGGCAAATAAAGGCAAACATCAAACCCCCTCGGCACTTTATAATGGAGTGCGAGTACATAAAGCATGAACATGTGCAAGATCCCATCATACAATAGAATGGCACTTTATCTTAGTGCGTGTGCATAAACGAATGCTACAAAAATGAAGTATACACTATTCAAAGAAGATCAAAGGCTGTTGAACCAAAAGAACAACCTATGGGGGGGTTTCTATTGTTGGTTCTACTACTTCCTTGGCTCAATTGTGTGAGCCATGTATTTAGTATTTGATCCTATGTACTAGGCGATTGTAGTGGCTGGGTACCTATGCATTCCGGTGAGATGGATCATTTACCATATGGACACTCTTTTCTTTCCTATTTTTGGATGCACTCTTCTAGCTTTGATTGATCAACTCTTCAGGCTTTTGGTGTTTATGCCATATGTATCTTCGAGTTCAGGTGTTTGCCTTTGTTTGCCTCCTGATTCGAGTAGTGTCATTTGAGGGCACTCATGTAGATTACAGTCTTCTCTACCTAGTCATATTTCATTGGAGGATCTTTGGACCATCAGTTTCTTCTTGACAGAGTTTGTAGTTTCATGCTTTAGTGATGTTGTACATGTTCATCTTTGTTCCTATTTTTTGGAACATTCCTAGTTTTGGAGGCTTCTTCAGTCCTTCAGACTAGTCTTTGTCTCTTTTTGGAGTAGAGTTTTTCCCATGTGGTTTTCTCTATTTCTCCACTTTGTATAGACTCTCTTTTGTACTTGGGTACCTGATCAAGCCTTTGTTGTTGGGACCCATTTGCTTTCAGTAGTTCTTTTTAGGTTTTTAGCTTCTCCCAAATTTTATCTTAAGGGAGGGTGTTAGAGTAATAAAGTGTTTACTAATTAATTGAATCATATTGATTTAATTATTCAATCACTTATTACCTCTTTCTACTTAAGCTAAACTTTAGGCATATAATAATTAATATATTTATTAATTATTATTATGCAACCTAGGGTTTTACCTTTTTAGGGTTTCTGATCTCCTTTCATAAGGACTGATCTCCTCTTGTTTTGTAACCTTTTCTGACATTTCATTATTGATTGCAACTTTTGTTTTTGCACATCAAGGATTTCTCCTCTCTTGTGGATCAATGCATTCAGGCTTCCATAGTTGTTTGCTTCTCTCTCTTTCTATGATAGGTGTTTGTGTGCAGGTGTTCTTGGGAGTTGTGGGTTGTTTTTCATCAATCTAATGATATATTATTTGCATAACATCTCATAATAGCTTGCGCGTGCCAAGGCTGCCACCCCGAACATGTCACGACATATCATTAGAAATCATGTTTAGCCTTTAATATCTTTAATTCACTTGAAATGTGATGATGCAACCACAGAAGGATAGATCAACAAGTCATGTCACAGACATTTGTCAAGGACAAGAAACTTTAATTTTACATGCTAATTTGAAATTTTAAAAATAGAATAGTCCCCCCCCCCAACTAAGTAATGGCATGGGTCCCACCAAGCCAGGTTATGCAAGAGTAGAAAATTAAAATGACAAAAAATCCTAAAAATTAATGAATAAAAATAATATATGTACGAGTATATGTGGCATGAACCTAGAAGCATTGTAGGAAGAGTTGTCCAAAAAAATGCACCTGCATGAATGAAGTGATGGGATGGGGTGAATGGGTGGAAGACAGAGAAGGTGAGATGAAAATTATTATGGAGAAATGATTCCACAAAATGTGAAATGTTTATTATGGCGCTCTTGAATGGAATCAAGAATCGATGGAAGGTTGGGTTAGAGACCCAACCTCTTCGGCTACAAGATCGCTTGCTTCTTATGTGCTTTGGAACTACTTCAGGAACTCATCACGGCTGACAGGTTTGTTGTAAAGTTTCAGGCGATGCCCGTTGACAAGTAACTTAAATCTGACAGGATCAATGGTTGAAAGCTAGATGGCTCCATTATCAAATACTGATATTATCTCGTAAGGTCCAAGCCATCTGGTGTGAAATTTTCCAGGTGTGTGCTAGTATCTTGAATCATACAATAGTGCCCAATCTCCCACAAAAAATTTCTTATCACGAATGAACTTGTCATGCCATTTTTTCCTTTGCTACTATATCAATTCCGTATTGTGGAGGGCAGACTTCCTGTATTCATCCAATCCATTTAATTGTAGCAACCGGCCTTCTTGAGCTTTGGTGAGATCAATATCCAATTCTAAGGTTGTGCGAAGTGTTCTATGCTAGAACTTAATCAGCATGGATGTTGATTTTCCATACACCAACTCAAAAGGAGTAAACCCTGTGGTGGTTTTCCATGTGGTGTGGTATGCCCATATGGCTTTAGGAAGGCATGTAGCCCAGTCCTTTTTGTGAACAGCCACTATTTCGGTTAGAATAGATTCTATTTCCCGGTTTGTGATTTCAGCCTTACCATTGGCCTGAGGATGATAGGGTGAAGATTTCCTATGATGCACCATATACTCCTACATCAACTCTATGATAAGATGTGAGGTGAACTGTGCTCCCTGATCAGTGACAATTTCCCTTGGTATTCCAAATCTGGTGAATATGCATTCATAGAGGAACTCAGCAAATTTGTGATCTCCGGCATGCCTCATAGCTATGGCCTCAACCCATTTTGTGGCATAGTCAGTACATACTAAGATGTAGGACTTCCCATGAGAAGAGGGTTCAATGGATCCAAAAAAGTTGATACCCCACTTGTTAAAGGGCATGACAACTACCTGAGGCTGCAAGGGCATTTCATCAGACTTTGTGGGATGCCCCATACACTGGCACCTATCACAGTGTCAAGTATGCTTGGCTGCATCTTTATGCAAAGTGGGCCAATAGTATCCAGTTGTCAAAATTTTATAGGTTGTCCGCTTTACTGCAAAATGTCCATCACATGGTTCATCATGACATGCCTGCAGAATGTCATAGGTTTCATCCTCACAAACACATCGCCTGGTGACCTGGTCTGGTCCTGTATAAAAAATGAAGCTTGATATCCAAGAGAAGTTAAAACTCTTCTCAACCAACAGGTGATGCTGTTTGGGAGAGAAGTGAGGTGGTGTTCTTCCTGCAGCAAGGTAGTTGGCTAAGTCTGCATACCATGGATTAAAAGAATTAATAGAAAATAAGTGCTCATTAGGGAAGCTATCGTCAATTGCTACAGGATCATCTGGTACTTGCAATCTTGACAAGAAATCAGCCACTACATTAGCCTTTCCTGGTTTGTCTATTATCTTTACATCAAATTCCTGCATGAGGAGTAACCAGCATGCTAATCTACCACTAATGGTAGGTTTATTCATTAAGTACTTGATAGCTGAATGATCAATATAAAAAAATACTTCATAACTTGTGATGTAGTGCCTAAATTTTTTTAGTGCATAGACAACTGCTAACAACTCTTTTTCAATAATAGTATAATTTAATTCTGCTCCTTGCAAATTTTTACTGATATAGTAAATTGCATGTTCAATAGTACCTTCTTTCTATCCAAGGACTGCTCCAATGGCATAGTCAGATGCATCTGTGTTGATGTGGAAAGGAAGCTTCCAATCAAGTCCTCTAAGAATAGGTGTTGTTGTTAGAACATCTTTCAATTTCTGGAATGATGCTTCACATTCCTTTGTCCATTCAAATTCAGCTTCTTTCTTCAACAAGTTGTATAATGGTGCTGCAAGTTGACTAAAAAATTTTATGAATCTCCTATAGTAACCAGCATGGCCAAGGAAACTTCTTACATCCTTCTGCTTGACTGGAGTGGGAAGTGTGTTGATAACTACAATTTTTGCGGGGTCAACCTGAATTCCAAAAGATGAGAGGTAGTGCCCCAAGAAAACTCCATCTTCCATCATCATATAACAATTTTCACTGTTAAGAGAGAGGTTGTAATCTTGACATATCTTAAGAACCTTCTCCAAGTTAGCTTGTGCTTCCTCAAATGTGGTCCCATGAGTGGTGAAGTCATCCATATAAATTTCAACACAGTCAACAGCAATGTCAAAGAAAATATCGAGCACTGCTCTCTGGAAAGTAGCAGGTGCGTTGCATAACCCAAATGGCAAGACTGAATAAGAAAATGTTCCCCAGGGATAGGTAAACGTTGTCTTCTAGTGATATTTGAATTTGATTATGCCCACTAAAGCCATCTAGAAATTTAAAATACTTTTTCCCAGCAAGATTGTCAAGTACCTAGTCAATGAAAGGTAGTGGGAAGTGATCTTTCTTAGTGGCTTTGTTAAGTTCTCTATAGTCAACACAGACTCTCCTCTTTCCCCCCTTCTTTGGAACAATTACAAGAGGAGAAACACACTGGCTGTCAAAGATAGGATAAATGAAACCTGCACTAAGAAGCTTTTGCAACTCGGTTTTTACTATGTCTCTCAAAGCAAGGTTAATTCTACTTTGAGCTTGCCTCACTGGTTTGTATTTAGGGCTTATATAGATTCTGTGAGTAAAAAGTTTTGGATCTAGTCCTTTCATATCAATATAGTCTCATGCAAAGGCTTGCTGGTTGTCTTGTAAAAGCTAGAGAAGACTAGACATCTGAGTTTCAGTTAGGTTCTTATTAACATTCAACTCCTTTCCTGAAGCTATTTCAACTCTTTTAACTTTTTCTAGCATCTAGACTTACGCTATAGATGGAGACTTTATCTCATGGGGTAGCAATGTGTGGAGATAATCAGGGGCTGCAAGAAGTTGAGATGTGGTTTTCTTAGGCATGACTATTTGAAGGGAACAGTTAGGATCATCACAGGATGATTCCTCGGAACCATATTATAGATTGGTAAGGATTGCTGCTAGTATATCATCTTCTTCTTGTGATACCATGAATGGATTTCTTTCAAGGTCAGCATCACCTAAGTCTAGCCATACAACCTGATGAAGTTCACTTGGGGGTTTTGCTGGAGAATACAGAGTTAACTTCTTGGTATTTATCCCATCTGATATGGTCATTTTCCTTGACTGGCATGCAATGCAAGCATCAGCTGTAGCTAGCCAAGGCCGTCCTAAGATTAATGGGTATCCTTCTAAGGTGGCTTTGGGTGATAGGACTATGAAATCTGAAGAGTAATCTAATGAGTCCAAAGTAACAACAATATCTTCAACCATACCATCTAGTTTGACTGTGGAATTATTAGCTAATTGCAAGATTGTAGGTGTGTCCCGCAAATCAATGATACTAAGCTTCAGCAGAACTTCTCTAGTCATGACATTGATTGATGCTCCCAAGTCAATTAGGACATTTTGAATTTGGGTCCCATTAATATAGATTGTAACTATTGGACTTCATGGGTCAGAATACTTAGGCATTACAACTTTTCTTAGCATGAGATCAGAGAGATGGCCTAAGACATGGATAGTATCAGGGTCTTTCTTCTTCCTTCCAGGCTGTTTAATATAAGCTTCCTTAATTGCTTTGGTATAGACTGGAATTTCTTTAAGGGCATCCAACAAGGGAATTTTCACTATCATTTGCTTGAGTTGATCAATCAAATTAGTTGCTACAGGATTTTCTTTTGGTGGAACAGCTTGGGGCAATCTTTGCAAATAAGGAGGACTTTTAGGCACTGGTGCAATTTGAACAATAGGTGGAATATCAGTAGGTTGTTCACAGTCATGTCCTCAGCATCTGCAACTTCAGTTATTATTGGTTCCTTGGGTGCAAGCAGTGTAGTTCTTGATTTGAGATGAATATCATTTACTTGCAAGGAATATGCGTGTTGCTTATTATTAGGATTTGGGGTTGGCTAAGTAGGAAGTTGAGTTGGCTTTTGCGGATTGTTGTTCGCTACAGGAGGTGTTGGCATAATAGCTTGTTGTTGTGGTGGAGGCATTATTGCTTGTTGTTGACTAGACTGATTGGGTCCCTACTGAGGTTGTGGTTTCCAGTTACCATGAGGTGGTCATTGGCTATTATGTTGTGGTGGTTGATAGGAGTTATACTATTGTTGGTATGGGTTAAATGGTGGTTGTTGCGAATAGGCTTGGTTATAGTGTGGCTGTTGGTTGGACCAGTTATAATTCCAATTCTGACCTTGAGGAGCAGAATTTTGGGTGTTATGGTTTGGCCATTGACTATTATTATTATTATTATAACCAAAATTATTTAGTGGTTCTAGAGGCATGCCTTGTCTTTGAGCCCATGGATGCCTTTGAGCAACATAGAAACCTTCACCGTTCTCCTCATCTATGGCTTTAAACTCAGTGGGCATTGAATTAATGTCCATAGATGCAACCGTTTTGCATTTATGGTTTCTTTTCTTTTCTCTACAATGAGAACAAAACTCAACCAGCATAGCATCTGATTCTTCCTTCTTCCTCCTCACCTGCATACTATCTAGCTGAGTGGCAACATCATTAATGATGTCCTACTTGAAGTCAGATAGCAAGTTAGATAGCTCCATTTTGGATACTCTTGAACCACCATTGGACTTATGTGGTAGGTCTCTAAGTCCCCTACCCTTCTTCATAGTGGACCTTGAATAATTTAGACATATGTTCTTTATGTCAGCTCAACCTTTTTGTGTGATATCTCCTCCTACCATCAGGTCTAGAGCCTCAATACTTCCATCATTCACACCCTTTAAGAAAAAGTGTTTCTGAGATGCCTTATTTAGCTGGTGTTGTGTATTACGCTGCAGGTTGAACATGAATCTTGCTACATAATCCTCCAAGGTTTCATCCTCCTTCTGAGAAATTTTAAAAATGTCATCACCTTTCAAATTTTGACCCCAACAGTATTCTTTATACTTTAAAAGAAACATAGTGTGCACGGCATTCTAATCTGCTACAGCATTAGCACCCAACCCCATGAACCATCTCAAGGAAGCCTCTTTCAGAGTTGATGGAAACAACTTTAGCTTGTGGGTATCAATGGTATAGTCATAACTTTGGCAAAGGATGTCAAACTCAAAGAGGAAGGTCTCAGGGTCTTCTGTAAGGAGGCCATAGAATTTAGGGAGTGCAGTAGTAGGTATGTTCTTCAAATTTTGGTTACCTTGTTGTTGAGGTATAGGAAAAGGAAAGGGAGCTTGAGCAGCCATTTTGGGAGGAGGAGCTTGTGGTGGAGGCTGATAGATAATAAGAGCAAGAGGGTTGTCTTGGTATTCATGTTCAGTAAATAGGTCGTTCAAATGCAGTGATTCCTCAGATGATGAAGAGGATATGTGTTCCTGAGCATCAGCAAACAGATTTTCAAAGGGTTCTTCTTCTTCGTTCTCACTTTGGTTCTTCAACTTGAGGATTAAATAGATCAAATGGGCCCTCTTGGTAATCACGGGAATGCAACTACAAGAATACGTTTGAATTAACACCATCCCCAGCAACGGCACCAAAAATGCTTGGCCAAATAACGGTATCAAAAACCTAGAGAAATGGGCTGCCTATTTCAGGATTGGACACCCCAAATGATTTCTAAATGGATTACTTGGTCTCATTGAATTATCGACCAAGGACGTAAACTTGGAATGGCATTTGCAAAGTATATGCTTCAAACCTTCTCATTCTAAGACTATCTATAGAATTCAAATGCTTATGGTTCAGGAAACTATACTAAAATTGGTAAACAAATGTATTCTAATTAAAGCATAGAATTGTGGCTAGGAACTACTCCAACTGACTGTGCTGCAGGAACAGGCTACTAATTCTGCTATCAGTAGCTGCAGGAACATCAGAGTTCTAACTACTTAGAAATAACAGGAAAATGAACTCTACGCTAACAGAAAAATTCACTCATCAAGTGGGCCCCCTTGAATGAGTGAATGAGAACTTACAATCAAGATGAAAGATACAAACTTAAACTGAACATTCTATTCATTCATAACAAAATGATTACACTTGATTGAAAATAGTATGCAAGAATTCTATTATAAAACCAATTTGTTCGACTAACTCCATAGAGTCACAAGAGTCGATTATTTAAAAGAAAGCTACAACTATCTCCTAAGTCTACGATCACTTCACAAATGAGGATCGGTTACAACTCATAAAGTTCAAAACATAAACATTATTGATCATGAATAATCCCAAAAATATAGTGCATTAAGGAAACTAAATCTATGCCCGCATGTAACAGAAAATGTCCATCAACTTGCTTTGCTTGCGAAGATTCTGCAATCCATGATTTAGCTTTTATTACTCCAGCACCACTATGTTGGTCTTTAAATGTCCACAGTCAACACCTACAAAACAATCAATGCGCAAACATCCAACCATATACATATATATCTGCATCATTAATATTAGGAAAAGATGTAAGCCTTAATTAACACTCTTGCAAGTCCTATGGCTACAGGAGGTAACTACCCAAAACATAGCTTAGGCAAAGAAACATTCATTAACATGTATAACTACTATATTTACCATTCGTGTCCATGAATTCAAGCAGTTATTATGTCTTTAAGAGTATCCACATTTTCATCTTATGTTCACACATATATATAACATATACATAAAAACCATAAGTTCATATGCTTAAAAACCATAAGTTCATGTCTATGTGCAACCAATTGTTCTAGAAAGAGGATAAAAAGTGCTGAGAAAGATGGCTATTTAGAAGCCCATCACTAGTAAACCAAAGGACATGCTTTTACTACTAAGTCTTTGTTTGTTGGGCATACTGATTATAAGTACTTGACATATATTGCAAATGTTGCTAATTAAGGTTGGCAGGATGACTATGCCTATCCTGAAAAAAGACTGTCAAATCATTATGCTTTCAAATCAATTACCTATCGACGTATCCCTTGCGAGGGAGAGAAGCCGAACACATAAAGAACATGCACATAAACATGAAAACTAAAAAACTTAAATGGAATACACCAAGAAGCACCAAATGATGAATGCTCAATTGTTGTAATGGCAAAGCAATATCAGAACCGTCCATTTCTAGAACTTGATTTTTCTATAGTCCTAATGATTTTTCTTATTTCTTGTCTATGCTTGGTGACAGGATTTTGAACATTGTTGACATACTTAAATGGAATACACAATACCAAATGATGAATGCTCAATTGTTGTAATGGCAAAGCATCAGAACCGTCCATTTCTAAAATTTGATTTTGTATAGTCTTAATTATTTTTCTATAGTCCTAATGATTTTGAAAATTGTTGACAAAGAGTGTTTCTTTTTTTTATTATAGTATAAATGATTTTTCTATAGTCGTAATGATTTTTCTTATTTCTTGTCTTTTGTCCCTTTTTTATTTCCTATGTTTGTGCTTCGTGATAGGATTTTGCTACCTTCTTTTGATGGTATATTTCATTCACTCTATGTGGAATACTATTTTGTTCACTATTTTATTCCAGCTTCATATTTCTTTCATTTTTCATATACACAGAGACTACACATGCTAATAAAAAAATGAGCTATTTGATTTAGGTTTACTTTTCATTATTGTAAATGGTTAATATTTCTAATGGTACTCCTTGGTGTATTTCATATAAAAATAATAAATGTAGTAACGATGGTGCGGTGCATTATTGATATAGGCTCGATGACTCTTGTTAATGTGCCAAACTGTCAATGTGGTGGTGGGCAGTGTGTGTTGAAGAATTCATGAACACCGAACAACCCTGGATGATAATTTTGGTGTTGCCCAAATAGAAAAAAGGTTGCTAATGTGTATATATTTAAAGTTTCTAATGTAAATACTATTCATTATAATATAAGAACTAATGTAGACTGGGTATCATAGGGAAATAATGGCTATGGATACTTTAGTTGGGTCGATAACAACTCATCTACATCTATCCGCCCATCTCCACTTATTCGCGATGAAGGATTTGAGTGCAAAATGTGTCAGGCTAGGGAAAATTTTGAAATTATATTTTTACGATGCCTTCTCTGTATTGTAATCACATATCTTTGTTGCGACCATATGCAGAGATGAACTCAGGAATTAGTTAGTTTAGTATTTTCATATTGTAACTAATATTTTAATATTGATATGACATAACTTCTCTTTGCCTCAAGTGCGCATATATATGGTTTACATCTTTTTTTAGAATAATTCTTCATGTTTATGGCTCAGGTGAGCACCAATCTGTTATCAATCACATGATTTAACGTACAGTGTTGTCTTGGTTATTCCATTTGTTCCTTGACCTTGACTATGGATTGACTATCATTTTCAAGCTTGAGCGAGGCTTCGTACCATGCAGCATCTGCAGATTTGTATGCAACGCTAATTTATGTTGGAGGTAAACCACATGTGTCATGTAAACAACATGGTTGAATGCAATCTCTTTTGCATGTTTTCAAGAGTTTTCCCACCAATACAAGCGTAAATAACGCATTGAACATAATCTACGAATGTTGCGTGGTATGAAGTCTCGCTGAAGTTTGAGCGCAGCATGGTATGAAACATAAATGCAGATTTCACAATAGCTGAGAAACATAAATGCAAATTTCACAACAGCTGAGAAACATAAATGCAAATTTCACAACAGCTGAGAAACATAAATGCAGATTTCACAACAACTGAGAAACATAATTGTAGGCATCATGGTCACATCTTTTTGGAGGTACAATGTAATTGAGTTGTATACCCAAGCGATGGAGTGCAAGTTCTGCACCTCTGATTCCAAGTTGACACTGTGGGATTCAAATATCATAGATAAGGAATAAATTTAGAGAGCGGAGGAGGGCCATAACAACAAAAATAATATAGGACAAACCTCAAGTTAAATGAGGCAACTGCAAACATTTTAATAGATTTTTATTATTAAATAATGAAATTTGCATATACTAGTGTTCTAATCCCCCTCATTACATGATTTATTATTGTAAGCCCCCTCTAACTTACGCATATAGAAAATGAAACTACAACCTATTGGGATTGAGACAAACCTTATAGAACAACAGCAACTAAGAATGATCGCTTGCCAACATCTATTGAATACATCTATAGCTCATGAATACAAGGTGTAGCTCATGAATACAAGGTCCTCCAATAGATGTTGGAAAGCTATCCTTCCTAGTTGTTGTTCTATAAGGTTTGTCTCAATCCCAATAGGTTGTAGTTTCATTTTCTAGATGTGTAAGTTAGAGGGGGCTTACAATAGTAAATCATGTAATGAGGGGGCTTAGAACACTAGTATATGCAAATTTCATTATTTAATAATAAAAATCTATTAAAATGTTTGCAATTGCCTCATTTAACTTAAGGTTTGTCCTGTATTATTTTTGTCATTATGGCCCTCCTCCACTCTCTAAATTTATTCCTTATCTATGGTCTTTGAATCTCGTAGTGTCAATTTGGAATCGGAGGTGTAGAAGTTGCACTCCATCGCTTGGGTATACAACTCAATTACATTGTACCTCCAAAAAGATGTGACCATGATGCCTACAATTATGTTTCTCATCTGTTGTGTCCCAGGACCCCATATGACCCTTTATGATCATTTACGATCCCTAAGAATACATCTTAGAGGTCTTAAAATGTCGTAAAGGGTCATAAGAGGCTCCTAAGAGGGGCCAGATGAGCTTCCACCTTCACGTGGTCGGCCCTGTTAAGTAGAGAATGTTATACTCTTCTCCAAACAAAGAGAAGCTCAATAATTTAAGGTCTTAGTCCACAGACAAATTAAATTAGACTTACTATCCAAAACAAATAAAAAACATGCACATAAACACGACAACTGAGAAACATAAATGTAGATTTCACAATAGGTCACAATTTTTTGGAGACAATGTAATTGAGTTGTGTACCCAAGCGATGCAAAGAAACTTCTGCACCTCCGATTCCAAGTTGAATACATTTTTTGGAGGACCTTGTATTCATGAGCAACAAATGTAGTCAACTTGGAATCGGAGGTGCAGGAGTTGCTCTGCATCATCTAGTACAATTACATTGTCTCCAAAAATGTGTGATTGTTTGTAAACAGTAAACAACAGCGACATAATATTGATGTGCTTAATTTGATAATATATATATATTTTATTTATTTATTTTTTTTATTTTTTTAAAAATTAAATTTTATGTCGATATTTTGACCAACAAAGAATAGAAATATCGATGAGAAAGCTATACATTTGAGGATTATTACGATGATTTTACGTCGCAATTTCAACGTACATTTGGTCGCAAGGATAAGGCTATAACCAACAATTCTTCCAGTTGAAGCAATTCTTCCGTCAATAGTTCAACCATTGTGGACGTCGTAATTGCGAAGGAGATTTGAAAGTGTAGTATTTTCGACAAAAAAAAAATCCAACGACCATTATGGTTGATTAATTGACCAATAAGCGTCTAATAATGACTAAACCTCATCAAAAAATAAGCTAAAATTTACTAGTGGACTCAAAGCATCAGCTACCACATTCTCCTTATCCTGGATGTACTTGACCTTAAAGTCATACTCACAAAGAAACTCCATCTATCGCCTTTGTTTGGCATTCAGATTAGGCTGGGTAAAGATATACTATAAACTATGATGATCACTATGAATCTCAAATTGATGTCCCAATAGAAATTGTCTCCATCAGACTAATGTATGAACTACTGCTGCTAACTCAAGATCATGTGTAGGATAGTTCAATTCGTGATCCTTGAGTTTTCGAGATTCATAAGCAATCACACGTCCTTTCTACATAAGGACTACTCCAAAACCTTCCAAGAAGTATCAGTACACACTATGAAATCACCCAATGGATCGGGTATTGCTAGAATAGGTGAACTACTTCACACTTCTTTGTCCAAACATACTTCTTCCCTTTCCTTTGAAGAGAAGTAATATAATATAAAACTCTAAAGAAGTCCTGAAAAAACATGCAATAATATACAGCCAAGCCTGTGAAACTATGGACCTCGGACACATTGGTGGGGGTTCGCCAATCTACTATAGCTTGAATCTTTGAGGAATCTACTGAAATACCCTCACCTATTATCACATGTCCTGAGTACTAAACCTCAAATTGAAAGAAGTCATACTTTTCCTCATTGTCATACAACTGATTGTCTCAAAGACATTGCAAAACCAGTTGTAGATGTTCCTCATGCTCTTTTGTGGATTTAGAATATATCAATATGTCATCCAAGAAGACAAGAACAAAATGGTCAAGGTAAGAAAAAAATACTCTATTCATCAGGCACATTAAAACAGATGTAGCATTTTTCAAACCAAAAGGGACTACTGCGAACTCATAATTTCCATAGCAAGTATGAAATGAAATCTTGTGAATATCTGCATCCTAGATACGTAACTGATGGTATCTTGATTTGAGATCAATCTTTGAGAATACCTTGGCCCCTTTTATCTGATCAAAGAGGTCATCAATCCTTGGAAAAAGATACATATTCTTGATCATTACCTTGTTCAATTGTCTATAGTCGATGCACAAGCGTAAAGATCTATCTTTCTTCTTAACGAAGAGTACAGGTGCTCCCCATGGAGAAACACTTGGCCAAATACTACCATTTTTCAAAAGATCCTCTAACTAGAGCTTAAGCTCGCTCAACTCTTATGTGGTCATCTGGTAAAGAGCTCTAGATATAGGTTGTGCTCCTAGAATAAGATTGATACAAAAATCTATGTCATGCTTTGGTGGCATACATGAAACCTTGCTAGGAAAGACATCAATAAATATTTGAAGAATAGGATGATCAAGGGTCTTCTCCTTAGTCTCAACTTCATAAAGCTCATTCATACTTATAGCAAACACCTAACAACCCTTTCGCATGCTTCTCTTGAGTTTCATATTAGAAATCATACGAAGAGATATAGGACACTAAAGTCCCACAATCTAAAAATTCTTGCCAACGTCATCCTTGCATTTGACAATCTTTTATCTACAATCAGTGATGGCTCCATGAGAACCTAACCAATTCATGCCAAGGACAATATCATATGATCCCAAAGGAATCACACAAAGATCAATAGAGGTAGTGAATTTACCCAAGTTCAACTCACATTTATGCACTAGAGAGTCTGTTGGTACCCTTACTAACTCTACTTGCCAACCTTTGTCTTGATTTACTACCACTAGCTCATATTTCTCTACTACAAAAGGATATATAAAGAATTTGTAGCTCCTAAATCAAATAAAATAAAAAGAAAAATATCTCTAGTAGCACCTGAAGTTTCTACCCCAGTGCCCTAGTGCTCTGCCTAACGATGATCCATTGGTGTAAATACTCTATGAGATCTACCAGTATCTCCTATGGTAGGCTCAGAAGCTATAGGCCTCTATCCTAAAAACTATGATGCACGTTGAGGGAAATTCACTGCAATCTGACCATACTTTCCACATGAGAAACAATCGATACCTCTACCATGACCTCTCCCAGCAGAGGGTGCACTATACTTCTGATAGCTACCTCTGCTAGCAACTGAATGTGTGCTCTATGTAGGTTGGTTGGGCTGGTTGCGTTTATTGTACGGAAAGTTACAAAAGTTTTTAGACTGAGAAACATCACTCTATGATAGAGGGTTCAACCCCTTATGTTGCTAATTCCATAAATAGTGAGGATTTTTCTTGAAGTTCACAGCCCCTTGGGACTGATTACCTCTATAATTTAAAAGTGCAGGAACACCAGTCTGAACTCCCACATGTCCACAATGACCCAAAGTCAAATTTGACTCCACCAAGGTAGTCATAATAACCATCTCCTTGAGGGTCTTAGGTTTGAAAACCTTAACTCTCTCAATGATGCAACCATTAATCCCCCTAATGAAATGTTGCACCATAAATGGTGACTTATCACTAAAATCTGCATAAGGCTTGAGCTTGAAGAAACAGTGCTCATAGTCCTAAACAGTCATATATAATTGTCATAGATTATGGAACTCATTTGCGCATTGTTTCTACCACTGATCATATAAGAAGTGTTCCTGAAAGTTCTTGATAAATAGCTCCCAACTAACAATCTTCATGGTAAGCTCAAGTTTATGCTGCTTAATCGTCCACCAAGAAGTTGCAAAACCCTCGAGGTGCATGACAACACACCTTGATCTGACATTGGTATCAAATTGTTGCACAGAAAAACATCAATCCAATGCAATGAGTCATGTCTCTGCCTCAAAACCAATACCAAGACCATTAAAAGGAGGAGGTCATGATCTCAGAAGGTCTCTCATCTGATTGGCCTTTGTAGTCCTGTGACCAAGGGTAGTGTCCCTTCTTTTGGGACTCATGGATCTTTGTCTCTCCTCATTATTAGAGTGGTGTGATGTTTCTTTCTCAGCCTTTTCATGAACAAGTAGACGTTTCAAAATAGTCTAGAGTATCTGCATATTATTAAGCTCTCCTGAATCACCATGATGCTTAGCACTATTCTCTTCCCTACTCTCCTAAACTCTATGACTCACAAGAGGGCTATGAAGTCTGCTCCTTCCATGTCCTCTATTATGGCCTCCACTATAGCCTCTACCAACAAATCTAGTCCCAATAACCATCTTTCCTACAACATCCAAACAAGAAGAATGATATCTTAATAAGTCAAAAATAATTAAAATGTGATATAATCACAAAACAATAGTCTGAAATACAAGATGTTAAATGTTTAAGTTTTTTTCGTTTCAATTTTTATCTACTAGACATCTAATGGGTGTACAAAAATTCTCAGAGTTCCCAATGTAGAAACATGGGCTATGATACCAAGTCCAATGCCCCGCTAAGGAACCTAAGAGAAAATAACCTAAAAAAATGTTACTAAGTTTACAGAATAATTTTTTTCTTAAGAGTTTACAAACAATAAGGAATAACAAAGTGGAAGCAATAACATAAAGTCAATACATACTCATACACAATCTCATTTACAAATTATAAATCTCAAGGGTTCCTTGACGTAGAAAAACATATATATAATTTAATCTATTAAGTATTAACCATATGCATCTTCTACATAATAAAATTAAAGTGCATCATCTCATAAAGAATAAACAAATACATCTGAACCATAAGGTATACATGATATCCCACATCCATGGTACATGTTGCAAGGTATGTAAATATAATCTAAGTACAAAATACAAATACAATAAAAAGGAAGAATATGAACAAATCTTCAATGATGAAAGAATAAGGATCAACCACAACAAGAATCATCCAGCACTGATACAAGAACGTCGGAGTCTCAAATGGTAAGAGAATCACTACCTCTCAACTTTGTGGAAACATGTGGTTCCACTCCCACCATGATGAGAAGATAACATCAGACCCCACTTGGATAACAATACCAAAATCACTCATCAGGTCGAACTAGGCAAGGGATCCTGAAAGTTTCCTATCTCAAACATACAACTCAAAACTAAGGTACACATACTAATCCAGAGGCAACCAACACACGTAGAAAACCTAAGATGAAATCAGGGAAGTGTCATCACATATGTCAACCCCTTGGAACGATCTCACTGGACTCTAACTCCCAAGTGTGAACATGTGGAACTTGAAATTCTCTCATGTAGACAAGGATAATCAATCATGTCAGACCTCACCGTCACTAGAATATGAGCAAGCATCTTCTCCTACTCCCATCCTTACCCTATACTAGCACTCAATGCATGGGCAAGAAACACATTATCTTATTAATTCATTTTAAAAACTCAATTTAATGTATTATATTATCACTTATTAAGTAACTTACTAAGAATACCCAGGTAGCCACTTTTAAACTCTGGCACCTCCAAAGAAAGCCACTTCCCCTCTAACACCTATATAACCTACCCTAAGCTCATAAATCTCAAAATCATCACATAGATCATTGTGAATCATAAAAGTCAAGATCTAGTTCTAAAGTGTTACAAGAACATGCATAACCAACTTCTCACATATGCATCATAAAACTCTCACATAGTAAAAACATAATCAAGAGCTTACATAAGGTTGGGTTATAACAAAACCGAATATCATACAAGTATGCAAGACAAACAAACATAACACGATTTCTCTAACCTCGCCTTTGGTAACAATCCAAAAAGGATGACGTAAAAAAATTCTCTTTTAACCCATAATTATATAAGGAAAATAATAAAAAGAATTTATTAATAATAAACTAATTTTTAAAACACCATTACAAAAATTAATTTATTAAAATAATCACTAACACAGCTATACCTATATTCCTAAATTAAATTCGTCTTTATACATGAAAAATTAATTTATACAAATAATTATAAATTGATTTCAAATCCATAATTACTAAACTCATAATTACAAATATATTGATAACAAATCTTAAACAAGTTATACTAAAATGAATATTAATAAATATTAATATTAATTTAATTATTATTAACATTCATTATTAATAATTATCAATAAATTTATTAAAGTAAAATTAATTTTAAAAATTTTATAAAATAAATTTATTAAAAAATGAAATATGAAACCTGTTTGTGGGGGGATAGTCAGTCCCACCCCACGGTTGCTAGGGTAGCATAGGTTGTCATGCAACCTGCTTCTCTGGCAACTTATGTTGTGGGCAGCCCACAACTTCGGCAACTTAGGTTGTCGTGCAACCCTTGGCACACGAGGAAGGGGTGGGGAGAAATAACTCCCCCCCTCCCTTAGTAATTTATTTTTTAAAAAAAATTATTTATTTATTTCGTATCAAAGAAAATTATATGAGACAAAACAACCCTTTATTTATAATTTTTTTTTTAAAAAAAAAAAAAACCTCACACATAATATGATAAAATAGGGTTTAATAACTAATTTCTAACAAGAAGCATAATCTTCTTAAATCTACAAAACGAACATAGCTATATGTAAAAATTATAAAGACGTTTAAATTATATTTGAATCTCTATGGTTTCAACAACAAAATTTAAACAAACCCTAACTGATCCAAAATAAGATCTTTCTGTAATGTTCCTAAAATACTAGATTTTTTCTAACAAAATTTTTAACCATAAATTTAAGCAAGAGGAGAATTCCAAAACAATTATCAACAAGATCTAACAGGCACGAAGCAAACAAACTTTCTTTAAAAAGAATTAGATCTACGAGGGTTTTAAAACCTACCTCAAACTACCAATTGACAGAAATCACGAAGAACAATCAAAACCCTAGAAAATTCCAAAGCTTTCACAATTTCCTCGAATTCAATCCGCGGAGCCAAAACTTGCAAATCTGTGTCTAAAGAATAATGGTAAAATCCTCCAAATAAATGAAAAGAACTTGGAGCTGAAACTCAACCATGCAAACCTGAAACTCAACTTAACTCCTAAAACTTTGTTATTACCAATTTTCTTTTTTTTGACATGATTATTCTTCTTTTTTTAATTTAATAACTTAATGCACTTTCACTTTATTCTAATTTTATTTTTATTTTTTTATTTCAGTCACTCAATTTGAAAATTTATTTTATTCTTTTATTTACTTTAATTGATTGTGCAACTTAATTGCATATCAATTACAACTAAACGAATATTGTTTTAATCATATTATTTATTATCAATTAATAGATTGTATCTTTAATTAAAATTTTGAATTTAATAATTAATTAACTCCTTAGATTTTACAATTAGACTTTTAATTAAATCTTTAAATTAATAAATATATTTAATTAATTTGTATTACTTAAATACCCTCACATTTAATACTTTATATATTTAATCAGATTTAGTTATTAAACCACATAATTAATCTAAGTAAATCACTTAATCAATTCACAACGACAATCATGCTCAAGGAAAAAGGTTTATGAATTCACATCCCCTGGATGAATTCGAAGAGGTAATATATCATAAACTTGTCCACTATTTCAAGACAATAAAATGGCTTAGGTTGTGATTCAGACCTTAATATTATATCCTCTCTTACCATTGAGATATTGCAATAGGTCACGTTCATCTTCACAATTCAGGGAAGTTGATGCCCGGTACGTGCAACCCTACATAAAAAAATAAACATGTACATCGATATATATATAACAAGTAATGGCAGGGATTGAGACATCTTATGGATCTCGCAAATAAGTAACTACGACTTCGTCCCTCAACTACATCAAACACGTCAAATAAAAAGATAAAACATACATGATAGTCATACACATGCAAATATGGGATAAGTGAAATTATGAATATAAATGTCATTTTAAACATATAAATAATCATCATCAAAGTAACTAAAATCATCTAACTGTGAACATATGATATCTCATGACTATCCAATATCAAATCACCATGTGATGTCAAATATCCATCACCTCACAATAAAGCTGAAATATTCAATGCATGTATGAAAGTGGCCTCAAAGAGTTTGGCAATATAAAATTGAAAAAGCAAACTATAGGTGGGCACTACAAGCTAACTTCATATTTCTTTCCATGTTTAACCTCTTGCTATGGATCTTGACAATCAAACTAATAGTCTGATTGATCTTATCCTCCTCGAATAAATTGTGCATGTTGTTGGCCTTCAAAATGATTTCATACTAACTTTAGATGTCATCATAAGTTGTGCACTCCATGAGAAAATGACATTCAGTCTCAATTGCACCCGTCTTGCATAATATGTGAGTCCTCCTTTCCCACTCCTCTTTGGGCATTTTCCATCTGCCCATCTTATATCCAAGATGATGAGAACTCATCCTCAATTGTATCGCTAACAGCCTAACTTTCCCTTTAATAACTGTCCCTAAGTAAGCTAACAAGTGTTTGCCAAATTTCTTTATCACTTGCCACGTATGTCGTCGAAGGTTCAAACTAGCCTGAATAAAAGCAGAAGTTTCATCGATTAAGAATCAAGCCGACAGGGTGCCACACGAGCTTCAATGAATTGTTGAAGAAAGAAAGTGACCCTGTCGAAACGTGGACTTTCAACGATATCCCAATCAGCAATAACATGGTGCCAAGTGTATTTCAATGAATCGATAAGCTCAAAATACGTTTGAACAAAGGCCACAGCTTCAACGACAAACTCTGAATTACTGTCCGGGATGACACCTCAGCTGCCATTGAATCGATGGAGTTTAAAAAAGCTTCCATTGAGATACCAACATTCAACGATATCCCAGTCATCTGCATATGTGGTACCACGTGTTCCATCAAACAACAGGTAATCATTGAATCGCCTTGTCTGACTAAAGGGTCAATGAACAACGGGACTCGCTAGGACGAAGGCCGGTGACATAGGATGTAAAGACATGGAGTCTTCGGACTTGAGAAATATAAAACTGGCTGGGAACAAAAAGAATTTTAACGCACGGGGCCGGTTATGAAATGGTGTTGATGAGCTTGAGTCCTGGTTAACTCAGACTTAAAACCCTAGATTTTTTTCTACCAGTCCTAACAAAATCAACAATGTGTTTCAGCCTCTCGTCAAATAAATCATTATTAGTGTTGTAAAAAAAACATCTCTTTTAGTGAATAAAACAAATCATGGCAGTTTGCAATTTTTTATTGTTTCTTGTGCTTAAAGTGATCTTGAAAATAGTGAATGAAAATCGGTAAATCATCTTGCATCTCCTTTTTAAGAGTGCTAATCGTTAATGGTAAAAAATTTATCATCAATTTCCCATCAAGAAACATCTTCGGTACAAAAAATCACCAAACATGATTGCATATAAGAGAACGCCTTCGACATAAAATATTACCAAACCTAAATCTCATTTCCCTATCTTTATGTAGATACAACCTTCCAACAAATAATCACCAATGTGGTAGATCGTTCTCTAATATGCATGCACGAGACAAATCAGGAAACAAATAAACATAACTCCAGAACATATGGTGGGTACAAGTCTCACCTAATGATGCAAAGGCCACAAATCAGCAATGGGAGACAATCACAAGAACCTCATGTCCAGTAAGTCAAGTTTGTGGGAGAGATTCGGGTCTACAAATCTCAACCAAATCCCTGCCAACTTTTGATGTCATGCCTCGCAGCAACCATTTTTCCTACATAGTGAATAATGGAAGATGCATGACAACTGCTTCGTTCCTGTCTGTGAATAAATGAAACTGAAAATTCTACATATTGGATAATGGATGATATATGACAAAAAAAATTAATTCCTTTGCAAATAAATAAAAATTTAATTCCTTTGCGAATAAATATTGTACATATATAGACTTCAAAAATGTAACCAAATACAAACACTAGTAACTAATCAGACGCTAATCTGTATGTTTATTATGTAGAAAGTGAGGGATAATGATCACTAAGACTAATTACAAAAAAAAATTGTATCCCAGTTACATTTCGGACATTTTTATTAAGTTGGTGAGCTTTCTCAGATATCAATGATTCCAAATAGTTCAGCTAAATTTCTTTGGGCCTTGTTTCAATTGCAATACATTATTATTAGTAACTCCACACAAGTTTTGCTCTTTTTTTGAAAAAATTGTGGACCTTTCCCATTTTACGCAAGCTTTGGATGATAGGAGACATCATATTATGTCTTAAATATTTAAGATCAGAATTCTTCTATTAGTTCTAAAATTGAAATTTCTTTAGTCCCTGATATTATGTCTTGATCACTTCTGGATTTAGCTGTGAACAATTTTACCATCAACATTTTGCATCATGCTCTACAATCCATCATCAAGATGAATATGCATGAAAAGAGAAATAATAATGGATCATAGAGCTTGGTCTGAAACATTGATAATAAAAATTGTCCACACAGTTAAATCCAAAAGCTTTCAAAGACATTGAATTTCTAGATTTAAGCTCTTGTATGTCAGGTAATAATAAAATTGCTACATGATCTTCTCATCCTTGTGTCTATGTTAAGCTCCCAATTAGACTTCTATACAGATTTTCTCTGTTTTATGTACAGCAAAGTCTAAGTACAATAATATATTATTTTCATCGTGATGTTCAACAATAGCTGCACCCTTGTTATTCTGCCGTTTTAATCAAAAACATTAGATTACCACTCAGATTTTTACACTAATGCTGATATTTGCTTTTGCAGTTTTAACATATTTGAAGAGCAAATGCTTACAATCATTCGGTTTGCTAATTATTTTTTTACCTTAAGCTTCACCAGACTGACTGTAAGTTACCACGTTTTCATTTACCATTGTTGGCTTTGACTGTAGCAATTGGACCATTTATTATTATCAGTTAGTAAGATTTTTTTTAAATCAAACATAACAAACAATGAGAACTAAAATTCATTTCTAAATTAAAATCAGTGCAGTGTGAACTAGTGTACGTAGTATTTGTATAACATTTTTCTTCTCAACAACCAGAACTCTCACAATTAAAAGATTATTTAAACAAGAATTTTAGTGACAACCTAAATCCTGCTATCCATGAAGACATGACTTTCCAGATCGACGCATGCAGGCCAAGAGCAATAAGAATTTTTTAAAAAGACTTGCATGAGAGAAGATGCTGTTTGTCCACAGAAATCATTGGATTTTTTAAATGCTTGACCCAACCAGCCAAATTCTACTCATACGCTGGCATTTAATATTGGTTGCTTAATTTAACCTGTGTACATTGCAAAGATACTAGAGTTTATTTTTAAACAATCTGACCAAGCCACTAAATTTCTATTAATAGGCTGGCATCAAGCATCGGCTGTTTTGATTATTAGCCAAGACTAATTTGGAAGGTAACCTGGTAATCACTAAAGCAGCTTATAAGCATTTTGAGGAAAAAAGCTTCCTAGTATGAACCCAGCCTTGCATTCCCCACCACTACCAGCCATAGCAATTGCAAACCAAACAATTTCACCCCCAGGCCTCAAAAATTATGACACGTACTTCCAAGTAATTGAATGAGCCCCAATCAATATCTCAATTACCTTACAATGCAGCACAGAAGAACTTCCAAGGACAAGTTTTGCAAAAATACTCCTCCATGCTAGCCATCATACAAGATTGTAGCACTAACCCTATTAAACTCTAAACTTAAAAAAAGCAGTAATCACCCTTCAACATATTTCGAAATTGCAGGGTGTTGACAATACCAGCCCGCATTGTATTGTTTTTTTTCCAAGTGAACAGAATCATTCGTACAGTTTGGAATAACAACCTACAACAGATTAAAAGATATGTTGCCAACAAAACAAAAATTAAGAAGGAATGGTCCATATTCATATTGTAGATATTCAAAATATAATGTTTGAATCTATGCCAACAGTGGAACAGTAATTCTGCTGCATGAAAACTCGCCAAATTTATGATTTTGCTTCCCATGTATTTGGTAGCTTCTGTCTGCGTTAAGTGGCTTTAACCATGACCAAAATGCTTTTACCAGTACAATATAGCAAAAGCCAAATAACAACTCAATAGCTTCTTATTATACTCATTATTGTATTGTTATATGATGTCAACAAATGAATATTCACGATGAATTAGTTCACCTGTGTGACAAGAATAAACAAACCTTTATGTACGCACAGAAAAGTGAAAACCAATATACTGATCACCCTTGAATTGTCTTAGTCTCCCATTGCTTACTCCATAGTACCATACAGAATGGCATACAGCATAAGACAAAGTTGAGGCTCTAATAATGCTTCTTTGGAGCAGAAAAGTTGTCAAAACAGCACAATGAAATGTTACACGTGACAAATACAAACTGTCAAGTCTTACTAAATCAGTAGGTGACAGTACTTCCTACTCATTTAAAATCCAAACTTGGAACGCAGACTGAAATTCCAATAACTAAAATTATCTGAACATGTGGATATATGCTACCATTCATTACTTCAACCGCATTAGCCAGCCTTACAGTTTTAATGAGATCAAGCAGGCCCAAACAAAGTGGGACCAAGCCAAGAAAACCCCCGACATCGAACAGAAGCCAAGAAAAATGCCGACTCATCTTCTGAGCAATCCGTTCTTGCAGGCCATGAACTATTATATGAAATCATTAGCTTTCAATTGCAAGGAAAGGCTAGCTAATCCATAAATCAAGACCATGCAGCTGGTTATCACATTCAATGATGTTATAACTCCTTTTGGAATACAGGAGAGCCTCAGTACGACATAAGACAGGACTCGCCACATTGCAACCAAAATAACAATATAACACAATCAATGAGCCATAAAAAGAAATGCAATTCTAAAGCCAGATCATAAATAAACCTCAGATATTCCCATAGACAAAGACAAGACTCCTAAATCTTCTTAATAGTGTGCTATACAGACCCAGTCTTCCAAACTAATTCATCTTTTATCATCATTAGTCATCTGCAGGGAGCCATCCTTCATCAATCTGACGCTCAGATTATTGAACCTTTCACGTGAATAATGGCGCGAGGCTTTTCTCCAATCAGTACCAGTTTTCATCATGGCAACAAATTCTTCATAGCTGATGCGACCATCCTGAATACACAGAATATGTAAGCTTCACTCACAAGAGACTTTTGTAGAACATATAGCTAGGCAGTCTGAAGTGCTAAAAAATATATTTTTAAAGTCGATTGGCAAATAAAACAAATATTTATCACAATATTTCCTTCTTATTACATCTGCTCTTGAGAGAGGTGGGGGAAATTAGCCTTACCTTGTCTGTATCCACTTCACGAACAATGTCATTCAGCACTTCTTCATCATCTTGACCAAGGCCATCAGCTAGGCCCTCTTTAAGCTCATCAATTTCAATAAAGCCACTCCCATTTTTATCAAAGAAAGTAAAAGCTTTCCGTAAATGCTCATCATTGTCCATTCTCTGCAAATGAACTGAGACTGCAACAAACTCTCCAAACTCTAGCTTGCCATTCTTATCAACATCCGCCTGACATAATATATCAATGGTATTAGATATTTATTTGGTACCCAAGAACATAATTCAAACATTAAAAAAATATATGCCAACACCTCTGATTGGAAACAACTATCTCCCTTACATCAGTACAATGGCAAATATGTTTGTATAAGACATTACAAGCTTACCTTTTACCACAGCCTAAAAATGTAGATTGCAAAGCTACACATCTTTCTCCTTAATAGAAATCTATATTTGCTGGAAGAAATTTCATCCTAAAATGAATTTTCTTCACCTCTGCAATTTGTTTCTTGGTTACAGATTCTGTGATTAACTATATCACAAAAAAATATTTACCAGTTGCAGATTTCAAATACACAACTGAATTGCTGCATACCTAACATGGCCTCAAAATATGTTTTCTTGTTCTAATGTAATGCTGTAAAGCAGCTCATGCTCTCCAACTTCAGATATATTTCACCCATGACATCAAGCTTCAAAATGGCTAGGAAATTATATGGTTTGACAACTTGTGATAGCTTTAACTTATTCCCATTGGTGTGCACACAGATCATTCTTTCCAGAAAAACATATCCTGCATCTCACTCTGGCACTGCACAAGTGACCATTGCAGTGTGCTAATATATGTTTAGAGGTCAATTTTAAATAATACTATGCAAAACATTTATGATAACCAGATTTTACCTAGTTTTAAGAATGTGACAAAAGGAGAGATGGACTTTAGAGCCAGAAAAGAAACAAATTCCAGATTGTGGGGACGATCATCAATTTAAATAATAAATAATAAATAATAAATATTTTAGAAGAAATTTTAAAAAAAAAAACTAAAAGACACTAAAATGTTAGACAAACTCAATTGATCCACTAATCCATCATTGTGATTCATTCATTATTCATAAATAGTGAATAAGAAGTCCAAAGCCAATCTTAGAAGTCAGAGCAGAGAAACACAATTAAATAGAACTGCTGAAACAGGACATGTGTAGCTGAATTGATTAACAAACTTGGTAATCAGCCATCATCATGGAAATCTCCAGAACTGCTCTTCATCACTGGAGCTTCTAGACTTACTTAGAGCACCCCCTTAGTCACCCCCTATAAATTAGACTTCAGGTTATTTCCTATGTTGTTTTCACTGTTTTTGAAACAGTCCGCAGAGAATGTCCGAATGTTCCCAAAACTGCAGACCTACACGGGGCAGCTTCCAGAGGTGCTGGTTTCTACTGAATTCCCAAAATTTGAAGGATGTCACTTCTTTTTTGTGATTTTTCAGGACAGGAATAATGTTTTGTCCTCATCCTGAATGCCCAGGACACCCAGATGTCTGGGGGACTGCATATATATTAAAAACCTCTGGGGTCCATCTCCAGGGTACACCAGTCATAAAATGAAATCAAGTTTTGAATAAAGCATATGACAATTAAGATGCTAACAAAAATCAAGATGTCATTGCTGGTGCTTTGCATTGGCTTCCCATAAATTATGAACTTGAAAATCAAATTATCTCTTGATCTCCATCACGGTCAAGAACAAGTTTGCGAATCTTGAGGAACTTGTATATCATATTATTCGTGTTTATCTCTCTAATATATAACAATGCATATTTATGTGCACAGAACTAGTGTAATCTATGCACCTTCACTAGTGTTTAGTTGCATCAGGTTCGATATTTCTACCATATCTGATTATGATTATCCTTTTGTTTGACACATGGAGCACTTAAATATAAATGTTCTAGGCAGTTATCAGCATATACCTAAACTGGATCAACTGGAGAAATGAAGATGACATATAAATAAATGTATCCTGCTTATTCATTAAGGATATTCATTGTTTAGCCCCAAGCCTGGCGTCCCATGCATACCCTAGGGCCCTATCGAGGGATCATATTCCTAGGGAGGGAAACACCCTGCTACCCCAAGGACAACCTTAGGGACATCCAAGCATCCTTCGATTATCCTGAGGATGTCAAGACATCCCCATCAAGAGAAATGAAGTTATTTGAACTTTGAACAAAAAACAACTCATTTTTTTAATGACATATCTTAAACATAAACTTGGGGAAGGAAGGACTGGGCGACCATAAAAACTTAAAATACCCTAGCCCATGCTCTTTTGTGATCATCAAAAGATAAGAAGTGTAACAAGAACACCAACACCAGCTTCTTATTGTATTTTTCCAATTCCTATTGATCATGTTCTCCATCATGGAAACACCAATTTTGAGACCACGGTTGCACAAGCAGCACCTTCATACATGGAGCTAGGGGAGACAACACTGACGACTGCTATCTTGAATTGGAAATATTCGATGTTAAACATACGTAACAGAGGAAATGAAGTCCACATGGGTGCAGTATTATCATGGATAGGTAAGCTAACATTAGACACTGTCCACTCACCGATGTCATGTTTGATATGCAAGGAGGGGGCATATTACCTAAGGGAAATTAATTTTGGTTTCAAATCCTCAAGATTGTCCTTGGCAACATGGTGCAGGTTGCAACAGATGCAGCATATATGTGCAGAGCAGTTGGGAAGCTGGTTGAAACTTGAAACTGCCTACAAGCATATCTATTGGACCTTTTGTTGTGTGTGTACCATTCTATTGGAGAGGATAACCGAGTTTAAGAACCCCTGTAACTAATGAACATGACATAATAGTGGAATGAGTGGGTCAAATCAAAAAAAATAAAGGTGAGCATAAGCTCCTTCAAATACCCAATTTTCAGTGATTAGGAATGGGGACTCTGACACTGCCATGTCATAGGTAGATATATGAGTGCATTAATGGCATGTTTACTCAATTTAAAGCCATTGTTTGACAAAAAGATAAGATCTTACTTTTGAAGAGTTATACATAATTGTTATTCATAAAAAAACCTCTTTCAAAAACAAAAGAAATATAAGTAGCACACCCACTTCATCAAAGGAATGATAAGTAGCTTAATGAAACAAGAATGACAGGTGAAGTAAATTCAAGCATAATGATCGAGATCAAAAAAAGTGATCCAGAACACACTAGGGTTGGGACAATCTTGTATCACTCAAAAACATCTCATGTTGTGTTTAGTTTCTGTGAGCAGACTTAGCTTGTGCACACTTGTATATTTGTTCTGTGTTTGTGTATTGGCCCGCGTTTGGTGGACCAGTGCAATTCTTCCTTCAAAGGTGCAGCTTGATTTCTATGTGCTGGTCGTACTGGCCTTTTCGCGAGCCCATCTCAGAGTGCCTCCATCATGTGCACCGCACATTGCCTTTGTTTAGCCTTACAATCTCACGCGCACGGTAAATTCAAGCATGATGATCAAGATCAAGAAAAAGTGATGCAAGAAAATACTAGAGTTGGGGCAACCTTGTATCACTCAAAAGCATCTCATGCTGTGTTTAGTTTCTGCATGTAGACTTAGCTTGTGCACACTTGTATATTTATTATGTGTTTGTGTGTTGGCCGCGTTTGGTCGACCATTGCAATTCTTCCTTCAAGGTAGAGCTTGATTTCTATGTGCTGATCCTATTGGCCTTTTCGCAAGCCCAACTCAGAGTGCTTTCCATCATGTGCACTGCACATTGCCTTTGTTTAGCCTTACAATCTCATGCACTGTAAATTCAAGAACAATGATCGAGATCAAGAAGAGTGATACAAGAAAATACTAGGGTTGGAGCAATCTTGTATGATTGTATCAAACAAAAATATCTCATGTTGTGTTTAGTTTCTGCGTGCAGACTTAGCTTGTGCACACTTGTATATTTGTTCTGTGTTTGTGTGTCAGCCACATTTGGTGGACTGGTGCAATTCTTCCTTCAAAGGTGTAGCTTGATTTCTTTGTGCTGATCCTATGGCCTTTTCGCAAGCCCACCTCAGAATGCTTTCCATCAGGTGTACCGCATGTTGCCTTTGTTTAGCCTTACAATCTCACGCACACACTTTGGCATTTGACCCTTATCCCTCACACAAGCCTTCTGTGAGCATGCTTTGTGCAACTCACGCACAACCAGTGCAACTCAACTGTGCACAACCTCTAAAAGACTGCATGTGTCAATATGTCTAAAAGGTGTTGAATTTCAAGTTGAGGAATGCCCAAAAGGTTCAAATTAGTGACTCAAACATTCTCTATCCCTTGGATTAGATTTCCCTCTAGCACACATGAACATATCTAGAAGGATGAACTCTTGGGATTCAATCAGATCAGATTTCCATCTGTGCTTGGGTATTATACGTGTTAGATTGACGGCCACTATCAGGGGTTTTAGCAAGAGTGTAGGTTCACAGTTTTGGTTAAAGCTTGGAGTGAATAACAGAGCTCGCATTGGGTAGATTATAATGCAGAGAATTGCTACATAGGCTGTTTATTTTTCATTAGCTTGGGGTAGCATACGTTGAAAGGTTTCACATTAGATGTTGCCCATATTATATTCCTCCTTTCTACGACTTAAGTGTTTTGTTTATTTTCAACAATTTTCTTCTGTGTTGTTTCTGTTTGTGTGCTACATTTGGCTGTTAAGTAATTGTTCATTCAACCCACATTCAACAGCTACACCAAAAGGATAACTTATTTACACATGGCATAACAGCATGGTTAAAAAAGATGCTTCAAGTGATTAGATGATAGCAAAGGGCAACTCGGAAGATCAGAATGGTCATCGAAGACGACTCAATAACCTAAGGATTGTCAAGAACCTTTTCCATTACCTGCCATGTTTTGCACAATCACACTTCCCATGGTGACAAGGTTATGGGTTCTAAACTCCTTGCAACAAGGCTAGAGATGCCACCTTGTTTGACTCAATGAATTTCAAAACCATTATGCCCTTAACTATTCTTGATCTGGTAAAAATCAAAGTTGAGAACAGAGAATGGAGCAATATGCACCATACTTGCATATTTGACTATCAAATAACAAAATAAAGGTTTACCAAAATTGTATAAAAATTCAATCTTGTAGATTTTGGACCATTTTACACCAATAAAAAGGCATCATTAAGTTTCATGATGCATCTTAGAAGGCATTCACTTGTGTAAAAAGATTGATGGAGACAATGGACCGAATTATGATGTACTTCTGAAGGAAAATAATGCCATCAAGCAAAAAGATGTTAGAAAAAAAATATGACACTACAAGGATTTTATAAAAAAAAAACCTCCTCATCACAACTCTTCCAGCTATACATCCAAATATGTATATACATGATGACAGTGACTTATATGATATATTCAATACAAAAAAATGACTTATATGATAAAAGTAAAGAAATGTATATACGTGATGATAATGAATAGTATGATGAAAGTTAAGTGGACAATGACTTATTACATGATGATACCTCAGAAAATTAAACCTATTTTCCATGGAGTTTCAGAACAGTGCACATGGGGCTGGCTTTCAGGGATGGGTGATATATGTACCAAAATTTGGAGAAAACATGGGGATAGCAGCACAAGTCTATAATATGTATCTATTATTTAATATATAATACTTGATATTATAGGGAAATAATATATTCATGTCTTTATAAACATTTGGTTATAGTTGTTTAATGAAAGGTCAAGGATTATGTAATGAAGAGTTGTGACTCCATCAACATAAGATATAAAAGAGAGGAAAGTCCATTTGAAATGAGATATGGAGGGAGGATGAAAGAGGGAAGCATAGAAATCAAAGAAAGATTAGGGGAAGAAAAAAGGAATGGGAAGATAATAAGGAAGTGACTCTTTCAAAGGGTTGTAATTATGAAAGGTTTTGACTCTCTCAAAGGGTGGAAATGGTAAAGGGTTGTGACTCTCTCAAAGGGTGCTAATTATGAAAGGTTGCGACTCTCTCAAAGGATAGAAAAGGTGAAGGGTTGTGACTCTGCCAAAAGGTGGTAATTATGAAAGGTTGTGACTCTAAGGGTAGAAAAGGTGAAGGGTTGTGACTCTCCCCAAAGGTGGTAATTATGAAAGGTTGTGACCAAATTGCAAAGGCGCAGACATGATGAAGAGGTGTGACTCTCCCTTACATTGGAAGATGTGAAGGGGAGAAGGACTCATTTGAGAAAGATGTCCAAGGGAGACCAATTCGGGGAATAATATATTATTCTCAAAGGCAACAACAAAAAGTGGTGACTCAATTCTTATGAAAGGTGGTGACCCTTTCACCAATAAAGTATAAAGGAGATTTCATGCCAAGCATTGAAAGACTTGTCAATCATCATCCTTCATCCATCAATCATTAATCCCTAAAGAAATCAAGCAAACAATCAAACAACAAGATCAAGCAAACAATCATCAAATCCTCATCGATCATCACTTCATCTTAGGATAGAGAAAACGTACAATTCAGCAATCAAGCATCACTCTATCAAATCAACCTTCATTCAACCATCATCCAACATTATATCAAACTAGCTACCATTATATCTCCACTCTTCAATCATCTAATCATGATTAATTAACCATAACTCACCAATACCTTGAACCATCAAATCAAAGGAATTCATTCAATCAATCAATCAATCACTCAACAACAATCATGGGCAGCAAGAGAAACATACATATATTCGGCGACTAGCATCAAGAAAGATAACAACAATAAGTGCACACAACTGCAGGAATTTTCTATAATTTCTAATTATTGTGGTATGAAAGGATAGATTTATATGTGCAACTATGACTATATATAGATGGAATACATAATGTTTACATCTGATCATATATACTTAACTGATTATATGCAATTGATGAATCATCATAAAGCACAGAACCCTCATCAAGAAATCAATCCATCAAATAAGAGATCGAAAGAGAGTGAAGGAACAGCAGAGGAGAAATATATTCCAATTTCTTAATAATCAGATCAGACTATCATTGATATTCCAATTTCGAGTGGTAATGTAGAGATCATTCCTTAGTTTCATACATACATACATACATACATACATATATATATATATATATATGCTAATAAATATTAAGCATACATAACAGCAGTGCATGCAGTCCATCAATAGACAGCATGGGAATTGCAATACAGCATCTTGACATAAATAATCATATTTGTCAATTCTATATATAAATACATATATGCATCTAGTGTGTGAGATTAATGCTTTGGTGTATTCTTCTACAAAAGAACATAGATATACATACTGTCTAAAACCCACCTTGTGAGAGAGAGACGGCCTGAGGTTTAAGGGAAGAGTAGAGAGCCGGCTCATAAGTAGGCCATCCTAGAAGGACCATTGCGGCCTAGGACAACAAAGGCACTTACAAAGTCAAGAACTGCTTACAAACTCTGCCCGATTCCACAAGGTGGCAAAAGAGAATAGATATACATACTATCTGAAATCCACCTTGTGAGAGAGAGGGCCTAAGGTGTAAGAGAAGGGTGGCAATCGTTCTAGTAGGATTGTTGTGTAGGACAAAAAGGGCACTTACAGAGCCAAATAGCCCCTTACAACCTCCGCCCAACTCCACAAGATGGCAATTGTTTGTAGGGAGATGAGACATGGTTGGGGAAAGCAGGTACATACCGCCAAGCAAGAGAGTTGTGGTAGACATCCTCTCTTAGGCTTGATGTAGAAATGGCTTCAAGCAGACCCATCATGTCTCTTTCCCCAATGTGTTTATACTCTGAATATAATACGGCTTGATCAACCTTAATGATTATATGTGTGTGTGTGCGTGTATTGCATGTCTTTCATGTTGTGATTGCAAGATCCAAACTCAAGATCGTTTTATTGAGGAAAGATTTATTCAATAAGCTATGACCCTAACCCTAATTTGTTGCAATTGCGATTTTAGGGAAATTTAGGAAGGGGACATGAAAAATGGTATCAAAACACTGATCTTGCCATCTTGAAGGGTAAAGATAAATCAATGAATGCATTCTAGTCAATAAGAAGGATCTAACAATATGTGTATTTACTATTGCGTGTATGCTTTGTGGCTGCACATATTCATGTGTATACTTCGTGTTTTCATAGCATATGATCTGTGCTTGGCCCTATATTTTTAGTTGATGTAGAATATGAGAATAACTTAAGTGAACAAAAAAAATATGAATTTATTCCCTTTGAAGTCATAGTGTGAGTCATGTTATTGTGCAAACGTGGAGTCAATCCAAATCAAGTTGATGCTGTTACATGATGACCTTGTTCCTTCACTTAGAGTGATGAGAAAAAACTTGTCATAAAATTGCAAACTTTGTGAATTTTCAATGCCTTGGTTAATATTAGAGTTGCACAGCAAAAGCTACTCACATTAAAGGATTTGTATAAAATTGGCATTGCATGAGGACAAGCAATTTTGGGAAGGGCAGACCATAAAAAAAAAATTAAATATAAAAATAAATAATAATATAATATAATATAATTACAAGTCAGTTAAGTTTAATGAAAGGTCAAGAGCTATGCAATGAAAAGTTGTGACTCCCTCAACATAAGATATAAAAGGGAACAGAGTTCATTTGAAGGAGATATGGAGGAAGGAAGGAAGAAAGAAGAGAGCATTGAAGTTAAAGAAGGATCAATGGAAGAAGAAAGGAATGGGAAGAGAATAAGGAAGTGACTGTTTCAAAGGGTTGTAATTATGACAGGTTGTAACTCTCTCAAAGGGTAGAAATGCTGAAGGGTTGTGGCTCTCCCAAAAGGTGGTAATTATGAAAGGTTGTGACCATTGAAAAGGGGCAGACATGATGAAGAGATGTGACTCTCCCTCACATTGGAAGATATAAAGAGGAAAAGGGCTCATTTGAGAAAGACGTCCAAGGGAGATCAATTTGGGGAATAATATATTATTCTTAAAGGCATCAATGAAAAATGGTGATTCAATTCTTATGAAAGTTGGTGACCCTTTCACCAATAAAGTATAAAGGAGATTTCATTCCAAGCATTGAAGGACTGATCAATCATCATCCATCATCCATCAATTATTAATCCCTCAAGTAATCGGGCAAACAATCAAACAGAAAGATCAAGCAAACAATCATCAAATCCACGGCAATTGCCACTCCATCTTGGGATCAAGAAAACATATAATTCAGTAATCAAGCATCACTCTATCAAATCAACCTTCATTCAATCATCATCCACCATTATATTAAACTAGCTAACACTATATTGTCACTCTTCAATCATCTAATCATGATTTCTTAACCATAACTCGCCAATATCTTGTGTCATCAAATCAAAGGAATTCGTTCAATCAATCAGGCATTCAACAACAATCATGGGCAGCAGGAGAATCATACATATATTGAGCAACTAGAGCGAGATAACTACAGTAAATGCGCATAAGCACACGAATTATCTATAATTTCTAATTATTGTGGTATGATATGATAAATTTATTGTGCAATTATGACAACCCTCATCCAGAAATCAATTCATCGAATAAGAGATAGCTAAGAGTTAAGGAGCAGCAGAAGAGAAATATATTCCAATTTGTTAATAATCAGATCAGACCATTTTTTATATTCCAATTTCCAGTTTAATTAACTTGTAAATATATTATATTATTATTTATTTATTTATTCCCTGTAGAAGGTACTTTGTAGTCATACCATCCCATCCATGCAACCTTCACTACATATCCTAAGGAGATTACCATCTACCACATTTAATAAACATTACATGCAAATTTGTTGATTCAGCCTGCAAAAATGTAGAAATGACTCACAGATTCCATTAGCAGCTGGACTTCTTGTTCTGTTAATTGCGAGCCAGACTTATGAAGACCTGCCTTCAGTTCCTCAAAGGATATTGAACCATTATTATTTGTGTCCATTGTCTTAAACATCTCTCTGATGCCCTCTACTTCTTCCACAGATAAATGTTCTGCAATAACCTGTAAACAGAAGCATTTTTTCAAATAACAGATAAGATCAAGAGAGTTCAGGGACATATATTATTGTGACATAATTAAAGAAGTGAAATCTTCTTTGAGGAAATCAAATTGTTCATAGTCAAAATTAATAATCCACCTACAACCACAACAAAAGTTGCAAAACTCACCCTCAAAGCTCTCTTTTTGAACCTGTTCATCACAGAGAACTGTTTGAGCCTTGCCCTGACCACATCCCCAAGAGGAACATTTGGTGCTTTTTTGGCATTGTGCAACCAAGTATGATCTACATGAATGTTAAAACCAAAAGGGCATAAATTAGCTGTCATTGAAAACCACTAATAGCGAAGGACCACAAATAGATGATCCAAATATCAATTCAATGTGTCTGTGCATATATACATATACACAGAGAAGCAAATATCATTCCCAGGAATATCTCAGCAAAAAAAATGAGAGAGATTTTCAATTTCTCAGAATAGTATTGGAAAATACTGGGAACCCAAAAATGTGGGAATTTTTTAAAAGAAAAGGAAAAGAGCTAATTTATTTTTTTACTTAAAGTTATAATAATTGCATAGAGAATGAAATGCAAAATGTAAAAGAGAGTGTACATCAGTAAACTTGAAATATGGATTTTTCTGGTTAATTTTGAGATTGTTGTTTCTGATGCACACTGCAGAATGGGTCACTAAATGCTAAACACTTCAGAGTTTGAACCCTTGAAATCAATCATCTACAAAATACAAATGTCAAGCTACAAAGTGACAAACAAAAAAATGCAAAGCAGAGAGAGCAAATGACACTAAGTTCTAACTACTATAAAACTTTATTGTTATTAAAATTTAAAACTAACAAAACTATTTAGAATTTATAATTTATTTAGTTAAGATTATTTATTTAGTTCATTGCTTAGTCAGTACCCAGTTTTAATTGAGGTTTATCTTGAGGTAAAATACTAACAAGTTTTACTAAATCTCCAGAAAATGTTTGTCTGGTTTAGTTGCTTTTAGACACACGGTTAGTTTACAAGCTAAACCTGCACAATACAGCTTTAAAACTACTGTTTATCCTGAAAATTAGGATAACATACCTAGCACTTGCTGAGCTGTTAATCTAAGTTTGGGATCAGGCTCAAGCATCTGCCGAACAAGATTCTTAGCATGCTCAGAAACTTTCGGCCATGGATCTCTTCTGAAGTCAATTGCACCACGAAGAATGGCTTGGGCAACACCCTGCTCAGTTTCTGCAAAAAAAAAACACAGAATAATCAGATACAATCTCCCTACATTCAAAGCTCATATTATTTATTGATTTAAGATGGCGAGAAAAATTTCTTTGTCAACAAATTTAACAAGTGTATCTCTCTCAATCCTCTGTTGAGGTAAACTATGGTAGCTGCCTACCAGACAACTCCCCATGGAATTTATATACCTTAACATGATTATCTATGAGAAGTAAGCTTTAGTATGATTATGTGTAAGAATTTAGTATCATTATCTCTAAGAAGTGAGCTAAGGACAAATGAACAAGTGTGATGCAAATAAAAGATACACAATTTGAACAGATTTTTCAGAGATGTGCAATGTTAAAGAGCTGATAAGCCATTTACTGAATATTTTACATAACATACCAGCCCAAAATGGTGGGACTCCACACAACAAAATGTAAAGAATGACCCCTGCACTCCAGACATCAACCTCTGGTCCATATCTACGCTTCAAAACCTCAGGTGCCATGTAGTATGGACTGCCAACTATTTCTGAAAACTGTTCCCCTGTGTGAAAACAAGAAAGGCATATTATCAGTCAATACTTTAAAATCAAGCCAAGACTACACAGATATGATCTTCTCCTTTCATAAGCAAGTGAAAATCTCTACATAGCGATAGAACTAAAGTAAGCATCTACAACAAATATATGTGTCACTTCTGATGTACGACATTTTGAATACAATTCTGTGGAAGTTCTAGTTTGTACAATTAACTGACTACTAGGAGACAACAGCAATTTTATATCAAGTTTTGTACCAAGTATCAAACAACTACATAAAACATGGTAAACAGGAATGAGAATCTAAAATAATTTTATCACATATCTGGTATGTGGTTATTATCCCACTTCAAATTACTAACTTTTATTGTGAATTTTTCTACATACATATGCAGTAGTGACCACATAAAAATGCAGCTTGTTCAGTGGCATCTGCTTTACAGCATTAAATGGGTGCATGAGAAGCCTTTCACCCAGTTCTAGGTTATGCTCCTGCAGAAAACAATTACACTACAATTTCCTTCACCTATTCCGTCCTCCAGGAGAACGAACCCATTGGTGAGAACCAGCAAGCCTCTGATTTCAATTCAAAGCAATGTTTTGTCTTTTAAATTGTCAAGTTTAAAAGTTCTTGGAATCTATAAGTTTAAAAGTTCTTTGGAATCTATTAAATTTACTTGTTGTAAACAAAACTTTGTATTTGCAAAGTTAAGTTCATTAAAACAAAATCTTGTTAAAATATTTTTGGAGTTTCATTCATGGTCTTGATTTTCCCTTTATCATGAATTGCAGAAATGGAAATTATTTTCAATGTTTATCCAATATCTTGTAAACTGTCCGCACTTTCTTTTTTGGACTACAATTCTGAATATTAATGTTGGAAAACCATTCTTTGGCTACGGCTACTAAAGCTCCTTCAGATAGTTTCCTCTGCATTAAAACCGAAAGAAGAGGGAATAGGAAACAAGAGAACAATTTCATTTAGAATGCCGACAGATTGAAAGTAATCGATGCCTCTTCACATTGCAGTTTCTGATTCATTTATCTTGCACAATATATAGTGTAGGATTAAATGACAGCTGAAAAGAATACCCTTATCATGCAAAGTATAGAGCAAATAAACCCATAGCAGGTAAAATAACAGATATTTTAGAGTTCAGAACATTATTGAGGCTATAGTTGCAAGGAACTTTTAATCGTATTTTAGTTACTTATATGAATACAAAGGCACTTTTCAATCTCTGCAATGAAATATTTCTTGCTTCAAATATGCTTTCGCACTGCATAATTTGCAAATACTTTGATTCCCAAAGACAAGTACTTCCAAGACTGCTTACAAAATTAGATCTCAAAGTACATTGGATAGATTTTTCATATATAAAATCGGGGAAGATTATTATTCTCTAACACTCGTTTATCATTCGCTCCCATCCTGATCATGGATCGGGAAATGTGATGCCAAACATGAAGTAAGCAAAACATAAACAGGCATTCAAGAAGCTCTTCCTATCAATCTAAAGGGTGTAAACCGATGGCGGAAATCAAAGTCACCTTTCATTCTAGCCGTTCAATTTAGGAAAATGGAGAACACCTACCAGGCTTAAAGAAGACAGAGAGGCCGAAATCAATAGCCTTCAATGCCGAATTTTCCTTATTATTTGCAAAGAGAAAATTTTCAGGCTTCAGGTCCCGATGCATGACCCCGTGCTTGTGACACATCTGAACGACTTCAACAATAGTACGAGTAACAGCGGCCGCAGCGCGCTCGGTATAATGTCCCCGAGCAACGATCCTGTCAAAAAGCTCCCCGCCTTCGCAGAGCTCCATGACGAGATGTACAGCGCTCTCGTCCTCGTAAGTGGCCTTCAAGCTCACAATGTTAGGATGCTTTGGCAAATTATTCATTATGGCCACTTCCCTCCTCACATCCTCAATGTCTATAGCAGTTCTAAGCTTCCGCTTGGAGATGGACTTACAGGCCAACTGCTCGTCCGTCTCCTTATCAGTACAAAGGTACGTAATGCCGAACTCACCCCTGCCGAGCTCCTTTCCGAGCACATACTTATCATGGATGTTGCGTCCCACAGCACTTCCCTTGAGAACAGACACCTCAGCACCGCTCTTGAAGTCATGCGCAAACGGATTCGGCTTCTGCCTTCCCTTCCGCGTCTTCTTGGTCCCTACGCTAGATCTGCAGCAGGTATTCCCCATTTCTCTCTCCTCCTCTGCTCGCAGGGTTTTTGAAACCCTACCCGACCAAGAAAGCCCTCATTCTTCGGCTTTTCATTCCTTCATTCTGGATTTCTGGGGTCAAGGATTCGCCGAAAAGGCCGTGGCCGTGTCCTAGAAGCAATCTCACCGCTTTCAAACCCTCATTTTTCTCCACCTAATTTTTACTTGCATTCATACAGACAGACCTTTGACTGTGAAATCCTCGAGACGAATCAGTGCAGACAGAGACCACAGTCAACCTCCGCCTTTCCCTCCACTTCCACGCAAATTTACCGGAACCTTTTTCTTTTTCTCCTGGTAAATTCTCACGGTAGGGTAACAAACTGCTTTCACTGGTGTAAAGCCGCCGTCAGTTGGCAGACATGTAATGCCGTCGTCTGACGTGAAAAATCACTTTCACAATCAAAGCCCATGATGCATCTCATGCCTCTTAGGTGTACGTCCATGTAAACATTTTATCTTTTTTTAAGAGCACGGATGTTGCAAATGTTGTGGGGGGCTACCTAATTAAAAGTTTTTGGAGAGGGAGAATGGGGAAAGAAAGTATTAAAGTAGAGATTAAAGGTAGTTAAAAGAATATAAGATTTAATAATTATTTTAGTTTTAGTTTATTTATTTAATTTTTTATATGTTTAAAATAGATTTATACTTTGTATCATAGATGATGTGAGATGTCAATGGGTTGGTGGGGTGAAGTTGAGAGGTTAAATAGATTTATACTTTGTATCATAGATGATGTGGGATATCAATGGGTTCGTGGATGAAGTTGAAAGGTTCTTAATGGACCCATCAAAGATCAAGTCTTGTTGAGTACAAGGTTCTAATATAAAGGATAATGCAGAAATTGTTCACCTAATGAATTTGGTAGAATGAATACCCTTCAATCCTCACTTTTAGCTGCGTAAAGCTTGTGCTCTCTTATTAGATAGCTAGAATGATTTTGTGGATGAAAATCCTCCACCCAAAAAATAATGATGTGGGATAGATCATGGGTGGATTATAAGCATCTTTATTTTCTAAGTGGTGTTTGTTGTTATATAGGCATTTTGATGATGATTGTAAATGAAGTTTGAATGGGGGAAGAAAATATTCAAATCGAGATTAAAGGTAGTTTAAGGAATATTAGATTAAATTTAAGTTTGTTTTTTTGAGGAAATAAAGGTGGACAAAATAGCAATTCTATTGATCGAAACTCACTATTGAAGGGTTGATGTAAAGAAGAGGTTGGGGTGTCTGCTATTCTTGGGTCACATAGGTTGCTTTGGCCGCTAGACATTATTAAAATCTTTCATTTGTTCATTCATTTGGTCATTTGAAGATAGGTGTAAATGAGACACGTGTTTTACACCAAAGATGATGTGAGATAGTTCATGGTTAGAGTATAAGCATCTTTGCTTTCTAAGTGTTGTTTATTCTTATGTAGGCATTTTGTTGATGATTGTACATGAAGTTTAAATTCATCAAGATTGTATTTTCTCTTTCTCCTCGTACTTTATTCACATAGATTTGTGGAATTTATTCATGACAAATGTCATCGTGTCTTTGTTATTATTTAGATATGCATGCAAATTAATGTTCCATTTTTCATCCATTTGATGTTTCATTTCATCCAAGTCTTCCTTCCTTCATTCCAAACTTCTTTAATGAAATCTTGAAGCCATTTATTTGTCTCTATTTGTTTCTAGAAGAAAATTTGTGTTAAGGATCAAAGCCTTTTTGTTTGTCACTATATCTTAAATGTGAGACTAATAGATAGAAGATACCAAAGGAAGTCTTGGAAGAGATAACTTGCATATTCTGCAATAAGGATGTGGTGGAGATGGAATAGCTATTTATCATGGAATACTCAACTTATGAGGATATTTGTACTCGGTATGAAAACAGCTTGAGATCCATGGCAAAAAATTTGACATCATAAAGAGTGTGAAGATAATTTAAGGTTGTTATTCCTTGGTCCCTTAGAGTGTTCAATCTCGTGGATGTCATTAAAATCATTCATTTATCCTCAGTTTGTCTCTATTTAATTTAAGAAGTCCGCTCAAATAATTCATACCTATTCAAAAAGGGAGGGGAGGGGTCTAACACAACTTGTAACTACAGGATTTGTAATTAGATTATATTTATAATTAATTGTGTTGCTACCCTCTTATTAAGAGTCCCCTTCTATAGAAAGAAACCCTCATTCAAATATTTAAACCCGAAGACATCTCATGTACATATATAAAGATACGAGCTTGAATTAGATGAGCTAATCAAATCAAACATAAAAATAAACATTTTGGATTCTTTTATTAGAAATTTTTAAATGGAAGCCAAAAAAAAATTATATAATGCACAGTTTTTTAATTCAAATTCAAACAAAGGTGACATAAGACTTAAGACAAGCATTTTACTTGAATATAAAAAATTTCATGTTAAAAAATTTCAACACCAATTTTAAACTTACTAATATAAAATACTACTCTTATCTACAATAACAATTTAATATTATTTAATTACATAAATAAATATATAAGTTCTAAATAAAATGTAGTAGTATAATATTTATAATACATAGTTAATGTAAGTTGTTGACATAATATAAAATCTGATATTAAGTTAAAAAAGATTAATAATAATTGTTTTACATTTTTTAAAAATGCATATTTACAAATTTTAAAGAAAAAAATATTTAATATAATATTTAAATTGTGATGAGACTTTCTATATTACTATGATATTGACTAGTATAGACATCTCTTATAGATTAATCTAAAAATATTTAAAAATGTTGAATTATGCATAAACAACTAAAATTTAATTTTTAGTTAAAAAATCTTATTTTTATTAAAAGAAATATTTTATGTTTGGAAACACCATATTTATTATTTTATCTTATTTTACATTTTACTATAAAAATAATATATATAACTATAATTTTAGTTTTTATATTATAAAATAAAATTAATTAATTTATATATTTTATTCAATTATTTGAACTTTGGTGGATGGTATAACTAATGAACAAACTATCATCCTCATTATTTATGTTCAACCACTTGAACTGCAATCTTTTAGTATATTATTTATACTCAACAATAAACTTTGTAATTACTTGACCATTTCAATATACCTTTCCACTTTGTACATAATAATAATTTTGCCCACTTTTATTATAATAATTCTCTTCAATTAACTATTGCATCAAATAGCATCTTCCCATGGGAATGATTGTTGTCCAAGGCTACAACTTTTAGATGAGGGGAATTAAATAAGACTAAGTACCCTCATTCTAGACAAGCTTAAATTGACTTTACTATATTTAAAAAATATTTTTTATGAAAGCAACTTTGACATAGTTGAACTTTGTTTTAAATATAATTAAAGCTTAAGTTTTAAGATTAACTAATTTTGATAATATTAAATTATTATTATTAATTTAAAAATTATATTTTAATATGATTTTAATATGGTTTTAAATATTTTTATTAAACATATTGCTGTAATATCTTAGAGTTGTTGTAATGATTAAATGATAAAGTCTACGATGTGTTTTTAAGCTTAATTTACAACTTTTCAAATATAATATTATCTTTATGATTAAAAAATGCATATTCTTCCCTTTTTAATTAATAATAAAGTCATGTCTTTTAAAAATATGTCTATATTTGTTCAAATTGGTATTTTAATAATTGTTAAGACTTCTATTCATACTTTTATTTGAGGAAATAAAATGTTATGAGTAATGATAATTAATATACTTAGATATCAAAGTTGATATTAGATTAATTATAGACACATAAATATATATTACAACAAAAATGAATATATTTTCTTGTGATAAAGGGTGATACATTATTTATAATCATAAGTGTGAAAAGAATTATGTTAGACAGCACTTATCATAATCATAAATTGGTTGTACTTACTTTGTAAATATATCTCTACACCTATAGATTTGTTGTTGTCGATCTAGGAATTCAACCCAAATATTTGAAATCTTTCAAACCATGTTCAACTCAGCTATCTAAACATGATGGTCTAAATATATCAAAGGAATTTGTTGTGCTAGACATGGAAGAGAACGTGTTCCCCTCATGTGACTTAATTTGAACCATTGGAATCAATTCAACAATTTAGACAATTTTAAAGACATTTCACATAACCATGCAAATGTCTAATCTATTATTACTTATGTGGATGTTGATAAGGATGGTGTAATGCAAAATCATGATGTCATAAGATTATTCGTGTCCTTTCATTTATTCTCTAAAATTATTTTAGGGGTTGCTCTTTTACACTACACACTAGTATAAAATTTTCAACATTTTGCACTCAAGTCAGCAAATAATGACAGATTGGAAGGGGGTTAGCTTTTTCCTAAGCTAATGCGACTACTAAGTTATTATTTGGAAGGCTCCTATAAGGATGGAAATTTTATTGACAAAGTTGTAAATTGAATTTACAAAATTGGGACGTCAAATTCATCTTGTGAATCGGAATAGATTAAACTATTGTATCGTCTTAAAATGGAAGCACTTCCATCTTGATAGGTTTAGCACCCTCTTTTAGTGCATTTATCATGATAGACTTGCATTTAGGATGCATTCTACACTTGACTACTTCATTCTAGGTAAAATTAGGGTTAGGATCCCAAGGATTCTCCTTAATTTCCCTCTTCTATGGATCTATTTTCTAGGACTTAGACATAGGTCCTCCTAGCCTTCATCATATTCATCATAGGATTTTGTGCCTCTCCCTGGCACTCTTCCCCATTTTGACATCATTTCTAGGTCTTCGGGCATCCCCGGGACCTCCTATTTCTCATTATGACTGGATCTGGACCCTTGGGTCAAGGACGAGGCCATCTCTAACCTAGGTCAGAGTCTAGGTCATCCCTGACCTAGGTTAGAGATGAGGTCATCTTTGACCTCCTTCGATTTGATCCCCCTTTTCAAATTTGGTCCCGAAGGGCCCCGAAATTAATGTCGGGCTTTCGGATCCGAGTGCAGAAGGGTTTTAATTCGAAATTCATTTAATTATTTTCCCTCCTTAGTTGGTTATTGTGATTGGACCATAATTCAAGGTGAAATTTGAATTATGGGTCCTCACATTACTCTAGGAGCCTCACCTTGAAACCTCTATATAAAGATTCTCATTTGCCTTCATTTTCACCAAGCAATTTCATGATCAAGTATCCATCAAGTGAAGACAAGACACAAGCAAGCAAGTGATGGTGGAGTGAAGATGCAAGATTGCAAGAGGATGATATAAAAGATCAAGCCATTGTTGATATCAAGCATTTTTGTGACACCATTGTGAACATCTATTTGTAGCAAGAGAGATCCTTTCTTCCTTGATCCACCATTATCAATATTCAAGCATTCAAAGATACAATATTCATGGGGTAGAAATTATAGATTATGAGTTTGGTAGGAGTACTTTAGCCTTGGGGACTTGGTATGCTTTCTTATCTTATTCAAATCTATGCATTGCTTTCTCATACATATTCATGTTAGGGTTTCAATCTAGAGGATTAGATCTTGGCATTACACATTCAATACACACACACATTCTATTACAACCAGCTATTTGTGGAGGTGGAGATTGCCAAAATAGGGGTTTGACTAAAGAAAAACCCTATATAGCCACCCCAAAACACCATTTTCAGATATCTACAGTCGTTGTTTTGAGAATTGAAGTGCAGATCTAAGTACCCTTTTCGACAAACTTCCAAGATCCGTGAACAAAATTTTTGTCGGACCTATGAGGGGTAGGATCCTGCCTCGGGGTAAGACCTTGCCCAGCTATCTAGGTCAAATTTGACCTGCTTCCAGAAAGACAAAAGTTTTCTGGGTTTTCTCTATTGCGGTTTTCTGGTCTAGGAATTTGGTTGCAGAATTTCTCGAGACTGTACACAGGCATAAAAAAAAAAGTATTTCTAGATTAATTCCATTATGAGGTATGTATCTTATCTTATATGATTTCAAGCATTTCCATATTTACATTACTTATTCAATTCCAACTCAAGCATACAAATGAATAGTGAGGAATGTTAGATGCATTGTCAAAGCTCCATTTTCTAACCTATTCATTTTGGTGAACCCGTTTATGACAACTCTTTCTTTTTGGTGTTAGATTTAAATCTTGCATGCTTATAAGATTAGATTTCTTGCATTTATATTTCAAAATTACAAAAAAATTGCAAAATCTCTTTAAAATACAAAAACATTTGCATTTTCATGCTTTTAGAATTTCTTTGTATTCAACATGTATGATTCTTATTTTGAATACTTTGATGAAGCTTTTGTTGTATAGGAGGATAGATTCCCTAATGAGGTACATGGTAGTGAGGATGAAAATTGTCTGAATAAGATCTCCATTGATCCTATTCCTATTTCACTCTCCTCCACAACCTCTCCAATTGACCTTTACCATAGGGTATGTGCATGGTTACCTTCATGTCCCACTGTTTGCAACATTTATAAACCTAAAATGATATATCCTACACCTTTGATGACGGTAAAAGGATGTCCTCACGTAACAATTAAGGGTAAACCTAGAGATCCTTTGGATTTCTTTGATAACACTGATTTTGTTTCACATGCTTATCATTAACAGAATAACCCTCAGCCTACTATTCTGGTTTCTTTACCACCTTCTCAACCTATGCTTCCTCAAGCACCTAGGTTTCCTTCTACTTTTAAGGAGTATAACTTAGTTGACCAATTCCTGCTAAGATATCTTTATCAGAATTACTTCAAACTTCCCCAACATATCATGAGGCATTGCAAAAAGCTTTATCTACTCTTCATGCTTCACCTCCTAATCAAGAGAACATTCATTCTATTTTAGATTGCATGCATAATATGCCTTATGTACCTCCTATTGTATTTTATAGTAATGATTTACCTTCTCTTGAGGTGCAGAATCAATATGATGCTCTTATGGTTGTTGTCTCTATTAACCAAAGTATCATTCGAAGAACATTAATTGACAATGGACCTGAGCTTAATGTTTTTAGCATGGATATGCTTAAGGCAATTAAAGTTTATCTGACAACTATTCAACCTGATAATGTTCCTATACATGGATTCAACAATTTGTGAAGAGAACTTTGGGCATTATTACCTTACTTGTTAAAGTTGGTCCAGTTATTCTAAATACACCTATTCATGTTATTCTTGGACCTCTCAATTATAACCTTCTTTTAGGAAGACCTTGGTTACATACTATGCATGCAGTTCCTTCTACTCTTCATCACAAGGTTAGGTTCATCTATAACAACTTAATGTATACATTACATGCGGATGATGCACCAAATCCTTGTCTAAATTCAGAATATACCAAAATCTTTGAGCCTCTTCAACCAAGTAAAGAGATTGAAAAACAACTTGAGATACAACAATAGGAAACTCCATCTTCTTCTTTGACTGAGGATGATTGGGGGACATTGGATTTTAATCCTACTTTCATTGGAGAATATAAGGTCTCTGATTTGGAATTCATGAAGCAACAAAGTGAATTTGAGAAAAAAGGGTTTACTCCTTCCTCACTTTCTGAGGAACTAAAAAGTAATTTTATTGCCGCTTCGATTAATGAAACGATTGAAACTATAAAGCCTAATTATTATGATATTGTGACATATGCTGCTCCTTGGACTCCATCTGATATGGCTGATCGATACGGTTCTGGTTATCATTTGCTTAAGAAATTAGGATTTAATGGGAAGGGATGTGGTAAATATGAACAAGGTATACAAGTACCTTTGGATAATGAAATTTACGATCATACATATGGATTAGGATTCAATCCTTATAGACAACCATCAACTTTTCCTCTTAATGTTAATCATATCTACGGTGGACAGTTGAAATTGGTTAACCCATTCCTTATTGACATTAATCAAGCACCTACTTTGGATATTTTTCCTGAAGATGAAACCTTAATGGAATTTTTAGGGGTTTATGAAGATTTACCTAAGTTCCATCACAAATGACGGAAGCCTTATTATTTAAGTACTTATGCTTACTTCGCTGAACATGTTGAACAAGATATTCTCCCATTATCGGTTGATCCTCCGATACGAAGTGATTTGTTAATAACTGAGACTATTGATATTCAAATGGATGAGAATAATCCTAAAAATATGATAAAGATTGGGAAATATTTGAATCAGGATGAACGTGATCAGTTGGTTTCCCTTTTACTTGAATTTAAGGACATTTTTGCTTTGACATATTCATATATGTTGGGTATAGATTCTAAGATTGTTACTCATAATATTGTTTTAAAACCAAATATGAAACCTATGAAGCAGAAAATTCGAAAGATGAATCCACGAATTGCTTTATTTGTCAAAATTAGAATTGAAAAGTTATTGGATTTTGGATTTATCCATTCTATTGACTACTCAGATTGGATTTCAAACATTGTGCATGTTTCAAAAGGAGAAAATAAGATAAGTATGTGTACCAATTTGAGAGACTTAAACAAGGCATCCTTAAAGGATGATTTCCCATTACCTAACATTGATATGATTGTGGATTCAACAGCGGGTCATGCCTTATTATCTTTTATGGATGGTTTTTCTAGATATAATCAAATCTTTATTCCTCCTGAGGATCGATTTAAGACCACATTTATAACACTTTGGGGAACATTTTCTTGGGTCATGATGCCTTTTAGATTAAAAAATGCGGGAGCAACTTATCAACGAGCTATGACTTTGATTTTTCATGATTACATTCATAAGATCCTTAAAGATTATGTGGATGATATTTTAGCAAAATCTATATAAAGAGACGATCATGTTACTATTTTACGACAAATATTTGAAAGGATTAGAAGTTACAACATGAGATTGAATCCTAAGAAATGTGTCTTTGGAGTTGATTCTGGTAAATTATTAGGATTTATAATCTCTAAGAGAGGCATAGAAGTAGACACTGAAAAGATTGAAGCTATTGTTAATATGCCTCCTAAGAATATTTCTCAGTTATGAAGTTTACAAGGAAAAATACAAGCTATTTGTCACTTTATTTCTAATTTAGCTGATCAAACTATTCCTTTTACTTCCTTGCTTAGAAAGGATACCACTTTCTCTTGGAATGATGAATGTAAACAAACTTTTGAGCAATTTAAGGAGTATCTTGCAAATCCTCCTATCTTGCAACCGACTAAATTTGATAAACCATTCCATTTGTACACTTCAGTGACTCCAAAGGTCGTGAGTGCATTGTTAGCTCAAAATGATAATGATGGTAAAGAAAGACTTGTGTATTACATTAGTCAGACTTGACTTGATTATGAAACAAGATACATAGATTTGGAAAGACAATGTCTAGTTGTAGTTTATGCATGTCAGAAACTCAGGCATTATCTTATAAATGTTGAAGTCAATGTGATTGTTAAGTTTGATCCATTGAAACATCTTTTCTCACAAACTAATCTCTCTGGCCATCTAACAAAGTGGGTGATGTTACTTACATAATTTGATCTTAATTTCATTTCTCAGAAGTCTATTAAGGGACAAGCTTTAACAGATTATTTAGCTGAAGCTCCTTGTCCTCATTCAGATACATATTCTACTTCAATGGAATTCCCTGATGATAATATTTTATCTATTCAACAAGATGATAGTTGGGAATTATATTTTGATGGGTCTAAATGTAAAACAGGTTCTGGAGTTGGTATTATCTTGATTCCCCCTACGAAAAAACCCATCCCTTAATCATACAAATTAACCTTTCCTTGTACTAATAACATTGCAGAGTATGAAGCTCTTATAACTGGTCTACGAGCAACTTCATCCCTTAACATCAAACACTTGAAAATATATGGAGATTCACAACTGATTGTTGAACAAATTAAAGGAGGTTATCAGACTAAGAATGATAAAATGACACAATATAGAGATTTAGATCTTGATGTGCTTTCACAATTCTCTTCTTATACGATTCAAACTTTACCCAGGAAAGATAACTGACATGTGAACACCATGGCAAGCACAGCTTCTTTATTTTATCTTGAGAATAATGCTGAAAACTTTCAATTTACTATACAAACTCTTAAAAGCCCTGCAATTTCTAAAAATATTACCTCTAATTGTTTCAATTTGCATTCAGATGAATGGTATTCTCATATTTTTCATTTTTTGAAAGATGGTACTTTTCCTAAATCGGCAACAAGGAACACACGTAATCATATTAGGAAGCTTGCAACACGTTACATCATTCTAGGAGATACACTTTACAAACACTCATATAAAGGATTATTATTAAGATGTCTCAATAGAACTGAAATCCTGATAGCTTTGGCAAAAGCTCATTATGGTTCTTGTGGGGGACATTTTGGTGGAAAATCCCTGGTTAATAAATTGCTTAGAATGGGATATTATTGGCAAACAATGGAACAAGATTCTTTCATGTTTGTTAAAAAATGTCCTCAATGTCAACAACATAGTAATTTGATTCATGCTCCTGCTCGTGAGCTTCGTAATCAAGTTTCTCCATGGCCTTTCAATATTTGGGGTTTTGACCTTATTGGAAAAATCTCACCAACTTCTTCTCAAGGACATTCTTACATCCTGACTGCTATGGATTACTTCACGAAGTGGGTTGAAGTTGTCCCTCTTCATTCAACAACTGTAGATGTTATTTGTGATTTCATCCTTAACAATATCATAACACAATTTGGAATACCTTCAACGATAATTTTGGATAACGGTACCTCTTTTAAAAATAAAGAAGTCACAAAATTCTTGGAGAAATATCGAATTCAACATAGATTTTCAACTCCTTATTATCCTCAATCTAATGGACAAGCTGAAGCATCAAATAAAATCATTGAACAAATTTTGAGAAAAATAGTTAGTAAGCATGCGAAAGATTGGCATACTCAATTGAATTATGATTTATGGGCTTATAGGACTAGTGTTCGTACTGCCACAGGTACTTCTCCTTACAATCTTGTCTATGGTACTAATGTTGTTATGCCTTTGGAATTAGAAATACCTTCTCTACGTGTTTCATTTCATGGGATAATTGACAAGGATACTTTTTGTGAACAGTGCTTACAAGAGCTAGAAATGTTAGATGAACAATGAATACATGCGTTAGAACATATAAAATCGTATCATAAATCTCTTCAGAAGCAATATAATCATAAGGTAATTGAACGAACATTTTCAGTTGGTGATTTAGTCTTATATGAAAATCAACGAAATGTGAATGCTTTACCGAGTGAAAAAGGAAAGTTTAGCCCTAATTGGCTTGGACCTTTTGTTATTATTGAAGACTTTGGTTCAGGTGCTTATAAACTTGCTAATATGGATGGTGTTTCTTTTAAGAAACCTATTAATATTATGCATCTCAAGCGTTTTTATCCTTAATTTCACTCATTCTTTCCTTATGCATTTATGTATTCCTTATAAAGTTTGTTTCATAGGTTACGTAGTTCTAGCAAAATTACATAGTGAGTATATTTATGCACCTTCTTATCTTTTTGTTAAGTTTTATATTGATGAAAGCATAGTAATCAAACATAGAACTAATTAGTAGAGAAATTTTTTCATTCATCAAAATTTTTTCAAGTTCTGATACATATGTGGCCAATGGCCCTATTTATGACTACGTCTATCACTACGCTCTGATGGTCAATGGCTTCCGGATCTCTCTGGCCTATGATAGGAAGATGTAGATTTGTGTGTTAGTGTGTGGCTCCTTGATATGCTCATACCATGTGAACATCCTTGGGCACTCTATAACTCAGCTATCAACTTCTCCTCCCTTTCTCTGCACATCCTCAGCTCTTGTTGGACACATGCAAAGATATTGGCATGCATGTCGGGATCTCTGTAGCCAAGAGAGGATTCTCGCTCGCTCACTGGTAGTCGGTAGGATATACATGTATCCTTTAGAATCTCAGATACAAAACTCCTCCACTCCGCTATGGTAGCTGTAGAATGAAAATTACATTTATCAATTTCATGCTCTTTCAAATCAAATTACACATCTAATCAAATCTTATTTTTTGATACCTGGGTCTCCCTCGTGGAAATCACTAAAATGTATAGATGGTGGGGGCATGGAGTGACTACTCTCTCCACACTTGCTATGTCTAAGCCTCAACGGTGGTGTCTTTATGTGGGGGCATGGAGGCCATTGTGATCTCAGTGGTGATGCATGAAAAATGTGTACATCCACACCAGTATCACTAGCTGGGGGCATCTCCTTTGCTCTCTCTTTTACTCTCTCCTCCATGGGATCTTCCTCAGAGATGTGCTCCTCCTCATCTCTGACATCCTCATGCTCTTATGTTGTACCACTATCCCGATGTGTCCTCTCTGAAAGACTTGGATCACCTGTAGGATAATCCTCAGGGAAGATGGGATAGGTCCCCTGTAGACTCCAGTGCCTGATGTAATCTCAGCTCATGCCTGAATAGGTCACATATGATGGTACCTCTCTATCCTCTGTCTCATCTTCATCACTTTCCTCTATGTTTTCTATCGATGGTCAGCTTATGGAATCGGGTCTCTGATAGTACCTCGTCGAATGTGCATAGTGAGGTACTGCTCTAGGGACTCCCTATAATAGGTCAAACTATCTCATCACCCAATCATAATGGTATGGTATCACTATATGATTCTGATGACCCTCTAGCAGCTTTCATCACTATGAATATCTCATCTAGAATCGTGTATCAGGCTACTCTATCATCTGGTAGTAGGGTCTCCATATCACATCTATGCTCAGAATGTGGTCTAGACGTACCCTCCAATAGAGGATATCTCCAAATTGCCAAGCATCTCTCAAAGGATATGCAAAAAATCTTAATGTACTTGCATCTATCATCAGTGGAATGCCATGTGGATGTGTACATACAAAATGCTCAAACAACCAAATTTGCAAGAGTGTGCATATCGAAAGACTCTCTCTCTGATATCTCACTAGTTGACATAGCTCATGGTATAGTTGGGCTAACATGCTGCGACCCCATGATAACATAGTCCTCTTATTCTCCATCCTCTATACAAGATAGGTAAGAGGTGTAGAAAAAATGGTACCCTTTGCGTTGGGTAACACAACCAAAGCTACTATACAAAGCATCACCCTCCGTACCAAAGGTGTAGGGCCTGACAGTATGGATGACAAAAGGATGTGATCTGATCAAGTTTGCATCTATGGAACATGTCCTATGAAATACTTTGCATCTTCATGGATCTCCTCAAAAACTCACTGTGCTCTAGGTCTGATGGTCTCACCTTGGACTGGAAGCCACAGGATCCTATAGACATCCTCTAGTGTCACTGTAATCTCTCCTGAGGGAAAATGGAAGGAGCATGTATCCTCATCCCACCTCTCTATCAGAGCCGATAACATGGCTTGGTGTAGTCTGATCTATGGTAGGACTGATACCTAGTATAGTCCCACATCTCTCAGTAACTGCATCTCATTATCATCAAGCTTGGATAGTTTCTCTCTTACAAGGCCTAGCAACTCTCCAAATGGATGCTCTCGGAGATAGATCATGTCCTGCAAGCACAAACAAACATCATATCAGCAATCTACATCATGAAATCTGCAAATCCAACTTGACTAGGTCAAGGTCAACCTTAGTTAGGTCAGGGTCAACCTTAGTTAGGTCAAGGTCAACCTTCATGGGTCAAGGTCAACTTTCCTAGGTCAGGGTCGACCTTGTTGGGTCAAGGATGACCTCATCCCAGAATAGGTGGAGACCTTCTAGTCAATGTCGACCTTCTTGGTTCAAGGTCAACATAGTTGGGTCAGGGTCGACCTTGCCTATAAAAATCAAGAATTTGGAAAGTACAAGAACAAACAACAACAAACTCACCTTAGGAAGTGACTGTCCGGTAGCCAAGCTCTGTCTCAGAAGCTCCATGCATGTTGCTCGAAGTTCTTCTCTCCTCGGCATCTTGCTTCCTCTTTTTGAATCTACAAATGGTAAGAATGAGTAATTATGTCTTCCTTTCCCTTATTTATAGCTATAATTAGGGTTTTATTAGGGTTTACTCATGGTAAACTTAGATTTCCCTTCTCATGCATTTAGATATACATCCACTCTTTTAATCATAACTTGAGTTTGGTAACTCCATTTTTAGTGTCATCAGTGGTGTTGGAATCGTGATTTAGATACCTAACTACTTGAATCAGTTTAGGAAGGGTAGGAATCCTTCTAATTGGTTTAGGAAAGAAACTTTCAATAAGCTACATATCCAGTGTATAGAGTTACCATGTTTCACCCTTTAGAAGTAGAAAGCCAAAACAGGGGGGAATAAGGAGCTTTATGCACTTCTCAAATTGTCATATAGTAAGCTCTAGGTGATTTATGTATTTTCATTAACCTTGTGTGTTGCAGGTTCTAACATTTTTCTATAGGATCTCTACATTGAGGACTTGGCTATATCCTTTTTATTTACTATGATGTTTTCTTACTTTAGCTTGAATATTCACGCAGTGTCATATCTAAGATAAAGTGGGGGCTAAATGTATCATCTTAGAATGAAATTACTTCCATCTTGATAGGTTTAGAACCCTCTTTTAGTGCATTTATCATGGTAGACTTTCATTTAGGATGCATTCTACACTTGATTCCTTCATTCTAGGTGAAATTAGGGTTAGGATCCTGAGGATTCTCCTTAATTTCCCTCTTCTATGGCTCTATTTTCTAGGTAGGACTTATACATAGGTCCTCCTGGCCTTCATCATATTCACCATAGGATTTTGTGCCTCTCCCTGGCACTCTTCCCTATTTTGACATCATTTCTAGGTCTCCGAGAATCCTTGGGACCTCATGTTTCTCATTCTGACTAGATTTGGACCCTTGGGTCAAGGAAGAGGTCATCCCTAACCTAGGTCAGAGTCTAGGTCATCCCTGACCTAGGTCAGAGATGAGGTCGTCTTTGACCTCCTTCGAGATTTGATCCCCCTTTTCAAATTTGGTCCTGGAGGGCCCTAAAATTAATGTCGGGCTTTCGGATCCAAGTGCGGAATTATTTTAATTCAAAATTCATTTAATTATTTTCCCTCCTTATTTGGTTATTGTGATTGGACCATAATTCAAGGTGAAATTTGAATTATGGGTCCTCACATTACTCTAGGAGCCTCACCTTGAAACCTCTATATAAAGTCTCTCATTTGCCTTCATTTTCACCAAGCAATTTAATGATCAAGTATCCATCAAGTGAAGACAAGACACGAGCAAGAAAGTGATGATGGAGTGTGTATGCACCCTAAAATGGTCGACTAGACTTTGGGCCCCCATTCAGTAATTTATCAATTTCCTGAATCAACATCTTCAGCTCAATACCAATTTCCTTGATCAAATCCTAGTTCTATCATTTATTCAATTATTTTCTATGGGATAACCATTTTATCCTAAGTCTTTATTTATTTAAAAGGAATTCCCTCCCCTTTTATTAAATAAAAAGCCCTCACCTTTTCCTCTTATCCTAAGTTGCACAAATAAAGCACTATTCTTATTTTATAAAAAGGATAAAATGTCTTTTTGTCTCATATGGACACAAAAGTCAACTCTTATTTTCTCATTGGAGGAGATTTGTGCACATGGATTGCTCCTCTTTCAAGCTCCACCCTTGATTAAATATTTTGCCTCTTAATCTTTATGGTCCATTCCTTTTCAATTCCTTTAAAAGGAGAGCTCTTTTCTCATTTTAGGATGCCAACTTTGAATACTAATTTTATGCTGCAGGATTTCTTGGAGACTTTGGAGCTTTGGAGATCTTCATGCCTTTAGCTTTCATTCTTGCATTCTTAGCTTAAGCTTTTATGGCATCTAGCTTAGTTTCCTTTATGCTTTAGATTAGCTCACATAGCTTAATTAGTAAGGATTTGTACTACTTTCCTTTCATGGCTTAGCTTGCATCTTCATTCTTAGCATAGTTGCATTGCATTTCCATTGTTGATTCTTGAAGATATTGGCATTCTTGCCCTTGTCTCTTTGAATCTCCCTTTGTGTGGTTTACTAGCAAGGTTGCATGCTTCAATAGCTCTAGCTGAGAGCACCATCAACATCCTTGTGACTCCATGCCTAGGGAGCTCTAGGTCACTTTCTCAAGGTTTCCCATTCATGGATTCCCTTGGAAGTAATGACTTAGAGAAGTGCACGATTTAGTGTGTACTTTTTTGGTGCCCGTCGTGGGGCAGAACACTCTTGTTTTGTCCTTTTTATGCATTTCCATCAATTTTTTGTCATCATTTTAGCTTGCTGTTTCGAGTCTCCATTTTTCTGACAGGATTATCATACGATAGTCTTCCAGTGTCATATGACAGTTTATTATATATCAGTGCGATACTTTACCAGTTAAAGTATCGCGCACCTTTGCAGATTATGTCGCACTGTCATATTATTCTCTATCACATGCAAGTAGCACAAACTATCACACAAAGAGGAAGTATCACACCCGTATATAGTGAAATATCAAACAATTCATTCTCTGACAAAACTATCGCCCAGGCTTGGCAATGAGTAATTTTAGACATTTCTTTGCAAGATTTGATTGGTTTGCTTCGGATTTCTGATTTGTTGTGGTAGAACAAAGTTTGATTTGTAGATTTCACTTGATTTTGATGTGCTAACCATTGTAGGGCTAACAAGTTATGCTTGTAGGTGCTCTCATTGCTTAAATACTTGCTTAAAAGAATGCATGTCAAAGCTCCAAATGCACAATGGCTACTAATCCTTTCTTGTAGGGCTGCCCAAAGCATAAAAACCAATCAGGTGCTTGTTTAATTGCTTTCATTTTAAGTGCGGCATATATTAGTTGTTTCTTTTCATAGGCACTTAATATCTTGTTGTAGGAATATTTCGGTGGTAGGAGAGTATGCTCTTTACCCTTGTGGTGAAACATAAATCTTGACCCATCTTTGGATTTTGAAAGCAAGAGGGTAATTGAACCTTTGCTTGGTGTGTTTGGGAGAAATTTCTGAGCTAGGAGAATATGCTCTTCACCCTTGAGGTGAAACATAAATCTTGAAACTCAAAGGTTGATCCACTCTTTGTTTAGTTTTAGAATCCTTTAACGGGCCTTCTCTTGAGCAATCAAGAGGAACGACCCAAGTGGGGACAAGCTTTTTTCCAGCTATTCTGACCCATTATAAACTCAAGGCTATTAAGGACACAAAACCTTGGTAGACGTAGTACTTGTCTTCGCTTGATGTGAGTACTTGTGGGATTATGACCATGAGGAAAATGTTGAGCAAGAATGCTTAAGGTACTCTTGTGGCCGCGAGGTCCGTTACTTGCCAGAAGGTAAGGATTCCCTTTGGGGAGCAAGAGAGGTATTATGAACATAAGTCCTTACTAAGAACCATAGATAGAAGCCACCCTATTTTTTCGCTTAACTTCTTAGTGCAAGGATTGATCCTAGTGGACTAACCCGAATCACCCCAAGATTACTCACCATATGTGTTCCTTTGGTTGTGTCATTGGCACTTCCAGGACAAAGCCAATATCTATTGTGGGTAGCCACTTTGTGTGAGGCAATGGAGCATCAAGTGTGGGCCAAGTTGTTAAGTATTGAGCCGTTGTCTTTTTAGGCTAGTAAGTGCTTGAAGTGTTCTTGTTGTGATCTACCCATGTGAACGTTCTCAAACATCAAACATCACGGTAGCATTCATAGGATTTTATTGCTTTGATATCACAATTGCTTGTCTTGGAAAGGTTGCTTTTGCCCTTGTGCAAGTGTTTTATGACATGTTTGATCACCTACTATTTGCAAATTGTCTGGTTACTATTAAAATTGTGCTTGAAATCAAAAAATCCAACCATCAGACTAAAATTTTGACCGAATTGCCTTTAAAACTAAGATTTTTAACATTCACTGGTCAAGAGTCGTACGATCCTGAAACTTCATCGCACACTATACTGAGATTTATCGTGCAATAGTTTGTCACTGCATAATTATCACACTGCTTGCCTAGATTTTATCGCAGAGGCTGCTTGGAAACTGTCACACTGCTTCATGTGAAATATCACCTGGTCAAATTATATCATACCGTTTGCCTGGAAACTATCGCACAGAGTCTTTTTGCTGTCTGTTTGATTTATGCCATTTTCAGCCTTTCTTTGGTCGACCAGATCTTAGTAGGTGACTTAATTTGTCATTAGAAGCCTATTTGTACCATGGTTCCTATATTTAGACCCCTTGAATTAGTATTCTTTGATTTTAAAAAGTAATCTTGTTTGTCATTGATAACTTAAGAATCATCCTTGTTGAAAAAGTACACCTTTAGATTCTTTGGTAACACACTTGGAGAGTTTTAGTAGTCTTTTGTCCAAATTCACTTCCATATAAAATCAATTTCAATTTCAATTATATATTTGGTTAAATCCATCCTCCTAGTCCATATGTGTTAGGATACTTATCCTTTTATTATACACCTCTGTGGCAGTGTTGGTTTACACCTTTTGTAGCTTTCTATCTCACCATCTCTTTTCAACAATTGAACACTTTTACTATCCTAGTTTGGTATTGACGTTTCGTAGGGTTGTCTTATCACCAAGGGTCTTTTCTTTCATGTTGGTTACGACAAGGTACCAAGTTAGTCAAGGAAAATGACCTCAAGTTGTCTTTGATCAGTTACCCTTAGTCCAAACTTGCCAAAAGCAAAAGGGAAAGGAACCCATCTTTGATCAATCACCTAGGAGTGAGTCCAAAGCTTGGTTTGACCCAAAGAGAAATCCTAGTGAGTTGAGTACCTCTTTAGCACCTTCTCAATTAGATATGGACATGAGTTACACCATGACTAGAAAGGAGAGAGAAGTGATGGATCAAAATCTTGATGATATTTTCCAAAGACATAGGGATAACATGCTATTTGGTGATGACAATCAACCCAAATCACCCCCTATCAACTCAAGATATTTAGACGCCCATCAAAGAGCTGAAAGACATTATGGGCGAGCTCACCAAGAAGCATGGTCACAACATGAAGACCAAAACAATGAATCTATTGATGCTCATGTGAATGCAACATTTACTAATGACTTGTTCAAACATTCAAGGCCCAACTCTCCACTTAAAAAAACCTCAAGGTATGCAAATGAGAGGCTTAAAATGATTGAGCATGAAAAGAAAGCCTTTTTGGATGAACAAACCGCTAAAGAAGAAAGGTTTAGACTCCTAGAGGCAGAGCAACAAGCCTTGTTAGAGTTGAAAAGAAAAGCATTCCAAGAAGAACAAGATAGTCTTTTAGCCCAACAACTTAATGACCAATTCAACAATAGGGGTACCAATAGTGGAAACAACTCTCCACCATCTACTCCCTCAAGAACCCCAAGAAGCAGAAGGTGGTCAAGAACCCCTTCAAGATCTCCTAGTCCTAGAGGAAGGAGGATTTCACAACATAGGAAACAAACACCTCCTAGGAACTTGAGACAACCCTCCCCATGAGCTCATCATGGCTCTCAACATGGAGGAAGTAGTGCAAGTTTTGATGATCAAGATTTTATGAGGATTCAACAAGAGCCACTATTCCAACAATATGTGGAGAAGTATCTTGATCAAAATAAGGATAGGTTCCTAGAGAGCTTGATTAACAAGGGTGCCAAAATCCCTTACAACTTTGATGTGGATAGAAGAATCAAGAAGCAAGGACCCTCTCAAGAAGAGGAGATCAAGCAACTCAAGTGTATGATGGAAAAGGTGTTGGCACCTAAAATTTCCTTTTCACTTGACTCTATTTGCCCCAATCCTTTCGACAGAAGTGTCAGCATGAAGGATTTTCCTAGAAAAGTTGAAATCCCCCAGTATGACAAGTATGACGGCAATGGCAACCCACATGATCATGTGCATCAGTTCTACATCATGAGTTTTGAGTTTCACCAAGATGACTCCTATCTTATGAGATTATTTCCAATGAGTCTCAAGGGCCAAGCCATGGAGTGGTTTACCAACATAACCCCTCCTGTCAAAACTATCAAAGAACTTGTCCACAGATTTGTTCAACATTTTGCATACAACTTGTCAAGATCAGTCACCATGTTAGACTTGTGCAATTTGAAGCAAAACCAAGGGGAATCCTTTGTTACCTTCTTACAAAGGTGGAGACGATTGTGCTCTCGCTATTCTAGGACTATCCCTAAGCATGAAAGGATTGATATCATTGTTAGCAATTTGGTGCCTGAAATGCGGTATGAGATTCAGAAGATGGTCTTTGATTCCTTCAACACTATGGTAAAAATTGCATGTCAAATCAAGGATGTCTTGAAAGAGAAAGGCATTTTGGCCAAACATAGCAATAACAACAATGGTCAAAATACTAACAATGTTAATAAGAACAAAGGCAAACACTCACACTGGAACAAGAACAAGCAAGTAGTCAATGATGAAGTTGTGGACTCTTCCCAACCCAAGGATCAAGGGGTCCTTCATTTTTCTAGTGCAGTTCAAGCTATGAAGCTCAACACATCCTCCAACCAACAAGAGCATAAACCAAAGTATTAGGATAAGCCTAAAAAGGAGAGGTGACAATTTTCTAAACTGGGTGACTCCTATGAGGATGTTTTCAAGATGCTTATTGCCAATAACCTTGCACAACCACAAGATCCATAAAATTTCCACATACCTGACGTTAAGCCACATTGGTGGAATGAAAAATCTTTCTATAAATTCCACAATTGCATTGGATATGACATTGAACATTACTGGAAACTTAAGCACCTTATTCAGGATCTTATTGAGAGTGGCAAACTTCAGATTGATGGGTTGAATACCAATGCAAACCATAAGGAATTCAAGGAGCCTTTGCCCAAATATGAAAAGGGAGAAACCTCTAAACCCAAGAATGGCAAGGCCAAAATCAACTATACCTACACAAGTGCCGAAAATATGGTCAATATGCTTGAGATTGTGGAGGAAAGTGTCAATATGATGAGAGACAATTATCCTTATGGTTATGATGTGGGCTCTCCTCCTATATTTGATGAAGAAACTATGGTGGTGCTTAGGGGTCCTCACTCTCAAAGGTCATCCCAAGCTCTTAACACTGTTACAAGAAGTCAAAGCCAAGGTCCTGTGGTTATTAGAGGTCCTAGTTCTAACTAGTCCAACAAACCCAAGCAAGTGGCATCTAAGAATGTCACCACCAAATCAGTAGTCAACCCTGAAATGAGCTATAATCTTGTTGACCAGTTACAAAGAATGCCAGCTCAAATCTCAAATTTTATACTCTTGGAATTGTCTCCAATACATAAGTGTATCCTTGAGGATGTTTTGCATGCAGCAAATGTTCCTAACAACATAGATGTTGACCAATTCTAGAACATGGTTAACCACCTTGCCATCCCTCATTACCTAAAATTCTCAGAAGAAGATGACAAATCTTTAAGCCATCTGTATAATGTTTCCCTTCATATCGAAGTCATGATTCACAAGACTCGTGTCAGGCGTGTGTTGATTGATGGGGGTGTTGGGCTCAACATTTGTTCCTTGAGTCTGTTGAAGATATTGGGTTATTTTGAGCAAGTTATTGATACCCAGAAGAAAATTACCATTAAAGCCTATGATGAAGTAGAGAGAAGCTCCAAGGGCTTGGTCATCCTTCCTGTTAGGATTGGCCCTATTGAAAAGGACATTTTTTTCCAAATTGTTGATGCTGGTCCTCTAGCGTATAATATCCTACTTGGTAGACCGTGGATCCATGACATGCAAGCAGTGCCATCCACCTACCACCAATGTGTTAAGTTCCCCTATAATGGAGTAGAAGTTTGCATACCCAGGGATAGCACATTATCTATAAATGCAATTTTAGCAGGGACTCATGTTCCTCTCAACAAGGAAGCAAAGGATTTTGATGCAACCCTAGCATAGTGCCAAAATAAGTTTTAAGTCCATAGACCTTGGTATGGGGGGGTATCAAATTGACTTCTTTACAAAATTTCTAGTCTCACCTAGGTCCTATGGAAAACCTTCACAAGAGATGCATCCTTCATCTTCAGCCATGACTCTATTTGGTACATTTGTAGAGTCCTCAGTGCCCATCGAGGATGAAAAAGAAGAGGTGGTTGTCAAGGACTGGATCTATAGAGAAGACAAATACATGCATTATGAGAAATTATCTCCCTCTCCTAAGACATATGAAAGAGGGTATACTCTTGTCAAAAGTATGGGCTATCCAGGTCATGGTCCTCTCAGTCACAGATTAGATGCTAGAGCCAAACCACTTGATCATGCTCTTTTTGGACGCAGATCTAAAAAAATAGTTGGCCTAGGTTTTGAAAGTCATGAAAAGAAAATTGCTCCTATCCTTGCTACAACGGATAGTGATGATGAATCAAACTACATAACCAATTTGACAAATTAGCAGGACATGTGTGAAGATTGGGTCCCTGGCACTAATCTCCTTTGGGGAGATTCAGATACTCCAGTTGACCATCCAACAGTTTCAAGCCTAGAACAAGAAGAATCCATTGTTGAGAATCCTATTCAAGAACATCAATACATGAATAGTATTCAAGAAGGTGTTACCCTTGGTGACATTACAACTTCTACATCCAGACATCATAAACATGCTTGGTGTAAACATCCTAATCGGGATTCAGATACAAACTCACATGAGTATGAGTGGGAATCTCTCTCTGATTCTTCTACAATTGACATGGACATTGATGTTGTCCATACTTATAGTGCCCAACCTGAGGTAGCTAATGAGTCTAGTGTAGGATTAGAGGATTCAAATCCGCAAGTCACTTTAGTGGACAATGCTTCACTTGGTAGGATAAGTCCTGATTTGGGTACCTTAGAGGGATACTTGACAGACCCTAACTCTATAATCACCAGAGATGATACCATCCATATTCACAACATTGAACCCATCATTGACCTACCCCTTGCCAATCCCCACCTAATTGATTGGTCTCAATGCTATCAAGAGCCTCAACTTTTAACTTTCCAAAATGACTATGAGATAGCATGTTATCTAGCCCTTGAGCCTGTAGTCTCTTCCACCAGCGAACCAACTACAAGCATGACAGAACCAGATATCAAGTACCTTAGTCGCAAAATGAAAAGAAAAGAAAAAAAGAATAAGAGTTCTGATGGTGAAAAACCACTGTGTGGTGGTGTCAGAACCTAAAAAAGTAAAAATAAAGGATGTATATGAAGGTGAAAACCCCTCTGAGGCACCTAAGGATGAGGTACTTGATCATCTCCCAAGTTACTTTCAAGATAGGTCTTCAATGCTGGTCGAACCTACACAGCCAGTTAATTTGGGTACAGAAGAGGCTCCACAAATAGTGCATTTGGCTCAGTCTCTATCAACATAGGAAAAAGAGGCATATACCAAGTTGCTACAGAGAAAAAAGATTAATTTTTCTTGGACTTACTTAGACATGCCAGGGTTGGACGCTAATCTCGTTATGCATCACTTGTCCATAGCTCCAGGTATAAAACTAGTGAAACAAAAATTGAGGAAAATGCATCCTCACATAGCTCTTCTCGTCAAAGCTGAATTAGAAAAACTCCTCAGTGCAGGATTTATAAGAGCCATTGATTATGCTGAATGGATATCCAATATTGTACCAGTTTCTAAACATGACAAGTCCATTCACATTTGCACAGATTTTAGAGATCTTAATAAAGCATGCCCAAAGGATGATTTTCCACTTCCAAACATAGACATGATAGTGGACATGACCGCGGGTTATGAGATCTATTATTTGATGGATGGTTTTTCTGGGTATAATCAAATCAAGATAGCTCCTGAAGACCAGGAAAAGACTGCATTCACTTGCGCATGGGGAACCTATTGCTGGAATGTCATGCCATTTGGATTAAAAAATGTAGGAGCTACTTACCAAAGAGCTATGACAACTATCTTTCATGACATGATGCATAAGAATATGGAAGATTATGTGGATGACACCTTGGCAAAATCTAAAAAAAGGGATACACACTTAGGTGATTTGGAAGTTATTCTAGATCGTATGGAACAATTTCAACTAAGATTAAATCCCAAAAAGTGTGCATTTGGAGTCACCTCTGAAAAACTCCTAGGATTTATAATTTCAGCCAAAGGAATAGAGGTGGACCCAGAGAAAGTTCAAGCAATCTTGGATATACCACCTCCCAAAAACATTAGCCAAATGAGGAGTCTTCAGGGACGCCTTCAATCTATAAGGAGGTTTATCTCACAACTGGTTGATATAGCTCAACCCTTCAATAAAACTTTACACAAAGGGGTTAAATGTGTCTGGAACGAGGATTGTCAGAAAAGAATGGACCAAATCAAGCAATACTTGGCTAATCCTCCAATCTTAATGCCTCCTATCCCAAGAAAACCACTCATATTGTATGTTTCAACAACATAATCTTCCTTGGGGGAATTATTGGCTCAACTTGATGAAACTGTAAAAGAAAGAGCTATATATTACATCAGTCGTACTCTTGTGTCATATGAGGTTAATTACACTAGTATTGAGAAATCTTGTCTTGCGGTGGTGTTTGCTTCCCAAAAGTTGTGACATTACATGCTTGCGCATACAATACACCTCATAGAAAAGATTGATCCTCTCAAATATTTGCTTGGTAAGGCTACTCTCACTATGTGTGTGAGTTATACACCTTCATGAAATAACAAGATTTAAAAGACAATTACACTATTCAAAGCAAACTAATCTAAATATCTCATGGATCTCTAAAATAAAGTGGTAAATGAGGCTCTCAGCTATGATCCTCACTAGTGACACTCTAAAGATGAGAATTAAGCTATATGATATGCAAATTTAGATCTAGTCTATCAAATTCTAGCTCTATTTGATGAACAATCTACTATGATCAATGAAATTAAGCTAATTAGCAATGACAAATGATAAGTGAGTGATATGGATGCAAATTGACAGAGCTTTGCTGCAATTCAAAGATACGGAGTGGATCAATTATGCTTCTAAATGCCTTCAATATATAAGATTTTCCCAAGGGTAGGGGGGTAGAGTGAGATAACCATGGTTATGCTTTGGGTAAGGTCAATTGGCTTTGCTTTGTCCATAAATGGGGGGACAAACATTTAAATGGTTTCAAAAGGTTGGACCATTTCAACAAAAGTGAGTGATTTGTGTCCATTTTGTCTCCTTTTTGCTTTGTTGAGGGAAATTAGTATTTATTAATTAATTAAAGTAATTAAATTTAGCCATGAAGGGTAAGATGTTCATTTTGATTTTTTCTTTCAACAACTATGTCATTAATTGAATTCAATCAATTTCATAGTGTTTTTCCCCTTTTCAAGCTTTATTTAATCATTTAATCATTTAATTGAATTTTCCTTTGATTTGAATTGCCTTTGTTCCATTTATTGATTTTTCATGCTATTTGATGATTTGATTGCACCTTTTGATTGATTTAAGCCTTTTGCCAATTTTTCGTGTCTACAAATGCCCCTCTTTGAGTCGATGTACGAAGAACACCGATTCAAAGATTCCCTTAGTATGATGATCTAATTCAGGTCTTGGTTCTGATATGCCTCTGATCGTTCTGATTGATGTACTTCCTAATGATGATGATGTGCCTCTGATGATGATGCTGATATGATATGGGTCCTGATTTGATGATAGGTCCTGGGTTCACTGATAAAGGTCCTGGGCTCACTGATTGCTAATATGTTGATAGGTTTGATATGATAGCAGATTTGATATTGATTTTTCTCCTGATATGAAATTGATTTGTCTCCTGATATGAAATTGATATGATATGATAACTTGATATGATATGCCCCACTGATAAATTTTTTTGATGTGATGCCAATTTGATACTTTGATGCCGCCTCAGAAATAAAACATATTGATTCCTTGATTTGAAAGATTTTGATTGATTGGTCCAATATGTTTTCATTTCTGAAAAATATTGATGATATGCCATGACTTGCAATTTGCATATCCAAGATAGATAGGTCTGTTGTAGTTAAGCAAAACAAGTGATTATAATAACAGGATAATGGTACCAATAAATGTGATTTGTCAATCTGATAGGATAGTTCTAATAGGATAAATCAATTAGTGTGAAAACCGATATGATTTGATACTACTGCTTCATTCTCAGGACACAGAGACACGAACAAATGGTATGGGGTGTGATTGCTTGATACTTTGATAGGATTGATTGATGTAAGATGACTCACTGATATAGAATACTGATATGATTCCCTTGATTTGTGAAACAGGCACATTTTCGTAAATGATATATATACGGACCTTAGCTTCTTGGCTATTTGGATTTAAGTCATGGGTTGACCCAGCTAGAGTATAGGTTATTGAGATGATTGCTTATGGAGCTCCTTCAGTTTGTTGATATTGTATCATGATATTTCAGTTATTGATCAGGACTTTGATGTATCACTTTGATGACATTGTATCTTTGATTAGACAGACTTCATGGATCTGTGATGTTATGGACATTTATGATTTATGGACTTTCCTTGATTCTTGATTGAATGACCCATTTTATGATTGATCAAGATTTCAATTGAATGACACCCCTTTTCCCTTGGAAAAGTACTACAAACAAATGCACATGCAATTAATCTAACATGATAATGCAATTAACCTTCCATGATAATGTAATGCAATGTAGCTAAGTGTCACTAGCTTTTAGCAAATAAATGCCTTGAGGATAAATTTTCATCATTGAGCACTTTGGGACCGGAAAGCAAGTACAATCACCACTGCCCATTGACATGATGATATGAATACCACTTTTTATCGCATTTGGTAACCTCCTTTTTGAACTAGTACAACCCACACTAGTCGAATAAACCAACCATGAGAGTATGAATACCAGTTTCAACGAATTCAATGTTGTATAAACAAGCAAAGGTCAACCTTCCACCCTATATGAAAGTCCTCGATGGTTCTTTGATGACCATGTCATTAGACGAATTCACATAAGTTGTTGGATATCCCTCAAGACAGTCACTCAAAGGCAAGAAAAATATCATGTCTCCATCATTGCCAATCTAGTCGAAACATCATCGATTAGCTAAAAAGATGTGATAAAAATCAATGTAAGTAAAGATCATCAAAAGAAAGCTTCAAGTGTTTTGCAATGTTTCATGATTTTCAAAAAGTATTTCCAAGCATTCTGATCTTTTTAAAGTGTTTTGTCAATTTTTAATCCCGAATAATAAAGTCAATGAAGGCTCATGGATCAAGTTGTGGTAATTGAATTCTTGGTTAGTGAACAATGATATCCATCAAAGGTTCACGAAAATCTTCTTCTCTCTTCTGAAACTCTGATAATTCCCTCTTTGATGTGACTGAATATTGTACTATTCAATCCTTTTTGGGTTTAATGCCTTGCTTCATGTGAATTCATGCATGTTGTTGAAATCCACTGATTAAGATCAAATGCCCCAGTTGGATAGAAAAAATGTTGGACTTGGAAAAACTTCCAAAATATTACCGAAGCTCGGTTTATGCAAGATGCAACTCAAAAAAATTTATGCTTTCCTTTTTACCCGCTCTCAAACAAGATCACATTGGTTTGCCCCCAATGTCTTAGCAAGATATAAGACATGAAGGATGGATTTGCAAGCTGATGGATTAGAGATGGAAAGGCTATGATGGAAGAACTATGTGAATGTGACCCATAGGACTATCTCCTCAAGAGTACCCAAGCTAAAGAAAAAATGATATAGCAATGTGAAGCATGTTTTTGGATAAGCCATGAAAGTCAATGATACAGTGTTAGATAGCCTATAGGATAACGATTTGCTGCCATGAAAAGGAGTGATCCAAAAGAGTGGACATGTCAAGAAGTTTTTGATAATAATTTTTTTTTTCTTTAGTTCTTCATCTTGATCAAGACCAAGGGTCAATTTGGTTAAGATGTGGATAAGATAACACAATCAAGATAAAGGAGTGATGGAGGCTATGAAGGGATGTTTTGGGATTATGAAAAGGACTATCAAGGAATAATGAAGGTGAATTTGGGATAAGCAAGATCATGATAGGGTAACATGGATGCAACAAGTACATAAGCTGATGGAAAGGATAACGGATGTCAAGATACTCAATGCTCATGGATGTGTTCAACCTTGTCAAGATGAAGGTGATAGAGGAAATATGGACGAAAGTGAGGTAAATGATAGGAAGATGGAAGATGGCATGGATGAAACTTACCCCCAAGTGTAGAGTGCAAGAAGGAAGAATTACGCATGACGCTTGTTTGCCAGGTTTTCATCATGGTACTTGTCTAAGCCGCCACAAGAAGTGGTTTTCACCCTAGATTTATTTCTTTTTATTTTTGCTACCAAGGTGCCTATTGCTAGGTTTTCACCAAGGCACTTTTTCTCTTTTTTCATTTTTTTCTTTTTTTCTTTATTTTTTTCTTTTTTTGTATTTTTCAATATTTTCCCAACATTGAAATCTTTGGACAATGCTCCTCTGAAAGATATGTTGTAATAAACCATGGGTATGACTAGGATGCTCAAAGGTATTGACAAGAGGGATGGAAGTACAGAAAGTATGCATTGGAAAATGAATGTGAGGATAAGAAGAAGGTATGTTGAAGATGGAAATGTTGGCAAGATCAACTTTGACACACACTTTGAAGAGTGGTGGAATGATGGAGGAATGATAGATGACGGAGGTAAGGATCTTTTTGAGGTAGTGGATTTTGGGATGTAAGAAGATGAAGGATGTTTGGAAGGAGATGGAATGGAAGCCTTTGGAAGCTTGAATGTCAATTTTGATTCTTCCTTTGTGTGCAAGTCTTTCAACAATGACTTGGGAATCCACATATTCTTTGATTTTTCTTCCTTTTGGAATGCTTTTGAATGCATTTCTTCAATGAGGGATTTAGGAACCCACATTTTATTTTTTTCTTTTTGCTTGATGGACCTTTGCGGCCTTTTGGATATTTCATTTTTCTTTTCATTCACATGTCGATTAGATGGGACATTATGATTTTTATGCACATATGGATTCTTGGATTTATGATTTTTATGTTGCACATCAACATTGCTTCCAAAAGACTTAGGAATTGTGGATGAATAGGAATAATATGGATGGTTTATATGGATTGGTGTTTGGACATTCTTCAAGTATGTGTGTCTTTGTTGATCTTGATACATGGTAGGGTAAGTGAATGGATAGCTAGGGATGATAGGAATGGTTGATGGGGGAATATATGGACCTAGTATGGATGGAAGGGATGAAGACTTTTGTTTTGGGACATAGGCACCCAAAATGGATTTAGAGGATAGTGGAGGTATGTGGTTGTATTTGAATGGAGGGATATAAGGTGTGAAAGGGATATCAATATCTTTGGAAGGAGCTGCATCACCAAGATTCTTATCTTTAGGATTTATCTTTATACCAATAGGCTCATGAGTAGCTTTGATAGGAACACATTTGATAGGATCAACTACAACTTGAAGGGATTTATTATCTTGCAAGGGATTTGGAAGAATGATGTTTTCTTGAGGTGAACATGGAGGAATATGACAAGGAAATGATGGGATACTTTGATCTTTACAAGGATCTTTGAATTGTGTAGCGAAGGTATTTTGCTCTTGATTTTCAATATGCTCATTGGAAGTTATGGAAGGGATATCTTGATCTTGCTCGGGAAGTGGAGAAAATATGGAACTTGGAAGGGTACTTTGTTCTTGGAACGGAAGGATATCATCTTGAAAGACATGAAAGAATGCAAGGGGATCATCACAAGGTTCGAGGGATATAGGACCTTCATCAAATATGGGAGGAGATTGTGTATAATCTTGATCTTGATCTTTATCAATATTTGTTTCTTTTCTTTTTAGATTATCCTCTTGACATGAAGCCACTTCTAAGGACAAGGTAGATGTTTGGATATGTGTGGGGAATGTTTGGAAGAATGGTGTAGGATCCTCTTGAATAGGTATAATAGGCATTGAGGCACATGAAGCTTTGGGTTCTAAGATCTTTGAAGCATGGAAACAATCTGCAGCAAGATGTGAGTTAGCTTGGGTTTCTTTTAGAGGTAGCCCTTGAGGGTAGACATAGTTAATGGGAAAAGTGTCATCATTAGGCTCATTCTTTGATGGAGGAATTTTGGATAATTGTGGAGCTTTGGGAGATGAAGAAAAGATGAAAGGAATGCTAGCTATGGGAGGGTCTTTGCTAGATAGAGGTTCGGGAGATGGATGAAGGATGAAAGGTGTACAAGTCATCTAGGGAGAAACCTTGTTAGGAGATGGACAAAGGATGAATGGATTACTCTTACTATATGGAGGTTTATCATCTTTCTTGAGAGTGGTATTTTTCACTCCATACTCTTTATTATCTTGATCACAAATAGGTTGATTATGCAATTTCCTTTGATCTGAGATAACTTTATTTCTTTGAAATGATTCTTTTTGTGAGGAGGATGAAGATACGGATGGCCCATCATCATAAAGGAATGGACAAATTGATCTTAATGATGGCTCTTTAGATAAAGTATCTTTTTGTTTTTCCTCATCCTTTCTCAAGGTTGATATGTCAAAATTACGAGGAAGCTTAGCTCCTACTTGAACTAACTCCATGAAATATGCTTCTTTATCCTTCTCCAAGACTAATTTCATTATTTCCATAAACATGGGATCTTGAATTGCTTCTGAAACTTCTTCTTCAGACACCTCATCATTTTGATTCCAATGGACATTCTGATATGAGGACAATGAAGATATGGATGGCCTATCATTATAAAGAAAAGGACACATTGATCTTAATGATCGCCTTTTAGATAAAGTATCTTTTTGTTTTTCCTCATCCTTTCTTAAAGTTGACGTGTCATCATTATGAGGAAGTTTAGCTTTTGATTAAGCTAAATAAAGGGAATATGCTTCATTACACCTTTTCAAAGTTAATTCCATTGCTTTGATCAATTCGGTATTTTTGGATGCTTCTAAAATTTGATCGTCAGACATTCCCTCAAATAGGCTCATCATTATGGATCAATCCTTCCTTCTTTAATTTCAATCCAGTTGGGTTGGTTTGGAATGTGTCACAAGTCTTGATCAATTTATAAGATTTAAAAATTTAATTGTATTTTGATCAAGTACTTTGGAACTTCTTGTTTGAAAAGTTGAAGACAATCTCAACACACACATCAATAGTTCACCATATCCCTAGATCATTCTAATGTGTATATTCTCGAATGTTTCCACGGGTTTGATCACAAGAAAGACTTCCAAGCAAACTACCTAGCACAAATTTGGCTTTTAAATGGCTCTATTGGGTAGTTTTTGCTATTTTTACCATTTTGTAGTAAGTTTTCCGTTCAAAATGGATTTCAACCATTCATCCCCCAAGTATGTTAAGGGGCTTCCCACACGCACCGAAGTATGATTTTGCGCAATCCGTTAGGACTACTAGAGGAAGTTTGAAAGGGCTGAAATCCTTTTTTCGTGCACCCCATTAAGGATACACGTGTTTCTTTTTATAGTGGGTCGGATTCTTGCGGCAAAGGCAAGTGTATCCCACTTTGGGTTGTCCCTCTCACCGGCCCTTTAAGGCAATCTTGGGAGGTGAGCCCACTAAGTTCTAAACATGTTCATTGAAAGCATGAAAAGTGGATTTCTCCCAAACACTTACAATCAATTGTTCTTTTTCAACCCCGTGACAAAGGGGTTCTTAGAATTGAAGTGTTTATTCTTTCCCTTTTATGATTAAACTATGTTTTGAACTTTGAAATGCCACAAGCTAAGGGAATGTGCAAGCTTGATGAGAAAAATACCTTAATCGATGCTAGCAAAGGCTAGGTGCATTTTTAAGTAGTAGTTTTTCTCATTTTCTCTCCAAATCCTTCCCTTACCTTAGAAAAACGTTCCCTCCACCAACAAGTTAGTTGGCACAATACAAACAAAGTGAGGGGAAACCAAAATCAAAGCTTAAAATGATCAAATTGATTATGCTCTTGATTTATTTTGAACTCAAATATTTGCAAATTAAATCCAAAAGGTGCAAGGTATAATCTAATTGGACGTCCTTTTTTGTTTCTTTTTTGCATGCAAAAAAGAAAAAAAGAAAAAATTTGAGCACTTTTCTGCGACAGAACCTGTACCTGAGATAGAAAAATGGACATAGAGTTAAAATTCAATCATCATTTTAACAATTTGATAAAATACAAAAGTACAGTCCACGTGACATTGTCCAGACTGTACGCGAGATTAAATTTCACAAACGCGTGATTACTTTAACCGCGAGCGTCACCTTACGGGGCTCAAGCGAGATTAAAATAACCAGGAGCGATGTCTAATTTTATCCACGTGTGAAATCTTTACAAGACCGTGACAAATTGATGCTATCACTGCGACGTCTAATTTATCAAATGCGAGATTTAAAATGACAAAAGCGAGAAATTAAATCAATAAGGCAGAGTACTCCCTTCACACCAGACGTAAAATGACTTCCTGAAAGCGGCTTTTCAATTTCTGTGCGCGACATTTAAATGACCAAAGGCATGGTAACTTTGTCACAAACGCGAAAATTTAATAACCAGAAGTGTGATTTATTTCTCTAGTGCGTTATTTCTTTGTCCAGTAGCGTGAATCTGTAGGTTAATCCACGTAAAAGTCCAAACTCAGCGTGTCATTTTATTCTCCATAGGTGACATTTCTTTTCTAAAGGTGAGATCAGCAAAAATGTGAAAATAATGATGAATTTGAGGCCTAGAGCCCCACGGTGGGCGCCATTTGTGTGTGTGAGTTATACACCTTCATGAAATAACAAGATTTAAAAGACAATTACACTATTCAAAGCAAACTAATCTAAATATCTCATGGATCTCTAAAATAAAGTGGTAAATGAGGCTCTCAGCTATGATCCTCACTAGTGACACTCTAAAGATGAGAATTAAGCTATATGATATGCAAATTTAGATCTATTCTATCAAATTCTAGCTCTATTTGATGAACAATCTACTATGATCAATGCAATTAAGCTAATTAGCAATGACAAATGATAAGTGAGTGATATGGATGCAAATTGACAGAGCTTTGCTGTAATTCAAAGATATGGAGTGGATCAATTATGCTTCTAAATGCCTTCAATATATAAGATTTTCCCAAGGGTAGGGGGTAGAGTGAGATAACCATGGTTATGCTTTGGGTAAGGTCAATTGGCTTTGCTTTGTCCATAAATGGGGGGACAAACATTTAAATGGTTTCAAAAGGCTGGACCATTTCAACAAAAGTGAGTGATTTGTGTCCATTTTGTCTCCTTTTTGCTTTGTTGAGGGAAATTAGTATTTATTAATTAATTAAAGTAATTAAATTTAGCCATGAAGGGTAAGATGTTCATTTTGATTTTTTCTTTCAACAACTATGTCATTAATTGAATTTAATCAATTTCATAGTGTTTTTCCCCTTTTCAAGCTTTATTTAATCATTTAATCATTTAATTGAATTTTCCTTTGATTTGAATTGCCTTTGTTCCATTTATTGATTTTTCGTGCTATTTGATGATTTGATTGCACCTTTTGATTGATTTAAGCCTTTTGCCAATTTTTCGTGTCTACACTCACAGGTAGACTTGCTAAGTGGATGATGGTCTTATCAGAATTTGACATAGAGTATATTGAGCGTAAAGCTATAAAAGGACAAGCCATTGCAAATCAATTGGCTGATTTCCCAATTTGAGATAAAGCACCAATTCAAGTTGAATTTCTAGATGAGCACATAATGTACATGACTGCAAGAACATGGAAGATGTTCTTTGATGGCTCTTTTATGCAAAATGGTTTAGGAGCTGGAGTGTTATTTGTTTCTCCTCATGGGTACACAATCCCTAAGTCTTACAAACTATTTTTCCCATGTACAAATAACATTGTTGAGTATGAGGCCTTGACAAATGGACTCAAAATGGCTATAGAATGGAGAATCACAGAGCTACATATCTATGGGGATTCATAATTAATAGTCAACCAAGTTAATGAAGAATACCAAACAAAGGATGAAAAACTGGTACCCTACAAGAAAATGGTTGATTCATTGAGACATTATTTCACCTTTGTTACATTTCAACAAATCCCTAGAGCAGAGAATAAAGCAGCTGATATTATGGCTACATTGGCTTCACTTCTTCAGCTAGAACAACATGAGTCCAGATTCGAATTCCTGGTGGAAGAGCTACGCTACCCTCTTTATGACTCCCAAGAAAGCCAAGTTGTTTGTACCCTTGTTGGCCATGAGTCATCTTGCTATGGTGCCATATACTCATATCTCCATGATGTCATTATTCCCAAAACCTTCAACCATTCTGAATGAAGAAACTTAACTCAAAATGCCTCTTGCCACACCCTTATCTCCAGTGATCTGTATAGGAGGGGTTTAGATGGGACACTTCTTAGGTGCTTGGAAAAGGATGAGTCTGACCAAGTGTTAGATGACATTCACAAGGGCATTTGTGCAGGACATTCCAATGGTCTTGCCATGGCCTAAAGGTTGCTTAAGGGCTGGGTACTATTGGCCTACCATGCAGACAGATGCAGTAGCTTTTGCTAAATCATGCGAAAAGTGTAAAAAACATAGTAACCTGATACATGCTCTAGGTAGGGAGCTTATTCCTTCTATTTCTCATTGGCCATTTCAGTGTTGGGCCTTTGACCTTGTTGGGAAAATTCATCCCAACTCATCAGGTGGACACAAATTCATCATCACTGCTACTGATTACTTTACCAAATGGGTAGAAGTTGTTCCACTTTCTATTACCTTGGGCAAGACAGTTTCTCTATTTATTTTAAATCATATCATCTATCGGTATGGAGTGCCTTCTAAAATAATCACTGACAATGGAGGTTAGTTCAAAAATAAGGACCTTAAACATCTCTGTAAGAAGTTCAAGATAAAACAAGATTGGTCCTCCATTTACTTCCTGCAAGGAAATGGACAAGAAGAGGCTTCAAATAAAACCATTCTTAAAATTCTCCATAGAACAGTTTACAAGAATGGTAGAGATTGGCATCTATAGATAAATCCGGCCTTGTGGGCCTATAGAATGAGTATTCATACTCCAACTGGGGCTACTCCTTTTGCCCTTACCTATGGTGCTAAAGCAGTGTTACCTTTAGAGGTGGAGATTCCTTCACTTAGAGTCTCTCTCAAAGGTCTAGTTACCGATGAAGATTACCGCGCCATGAGGCTCCAAGAATTAGAACTTCTAGATGAAAAGCATAAAGCATCATTTGATCACATGAGGGTCTACCAAAAGCATATGTCCAAAGCATTCAACAAGAAGGTTTTCCCTAGAGAATTTCAAGTGGGAGATCTTGTCTTATGAGAAAACCTTAAGAACCAACAACATAGAGAGAAAAAGGGAAAATTCGAACCTAATTGGCTTGGACCATACATTATTACTGTTGCTTTTGGGACAGGTGCTTATTTTTTGTCTACTGAAGAGGGAGAGCAGCTCCCTGAGCCTATTAATGTTTTGCACCTCAAGAAGTTCTATCCATGATGCCTATTTTGTCTAGGGGCATCCTTTGTACATACTTATTGATCTTGAAAAAATTCCAAAAAAATTCATATATGATGCAGAAAAAATCCTAAAAAGCATATAAAGTCTTGAAAAAAAATACAAAAAATAAAAAAATAAAAAAAAATAGAGAAGTGCCTTGGTGAAAACCTAGAAACAGGTGCCTTGGTAGCAAAAATACAAAAAAATTAAAAAAATCAAAAAAATCTCCAAGTGGTGAAAACCTGGAAACAAGCGCTACTTGAGGCCTTTTGCACCCTTGTTTCTTAGCATGTGTCCTCGAGACTTAGCCTTTCTCCATTAGGCCTTGACCTTGTTGCCTTGGTTTGGAATTGGTCTTTGTCTTTGTCTAGGGGGCATAACTATGTTAGCTTTGGTCTCTAGGATGCGTTGGTCTTTAGGACATCTTGCAAATGGTATTTTTCAATACCACCCCAACTGTGTTTTTCAACACTACCCTAGCATCAAGTGTTTCTCAACATTTATCAGATATCTTACCCACAGTCTAGCATGATATGATATTTCTCACTGGTAGATGTGATACTCAAAGTTTGACTCTATGACCTACACACACGCACTTAAACACTCAACTCACTAAGACTTGTTTGACTTTATTTCTTTGTGTGTTGTCTATGATGATTTCTTTAATGAGTGTTCTCTCCCTAATAGTTTTTGATGATGCCGAGCTAGAAGACTGGGGGCATGAGGACATGTTTTATTGCTTTTTCTGCTTGTGGGTATATTTTGTTGGTCCTAACTATCATTAGCATTTATGCTTATTCCACATGACATTAGGGTCTACAAGGTATTATCCTTGACTATTTTTGCAAGTGCATACTTCTGGTCATCTAGACTTTCTAGTGTCTCGATGCGAGTATAATCTTTCCATATCAAACTTAGGGAACCTCACTGCACTAGTCATCTTGACATACATGTCTTTGGTGCCTAGGTGGAATTCCCACATTTTATTTGATATAGATCATATTTAGATTCACATAGTCATACTAGTGTGCATTGTATGATCTTGCGATGCTACCAATAACGCTCGATGATAAATATTAGAGTCTAATATGCTTTGTGACCTTGCAAGTAAACCACTTTTCATAGTAGCTTGCATTTTTAGGTTCATTTTAATTTAGTCTTGCATCTTGCATATGGAGAGAGCTCTCCTTTCATCTTTCATGGACTTGTCGGTCAACTGCACTCACCTTTCACTTTTTCTCGATCATGTCTTTCACTCCTTGTCTTTCACATCACATCTTTTTCCTGTCATCACAAGGGGTTAATCTTATCATCATATCTATATCACAAAGAGATCATTTTCAGAAACATGAGTCTATATCATAAACATGAGAACTAAACATACATCTATGAGAGAGATTATACATGAGCATATACATCATACATTTTGAGCAATATGACAAGACAATATAAAACTGAAACATCCATCACAAGTGGGACAAATACACAAGATATATCATAAATCCAGTAAATCTCATATATATATGAATGTCATGATACAAAATACAACGTGGGATCCAAAATTTGGATAATGTCCCAGGATATGTCTCTATACATCTACACCCTAGACCTAAGTTTGACTCCCTCCATCACGTGGTGGTGTTTCTCTGTCAGGTACCATGTCAAATCTCCCAGACCTCTCAGAGTAGAGTGGTGCTCTTTGTCCCTCAGGTACAACCTATATGTAGAGACCATGATAATAAGTAGCTCATGTCACCTCCCTCTGAATCTCTACTACGTTAGCCTATGCTGCCCTCTCTTGCCGATCTATCTCAGCTCGTAGATCTATCAGCTACTGATCTCTCACAGCAATAGTAATCCTTAGCTATTGCATCTCACTCTCCAAAGTCTGGATCCTAGCCCTGAGATCCTCTCCTCCTCCCCCTGTAGGTTGATCCTGCCCAACATCCACCCATTAGCGAACTAATCTCACTGCATCATCTCCCTCATCATTAGAACCCTATCTTTGTGACCATTTCTGACCACTAGATCGAGACCCCTATCCTCTCTCTCTCACCCTCCCTCCATCTCCCCCATCTCCCCCATCTCCATCATCCCCGTCACCACCCTATGCTACCGATTGTGCATTAGGAACTATGAATCATGGGAATGGATATATGCACCACTCTACCCTGTAGGTTGCATCTACACCTACATCTGCCATATCCGGGAGATAGTCCCATGGCTCCCTGCATATACCTGCGGTGTCCTGTACTGCTTGCTGGTAGTCTAGCATCGACAACCATCCATGTCCCTCCTCATCCCTAGCCCGGGCATATGTAGTGGTCACTGTGGGCACCCTCTACTACCACCCAAACTATCTCCAAACCCGAGTGATCACAAAGTGCTCAACTATCTTAGAGTGCCAACCTACTAGTGGCTGATTGCATAGCATGTATCCCAGCTCTTGCTCTCGATCACTCCATAGCTCACAAGCCTTGTATGGTCTCCACTAACATGATGTGAGCTCGTCTAGAAGCCTCCAGTAATATGTCACATCTCTGCTATGTGGCTGTGAGATGAATCTTGTGTACCTATAGATATAGGGGTGTCTTTGCTCCCTAGGCTACAAATGTGGGTTTACAATGATGATGTGCTCCCATGCCCATATCTATGCTAAAACAACACCGCATGCCCATGTCTTGCTCTCCTTATAGATGATCTCATGGAGCTCATAGTACATGTCTGCTAGGATGGCTAGGCCCCATGCCATCCGTCATGGGTGTGCTATCAAGTCTGCAACTAACCTACCCTAGCCTAGTGGGAACCCTCTCTAGCTCCTGTCTATGATCAGTGCCTGTGCAACTATAGAGCACACTATGCACGAAACTGGGAAATCTCTGTGAAACTCCTCCATCAACTGATCCCAACTTAGGCGTTTATCAATGAATGTAACATCCTAGAACATGTCCTGGATGGCCTACCATCCCTCGGTCGGATCCTGATCATAGTATACCTATGCCAACAAACAATCATGTCAATTTATATCATATGGAAACTTTACATCTATGAACATCTATAAACATGATTATACTCACTGGATCGCCATGGCTGGATACTCAGAGGATCTGATAGACGTCCTCTAGAGTAATGGTCACCTCTCCAGTAGGCAGGTGAAAGGTGTTATGCTCACTATGCCACCTCTCAACCAACACTGTCAGTAGCCCATGATCTACCTGAATATGGGGCATATCTAGTAAGAACCTGAATCCCATAGTGATCAAATCATCTTGACCAAGTGTATCAAGATGTCTGACGCACTGTAACCCGGTCACTCTCAGTGCTCTAATGAGGAGCACTGGGAAGGTCTCCTATGGGCCATAACCTCAAGCCAGATGTAAGAACATATCATGATGGATGTCTAAAATCAGTATAAATAATCTTAAATGCAAACATTGTCTAGACCCATGTCGTATTGCTCAAAATTTAAAACATGTCATATTTCTTATACTTTTGCAATACTATTTTTTGATAAAGTATCACGTGATACTTTCCTCAATAGCAGCGTGATAATATTTTTGACTACGATAGTTCACATAAGATCACATGATGTTTCGTCTGGTATCGTGCGATACTGGATTGAACATCTGTGCAATACTTTTTGGACTCGTGAACTATCGCACGATAAATAATATCAAAAGCGTTTGATACTTTTTCAGTATCGTACGAACTTTCGCATGAGTAAAATTTGAAATATTTAAAAAACATGTTTTAAATGCAATAAATGCTCATAAATGACTCAAAGGGTGAGTTTTTCTAAAAACTTACCGAGGCACCATACTGAGGAGGCTGATTGTGCAATCGGGTGCGCTTGAATCGATGTCTATGTAATAGAATCACTACTTGCTGGGCCATTTTCTCTCTCTAAGCTCTAAAAGTTCTCAAATCACAAAAGACAAATGAATTTGAAAATGACCTTTTTACCCCCCTTTATAGCATTTTGACTTTTTGATCTAATTTTCAAAACATCTCAAAATTGCACGAAAATTGAACCCCTGGTTAATTTTGACGTCCTAGATCCATTTTTGGGATCAAAATTAAAATCTAAGTTCATCTTGATAGTCAAAATCACATTTCAAAACTTTCCCCTTCTTCTACGCAGTTGGCTAACCATTTGAGGCTTGATCCTTCGATCTTCGCTGGGGCATCTTCATGTCTTCATCCCCATCTCTTTCAACCTTCTAGTCTTTCATTTATTTTCATTTGCTTCATCTCTCTGAGGTTTGAATTCATCTTTATCCTATATCTTTCTTAGTCAAACCTAGTCAAACTGGGGCATGTCTTTCCTACTTGATGGTTATCCTATCCTCTTTCACCTTCGATTATGATTTCTAGTGATTTGATCAGATTTATCAATTTACTGTTTCTCCTCTACCTAATTTTGATTTTGATTTTGAGGGGATAGTACTTATCAGCTTCAATCTTTGATTCAGCTTTATCAATTAACCTTACTTGAGATTCTTATCTCTTATTTGAGACTTGACGATTTCCTATTTCCAGGTATGTTGGTCTTGTCTTTCAGCTTATCTTTGTTAGCTTATGCTTATCTTTGTCTTGATGTGTTCCAATCCGTTGAACACACATCTGGGTTGTTTTGTGATCCCAAATCGATCTCACATTTCAATTCCATTCTTTGATCGCATGTGATCCCAAATTAATCTCACATTAGTCAAAGAGGGGAAAATGTATGCACCCTAAAATGGTCGCCTAGACTTTGGGCCCCCATTCAACAATTTATCAATTTTCTGAATCAACATCTTCAGCTCAATACCAATTTCCTTGATCAAATCTTAGTTCTATCATTTATTCGATTATTTTCTATGGGCTAACCATTTTATCCTAAGTCTTTATTTATTTAAAAGGAATTCCCTCCCCTTTTATTAAATAAAAAGCCCTCACCTTTTCCTCTTATCCTAAGTTGCACAAATAAAGCATTATTCTTATTTTATAAAAAGGAGAAAATGCCTTTTTGTCTCATATGGACACAAAAGTCAACTCTTATTTTCTCATTGGAGGAGATTTGTGCACATGGATTGCTCCTCTTTCAAGCTCCACCCTTGATTAAATCTTTTGCCTCTTAATCTCCATGGTCCATTCCTTTTCAATTCCTTTAAAAGGAGAGCTCTTTTCTCATTTTAGGATGCCAACTTTGAATACTAATTTTATGTTGCAGGATTTCTTGGAGACTTTGGAGCTTTGGAGATCTTCATGCCTTTAGCTTTCATTCTTGCATTATTAGCTTAAGCTTTCATGGCATCTATCTTAGTTTCCTTTATGCTTTAGATTAGCTCACATAGCTTAATTAGTAAGGATTTGTAATACTTTCCTTTCATAGCTTAGCTTGCATCTTCATTCTAAGCATAGTTGCATTGCATTTCCATTGTTGATTCTTGAAAATATTGGCATTCTTGCCCTTGTATCTTTGAATCTCCCATTGTGTGGTTTACTAGCAAGGTTGCATGCTTCAATAGCTCTAGCTGAGAGCACCATCAACATCCTTGTGACTCCATGCCTAGGGAGCTCTAGGTCACTTTCTCAAAGTTTCCCATTCATGGATTCCCTTGGAAGTAATGAATTAGAGAAGTGCATGATTTAGTGTGTATAAAGTGAAGATGCAAGATTGCAAGAGGATGATATAGAAGATCAAGCCATTGTTGATATCAAGCATTTTTGTGAGCACACCATTATGAACATCTATTTGGAGCAAGAGAGATCCTTTCTTCCTTAATCCACCATTATCAATATTCAAGCATTCAAAGATACAATCATGGGGTAGCAATTATAGATTATGAGTTTGGTAGGAGTACTTTAGCCTTGGGGGCTTGGTATGCTTTCTTATCTTATTCAAATCTATGCATTGCTTTCTCATACATATTCATGTCAGGGTTTCAATCTAGAGGATTAGATCTTGGCATTACACATTCAATACACACACATTCTATTACAATCAGCTATTCGTGGAGGTGGAGATCACCAAAATGGGGGTTTGACTAAGGCAAAACCCTATATAGCCACCCCAAAACACCATTTTCAGATATCTATAGTCATTATTTCAAGAATTGAAGTGTAGATATGAGTACCATTTTTGGTGAACTTTCAAGATCCATGAATAAAATTTATGTTGAAGCTGTGAGGGGTAGGATCCTACCCTGAGGTAAGACCTTGCCCCGCTATTTGGGTCAAAGTCGACCTGCTTCTAGAAAGATAAAAAAATTGTGAGTTTTCTCTGTTGTAGTTTTTTGGTCCCGAATCTGGTTCCAGAATTTCTCAAGACTGTACACAGGCATCAAAAAATAGGTATTTCTAGATTAATTCCATTATGAGGCATGTATCTTATCTTATCTGATTTCAAGCATTTCCATATTTACATTACTTATTCAATTCCAACTCAAGCATACAAATTAATAGTGAGGAATGTTAGATGCATTTTCAAAGCTCCATTTTCCAACCTATTCAACTATGTATGTAGATTTCAACCAGTTCTAAATTTACACCTACAAATTCAACCCATGATAATGGATGTGAAAATTGAAGATCAAGATTGAATTCTTGAGATTCATGGAATGAGGCTTGGTTAATGATGAGGTTAATTTTCCATCTTTTACATCAAAATGCTCACATGTACCCAAATCATTACACATTAAAAAAGGTTAATATTAGGTGTCAATTTGGTAAAAAAATTATTAGGCACGTGTATTTTTTTACCCTTAAATTTTATCCTACTTTGACTTGCATGTGACCGACTATATGTTATGCATACTAAAGTAAATAAGTTTTCAAGGAGAAAGTAAAACTCGCATGCATGTATAAAGTATATAGATACAAAAAAGATCACACACATGCTCCTTGTAATAACATTAGTGATATTGGGTGCCTCCTTTAATTGGGTACATGTGAGTAATGCAAGGAATTGAGGGAGATGAGAAAAAAAAATATCTAGAAGATATAGTTATATAAAACTAAATATTTATTAATGGCATTCACAACCTCATTTGACAAGTAAAGGTAAAACTAACAAAATATAATTATGTAAGCATGTATATAAAAGGGCAATAAGAACATAATCAATATGAGATATACACATCAAAATACACAAATAAGATCTCCTAATGTTAAGAATGTAATGATAAGGTCATAAAATGCAATATTGATGGTCGTATTATACTTGAAAATTATTTAAATCTATCCATATAGTTGAATAATTGTTGAATATAGAGACCTTGGAAAATAACCCATTTGAAACTATTGAAAAATACAAAAGAACTAAAACTATCAACCATTGTAATTGTAACTTGTCTAAAATGGGGACCTTGTAAAATTCTAAGCAATGTAAATTGCAAACTAGTGAGTGTCTAAAACATGATATTGACTAGATATTTGATAATTTTTCATAAATAGTAGTTCATCCAAATGCTCCTATTATATACTTGAATGTAAACAGATAAATTGAACTAATTTGGTTGGAATAAGAGCCTCTTAAATCTTCTTTTGCATTCAAATTTTTAAGATTTTATTATAGAATCAATTGGCCATCCTCAAAATTTCTTTCTTTGATTTGATCATTGTGTTCACTCTTCATTTTTTTGATATAATCTAAAATTATCATATGTATCAACATCTATGTATCTATATTTCCCATTAATGGGCATTCATAGGTTGCTCCAACTCCCTTAAAAGATAAGAATGTGGTACGGTCAAATCTGGACGAGGGTTGGATTAAGATTAATTTTGATGGAGCATCAAAGGGGAATCCAATACCATCTGGTACCAATTCTTTGAGTTTAGAAGCATGAAGAGAGAACAAACAATGAAGAAGTGAAAGCGAGTTTTCTTGTGGTCAATTTGGCAGGTAAAATGAGATTAGAAAAATTGCATTTGGAAGGTAACTCCCAAATATTCATAAAGTCCATTATAAATAGGACATCATAAGTTTGGAAAATTGAAAAAATAATCAAATTAATTCATGACAAGTTGGTATCCTTGGTGGACCTCAAAGTCAATCATGTGTATAGGTTAGACAATGAGGTGGTAGGCATATTGTCCAATTGGGTAGTAACAATTAAGTGTAGCTGATGCAGGAGCATCCTAGGTGTAAGAGCAATCTTGCATCACCCAAAAAATTTATGTTTTTGTATTCAATAAGGGCTATCTTATGCAGAGCTTCTATTTATGGAAACTTGCTATTTTTAGTAAGTTGGTCATAAATCTCAGAATGTTCTGATTTTACATGTGGAGGTTCATCTCAGTCATATCAGCCTGCTAGTAAAGTTTCATGGCTAGATTAGGTCTAGTTTTGAAGATATTGAATATTTTTGGTATTGGCAACAAGGTAGAAGAACTTTGAACTCAGTTTTGAAGGCTTTAAAGGCTTTGGATGAGGTCAAAAATTTGGGTGATAGGCGCTTGCACAAGTCAAGCTTGTAGAGCGCTTCGTGGCCATTCTGAAATGGGGTTATAATAGTCAATCGGGTCAATTGGTGATGACTTATGGTCTCCGAAAGTTAGGTCACCTGAAATGGCAGAAAATAATTTTCCTTCAAAATTTATGTTCGGGTTTCAAAAGTTATTTTGAGCCGACTTTGATGTAATAAATTGAAAAATAAAATAATTCTAAGTTTGGTCAGCCCTTAGGGCTAAATTTCTGGAACCTTCTCAGGTGGTGGAAATTGCCTATATAAAGAAGGCCCGTAGTGTTGTCTTAGACAGTTTGGGGCAGTTCTGGGTAGTAGATCTGGGTATTGATTTGAGGCTTTATCCTATAGAATATTGTAAGGGAATGCCCATGTGGCTTTGCATATTGTAATTCTGAAAGTTTGTAATTCCACATTTGTGGAGATAATAAGAAGCCAATTTTCTATTCTTGCATATTATTGTTGTTGTTTCTCTACTTCTATTATGTGTTTGTGGTATTAAGGGGAGCACCCTTCATCAGTAGCAATGATGACATTGTATTTGAAGATTTTTGAAATATGTCACTAGAGGAAATGTAGTACAATAGAAGAGTTTAACTACATGATTATAGAGGCTTTGTGGGCTTTGATGGAAAATAAATTAGATGTTGCCTTAACTCAGCCTCTCATCCACCATGTGAATCATAAAAGACACCTTTTTTGTTAAAAATCAATCATATTATTACTCTTTTTATATAGTATAAGGAGTCAAATTCATTTGTAGTTGTATTATTTATACTTGGAATAAATGGTGGTTGAGCTAAGTTGTAGAGAGATGGATATTGCAATGGAGAAGTCATTGGAGAGTGTGGAGCTATTGAGCAGACGTGTCAAGTGGTGATAATTTTGGCAAGCTAGAGAGGCTTCTTTTACTTTGCGTACCAAAAAGCAACAATTGGCATTTTTTGGAAAGATTTAGGATTAGAGGTTAAAAAAAACTTTCAGCATTTACAACCACATATTTTTTAAGATGGTAAAAATATTATTTATTGATGAGGTGATGAGGATGAAGCACAAGTATCACACAAATATTGACATTGCCTCCTTGTTCATGGCTTGGTATCTAGAATTGGCAGTAAAGATGAGACCACGTGGATAATGAACACATGTAAAAGGGGAATGGTGTTATTGCACGGAGGCTTCATTTTCATGACCATACTATGGAAAGGAATTATGGAAAGAGGAGGTGAATGGGTTCACTATATAGATATCAATCCACCATCATATCCCTTCTTTTTGTGGACTATAGCACCAGACAAAGAGGAATGATGAGGTCAAGTGCAAGAGGGATAGCTCCACATCAAGGAATATTTAAAGTTGTGGGAAGCATAATTGGATACAAGATTTCCTAAGGAGTAGGTATTGAAGAGATACAAATGGATATTTACAAAAGCTAACAAGTGAGAGACATAACATGCCAAAAAATCAAGTTGGAATAGTATTTGGCTTTGAGATTTTTGATGCATTTTTCTTATTAGTTCTCTTTTGTTAGATACCAATAGTATAAAAACTTGTATATGGTGTAATATTATATATAGGATGGAGGCATCCAAACAATTGAAAATGTATATGGGTGATATAAGGATAGAACTGTATAGTTGAATTTAATGGTAAAGCCACTTTTGTAACTACATATTAAGAAATATAATACAAATTTAACCTTTTACCAATTAAAAAACCTATGTATCTATAGGTTCTCATCTAATATCTCGAGCTCTTCTAGTCATTATTCCATGCATCCTTGAATGGATATAAGCACAATGACGAACTCTCCAACTATAATAATAATAATAATCTTGATACAATAAAATAAATAACAAGTGCATCTAGTAGGAGTGTAGATGTTGATGTGATATGCCCATTATGAAGGTCAAGTTATGTGTGCCAGTTGGTACCATGTTTATCTACTATTTTTTCTTAAATATGCTCAATTATTTTATTGGTAGTTTTACTTGAACATTCTACAATGTGCAAAGTGGGTAAGAGAAGCATTGGTGCAAGTGAAATTTATTTAAGAGCAACAATTTTCTATTCTTAAAATATTTCTCATTATTGATATTAATATGTGAAAGAAAGAAAAAATCAAAATAATATACTACATGATAATTACATGAATGTTGGAGGTTTTAATAGACTTACGATGGATGTCATCTACCCACTCAATAAATATTATGTATTAGTGATGTTAAAGTAAAAATATATAAAGAAGCAAGGATGATCGTACCTACTAAATATTATCCCCATTAAGAAAATGGATTGGGAGAAGTGAGTAGTTGGAACCCATGATTAGGAGCATATTCTATATTACCATGTGTTTGGTGTGGAGGAAAAAATCATAAGTATATCAGTTTTAGTGTAGACCAATAGCATATCATGTGGTTGGTCAGAAAAATACCTTAGTAACATCAAGGATTGGACATCCTTTCACAGTGATTCTATGGTGATAGCATCAAGTATTTACTTAGAATATCATGTTGAGCTTCATTTAGATCTATCAATTTGGGGATGTGAAACTTGAGATGGTGACTACAAGGTTTATGCTTTAGTTCATCCACAAAGCCATATCTACTAAAACAAGTAAACTGCTATAGGAAATCTATGCTTGGAATGAAACAACAACTAATCTAGAACTTAAGGAAATGCTTCAATAGTAAATCTATGTTGTAGGAAACAGTCAGTGGTTTTGTTACCAGTGGCTGCAAGAGAACCAATGCATAACTACCACAAGGAAATTAAAGCTTAATCCCTACTTAAATAGAAACTAGGCTCACCTTCAGCGTGGGCCCCCACGGAAGAATGAATAGATTTAAAACTCAAAGATTGAAATCTAAAGATGTCATATATTCATTCATGAAACATCAACATAAGTACATAATAGAATAACAGAGTGTATTCACTTCTCTTCTGGATTACAAAATGGATTCCTTCCACATCTAACTAACTCAGAATCACAAACTCCAGATTATTTAAGCAACTAGAAAAATAGAACACCTAAGAACTTCCCATCATGGGTACAACAACTTTCAACAACCTTTCAGCAATAAGACATTAAATGTAGAAACAACCCACATTCAATTTCTCAGGAATATAGGCATGCACGAGCATTGAATTTCCTCCAAAACACTTGGTCATTAGGTTGACTCAGTCTTGTAACAACAACTGTGATTGGTTGGAAGTAGTGGAGTCATAATGAAACTTGAGAGCAATTACTTGACTTAATGAAGTCACTCAATGCTGAGTTTCCTCTAGCTACTGACTTTGTCTTTCCCTGCAAAAGATTAGTGCACCAAAACCCGTGACATAAACCAAGATAAATATCCATAATGAGCTTCCTATTTTAGTGTAACCTCATCACATAGCTACAAGATACTACCCATTAATGCAAAGAGGAAATAAATACCAAATTTCATTATAATATCCACTTAATCTATATATATATTCAACACATATCTTTTGATCTTAAAAGTACCAAATACATCCATAGTCATATCATATAAACATAAAAAGTTTGAAGCTGTTTGTGAAACCCATGAGAATACTTAAAGTTTTGACCAAAATTATGAATAGAAAAGCCATAAATTGGGCTCATCATTGCCCCCCAACTTAGCATTTTTCTGGTCCCTCAGCAAACATGAAATTTTTAAGCCTAGCTGTCATCCTATAATCTACAGTTGTCTTCTGTCCAACACTTCCTTTAGCAAAGCTCTAATAAAACCATTTTTTCTCCTTGTGTCTTTTCCACTTGCTGACTTCTCTTGCCATATCATAACTGTCTAAATTTTATGAATTTGCTAATAATGGAGACATTAGCAATGGTGGCTGAAAAGTCAGTGGTATCTAGAAACTCTGTTGCTCTCTCCCCAAAGAAATATACCAAGGTGCATGCCGATTTTCCATGTCAAAGTTTAGGGGTGAATGTGGTTCTTTAGCTCTTAGGTCCCTAGGCAAATTGATCCAACACCATTAAATAGCATTCCTAGCTTCAGGAAATTTAGAATTCACCAACTGTTCATATGCATCAAATGCTACATCCCTAAGTAGATAAACAAGCTTACTTCCTGAATCAGAGGGTGCAATTCTTAACCAATCATAATAGTAAGTTTTGGGGTCTTTGGCTTCAAGTCTTAGATGTAGGGGAATCTCTTCTTCCAAATCTCTATAAAACTTAGCTTGAGTGTCCCAACTAATCTCATTATGGATCCAAGACATGAGAGCCCTAAGCTGAATATCCCCAACATAGAGTAAGGGATTCCATACCTGATCATTTGGAACTGCCAAATTATGAAGGAAGAATTCACATAGAAGATTTTGAATGGCTATAGGAGAATTATTGAAAGATTGAGAAAATTGGATAGGCTCTAGCAATGAGGGAGATCTATCTTGCATAATGTAGGTCATCTGATAATTCAACAATTGTTCTTTGAGGAACATGGCATAGATAGGAGATGGGGACCTACAACCCATTAAGTTAGGAATAAGAGATGTGATTTTGTTAAGTTTCACATTCAACTGTTCTACTTTTTCCTCCTATTCAAGGGTCTCCTGATAGTGCTGGTCTATTACCTTATTCAATTCTTTTCATTTTTGCTTCCACTATTCTCTCTCAGAAACTAATTGCTTAGACAATTGAAAAATAATAGATAACAGAGATGTTGAACTAGACTGATCTGATATGGAACTAATGCAAGGATTTTATGTTGATTTAGGAATAGGGGACTTACCATTTTTAGAATTTTCCCTCTTCATAGGATCTATCCAATTCATCAAAGACCTCTTTGTATTACAACATTGTTGTGCAGCAAAGGCTAGTGCATCCAAACCCTCGCTTAAAACCTCCTCGACCACTTTATTAACAATGTCCATATCAATATCAGGGTTTTCTTCTTCATATGAATTCCTTTCTATTGTAGGAGATAATCATGGTCCCTCTTCTTACCTTATATAACATCCTCCAGACATCTCTTCACTATCTGAGTCACTACAACTGTCATTTATCTAAGGATTCTTGGAGGTCGAACCTCTTCTCTAAAATACATAAGCCTACTTTTCGAAGCTGGAGTCATCACCAATTACAATGACTTCTTCATTTATTGGCTTATCAGGAACTTGTTCTATTTCAATATTAGGAAACCCTTCAAATGCTTCCTGCTGCATAATCTCAGGCCCTTGTTCTTCTTGCTCAGAAATTTCAGGTTGTATTTCCTACTGAATATTTCTAAATTCTTCTTCTTTTTTCCCAGAAGCTTCTTGTTCAACATTTGACTCTTCAAATGGGATATCTGTAGTTTCCTTCTTCTTCTTCCTATTAATCCTTCTCAACAGAGTGTCTTCTCCTTTCTCTAGGACTTTTCGCTTCTTAGGGGTTCTTTCAGCCACAGGAGCCTGTTTCCTTGCTTGCGAACTAGAACTAGGACTTCTTTTTCTTCCCTTGGCCACATTTCTTTGAGAAACCATTTTTGACATAGACACAGGGGTGGACTTGTCTGCAGAGGAATTTCCCTCCTCATTCTAGACTGACCTTTAAGTGGACGAGTGAGGGGAATCTGCAGGAGTCCTAACCCTAGATTTCTTCCTAGAGGAAGATCCTTGTCCAAGCTCTATAATAATTTTATTAACCTTGTATCAGTCTGAATTCTCTGGCCAACTCTTCACCCAATAGGCTTTGGAGTCAGTTCCTTAAATCCACGCAATAAAAATTCCTCCCAAGATAATTCAAACTGTTCTCTTAAAGCCCTCTCAACAACCAGCTTAATCAAACAATGGTGTGAAATAGAATTAGCTTTACCCTCTTGCACCAAAGCAGCCTGTCTTTGCATGATATTAAACATAAAGCTTGGAACATTGATGGGTCTATCTTGTGCTGAAGCCAACTTAGAAATTTGAAGTGAACAAAATGCAAGTAGGATTGCCGACGTTCGCAAGTAAAATACTTGATAACATAAACTGTGCATTGTCTAAATGGCTCTGGTAAAGACAATCTATATGTACCTTGCTTTTTGTCTACTTCAAGAGGTGGATCTGAGTGCACAGTGAATTGCGCCCTTGAAGTTGCAGGATCAAGACTCTCTAAGAATTTTTCCCCCTCTTGAGGTAAACCCATAACATCTGCCACTATTGTCTGAGAAAATGACACTCTCAACCCCTTGATTACGGCCACTCCTTCTTTCAATGAGCTCAAAAACTACGAGGCAACCTCCCCTTTCCAACTGGTGAGTTTCAAAATATAATCAATCCATCCTCGCACCTAGAAATATGGCCTATAGACTTGATCATCCAGCAATACCGTGCACAATGGGCTCACACCAAATAAGGTCACCACCCATCTTTAGGTTGCCCAATTTTCTCAAAATAAGGTTGCAGGAAGTTTCACACTAAGGCAAGGTTCTAGCAAAGAGTTTCTTGAAATAGCATTCACATGCATAAAGTTCTTGCATTTTTTAAAAATGAATGCAGATTAAGAGAATTACACACATTAACTATTCATAATTGCATAACCACATACTCTTACTAGCACATACTTTCCACCTTAGCATAATGTGTGCGAAATAACAAAATCATAACACAAAAATCTGAAAGAGTGTCACATCTCATTATGGCAAGAAATGCTTAAAGTACAAAATAAGATAAAAGAATAAACATAAATATTTGAAATGAATACGTAAGACAAAATAATGATATAACTATCCCCCCAGCTTAATTAGGCAATTGGTCCCTTAATTGCGCATGTGATGAGGTATTACTAAAAAGGTGGAAAATAAATTAGGGAATAAATATCTCAGTCAGCATGCGATCTTGAAAGGTTGCGCAGAGCAACGACTGTCATACCATTAGAGAAAAATGAAATGGATGGGTGAAAGGCAAGAAATGAAGTGGATTTTTTATTGTGGAAGAAAGAACTTTTGCAAAGAAAGTATTTATTATGGAAGTGACAAAGACCTTTTTAAAACAAAGAAACCAATTGAGCAGAAGGCTCAATAGTAGAGGCTATAGGAAATATATCACCAGCAGCGGAGGAAAATTGCTGCAGGAACTCCTCCTTACTTTGGGGCTTGTGATACAATTTTAACCTGTGACCATTAACTAGCAACTTAAAGCAAACATGATCCACAATAGAAAGTTGGACCACTCCTTTAGGAAACACAACTTCAATCTCATATGGGCCTAACCATCACGTTTGGAACTTCCCAGGGTGATCTTGATACCGAGAGTCGAAGAGAAGCGCCCAATCACCAATAGAAAAGACTTTATCCTTTATATACTTGTCATGCTAATGCTTTGGCTATTGCTATAGGAGTTCAATATTGTGCAAGGTAGATTCATGCCATTCATCAAGTCCATTCAAACTCATAATTCATTCTTGTTGTGCTTCAGTGAAATCCAGTCCAAGGTCAAGAACTGTTCTTAGGGTTTTGTGTTCAAATTATATAGGCATAACAATATTCTAACCATAGGCAAGCTTGAATGGAGTAAAGCCTGTAGTAGTCTTGTTGTGGTCCCACAACCACGCTCCCCATTCTAGGCTTTTTAAGCCTCAGGGGTCCCCCTTCTGCTTTCTACTTGTTCTACTTTATTCCTTGTTTCTTTTTCCCTTTAGTTTTGTTGTTTGTTTTCGACCTTTTCGACCTTGTTGCATTTTCGTGCTTTTGAATGTCCAAAAGTGCGAAAGGGCCAGAGGTGCGAAGGAGCAAAGATGGTTAAAATTTTGGCCTTCTCAGACATAGCATTTTTTTGAACTTTTTGGAGGTTCGAAGCCTCAGAGGTCCAACTCTCGCAGGGGAGTTAGCCTTTTAGGTTTTTCAGCCTTTCAGAGGTCTGACAGCCCCGACAAGGCCGAAAAGGCTAACATTTGGGGTGCTTACGTCAGCCCCCCGAAAGGCCTATATAAGGAGCGAAGGGGTTTTTAAACCCTCACTTTCACACTCACTCCTCCGCCTCCAGCCAGTTTGTTCACTGCTCATCACCTTTTCATCATCTTGGTCTCGTCTCCTCGTTGGTCATCCTCGAGTCTGTCATCTTCTAGGTTGGTGGTCTTTCCCCCCTCTTTTGTTTGTGTTTTGGGTCTTAGATTAGGGTCCTTTCTTTCAGCCTTTTTGGCCTATCTTAGTTTTGAAGATTTGTGTCTTTTCGGCCTTGTCCTTAGGTCTGGGTTGTTTGAAGTAAGCCTTTTTGGCCTTGGGGATTGTCAAGGTAGTCACCTTGCATTCCCTTAATGAGTTTGTGGTCAAACTCATCATTGGACTCATTTTCAAGTCCAACTAAGAAACCCTAGTTTTGGACCTTCGGGGTCTGAAACTTTCAAGCCTTGCAACGATGAATTCTCTAAGTGCTGAGGGCACCTTTTAGAGTTTTGGCATTGTCACACACTGAAACATTCATACCTCTAAAGTGCCAAAAGTAGACTATCTTTCCCAAAGTACTCAAGCACGCCTTTGACATTTTCAACCTTTTTGACCTTATCACACGTCGAAGATGTATCAATCCCTAGATCACCGAACTCTTCAAGATGCCAGAAATCCCTCCTCATCCTTTTCATCCTTGTCGACCTTATCAGCCTGTAGGGTTTCCTCACCTTCGATTTGCCGAAAGAGCCAAGAGTGTCAACAATGTCACCTTTGGCATTTTTGGTGTTTTTGGCCTTTAGGAGGTCCGACACCTCTGAAGGTTTGAAAGGCCGAAATTACCTCCTATGCCCCTTTTTGAGCTTAAATTTGGTAATGTACTTTGTGTTCTGAGTTTTTCCTCCCACCATGTTACTGATTCATGTCTTGTGCTCTCTATGGATATGGCTGAAAAGGTAGTGGCATCACCTGCAATGAAATATCAATTCAAAGGCTATCATCCACCATCCAAAGTGACCAACTTGCATATGGGCATAACAAACGCCGATATTGGGAATGTAAGCTAGAATGAATACCTGAGTAAGTGTGCTTAGCTGGTGGGATGCTTAGAGGACTGCACTTCATTAGTCCATTGCTCTCTGGTGAATGCAACAACTCACCTAGTTTCCATCCAATTGATGGACTTGATTAATATACTCACCAGTAACTACGTGCCTGATGAGCGTATGGTAAAGAACAATGTTGGTGAAGTGGTCTTGGACTTAAGGCCCAACAATATTGAGGATGTTTTCCATCTGCCCAAAGGGGTGGACAAGTTCTTTAATTTCAACATCAACAAGGGAATGTAATTCTACAATAAGGACATACAAAGGGCTCACAACATTGTCAATAAGAAGTACCTAATGTAGTCATTGCCCAAGAACAAACTGGATAGGATTGATATTAGAAGAGGGTATATGCAAGAAGATATCCAAGTAGCCATAGCAATGATCAACAAGGTGTACGGGCTACCTAAGTCCTCTCAGTTGGAGCCATGGATGATTTTTTTGATCCAAAAGATGAGAGAAAGATAGGTGAGGTTTGATTGGGCCTCTATTCTAAGTGACAATCTGGATGAGCAATTGGTTTGGGTTAAGATAGACCCTCATTTCTACATGACCTCATATGTCATGTATCTACTAGCTACATGGGTAGTATATCTAGGTTTGACTAAAGTTGGGGTAATGGGTGAATAGAATACATGGCCATTTACCTTGTATCCTCAATTGGTGAGGAAAGACTTCTATATGCATAATAGCCTGGACCTCAGAATAGTCAATAATGCCTTCATTTTTGCCATCATACACTCCATTAAGGGAGATTACGCTAAAAGATTGTCCACAAAAGTAACAGCTAAAATAAAGGCCCTGGGGGCATTCTATATACAATTCCAGACCTTCACTTACATACAGGTGGGAAGAAGCACCCTGGCACCAAAGAAGTTACCAAGGTACCCATCTAATAGGGAAGTCCTCCTGGAGATCACAAGGCAGCTATCTGATGCACACAAACACATTAAGCACAAGAATAAGCATTGCCGGGATTTTCCCATTTCCATTGGCCCCCACTACGTGTCGGACATGAAGGTCTGCAAGTCTCTAACTTGGGAATGGGACGAATTTCCACTGTTAACTTACAACTTAGTGAGGCCTCATTTTGATCCCATTGGTACATACATCCACATAATGGGGAGACATTATGTTCATAAGCCACACGTAGAAGACCATTGGGCCAACTGTGTTGATGATTATTAAGTAGGGATTTGTGATTACTGTCGTATGAGTCTAGAGCTAGCGCACGGTGCCCTTTTGTTGAAGATTCCATAGAAGGCGGTAGATGCTGACTCAGATAAAATTTTGGATTCTATATATAATACAAACAAGGTGTTCACAAGGGCCATTTTAAATGTAGAAGTGGATCAAGATGAGAATAATAGTATGGATTTTAGAGCCCACCATGTGGTTAAATTGATGAAATCATGGATTGCCCATCCTTTCCAAATGCAGCCGGTTCTGATGAAACAACTCCCAGAGAAGCCCTCTCGAGAAAAGAAGGGAGAAAAGGTTTTTAAACCACAATTAAAAGAGGCTGCTCCTCTAAAGCCATAAACTGTATATCGGCATGAGCGCCCCACTGCATATGGTCCAGCTATGCACTCCAAAAAGGTCAAAACCAAAATGACAAGAAGCATCACACCACCAGATATGCCATCATCGAGCAACCATGACTCTCCCAACATGGCCAAGAAAACAAAGTTCAAGATCATATGACCCAAGCCATCTGGAGTAATCAAGGGTCATGTCTATAAGAGAAAGAGAGGCTCAACGCCCACACAAATGGATGCCCCGGTGGAAGATGATGAAGATGAATTGGATGAATTTTCCCTCAGTAGGAGGACCCGGTCTACAGGATTTTTGAAGAAGAGGAGGATAATAGACAATAATCCTAAGAACAAGGGAGGGGCTACTTAGGATGAGCCAGTAAATCTAGATGCTCTCGGTGATGATGAGTTTGATCTCACAGATTTTGCAGGGCTACATGGTTTTAAAGAATCTAAGCAGCAAGCTCCTATGTAGTTTACAAGTCTTTTTAGTGGCATGGGAGAGGACACCCAACGAGAATCTCAAGAGAAAGTTGATGTTGAGATGGCCGAGGCCCAGAAGGAAACTAAAGAGCAAGAAAATGACTCTTCTGTTGGGGTCACCTCAGAAGAAGATGTAGCTACACAGGTCCCTAGATTCATCTATTCCACCTTTGCCTCCACCTCGACATTCAAATCCACCTATAGTTCCACTTCAAGAGCCTCCCACTACCCCATTTTCCACCCCAGTATGAACCACTTGATTACCTCAACAACCCTCTTCATCCCATGTTCCCCTTTCAACTCCACCTCCACCAACCCATTCAACCACTCCCCTTGTGTCTCCTATACCTCCCTCACTCAATATTCCTCCCCAAGTTCATGTGCCCTTACCATAGGTCCATAGTAAATTAGTGCCTCAGAGCTCACAGGAGACAGAGAAAGAAGCATAAGTCATTGGCAAAGAGAAGATGGAAGAAGCTCATACAGGATCTGAGGAGCTAGATGACAAGGGAGGATCACAGGAAGAAGAAGAGCCACATACTAAAGAAGATAAGCAATAAAAAGATATTGAGGAACAAACAGTTGATGAGAAGCAAATAGCTGATGATGAGGAACACACAGAGGAAGAGCGCAGACAAAATACTAAAGATGAACAGGAAACAGAGAAAGAAGAGGAGAGTCAAGAGGAAATGGAAGCAAGGTGTCTGACAACTTTTTCCATGTTGGCTGCTCTTTATGAGCCATTGAATGCGTTCTCAAAACCCACATGTTTTACCAAGGAAATACAGCTAAGGGTTAGGGTGTATACAGATGATGAGGCTAACATAACTGTGCTAGGGTGTGCCTTCCACCAAATGACACCAGTTCCCTGAGCAAGGACAATGTCTTATGTAACACAAGACCAAATAGGTAGGTGGAAAGAATAGGTGGCTATTCCTACAATGGATGTCAGTGCAAATGAGATCACTCTAGATGACTATGTGTTGGAGGAGGTAGACTTGGGGGAGCCCACCAGAGAAGATAGCAAAACCTTGGCTACTTTGGGTTTGAAGCATGCTTTAGGCTTCATGGATAAAGAAAAAGAAAGGATTAAAGATATGGTAGAGAAAAATGAAGCTATGAAGAAATTCATTATGAAAATAGCGGGTCTAATTGACCCAAATAACCCCAAGGCCTCATTACAAGTAATTTTGGAGAAGAAGGGGGATATAGATACAGATGTTCCACATTCTTTTGTACAGGTTTGTGCTAAGTGGAAGCTTGATTTTCAACAGTTTGCTAACTTATCTCTTAGGAGGATTCTGAGGCCCTTTCAAAACATTTTGGTAGGAATAACTTCTTTAATAGAAATTATGAGTGAGGAAAATGGTGTAGAGGAAACCATCCTTAATTGGCAAAAGGTGTTGGATGAGCTAACAATGATAAGGAAGTAGCGCTTCCAGGTATTGATGAAGATATATGAAGGATCAAAATTGGATAATTTTGAAGAGTGGATCCAAGAGGTAGCTGCAACATTGGCCATATTTGAAAAGGTTCTCAAGAGGTTGAACAAGAGAAGGGATGACAACACATTTTTTGCGAAGGAGCTACAAGAGTTCTTCGAAGGCCTAGACCTAGATTTTTTTGATGAAGATAATGATAAGACTATGTATTTAGTAAATGACATCATCAATCAATACTTAGGTATATTCTAATGGGTAAAGAGTAAAGAAGACCTCCAACAGATGTTTTACCAGAAGGAGGAAATTCAAAAAATGCTATCTCATGAAGAAGAAATAAAAGCTTTTGCACAAGAACTGACTGACTTTCGAGATAGGTAGCAAGAGATCCTTCAAGGAATTAGGATGCTGGACTTTGATGAGGTGTTGGAGATAGTGGATAGGTTCAAGAAAGCACATCCAAAAGTGCCTCCCAGCCAGTAAGCCTCCAGTCTAAGATCTACCAAATGTTGTATACAGAAAATCTAGTTTTGACACTTAGCCATTTTTGCAAAGCTTGATTTTCGGCATTTCGGCCATGTGGGTTTTTCAGCCTCCGACAAGTCTGCAAGTCTAAAATTTTGGGGATGAAGGACTTGGTACTTAGTCAATTTTGGGTCTTGAGTTTTTCGGACCAACTATCGGGATTTGGGCATATTTTGGCACGTCTAAAGGTTAACTCCAGTTATCTCAGAGATCATTTTCCAGTCATTTGGGCTTTCTTTTTGGGATCATCTGTGCATGATTTTGGGATCTCTTCCAGTTGAGTCCATGTGGAGAAGCCGGAGCCAAAGATCAAGGGTAGAAACATGGAGATTATCAAGTGCATGCATGAGTTCCAACTCCATTTTTGAGTTATCTAATGCATATTTTATTCAAATATTTGTAATTCATGAGGATTAATTCTGTGCTAGGATAGTTTAGCTAAGCTTTAGAAGTAGTTTCTTTAATGCAAGCTTTAGTTTAGATTTACTTTCAATTTTTAGTTGCAGCAAAACCCTAGCTATGAAAATAAGAACCCAGCTCTATAAATTGTAATAAAATGATGTAATGAGGGTCGACTTGATGATTAATACAATAGATACAATTGGTGCTTCATTTATGGTGTGATTTATCTACTATCTATATGAAATTTGCAAATGTGTGAATTGCTCATTCTTTATTTCAAAGAGCCAATTGGTTGTTTAATGATTTTAAGTCTGTGATCTATTAGTTCAGTGTTTGCTGGTATTGCATTGTTGTGTTGTGATGAATTTCTGAGAAGATTATTCTTTGGTGCTTGAAGATTAACTTGTCTCATGTGTGCACACATCTGGGGTGGCTTTGTGATCTAATGAGTTTTGGCTTATCATAGGTCTGTATTTGTTTGATTTCATTGATGATTGCATCCATTCAGCTAAAGATTGTGACATGATCCGATCTCTGTTTTGTGGGTTTCTTCATCTTCTTAGTTATTTAATTCGCATGGTGGTGTGATGCTAGCATATGTCCATTAGGTTTCTTTTTTCAGCAAATTTCATTCAAATCTCTTGTTACCCTACATCTTCTAACCCTCTTTGCAATTTATTTTTAGTAGATTAATTAAATTAGCATTGCTTTATTCTTAAATCTAAAAATCGTATAAAAAAAGAGAGAACTTTTGGTTTCCTAAAGTTCATTTTGCAGTTTCCCTTGAGGGAAGAACTAGCAAAGGCCTCCTTGTTAACAAATTCACATTTGTATTCCATTGAGCTATCCAAGCGGTTGAGATCCAGCTAGAAGGAACCTTGAGATTGATTCCATTAGTCTTCCAAGAGGAGAAGTTGCTCACACAAATTCTTAGCCATTGTCTTCATGTAAAAATGATGCTCAACAAGTCTTCCATGTAGTCTGGTAGGCCCAAAGAGCTTCAGGAAGTTGCGTAGCCCAGTCCTTTTTATGGAGGGTGACAGTCTTTGTAAGAATGGATTCCAAGTCCCTATTAGTGACTTCAACCTATCCATTTTCTTAGGGATGATATGGTGAGGATTTACCATGCCTAATTTTATACTCTTCCATCAAAGCAACTATGAGATTAGAAGTAAACTGAGGTCCCTGATTATATTGCAATTCCCTAGGCACACCAAATCTTATGAAGATAAAATCATAGAGGAACTTAGCGGCATTGTTATCCTTAGGGTGCTTCATTGGTTTGGCCTCAGCCCATTTTGTAACATAATCAACACAAAGAAGGATATAAGTCTTACCTTGTGAGGAGGGCTCAATAGGACCAACAAAGTCAATCCCCCATTTATCAAATGGTGCTACAATTACCTATGGCTATAGGGGCATCTCATCAGACTTGGTGGGTCATCCCATGCACTAACATTTGTCACACTTCTTTGTATATTGAGCAGCATCTTTATGTATACTAGGCCAATATATCCTGTGGTCAAGATCTTGAATGTGATTCGCTTGGCCACAAAATGACCACCACAAGGATCATCATGACATTCCCTTAAGATATCATAAGTTTCATCTTCCCTTATGCATCTACGGGTCACTTGATCAGGACGAGTATAAAACATGAATTCAGAAATCTAGGAATAATTAAAACTTTTCTCAACTAACAACCTTCTTTCCTTAGCAGAGAACTGTGTTGGAGTCTTACCAGTGGTGAGATAGTTAGCAACATTAGCATACCATGGATTATGTGCAGACAACAAAAATAGATGCTCATCAGGAAATTTGTCATCAATGGCTATAGGATCATCAAGGACATGCATTCTGGAAAGGAAATCAGTGACCACATTAGCTTTACCAGGCTTGTCGACAATGGTGATATCAAATTCTTGCATTAAGAGAAACCAACGAGCCAGTCTTCCTAATATTGTAGGCTTATCCATTAGGTACTTGATAGCAGAGTGGTCAGTATGCACAAAGATCTCATATCCAGTAATGTAGTGCCTGAATTTGTTCAGTGCATAGATAACTGCAAGCAATTCTTTCTTAGTGACTGTGTAATTGAACTCTGCCCCTTGCAAGTTTTTATTGATAAAATAAATAACATGATCCAATGAATCCACCTTCTAACCAAGCACAACACCAATAGCATAATCTAAAGTGTCAGTATGAATGTGAAAAGGTAAACCCCAGTTTGGTCCTCTCAAAACTGGTGTTGTAGTGAGAACTTCCTTAAGCTGCAGGAAAGACTTGGTACATGCAGAGTCCCAAGTGAACTTAGGATCCTTCTTCAACAAATTATATAGAGGTGTTGTAAGATGACTGAAATCTTTTATGAATCATCTATAATATCTGACATGCCCAAGAAAACTCTGCACATCCTTCTACTTTGTTGGTGTGGGCAATGTACTGATCTTGGTGGGGTCCACTTGAATACCTTTTGAGGAGATGAAATGACCTAATACAACCCCCTCCTCCATCATCATGAAACATTTTTCACTATTGAGAGAAAGGTTGTAATCTCAGCACCTCTGAAGGACTTTTTTGGAATTCTCCTTGGCTTCATCAAAGGTATTTCCATAGGTAGTGAAATCATCCATGTAAATCTCCATGCAATCAGCAGATATATCAGAAAAGATACTTATCACAACTCTTTAGAAAGTGGTAGGAGAATTGCATAGACAAAAAGGTAATACTGAATATGCAAATGTCCCCCATGGACATGTGAAAGTTGTCTTCTCCTTGTCCTTAGTAGCTATTTGTATCTTATTGTAACCACTAAAGCCATCCAGGAAAGAGAAATATTTCTTACTAGCTAGATTATCAAGGACTTGGTCTATAAATGGCAATGGGAAGTGGTCCTTCTTAGTGGCTATGTTAAGCTCCTTGTAGTTGACACAAACTCACCACTTTCCTCCTTTCTTAGGAACTATGACGAGAGGTGAGACCCACTTGCTATAAAAAATGGGGTAAATGAAACCAGCATTTAACAACTTCTGCAACTCATTCTTAACTATATCCCTTAAAACTGGATTAACCCTTCTTTGAGGTTGGTAGATAGGTCTACATTTAGGATTGATGTAGATTTTATGAGTGCAAAATTTTAGGATGTAGGCCTTTCATATCAGTATAATCCCAAGCAAAAGCTTGTTGATGTTCTTGTAGTAGCTACAAGACAACTTTATGTTGAGAGAGTGACAAAGCACTGCTCATATTTAATTCTTGTCCTGGACCAACTTCTAGCTTAATGACCTTTTCTACCATGGACAGTTGAGCAATTGGAAAAGACTCCATTTCATGAGGTAATAGTGTATAAAGGAATTATGAAGTTTCTAAATACTATGGTGCATTTGGAGGTGGTAGCAAAGTTTCTAGAACACGGTCCGCTTGGGAACACAACTGAAGTGCACTCCATATTCATTCATGATGATGGAGGAAATTATCTCATCTTCTCCCCTAGAGGCTACAAATGGCTCCCAAGATATCATCATTAGTTGGCATATTGAATTGACCTAAGGTTTAGTATCACCCAAATCTAGCCAGACTATCTAGTCATCTTGCAATAGGGGTTGAGCTAGAGAATATAGAGTCAGATTCTTAGTGTTGACTTCATTGGATATTGTCATTTTTCCTGAACGACATGCTCTATTGGCATCTGCAGTAGCCAACCATGGCCTTCCTAGAATTATTGGATACCTACACATATTAGCCTTTGGAGAAAGGACAACAAAGTCAACTGGATACTCCCAAGAATTCAAGGTGACTATGACATCTTCTACCATCCCATTAGGTGTAATGGTGGAACTAGCAGCAAGCTGAAGGATGGTTGGGGTTTCCCTAAGATTGATAATAGGAAACTGAGACATTACTTCCTTGGTCATGACATTTATGGATACACCTAAGTCAACTAAAGCATTTTGAACATGTATTCCTTGAATGGTGACTGTAACCACAGGGCTCCCAGGATCATAATACTTTGGGACTATCAACTTCTCCAGTATTAGGTCAGATAGTTGTCCTAGGACATGTATGGTTTTAGGATCCTTTTTCTTCCTCCTAGGCTATTTTATACAGGCTTCCATGATGTCTTTAGTATATGTAGGCACTTCCTTTATGGCATATAGCAGTGGTATTTTAACTATCATTTTCTTTAGTTGGGTAAGCAAGTCCAACACTACCTGGTTTTCCACTAGCTTAGCTTGTTCCTCCAACCTATGAGGAAATGGGGGCTCTTGAGCTATAAGAGAGGGAAGTTTGGTTTGTACTTTAGTTGGCTTAGCTGAGGCATCCTCAACTTTAGTTATGATAGGCTATTGTGGAGAAGAAAGGGTTGAGCCAGACCTTAAATGAATATCATTCAAGGAAATAACGTAGCTCTACTATTGTGTTACTAGTTTAGCATTGTTGGGATTAGGAGCAAGTTGAGCAGGCAACTGAGTTTGTTTAGGGGGAGTAATATTGGGTGTAGGAGGAGGCATTAGAGCCTATTGCTGAGGTGGTGGCATCAAAGCTTGCTGACTTGATTGGTTTATCCAATTGTGTGGTTGTTTCCACCCCTGTTGGGGTTGCTACCAGCTTTGCTGAGGTTGTTGCCAACCTCAGTGAGGCTGCTACCAGCTTTGTTGAGGTTGTGCCCAACCCTGGTGAGATTACTACTAGCCTTGCTGATGCCAACCTGCCTGATGTTGCTACCAGCCTTGCTGAGGTTGTTGCCAACCTTATTGAGGCTGCTGCCAACTATTATATCCACTAAAACCACTATATTGTTGATTTTTCCATGTATTATTACTATTAAAATTTTGGAGAGGATCTTGGGGAATACTTGGTCTCTAAGCCCATGGCCTTCACTGGGCAATGTATGGGACCTCTCCATTCTCATCAATGGCTTTGAATTTGGTAGGCATAGGTTGGGACTCCAGGCTTGCAACAGACTTACATAGATAATTCTTTTTCTTCTCCCTATAATGAGGACAATATTTTGCTAACATTGCATCAGCTTCATCTTTCTTTCTCCTTGCCTGCATAGTGTCCAATTGAGTAGCAACATCATTAATGATGTCTTGCTTTAAATCTGACAATAGGTTTGATAGTTCTACTTTGGATACACCCGCACCATTAGACTTGTGAGGCAAGTCTCTTAGGCCTCTTCCCTTCTTGACAGTAGCTCTAGAATAGTTCAAACATATATTCTTTATGTCATCCCAAGTTTTCCGAGTAATTTCCCCCCTACCATAAGGTTAAGGGCCTCAATGCTTCCATCATTCACACCTTTTAGAAATAGATACTTCTCAGATTCCTCATTTAGTTGGTGCTGTGTATTACGCTGCAGGTTGAACATGAACCTGGAGACATAGTCTTCCAAGGTTTCATCTTCTTTCTGGGACATTTTAAACATGTCATCCCCTTTTAAGTCTCTTCCCCTACAATACTCTTTATACTTCGAAAGAAATAGGTCACACATTACATTCCGATCTGCTACAACATCAGCACCCAAGCTCATAAACCATCTTAGAGCAGCTTCTTTTAAAGTAGAGGGAAACAATTTTAGCTTATGGCTGTCAGTGGTATAGTCATAGCTCCTGCAGAGGCTGTCAAACTCAAAGAGGAAAGTCTCAGGGTCTTCTGTGATGCGGCCATAGAATTTGGGAAGTGCAACAGTAGGAATGTTCTTCAAATTTTAGTTACCTTGCTGAGTAGGAATAGGAAAAGGGAAGGTAGGCTGAGCCATTGGATTATCTAGATATACTGGGGTAGCAAAAAGGGCATTCAAATGTTATGATTCTTCAGATGATGGTGGTGAAGGCAATTGGTCATAGGTATCAAAAAACACATTCTCAAATGGTTCTTCTTCTTGTAGGTTGTCAAATTGGGGTTCCTCAAGTGCTGGGTTGAAAACCTCAATGGTTCTTCCTGAATAAAGTTAGGTAGGAATCTCCCAAGATGGTCCCTACGTCTATGCATGAAAAATAATGCAGAATGTAAACTAACTTAATGACTTCTGGGTTGAACTAAATTGACACCATCCCTGGCAACGATGCCAAAAATGGTTGGTCAGAAAAATACCTTAGTAACATCAAGGATTGGACATGCTTTCACAGTGATTCTATGGTGATAGCATCAAGTATTTACTTATAATATCATGTTGAGCTTCATTTAGATTTATCAATCTAGGGACGTGAAACTTGAATGGTGACTGCAAGGTTTATGCTTTAGTTCATCCACAAAGCCATATCTACTAAAACAAGTAAACTGCTATAGGAAATCTATACTTGGAATGAAACAAAAACTAATCTAGAACTTAAGGAAATGCTTCAATAGTAAATCTATGCTGCAAGAAATAGTCAGTGGTTCTATTACTAGTGGTTGCAGGTGCAATAGTGCATAACTACCGCAAGGAAATTAAAGCTTAATCCTTACTTAAACAGAAACTAGGCTCACCTTTCACGTGGCCCCCATGGAAGAATGAACAAATTTAGAACTTAGAGATTAAAATCTAAAGATGTCATATATTCATTCACGAAACATTAACATAAGTACAAAATAGAATAACAGAGTGTATTCACTTCTCTTCTGGATTACAAAATGGATTCCTTCCACATCTAACTAACTCAGAATCACAAACTCTAGATTATTTAAGCAACTAGAAAAATAGAGCACCTAAGAACAAGGAACTTCCCATCATGGGTACAACAACTTTTAGCAATCTTTCAACAACAAGACATTAAACGTAGAAACAACCCGCATTCAATTTCTCAAGAATATAGCCACGCAAAAGCATTAGATTTCCTCCAAAACACTTGGTCATCAGGTTGACTCAGTCTTGTAACAACAACTGTGATTGGTTGGAAGTAGTGGAGTCATAATGAAACTTGAGAGCAGTTACTTGACTTAATGAAGCCACTCAATGCTGAGTTTCCTCTACCTGTTGACTTTGTCTTTCCTTGCAAAAGATTAGTGCACCAAAACCCGCAACATAAACTAAGATAAATATCCATAATGAGCTTCCTATTTTAGTGCAACCTCATCACATAGCTACATGACACTACCCATTAATGACAAGAGGAAAGAAATACCAAATTCCATCATAATATCCACTTAATCTATATATATATTCAACACATATCTTTTAATCATAAAAGTACCAAATACATCCATAGTCATATCATATAAACATAAAAAATTTGAAGCTGTTTGTGAAACCCATGAGAATACTTAAAGTTTAGACCAAAATTATGAACAGAAAAGCCATAAATTGGGCTCATCATCATGCAAATTTTTTTTTTACCAACATCTTATTAGTCACACAACTACAACATATGCCCCTATGAAGCCACTAAGAGAAAAATCTTTCCCAATATTATCCAAGTATCTCAATAATAAATCATTATGCCTATGTCTATAAAGCACACAATTAAATATTTAGTATAAAATTTATGAATACAAATTAAAAAAAGAAGAAGATGAATTGTGGGATACTCTCCTAGTCTAAATAACTATAAATAACATGAAACCTCTCTGCTTTTGTTATTGTGGTACATGCCCATATGTGGTTATCTTACACAATAAGTTATCGTAATTAACGACTGGGTAATGCCAAATAAATATTATTGTCTTTTATTCACATGATTAATATTACACTGGCCATAACATTTGCATTTCTATTATCTTATTTGTGGAGTAGTATCAATAGGAGAAAAATATTGAAACATTGTGATAACTATAGAACTTATGATGTTGTGTCAATTTAACATCTCTAGCTAGTAATATTAATAGACTCAACTCCTAAAAAATGATAACTTGCAATCTATAATTGAAGTCGTGTACAATATTATTATCATTCTATCAAAAAAGGGTTTTTAGATCTCAAGAAAGTGGAATAAGAATGACCCCCACATTGAAACAAGTGATGCAATGAGATTCATCATATAATATAATCATTGGAGAATAATTATTTTGTGAAAAATATGATCATTTAAAAAGCATGTATATACAGGCAAATGAGCACTACAAGGAACCTCTACTAATTGACCAACCACTATTTAACACTTAAAATTCATTTTAAGAGTTAAATTCTAAATCAAATTCTAAAATTATCATGGACCTATGGTATCGTGTGACTATAAAGAGTAGATTTAGAAAGCATATAATATAAAGAATCAAATTTAACAATCATATTTATCTTAGAAATTAGAGAGATTTTTTAGAAAGATCAAGGAAAATTGCTCTTCAAGTTGGTCTGAGGTTGTTGGAGATTGTGTCATTGCTGCTTGCAATAGGAGGAACCCCTGGCTCCTCCATACTACTATCGTGGTAGCTTTTTTTGTTGCTTGGTTGTTGTGCCCTTTTTTATTTCTCCTGTTGCATGTCTGATTTGCTTTTCTTCCTTTGTTTTTCTTTTTGCAGTTTGTACATCTTGTCTTTCTTCCCACTTTGCTTCATTATTTCTCCCTTGCTTTGGCCTTGCCTCGCTTGTGGGTGTCATTTATTGTCTATGATGGAGGCCATCTAGTGTAGGATTTAGTTTGATTTTCCCCGAATAGTTCTGATGGCCGTAGGAGATATTCATGATTGAAAATATGGGCAAGGTGGTGATAAAGGGGTAGAAGGATAAATTCATGATGGTCATAGAGAATCAAAAAAACCTTCTCACAAAGCAATTGTGGTTGAGAAAATGGTTTTTCTAGAATCAACATAGCTTGAAGTGGTCAAGGAGTATGGAGGAGGACCTCCCAGACCTGATGGACATTGACTTAGAGGAGAAAGTAATGATTCTCCAATAGAATGCTCCAGAGGAGAGAAGGATGGAGGAGAGGAAGGTAAGATCCCACCGCTCGGTGCTAAGAACCTTGCTTTCTCTCCAAATACAGACATGGTAAATGCTATTAAATATGAACAATCCCATTTAAAAAGTACTGCCATTTTTTTTGTTTGTATGGACATGAAATTTCTTCTTGCTAGGAATTTTTTGGATGACTGGATTAGTAATATTTGGGGCAAAAAGCTTGGTATAAATGTTAGTTTCAGCTGAATGGTTCAAAAAGGTTTATTTGTTATCTTTTTTAAGAGTCATGCTATGCAAGATAAAGTTTTAAACAAAGGATACTGGATGTTGGTCAAACGATGTTCAGGGCTCTTCCTTGGTCTCCCAGTTGCAAGTCTGAAATTGTGATAGCCCGATCTTCACCATTATGGGTAGAGCATAGGAATTTTCAACTTGAATTTTGGCAATTTATTCTTCATCTTCTCAAACCTCTCAGTTCTATCCTCCAAGTTGAAGAAGCTAAAGTCACTTTGCCTAATCTCAATGCCCTAGCCTTGGTTATCCTTAATCCCAATGTTGTTTTCCCAGATGAAATCTCCCTTGATATTGAAGGGGAGAAATGGAATTGAGCTATAGTTAAGCTTGGGGACATTGGAGCTTGTTTTCATTGCAAGCTTAATGGTCGCAATAGAAGAGACTGCCCTCTGTTAAAGAAATTTGCAAAAAAATAAAATGAATTCCCTCTAAATGAGAAAGACCCTCCTTTCATGACTAAGGACACAGATAACATGGTTAACAAGAGTAATAACTTGACTGGAAGCCCTCTCAAAGGAAATGAAGGAAGTAATATTAACAAAATACAAGATGATAATACCACACAAGATAACAATGACAGTATAAGGAAAACCCCCGACACTTCTCTGGACAAGTTTGTATCCTTGTCTAACCCCTTCTTTGAGGATGAATTAGAAATACACACTATTGCTTAGAGTTGTAATACCCCAAAAATGGGCTCCAGAACCATTGACCTCCTACATCAACAAATCAATCGAAATCGACATAAAAGTCCTAACCCAAGGCACATCTGCACATCAAATTATCAAAATTGTAATCGATTTTATCTTAATTTTGCATCGAGGAATATTCCTAAATATTCCTATTTTATCCTAATTATTTCTAAATTAAATATTATTTGGCGATAAATGTGTTTTATTTATCCTAGGTGCAATTAATTGAATATGTTGAATATTTGTAATTAAACTAAATTCTGCCACTTAATTAATTTAATTGGATTTAATTACAATTATTCCTAATTAGTCTTGTTTTTATTTGATAATAAATCAAATTTCTAGAAATAATTGATTAAATATTTATTTAATTGATTAAATCAAATTGTCAAATTTAATGGTATAGTTTTGGGATAAAGTCTGATTAAATAATTGATTAACCCATAAATCAGTTATTTTTATTCAAAAATCAGTTAAGTTGAGAACAAAATAATTGGAATATTAAATAAATTCATAGTTATCCATGCACAATCAGAAAAGCAGTTAAACTCTAAAACAACAAATCAATTCAATTTGTTAAATTTTTAGACTCAACATGTGATTGTGAGTTAAAAAGTGATCTGAACTTTAGATTTGAGTTAAAAAGATGATTTTGTGAGTTAACTCTTTCTAATTTTTTGATAACTAAAAAATCAATTTGAGTTGATCAAGGAGAGATTTTTGGGTTTCCATGAGTTCTTGCAGAACTTGGATTTCTATATAAATGAGGCCCAGTCCTTCATAAATGATCCTTCAACTAAGAATCTGGAGAATCTTGCTCGTGTGATCTAGCGAAATTGTGAGATTGTTTAATTTCTTGAGATTTTTATTATCATTGCTTTATTCATTTTCATAGAATTCATAGAATTCATAGATTAGATTACATCCATTTTCATACAATTTTAGATCATTTCATACTATTTTTCATCCATATTGCACAGAAAAATAAAAAATATAGCTTAATCTGCATTCATCTTTCATTTTCTTTTCATCATTAAATCCTTCATTTAGGTGTTGCATTGTCACTAATCTCTGTCTAATTCTGAGAATACCATACTCGCATATACTAGAAGGCAGTAAATCACCTGGTTAGCAATAGTTGTTTATTTACAGATTTTTTGATTTGCTAACCTTTAATATTTTACCGAAGTGTTGTGTCCATGGCTAAGTACAATTTCACACACACATTTTTGGTGTCCATCATGGGGCTTGACAACGGGTTTCATTTATCAAAATCTCATTTTTCTGACAATTTTAATTCAAGCTTCGATTTTTATTTTTTGTTTCGTACAATCTCATACGACATTCTACAGACTGTCGTATCAGAATACTCTATCTTTCATATGACAGATGACAATCTGCATTATCATGCCGATTGTATTAACATTGTTGTATAAGAGCTAAAGTGTCATGTGTGGAAGAACCCACTGTCATATCATACCTGAATTGTCATATAGGAAGAGGTATATTCTTGTACAAGTTTTGAATCCAGTATTGCATTGTCGTATCAAATTTTGAGCAGTCTTTAAGATTTGGATTTTAGATTTTGACTAACAACTAACCCTAACAATTGATGCTTGCTGGTTTCTAGTCATTTTGTGATGCAGTCAAGGCTGGTGGATCCAATTAAGGACTGACCGACCTTGCAGCCAAACCAATATGTAGCGAAAATACATAGAAACAATAAAAGATCTAAGATAAAATAGAAGTCGTTATTCATCAAATAACCGATTACATGCAATGTGTCAGGCTGTAAGGCCTTCCTGGTTATGGCTAGATACATAACAAATAACATTCTACAAGATCTCATAGGATCTAAATCCTTTCTCCAACATCTAGATTCAGCTAGTCTAGGTCTACAACACACAACACTCTGGTAGGTATCCAGGTTAGATCTGAACTTGTACTCAAACTTCCAAGCAATCTTCTTGCTCCTAAGCTCGTAGGCTGCTAACCTTCCTTCCAATGATCTCATCCCCTAAACACTACCCAAGCATCCTATACATATTGATTCCCAACCACAAGTCGGCTGATGAAACAATAAACCCTTACAAACAAATAGTAAATGCTAAAACATTAGTCGACTCTCACATAGCTTGACAAAATAAATAAACTCTCAAAGATGGCCCCTAACGGTCATTAGATTTTCATAGAAGAATGCAACACACCAGATCTAGGTCCCCACACATCCAATGGTCAACCATAACACAAGGAGCGTGACCCAAATCAATGGAACCAGTCGGCCAAGTTGATCTAACAAAACAATCCAGTCGATAAGCAAGAACATCGAGCAACAAAGGAAATAACCAAGCACCAATCGACCGATTGCACCAAGCATGATTGAGAAATTATATTATTGCTAAGTGCCAGTGAACTGATGCCTTCAGTTGTCGAGCGTTCTTCAAAGATCGAGCACCCTGATAAACACTGCAACTGAGCAACCAATCTCCCAAATTGAGCAAGAACTCCACCAAATGAAGATCAAAACTAACAAGCTACCTTCAAAGACAAACCTATTTTTGGTTGACATAGGATTGCCAAGAATCCTAGGATGCTCCTGCATTAGACACCCCAGGTAAGAAAGATTTTCTCATAAGGAAATTAGAAATGCCTCAAAGGAATCATAACAGGTATGCCAAATATGTTCTTCACCCATATCTCTTCTTGTCCTTCATTCCAAGTAGTCTTTACTTCATCCACTGTCTCATGTACAAAGTCCTTTTGCTTTCCACTTTGCTTATCCTTCTGGTCGGCAACTGATAGCAACCGACTCTGACCACTATCGATCACCTCAGTGCCTCGGTAAGGTTCATCCCTTCCAGACTCCTCAACCAACTTAGTATCATCTGCACCTCTTTGTGTCACAAATGTCACCATCTGTTGTACCATCTCTGCCAACAAGACCATCTATTTCTTAATCTCAACAAACTCTTCAGAGATATCATTCTCCTTCTCCTTGAAACTAGACTTAACGGGAATAGGTTCATCAACCCTCTGCTCTTGAGGTTTGTCATAAGGAAAACACCTTGTAAATCCACATCCCTTAACCCCTATTTCTTGTAAAGGTGTCAGCTTATGCCAAGCTCCTTCATGCCTAACCACATAGGTATTAGCGCGACCATCAAACAAAACATTCTTGTCAAACTACCAAGGTCTACCGAGAAATAGATGACAAACACCCATAGGCAATATATCACACAATATCTCATCATGGTAAGATCTAATCTAAAATTTAACCAAGCATTGTTCTTCAACTCTAACATTAGAAACATCTTGTATCTAACTAATTTGATAAGGATTAGGATGTTTCCTTCTTTCCAAATTCAATTTACTAACCATTTCATTTGAAACAAAGTTCTCAGAATTGCCACCATCAACTATGACATTACATACCTTATCCTTGCACTTACATTTGGTTCTGAACAAATTTCTCCTTTGTACTAGTTCATGGACACATGTAGCTAACCTTCTAGTAATAAGTGTCTCACCTTTTTCTGCAACATTCACAATATCTTCTTCAACAGTTAGTGCCACCCTCTTCTTAGGACAATAGAAATTTCTATGTCCAACTTCACCATAGTTATAACAAGTGTCAGTGAACTCATTCTTCCACCTTACTCTCTGTCCAGCATTCTTAGTAACTTGACCACTGCTAGATCCCACATCAGACTTAGGATTCTCTATCACATTACTCTTAGCAACTGTCTCACCCATTTTACCACCTTGATTCCTATTATTATGTCTTCCTTCAAACTTCTTATTCAGCTTCTCTTCCATCTTCAATGCCATCTGATAAGTATCATTGATTATTTTCATCCACACAGTAAGTAACTCTTCCTGAATACTAGGTCTCAAACCATAGACATACCTAGAAATCTTCTCTTTATCATCTTCATAATGACCAGCCCTAATCAGGATTCTATAAAACTCCTTGGTATACTCTTGTACCAATTTATTAGTCTACTTCAAAGCTTGCATCTTCTTAAACATGTCCAATTCATAATCTACTAGAATGAATTGCTTCTTCAACTTGTCAACCATTCGGTTCCACTTAGTGATCTTTTATTTTCCTCTTCTACCTCTTTCCAATTGAACTTCTCTCCACCAGATATTTTCATGACCATTCAACTTAGTCTTTGCAAATCTAACCCTACCAGGATCTTCTATTTCTTCATACTCAAAGTACTCATTAATCTCATTGATCCAATCAATCAATTCTTCTAGCCTAAGGCTTCCAACAAATGTCGAAACTTCAATCTTAGGTCTTTTCCCAATCTTAGACATAGCTTTCAAAATTTGATTCTCCTCAGAATCTCTAGCTTCTTCTACAACTTCTTCAAAATGATCTTCCTTAGATTCATCATCACTATCCTCTTTCAAGGTAGGCTTCTTCTTTCTCAATTACTCTTGTGGGTCTTGCACTTATTTCTACAAAGCCCTAAAATCATCAAGATTGAACTCTCTAGTAGTTTCTTCTTCCTTTGAGATCTCAAGATTTCTCCTCAGAGGCATCTTCAAATCAAGTCAATGTGCCAGGCTGTAAGGCCTTCTAGGTTATGGCTAGATACAAAGAAAATAATAGTCTACAAGATCTCATAGGATCCAAATCCTTTCCCCAACATCCAAATTTAGCTAGTCTAGGTCTATAACACACAACACTCTGGTAGGCACCCAGGAAAGATCTAAACTTGTACTCAAACTTCCAAGAAATCTTCCTGCTCCTAAGCTCCTAGGCTACTAACCTTCCTTCCAATGATCTCCTCCCCTAAACACTACCCAAGCATCCTATAAATATTGATTCCCAACCACAAGTCAGCTGATGAAACAATAAACCCTTACAAACAAATATTAAATGCTAAAACATTAGTCGACTCTCACATAGCCTGACAAAATAAATAAACTCTGAAAGATGGCCCCCAATGGTCATCAGATCCGCATAGAAGAATGTAACATGCTAGATCTAGGTCCCCACATGTCCAACAGTCAACCCATAAAATGAGGAGCACGATCCAAATCAACAGAACTAGTCGGCCAAGCTGATCTAACAAAATAATCTAGTCAATAAGTAAGAACACCGAGCAACAGAGGAAATAACTGAGCACCAGTCAACCGACCACGCCAAGCATGATCGAGCAACACTGTTATCACCAAGCACCAATGAACAGATGACTTTAGTTACCGAGCATTCTTCAGAGACTGAGCACCTCGGTAAACACTGAAATCGAGCAACCAGTCTCCCAAACCGAGCAAGAACTCCACCAAATGAAGATCAAAACTAACAAGCTACCTTCAAAGACAAACCTATTTTTGGTTGACACATTATTGCCAAGAATCCTAGGATGCTCCTACATCATTTTGACAACCTAACACATTTGTGAAGGACAAGAGATGAAGTCTGAGCATTAAAAAAACTTTTCTTTAGCCTCTTCTTGTCTTGACTTTGTAGCCCATCTTTTGCAGATAACTGCATTCTCATAAAAATGTTGGTCAAAGATGCTCATTCAACAAAAATTTTGACGGGTAGTTTTGTAGGTTGCCTAATCTTCTTCAAGAAAATATTGTGTTTTCTTAAATTTCATTTCATTTTCATAGGCATCTAGCTAAATAGGTACGTGTGTCTATTGCCATTGAGGAAAATATTGAGGGGATTATGCTCTTCTCCTTCTTAGGAGAATCATAAACCTAGAAGGTATCTTACCTAGTGCCAGTTTGTGTATTGTCTCTGGATTAATTTACTTGATGTGTCTTGGATAGGGAAAAGGATAAGGTTAGGGGATCATGCTCTTCTCTTTTAGAGAATCAGAAACCCAGATCTTGTGGTCCCCAACCTCACATTTCAATTAATCCTTTAGAGGGCCTACTAATGAGGTAAAAAGCTCTCAAGAATGACCAAAGTTGGGACAAGTCTTAAGCTGAATCTTCCACCCCACTATAAAATTTGATGCTTCCTTGAGGTTAAAGCCTCATAAGACATAGCTATGTTTGTTCCTTGGACTCATTCCATGAACATGCTTTGATATTGTGTAGAGCGGAGCCGCTTAAATCTTTCTTGTGAGACTACATTTGTCAGAGTTCTCATAGGGTTAACAACCTCAATCCTACTTGTGGGACTATGGGAGACAGTTGTGAATGAATGTCTTGATTAAAAGCCTAAGCTAGTTTGCCATTGATCCACCCGTAAAGGATTTTTAGTGCTTGTTCGAGGTGAATAGTAATCACCCCAAGAAACTTGTCATATCGAACCCTCTTCAACGTTTGAACTTGGCTGATATGGGCTTCAACATCCATTGCATGTTGTTGGACCTACATATTCTAAGGAGTCCATGAGTTTGTTCCTAAGTAAATGAGCAAGTAATACATCTCTTCTCTTAGCTAGGGTAAGATAGGTGTGATTGATTTATTGAGTTAGTTCCCTCTATTTTCTATGATTATGAGCCTACTGCTATGTTAAAAAACCTAAGACAATCCAATACATAGATCTTCAAAAACCTAGACAGTGAAATTTGCAAACAACTTGGTACCAAAAACACCCAACAGTTGGAAAACTTACAAAAGTTGAAAGAAAATCTTTTCTGGTATAGACATTCATCTTGGAATTTCAATTGTTGTACAATTCTTTCTATGAATTTTAATTGTCGTATCAAAACCCCCAGAAAGTCGTATGGGAAAATACACAGTGTCGTACGATTATTTTCAAGAAACCCTAAGCAAAAATATATCTTGGAGTCATTTGTTGTAAGAGTTTCTACAATGTCGTACCAACCTTAATTATGTGTTGTACGAGCCTGGATAAAGTCGTACAAGAGTTGACCCCAAAATTGTGAGAAAATCCATGTTTTGTTAGAAATTCAACCATTTGCAGTCATCATTTAGATTCTGTTAGAAAAATCTCCTGTGTTAGGAACAGAGAAGAGTCAACAGAGAATCCAACTCATTTTTCCAAAGTGGTCCTTTTAGCTCAATTTTTCCTTCTGATTCATTGATCTGAATCTCATCTTATCTTATAGTAAAACCTTGTCAAAATAATCTCAAAATTTATCCTCAAAATGACTAAGTGTTGTGAGCTCGTGTTCATCATCTTTTGGGCACCTACCCATACACCCAGGGCATAGTATCCTACACTCACGTCCAATCAATCTTTTTATCAATCAATCAATTTGATCTTGACAAGGTTACATCATCCAATTTTTCTTGAATTAGATCATCAGTCAGTTGTCTTATCTTTCTCTTTTGATTCACCCAAGGTTAATGGTGGAAACTGTACACACTCAAGTGGTTCACTTCTCTAAGTCATTACATCCAAGGGAATCCATGAAGAGGAAACCTTAGAAGGTGACCTAGAGCTCTCTATGCATGGAGTTGCAAGATTATTTTAAGTTTCCTCTTAGCTAGAGCTATTAAGCTAATGACCTTGCTAGTCAACCACACAATGAGAGATTCACATGAAGACAAGGGCAAGAATGCCAATATCCCCAAGAATCACTATGAAATGAAAATGCAAACTAGATTAAGATGAATATGAAAGCTAGAAATGAGAGATGCAAGCTAAGCTATGGAAATGAAAGTACAAGCTATGCTATGAAAAGGAAAGTACAAGTATTACCAAGCCTTCCTAGTTAAACTAGATGAGTTACTCTAAAGCTTGAAAGGAAATCTACACTATGAAAGCATAAACATGAAGCTACTATGCACGAATGAAACTAAGAATGGAATGTAGATGCAAAAGCCAAGAATGCTCCAAATCTTCAAAAGCTCCAAAGTGACCTAGATAACTTGCAGCATAACATTAGCATAAAAAGATTGATATGCAAATGAGGAAGAGAGCTCTTCTTTTAAAGGAATTGAAAAGGAATGGACCATGGAGATTAAGAGGCAAAAGATTTAATCGAGGGTAGGGCATAAAAGAGGAGCAATCCATGTGCACAAATATCCTCCAATGAGAAAATAAGAGTTGACTTTTGTGTCCATATGAGACAAAAAATGTTTTTCTCTTTTTATAAAATAAGAATAATGCTTTATTTGTGCAACTTAGGATAAGAGGAAAAGGTGGGAGCTTTTTATTTAATAAAAGGGGAGGAAATATTCATTTTAAATAAATAAAGACTTAGGATAAAATGGTCAGCCCAAGGCAAATAATAAAAAATGATAGAATTAGGATTTGATCAAGGAAATTGATATAAATTTGAAAGTATTGATTCAGGGATTTGATAAATTGCTGAATGGGGGCCCAAAGTCTAGGCGACCATTTTAGGGTGCATACATTTGCCCCTCTTTGACTAATGTGAGATCGATTTGGGATCACAAAACAATCCAGACGTGTGATCATTTTGGGAACATGCCAAGACAAAAATAAACCAGCTAAAAGACAAGACCGACACCATTGCTATTAAGTGATAATCAAGTCTCAAAATAAGAGATAAGAATCAAAAGACAAGATCAACACCATTGCTATTAAGTGATAATCAAGTCTCAAAATAAGAACCTTAGGCTGAACTGAATGACAAAGCTGAATCAAAGATTAAAGCTGATAGGTACTGCCCCCTCGGAATCAAAATTGAAATCAGGTAGAGGAGAAACAATAAATAGATAAACTTGATCAAAGCACTAGAAATCACAATCGAAGGTGAAACATGATAGGATAACCATCAAGCAATGAAGATATGCCCTAGTTTTACTTGGTTTGACTGGAAAAGATATAGGATAGAAATGAAGTCAAACCTTAGAGAGACGAAGTGAATGAAAATGAATGAAAGACTAGAAGTTTGAAAGAGATGGGGATGAAGAAATGAAGGTGCCCCAACAAAGATCGAAGGATCAGGCCTCAAATGGTCAGCCAACTACGCAGAAGAGGGGAAAATTTTGAAATGCAATTTTGACTATCAAGATGAACTTAGATTTCAATTTCAAGTCCAAAAATGGATCCAGGACGTCGAAATTAGCTAGGGGTGCAATTTTCACGTAATTTCGAGATGTTTTGAAAATTAGGTCAAAAAGTCAAAATGCTATATAAAGGGGTGAAAATGATGTGATATGAAAGACAAGATGCAAAATATATGATCGAGAAAAGGAAAGGTGAGTGCAGTTGACCAACAAGTCCATGAAAGATAAAAGGAGAGCTCTCTCCACATGCCAGGTGCAAAAACTAATCTAACATGAACCTAAAAATGCAAGCTACTATGAAAAGTGGTTGACTTGCAAGGTCACAACATCAATAGACATCTAATAATCATCATCGAGCTTTATTGGTAGCATCACAAGATCATACAATACACACTAGTATGACTATGGGTATATGAATATGATCTATATCAGATGAAATGTGGGAATCCCACCTAGGCACCAAAGACATGTAGGTCAAGATGACTAGTGCAGTGAGATTACCTAAGTTTACTATAGCGAGATTATGCTTGCATCGAGACACAAGGAAAGTCAAGATGACTATAAGCATGCACTCACATAAACAGTCAAGGATAATACCTTGTAGATCCTAGGTGTCAAGTGGATCAAGCATAAATGCTAATGACAATTAGGACCAACAAAATATACCCACAAGAAGAAAAAGCAATAAGACATGTCCTCATGCCCTCGTGAATGTCAACTAATGCTTGGTTGGACTCATCCTTTTCTAAACACCTAAGAAGTGTCCCATCTAAACCCCTCCTATATAGATCACCAGAGATAAGGGTATGGCAAGAGGCATTTCAAATTAGGTTTCTTCTTTTGGAATGATTGAAGGTTTCTGGAATAGTACCATCACAAAGATATGAATAAATGGCACCATAGTGGGATGACTCATGGCTAACCAAGGTACAAATGACATGGCTTTCTGAGGAGTCAAAAATAGGGTAACATAGCTCTTCCACTAGGAATTCAAATCTGGACTCATGTTGTTCTAGCTGAAGAAGTGAAGCTAATGTAGCCATAGCCTCAACTACCTTATTCTCTGCTCTAGGGATTTGTTGAAATGTAACAAAGGTAAAGTATCAACACAATGAATCAACCATCTTCTTATAGGGTATCAGTTTGTCATCCTTTGTTTGATATTCTTCATTAACTTGGTTGATAATCAATTGCGAATCCCCATAAATGTGTAGCTCTATAATTCCCCATTCTATGGCCATTTTCAATCCATTTGTCAAGGCCTCATATTCAACAATGTTGTTTGTGCATGGGAACAATAACTTATAGGACTTAGGAATAGTATATCCATGAGGAGAGATAAAAAATACTCTAGCGCCTGAACCATTTTGCATGAAAGAGCCATCAAAGAACATCTTCCATGTTCATGTAGTTATATACATGATATGCTCGTCTGGAAATTCAACTTGAATGGGTATACTGTCTTGAATGGGAAAATCAGCCAGTTGATTAGCGATAGCTTGCCCTTTTATAGCCTTACACTCAACATACTCTATGTCAAATTCTGAAAGAATCATCATCCATTTAGCAAGTCTACCCATGAGAGCAGCCTTATTGAGAAAGTATTTTAGAGGATCAATTTTTGCAATGAGGTGTATTGTATGTGCAAGCATGTAATGTCGCAACTTTTGGGAAGCAAACACCACTGCTAGGCAAGATTTTTCAATACTAGTGTAGTTGACCTCATATGAAACAAGTGTTTGGCTAATGTAATATATGGCTCTTTCTTTTCTAGTATCATCAAGTTGAGCCAATAATGCCCCTAGGGAAGATTCTGTTGCTGAGACATATAATATAAGTGGTTTTCTTGGGATAGGAGGCATTAAGATTGGAGGATTAGCCAGGTACTGTTTGATTTGATCCATGCTTTGCTGACATTCCTCATTCCAGAAACATTTAACCCCTTTATGAAAAGTCTTATTAAAGGGTTGAGCTCTATCAGCCAGTTGTGAAATAAACCTCCTTATAGATTGAAGGCATCCTTGAAGACTCCTCATTTGATTGTTGTTTGTGGGAGGTGGCATATCCATTATTGCTTGAACTTTTTCTGGGTCCACTTCTATTCCTTTAGCTAAAATGATAAATCCTAAGAGTTTGCCAAAGGTAACTCCAAATGCACACTTTTTGGGATTTAATCTGAGTTGAAATTATTCCATACGATCTAGAATTACTTCCAAATCGGCAAGGTGTGTATCCCTTGTCTTGGATTTTTCCAAGGTGTCATCCACATAGTCTTCCATGTTCTTATGTATCATGTCATGGAAAATAGTAGTCATAGCTCTTTGATATGTAGCTCTGACATTTTTTAATCCAAATGGCATGATGTTCCAGCAATAGGTTCCCCATGCACAAGTGAATGCAGTTTTCTCTTGGTCTTCAGGAGCTATTTTGATTTGATTATACCCAGAAAAACCATCCATCAAAGAATAGATCTCATAGCCCGCAGTCATGTCCACTATCATATCTATGTTTGGAAGTGGAAAATCATCCTTTGGGCATGATTTATTAAGATATCTAAAGTCTGTGCAAACATGAATGGACTTGTCATGTTTTGAAATTGGTACAATATTGGATATCCATTTGGCATAATCAATGGCTCTTATGAATCTTGCATTGAGGAGTTTTTCTAATTCAGCCTTGACAAGGAGAGCTATGTGAGGATGCATTTTCCTCAATTTCTATTTTAATGGTTTTATTCCTAGAGCTATAGACAAATGATGCATAATGAGACTAGTGTCCAATCCTGGCATGTCTGAGTAGTTCTAAGCAAAATTGATTTTCTTTCTTTGTAGGAATTTGGTATATGCCTCTTTTTCTTGTGTGGATAAAGACTGAGCCAAATGTACAATTTGTGGAGCCTTTGGTGTATTCAAATTACCTAGCTGTGTAGGCTCAATAAGCACTGATGACCTATCTTGAAAATAACTGGGAAGATGATCAAGTACCCCATCCTTAGGTGCCTCAGGGAGGTTTTCACCTTCGGATACATCTTTTATTTTTACTTTTTTTGGTTTTGACACCACCACATAGTGGTTTTCACCATTAGAACTCCTATTTTTTGTTTCTTTTCTTTTTATTTTTTGACTGAGGTACTTGATATCCGGCTCTGTCATACTTGTAGTTGGTTCGCTAGTGGAAGAGGCTACAGGTTCAAGGGCATTTAGGTAGCATGCTATCTCATAGTCATTTTGAAAAGTTAGGAGCTGAGGCTCTTGATAGCGCTGAGACCAATCAATTAAGTGTGGATTGGAAAGAGGTAGGTCAATGGCTAGTTCAATATTGTGTATGTGAATGACATCATCTCTGATGATTGTAGAGTTAGGATCCATCAAGTATCCCCCTAAGGTACCCAAATCGGGACTTATCCTTCTAAGCAAAGCATTGTCCACTAAAGCGACTCGTGGATTCCAATATTCTAGTCCTACACTAGACTTATTAGCTACCTCAAGTTGGGAACTATATGTATGGACAACATCAATGTCCATGTCAACTATAGAACAATAAGAAAGAGTCTCCCACTCATACTCATGTGAGTCTGTATCTGAATCCCGACTAGGATGCTTTCACCAACCATATTTTATAGACTTTGAGGTAGAAGCGTTGATGTCACCAAGAGTAACACCCTCTTGAATGCCATTTGTGTATAGAATAGAATCCTCAACATGATCTTCAATAGTGGATTGTTCTCATTCTATTTCTGAAACTGTTGGATTATGAACTAAATCTCCCCAAAGGAGATTGGTGGAAGGGACCCAATCTTCACACCTATCTTGTTGATTTTGCAAATTGGGTGTGTATTCATCATCACTATCCATCACAACTAGGATAGGGGCAACTTTCTTGTTCTGACTTTCAAAACCTAGGCCAGTTGTTGTCTTAGATCTGCATCCAAAAAGAGCATCATTGAGCGGTTCAGCCTTAGCATCTAGTTTATGACTGAGAGGACCATGACCTGGGTAACCCATATTTTTGACCAAAGTATATCCTCTCCCATAAGTCTTAGGAGATGGAGAAAATTTTTCATTGTGCTTGTATTTTTCCTCTTTGTAAATCCAGTCTCTAACATCTACTTCCTCTTTTTCATCCTTAATGGGTATTGAAGACTCTACAAATGTATCAAATAGAGTCATTGCTGAGGATGAGGGATGCATCTCCTGTGAAGGTTTACCATAGGACCTAGGTGAGACTGGTAGCTTTGTGAAGGAGTCAATGTGATAACCACCCATACCAAGGTTTGTGGTTTTGAACTTATTCTGACATTGTGCCAAAGTTGCATCAAAATTTTCTACTTCCTGATTAAGAGGAACATGGGTCCCTACTGAAATTGTATTAATAGATAATGTGCTATCCCTGGGTATACAAACCTCTACTCCATTATAGGGGAACTTGACACATTGGTGGTAGGTGGATGACACCACTTGCATGTCATGGATCTACGGTCTACCAAGTAAAATATTATAGGCTAAAGGACCAGCGTCAACAATTTGGAATAAGATGTCCTTTTCAATGGGGCCAATCCTGATAGGAAGGATGACCAAGCCTTTGGAGCTTCTCTCTACCTCATCATAGGCTTTGATGGTTATTTTCTTGTGAGTATCAATAACTTGCTCTAAGTAACCCAGTATTTTCAATGAACTCAAGGAGCAAATATTGAGCCCGACACCCCCATCAATCAACACATGCCTTACACAGGTCTTGTGAATCATGACTTCAATGTGGAGGGTAAGATTATGCAGATGGCTCAAGTCTTTGTCATCTTCTTCTGAGAATGTGAGGTAATGTGGGCTGGCAAGGTGATTTACCATGTTTTGGAATTGATCAATGTCTATATTGTTAGGGACATTAGTTGTACACAAAGCATCTTCAAGGACACATTTATGTCTTGGAGACAACTCTAGGAGCTCAAAAATTGAGATTTGAGCTGGTGTTCTTTGTAACTTATCAACAAGATTGTAGCTCATTTCTGGATTGATGGTTGACTTGGTGGTGACATTCTTGGATGTCACTTGCTTTGGTTTTCTAGACTGGTTGGAGTTAGGACCTCTAATGACCATAGGACCTTGACTTCTGGTGACGACATTGAGAGCTTTGGATGACCTTTGGGAGTGAGGACCTCTAAGAACCACCATAGGTCCTTCATCAAACATAGAAGGAGAGCCCACATCATGACTATAAGAATCTTTGTCTTGCATCATGTTGACATTTTCATCTACAACTTCAATCATATTGATAACATTCTCTGCAGATGTATAGGTGTAGTTGATTGCAGCTTTGCCATCTTTGGGTTTAGAGGTTTCCCCCTTATCATATTTGGGTAAAGGTTCCTTAAATGCTTTGTGATCTACATTGGTTTTCAATCCATCAATATGAAGTTTACCATTTTCAATAAGATCTTGAATGAGATGTTTAAGTTTCCAGCAGTGCTCTATGTCATGTCCAATGCCATTGTGAAATATGCAGTAAGCTTTTTCATTCCACCAATATGGCTTAATGTTAGGTATGTGAAACTTTGTTGGATCTTGTGGTTGTGCAAGATTGTTATCAATAAGCATTTTGAAAACATCCTCATAAGAGTCCCCAAGCTTAGAGAATTGTTTCTTTTCCTTTGTAGGTCTTTCTTGATATCTTTGTTTATGCTCTTGTTGGTTAGAGGATGTGTTAAGCTTCATAGCTTGAATTGCACTAGATAAATGAAGGACACCTTGATCCTTTGGTTGGTTAGAGTCAACAACTCTGTCATTGACTACTTGCTTATTTTTATTCCAGTGCGAGTTCTTGCTTTTGTCCTTATGAGAGTTGTTATTATTTTGACTATTGTTGTTATTATGTTGTTTAGTCAAAATACCTTGCTCTTTTAAGACATCCTCTATTCTACATGCGATTTCGACCATGGTGTCAAATGAATCAAAGACCATCTTTCGAACCTCATACCGCATCTCAAGTACTAAATTGCTCATAATGATATCAATTCTCTCATGTTTAGGAATTGTCCTAGAATATCGAGAGCATAATCATCTCCACTTTTGTAAAAATGTAACAAAAGATTCCCCTTGATTCTATTTCAAATTACACAAATCGAGCATGGTGACTAATCTTGATAAGTTGTACACAAAATGTTGCAAAAATCTATGGACTAGTTCTTTAAAAGTTTTGACGGGAGGGGTTATGTTGGTAAACCACTCCATAGCCTAACCTTTTAGACTCCTTGGGAATAATCTCATCAGATAGGAATCTTCATGGTGAAATTCAAAACTCATGGTATAAAACTGACACACATGATCATGTGGGTCACCATTACCGTCATATTTCTCATATTGGGGAAATTCAATTTTCCTAGGAAAATCCATCATGCTCACACTCCTATCAAAAGGATTAGGACAAATAGAATCAAGGTTGAAGGAACTCTTAGGAGCCATCATTTTCTCCATCATCTTCTTGATTTTCTTAATCTCTTCCTCTTGTGAGGGGCTCTATTTCTTTATTTTCTTATCCACATCAAAGTTATAAGGGACCCTCGCACCCTTGTTGATCAAGCTCTCTAGGAACTTATTTTTATTTTGCTCAACATATTTCTCCACATATTGTTGGAAAAGTGGTTCTTGTTGTACTCTCATAAAGTCTTGAGCTTCATAATTTTCACTACTTCCTCCATGTTGAGAGCCATGATGAGCTCATTGGGAGGGTTGTCTTGAGTTCCTAGGAGGTGTCAGTCTCCTATAGTGAGCATGTTGTAAAGTCCTTCCTCTAGGACTAGGAGATCTTGATGGTGACCTTGAATATTTTCTACCTTGTGGGGTGCCCAAAGGAGTAGATGGTGGGGAGTTGGCCCCACTATTGGTACCCCTATTGTTGAATTGTGCATTATGTTGTTGGGCTAGGAGCCTATCTTGTTCTTCTTGTGTGGCCCTTCTCTGTATATCCAACAAGGCTCGTTGTTCCTCCTCTAGGAGCCTAAATTTTTCTTCTTTTGCAGCTTGTTCATTCAAGAATTCTTGTTTTTCTCGCTCAATACTTTTTAGCCTCTCACTTGTATATCTTGAATTTGTTTTTAATGGAGAGCTTGGCCTTGAACGTTTGAACAAGTTAGCTGCATTCACATGAGCATCACAAGATTGGTTGTTTTGGTCTTCATGTTGTGACCTTGCATCTTGGTGAGCTTGTGCATAGTGTCTCTTGGTTCATTGATGAGCATCCAGATACCTTGAGTTAATAGGAGGTGACTCAAGTTGATTGTCATCATTGAATGACATGTTACCTCTATGTCTCTGAAAAATGTCATCAAGAGTTTGATCTATTGTTTCTCTTTGTCTCCTAGTCAAAGTGTAGCTCATGTCCATATTTGATTGAGAGGATGGTACACAAGTACTCAACTCACTAAGGCTACTCTTAGGCTCAAACCAAACTTCTAAAGCACTCCTAGGAGATTGATCAAAGGTGGGTTCCTTCCCCTTTCGACTTTGATGAGTTTGGACTAAAGGTAATTGTTCAAAAACTACTTGAGGTTGTTTTCCTTGACCCACTTGGTATCTTGTTGTAATCGACATGAAAGAAAAGACCCTTAGTGAAAAGATAACCTTATGAATCGCTAATTGTCAAACTAGGATAATGAAAATATTCAATTATCCAAAAAGAGATATGGTAAGATAGAAAGCTGACAAAAGGTATAAATCAACACTGCCACAGTGGTGCATAACAAAAGGATTCTAGTTTCCTAGCACATATGGATCAGGAGGATGATTTAACCAAAATATATTGAAATTGAATTTATATGAAAGTGGATTTGGACAAAAGAGTACTCAAACTCTCATAATGTGCAATCAAAGAATCTAAAGGTGAACCTTGTCAATAAGAATGATTCCTAGCTTACTAATGACAAGCAAAATCTTTGGTGAAGTCAAAGGCTACTAACTCAAGATGTCTAGAGCCAAAAACCTGAGGTACAAACAAGCTTTCAGTTGCAGGGTATGAAACTTACTAAAATTTGGTCAACTAAGAGAAGACTGAAAATTGCATGAATTAGGCAGACAACAAAAAGATTCTGGGCGACAGTTAAGCAGGGCGATAGTTTCAGGCCAGGCGATACTTCACGTTAAGCAGGGTGATACTTTCCAGGCAGCCCGAGCGATACTTTCCAGGCAAGTGGGGTGATAGTCTGTCAGGGGTGAACTATCATGTGATATTTTCCAGGATAGAGGGTGATACTGTTCTAGTGTCGCGTGATTCTTGACCAGTGAGTGTCAAAATCTCAAATTTTAAGGCAATTTGGTCCAAATTTTAGTTTGAGGGTTGATTTTTTCGATCTCAATCATAGTGACAATAGTAAATTGATAGGTTTGCAAACAGTAGGTGATCAAAAATGTCATAAAACACTTGAAAGAAGGGCAAAAGAAACCTTGCCAAGACAAGCACTTGTGATATCAAAATTAAAAAACTTCTATGAGCACTACCGAGATGTTGAATATGCAAGAATATTTACATGGGTATATCACAATGAAAACACTTCAAGCACTTTTTAGCCTAAAAAGACAATGGCTCAATACTTAACAACTTGGCCCACACTTGATGCTCCATTGCCTCACACAAAGTGGTTGCCCACAATAGATATTGGCTTTGTCGTGGAAGTGTCAATGACACAACCAAAGGAACACAAATGGTGAGTAATCTTGGGGTGATCCGGGTTATTCCACTTGGATCAATCCTTGCACCAATAAGTTAAGTGGAAAAATAGGGTGGCCTCTATCTATAGTTCTTAGTAAGGGCTTCTATTCATAGTACCCCTCTTGCTCCCCAAAGGGACTCCTTACCTTGCGGCAAGTAACGGACCTTGCAGCCTCAAGAGTACCTTAAGCATTCTTTCTCAATAATTTCCCCATGGTCACAATCCCACAAGTACTCACATCAAGCAAAGATAAGCACTACGTCTACCAAGATTTTGTGTCCTCGATAGCCTTGAGTTTATAGTGGGTCAGAATAGTCGGCAAAAGGCTTGTCCCCACTTGGGTCATTCCTCTTGATTGCTCAAGAGTAGGCCTACTAAAGGATTCTAAAGATCTAAACAAAAAGTGGATCAAGTTATGAGGTTCAAGGTTTTTGTTTCACCACAAGGGTGAAGAGCATACTCCCCTATCTCAAAGTTTTCTCCTAAACACACCGAGCAAATGTTCAATTACCCTCTTGCTTTTAAAATCCAAAGATGGGTCAAGATTTTTTGGTTCACCACAAGGGTGAAGCGCATACTTCTCCTACCACCCAAGAATTCCTACAATAAGATATTATGTTCCTATGAAATGAAAAAACTAATAATTGCCACACTTGAAATGAAATAAACAACAAGCACTTTTTATTTTGTTTTTATGCTTTTGGGCAGCCCTACAAAAGCTGTTAGTAGCCCTTGTGCATTTGAAGCTTTGACATGCATTCTTTTAAGAAAATAATCAAGCAATGAGAGCACCTACAAGCACAACTTGTTAGCCCCACAAGGTTAGCAAAATCCAAATCCAAATGAAATCTACAAATTAAAGCTATCTAACCACAACAAACTAAACCAACAAGATAACTAGATCCAAATTTGGCAAAAAAGAACCAAGAAATAAATCACTGTCAGGTACAAGTGATAGTACAGTCACCAAAAATATCACGTGACACTTTACAGTATACCAGGGCGATAATATATTTCTAGGTGATACTTCGCTTTACTGCAAGCGACAAAATATCTCAAACAGGGTGACAGAATGTCTCAAGCGGGGTGAAACTTTTAACTGGTAAAGTATCGCGTGACCACAGGAAAACTATCGCATGATACTGGAAATTATCGTGCGATAATCTAAGACTGAAAAACCCGAGAGCCAAAAATGAAGCTAAACATTGATGAAAAATTTGACGGAAATGCAAAAATTTAAGGACAAAATAATAATGCTCTGCCCCATGGTGGGTGCCAAAAATGTACACACTCAAGTGGTGCACTTCTCTAAGTCATTACATCCAAGGGAATCCATGAAGAGGAAACCTTAGAAAGCGACCTAGAGCTCTCTATGCATGGAGTTGCAAGATTATTTGAAGTTTGCTCTTAGCTAGAGCTATTAAGCTAATGACCTTGCTAGTCAACCACACAATGAGAGATTCAAATGAAGACAAGGGCAAGAATGCCAATATCCCCAAGAATCACTATGAAATGAAAATGCAAACTAGATTAAGATGAATATGCAAGCTAGAAATGAGAGATGCAAGCTAAGCTATGGAAATGAAAGTACAAGCTATGCTATGAAAAGGAAAGTACAAGTATTACCAAGCCTTCCTAGTTAAACTAGATGAGTTACTCTAAAACTTGAAAGGAAATCTACACTATGAAAGCATAAACATGAAGCTACTATGCATGAATGAAACTGAGAATGGAATGTAGAAGCAAAAGCCAAGAATGCTCCAAATCTTCAAAAGCTCCAAAGTGACCTAAAAAACCTGCAGCATAACATTAGCATAAAAATATTGATATGCAAATGAGGAAGAGAGCTCTTCTTTTAAAGGAATTGAAAAGGAATGGACCATGGAGATTAAGAGGCAAAAGATTTAATCAAGGGTGGGGCATAAAAGAGGAGCAATCCATGTGCACAAATATCCTCCAATGAGAAAATAAGAGTTGACTTTTGTGTCCATATGAGACAAAAAGTGTTTTTTTCTTTTTATAAAATAAGAATAATGCTTTATTTGTGCAACTTAGGATAAGAGGAAAAGGTGGGAGCTTTTTATTTAATAAAAGGGGAGGAAATGTTCCTTTTAAATAAATAAAGACTTAGGATAAAATGGTTAGCCCAAGGAAAATAATAAAAAATGATAGAATTAGGATTTGATCAAGGAAATTGATATAAATTTGAAAGTATTGATTCAGGGATTTGATAAATTGCTGAATGGGGGCCCAAAGTCTAGGTGACCATTTTAGGGTGCATACAGAAACTATAGCTTCCTTACATAGAAAATAGAGAGAAGAACACAAAATCTCTCCATCATCTTCTATTTTGGCTCAGACATTTCATCAGCCTTACGATACAAATCTGTACGAAGAAGATGCCCTTGGCAATTTGTGCTTGAAAGGTGGTTACATAACCCCTCTAGTATCAACACCAGATTCAAACAAAAGTGCCACTATGTCTCAAGGAGGATCAAACCAAGGCTCCCAGGGTTACCAATCTAAACATGGTGGGGACCAAGAACCCACACCCTTCAAAATTGCCCAATATTAGAATGATGATATCTTCAAGAAAATGATGAAACACTTCTTGCATGAAGATAAAGAGGCATATTTCCTTGAATTATCCCAACAAGGGGCCAAACTTCCTCCAAGCTTTAACATTGACAATATCGTCACACATGAGGAAGAAACACCCATCACCGCTATGATGAAACAAATGCATGCAATGCAAGTTAAGTTAAACCAACTGGAAAAGGAGAAAGAACCTAAATAATTCTCCATGGATGCACTATGTCCTTTTCCATTCGATTGTAGCTTGCATATGCCACCATTCCCTAAAGGGGTAGAACTCCTAAAATATGACAAATATGATGGGAATTCCAATCCTGAAGATCATGTCAAAGAGTTCTACACCTTATCCATGGAATTCATGCATGAACCTACATTCTTAATGCGTCTCTTCCCACAATCTCTAGGAGGAAAAACCATCAATTGGTTCTCTAAGATACCCCCATAATCAAAAATTTTGAGGAGTTAATCAAATTGTTCTATCAGCAGTACTCCTACAATATCCAACACCTGGTCACCATGCTTGACATCTGCAATCTAAAACAAAACTCAGGAGAACCCTTCTTGACCTTCCTCAAATGTTGGAGGAAGAAGTTTTCATTCTATGCTCGACCAATATCGGAAAATGAAAAGCTAGAAATATTTATCAATAATCTGATTCCGAAAATCAATTATCATTTGCAAATGCAAAATCATACATCCTTTAATAAAATGTTAGAAAATGCCATCAAGATCAAAAATTTTCTTGTTCGAAAGGGAGACATATCGATTCATAAGGAAAACAAGTATGATTCAGGATCTAGTTCCAACAAAGATAAGGGCAAAATCTAGAACAAGAATAAAAACTTTATCATAGACAGTGTTGTTGATCATATCAGTGCTCCATCTAAAGCACCTACATTTAATCTCACCATTGGCACCCAATCCATAAAAGCTTTAGAGATGAGATTGTAATCACCTAAAAATGGACAAATACAATTTAACGATAATTTAAAGAAAATCAAGTGAAATCAAACCAAATCAAGGAAATAATTGAATCAATTGAATCACAATGCACAATTAGCCAATCAAAATTAAAATTAAGTCTTAATTCAATATCAATCAAAATTGAGAGCATTTTAATCAAGTGCAATCAAATCAAAATACAATTAATTCAATTAATTGTATAGTCTTGGATTAAATTAAATTCAACCCATTCAAGGGGTACATGGCTAAAATAAATCAATTAAATCAATTAATAAAAATCAATTACTCTCAACAAACCAAAAGGAGAGGAAAATCAAACAACCAATGAAATTTGAGGAAAGGTATTCACATGGATCAAGCCAAATTGAATCTCATCCACTCAAAGTGAAAAGGAATCTCAACCATCCATCTTGTCTACTTGTCCCAAGCTTTGAGGACACAAACTTTGCTTTGTCTTCAAAGGGTGGAACCAAAGACTTAACCCCAACTCAATCATGATTAAGCACAACTACACCCCCTACCATTGGAAAATCTATAAAAGGAAGGCCAAAATCCTTCATAATTCATCAACCAACTATATGAGAATTGCATCAAACCTCTTGCAATTTGAATTTATAAAAGCATTTAAGAGCTTTTTTAGCATTTATCTTGATAATTGTTAGCTTTATCATTATTTTATCTTTATCATTCTTATACTAGGACTGTCATTAATGAGAGCTTGTTGAGAGCTCACTCATTAACATCTTAGTTAGAGAGCCATAGGATGCTCAATTAGTCATTGATTTTGTTAAATAGTTTCTCAATTGTGGTTGTATTTAGTTATTATTTCAATTATTGTTGATGATTAACCCTAATTCTATGAAGATACATTTATTTGTATACAAAATGGCACCCACCATGGGGCAGTAAGCCTCATGTTATTATTTTTATCGTTTGGATCATCTTTTGTATGCTTGTATCTGCTATTTTCTATGAAATTTTTGCAGGGAATAGGTTAAATCATGCCTACAACCAATTCAGTCATGCTTGTAATCATTTGGATGATGCCTACCAGATCTGTATCACTGCTTATTCGCTGAATGTTTACGCTTGGTTAACACTTTCTATTCTGTCTTACATTCTTTGCTGTCACCTGTGATTGAATAAATCACGCCTACATGATAAAGTTGTATTGCCTTTGCATAAAGAAGTCATGCCTGTGAGTGAAGAAGTGTCATCTGTGATCAAGTTTTGCGAAGCATTTTAGATGACGAGTCATGCCTAGTATCATTCTCTTACGCTTGCTATTCTTAAAGTGTTGTTGTGACTTAATTAGTTTACGCTTCTAAAAATATTGTTTGCACTTATCAGTAAATTGTTTATGCCTGTTAAAGTTTTTGTGTTGCCTGGTGTACTTGTTAGTGTCACTTGCTAATAGTTAACTTACGCCTGTAAATAATTTGATGTTGCCTATTTGCTGGACAATGTCACTTTCAATTTTCTATCTTAATTTGCTTGCAGATTGATTAATTCTATTATCTAACTCTTTGTTTGTATGTTTTGACTGTAAATGAATAGGCATCCAAAAGTGTAGAAGCTAGAAACTAGGTTCAGCAAAGAAGGGAAGGCACTAACTAAGAAGATCAAGAAGGAAAACAAAGCACATATCAAAGCTATTCTTGAGTTAATACAAGAGGAGGAAAATTAGGTATATCAAAAATACCTTGCTGTAATTGAAGCTTATAAACAGAAATTTGTCTCCCTTAATTGGATCTTTAGTCCTTAGTTCAAATTTTTGTTTGAAAATTTGCAATTGAAGCACTTAAAATTCATTACATAAATCTTTGCTTTGTCAAGTTCAATTTTGGTTTCCCCTCATTGTGATTGTTAGTGTTGACTAACTTGCTAGAGGACGAACACAATTGGAAGGAGCTATTGCCAAGGTGAGTTGAAAACAGTGAAATTCCTTAAAAATGCCCCTAACTTTGGTTAGCTACAAGAAAAAGGTATTTCTCTATTCAATCTTGCATTTGATTAAATTGCAGCATTCATTTTGATATAAGCTTGAGATAAAATAGGAAATGAATTTCACACTTCAATTTTAAGAATCTCTTTGTCAAGAGATTGGGAAAGAACAAATGTGTGTTTAAGTGTGTGGAACAAAGAAAGACAATAGGGATATGCTCTTCACTCTTTGAGTGAACCAAACTCCCAAACTTGTCAGCCTAAGTTCATTTCTTTTTTTTCATATATATGCTAGAGCAATAGTGGGCTCACCTCCCAAGTTTTCCTTAATGAGGCCAATGAGAGGGACAACCCAAAGTGGGATACACTCATTTTTTCCATGGGAATCCAACCCACTCTAAAATGAAACACATGTATCCTTAATGGGGTACATGACAAATGGATTTTAATTTTTCAACCTTCCTCTAGTAGTCCTCACGGATTGCGCAAAATCGTACTTCGGTGCGTGTGGGAAGCCTCCTTGGAGGATGAGAGATTGAAGTCTATTTGAATGGAATATATACTAAAACCTTGATAAAGTAGCAAAGACCACCTTCTAGAGCCATGTTTACGAACCAAATCTTGTGCTAGGTAGGTGCTTGAAGTGTTTTCTTGTGAAAAACCCATGACAATGTTCTAAAAATCAAACATTTTGTGTTTAAGTGGGTAAAAGAGACAAGTGAATATGTGGTTGTTGTGTTTGAAATACATAAACAAGTGAGAGATATCCATTGAAAAGCATCTTATATTTTTAAATCTCCTCAATAATAAAATCAGCAACTCTCATATCAAGGATAAATTCCAAAAATGAACCCTTGTTGGATGTCAGTTTCCATGCGGTCACAAACATATAGGGGATCATTACCAGGTGATAGCACTATATTTGCAAACCCAAGGCAAGAAGTGGAGTACCAAAGTGTGTTCAAAGATCCTAACCAAGAAGAAATTTTCACAAACCTATTTGAACCAAGAATTGAAGAGATGGGTGATATAAATTCAGCCTATCACAATATCAATAATGCCAACTATAACCCTAAGGAGACACTTGAGGAAAGGGTTGAGAAAGTTGCCCAAGATAATGATTTCCTAGAGGTGATGGAAAAATTAATAGACAAAGATAGGGAGAACTTCTTCCTAAGCCTAGCACAAAAGGGGGTAAAGCTACTCTACGACTTTGACATTGATCAACTTAGGAAAGACCAACACCGAGATGATCCTATGAACATCATGACTAGGTAGATTAAGGCCTTTCAAGAACAAATAGATACCATGAAGAAGGCAGCTGAACCTAAGGCCTTTTCCATAGAAGCTTTGTGTCCTTTTCCTTTCGACAAAAGCTTAGCAATGGTATCTTTTCCTTTTAATACTATCTTTCCTAAATACGATAAATACACGGGTAAAATAGACCCACAAGACCATTTAAGGGAATTTTGTGCCCTAAGCATAGAGTTCATGCACAATGACACTTATCTAATGAGACTCTTTCCTAGAAGCTTAGGAGGTCCAGCAATGGAGTGGTTTTCAAAACTAACTCCCGGAATAAAGTCTTTTGAGGAGTTAGCCTCCAAGTTCATAACCCATTACTCTTACAACATTGAGCATGAGATCACTATGCTCAAGTTATGCGATACCAAACAAAAAGATGGGGAGTCCTTTTTAGGATTCCTACAAAGGTGGAGGACCATTTTTGCAAGGCACCCATGAAGTATCCCGGAGAAAGAGAAGATGGAGATCTTCACCAATAACTTGACCACTGAAATGAACTATCGATTACAACTTCAATGTCCTCCAACATTTGAAAAACTTATAGAAAATGGAGTTAAGATTGAATATTTTTTGGTCAAAAGAGGTGAGATTAAATTATTTAAAGACAATATATCCAACAATAACAATAACATCAACAATAACAATAATTATGTTCCTAAATATTTTAATCAAGGGTCCAACAATCACAATGATAAATCGAAATCATGGAACAAAAGTAACAATAAAAATCTTGTGAATGATGGGGTTGTGGAGTCACACAACTTGAAGTCTACCCCTTTTATTCTACCCTATGGAGCGAATTCTTCAAACAATGTTAACTAAGCAAATAAAGCTCCACATAATCCCAATAATTATAACATCAACAATTCTAACACTTCCAACAATAAGACTTGGGATAAGTCAAAATCAAACTCCAGCTATAATAAAATGAAATTCACTCCCTTGGGTGAACCTTTGGAGAATGTACTAAGAACCTTGTTGGCCAATCAAGTTATCATGTTACCCAACATATCAAATTATGAACCTGAAGTCAAACTTCATTGGTGGAATGCATCTCATCATTGTGAATACCATTGAAAAAGAGGTCATCCAACCAACGAGTGCATGAAATTGAAGCATTTAGTGCAAGATTTGATTAATAATGACATCATCCAAATTGAAGGACCTCGAAACAATGGGGATCACATGGCCTACAAGAACCCCTTTTTGAATCATGAAAAGGGGGAGTCATCCAATACAAATGAAAACCATAAAAAGGGTAATGAAAAAGTGAACTTTGCCCACACTTATGACAACACAATAAATACCATAAGTGAAGAAGATCAAAGCGTAAATGTTGTTATAATAAAAGGCAAATCAAGAGAAGCATCAAAAAATGTGGTCACTAGGGGCAAGCACCAAAAATTATTATACCTAATAATGCTCCAAAAGTGGTGATATCAAACAAGGCTTCCACATCATCATCAAAACAATACAACTTGGTTGACCAATTGCAAAGATCTCCCGCTCAAATCTCTATTCTTGAGCTACTCAAATTATCACCAATCCATAAGGATATCTTGGAAAAATCCTTGTTGGAAACAAATGTGCCTCTAAATTTGGAGGTAGACAAGTTCCAAAACATGGTGGGGCATTTAATTACACCTCATTGCTTATCATTCTCTGAGCAAGATGATATGTCTCTTAATCATCCCCAAAATCTGCCCTTACACATAGAAGTGTTGATACACAAACATAGGGTGAAAAGAGTCCTTATAGATGGAGGTGCTGGCCTAAATATTTGTACCCTTAGCTTGGTAAAATCCTTAGGATTTTCTAAGGAGGCTATTGACCCAAAGAAAAAGATAACTATAAAAGCCTACGATGATGAAGAAAGAGCATCAAGAGGAGTCATAGTTTTGCCCATAAGAGTTGGTCCTATGCAAAAAGAGACCATATGCCAAGTATTGGACCTAAAATTGACTTATAATATTTTTTTAGGAAGGCCATGGATTCACGAAATGTAGGTTGTTCCTTCAACTTACCATCAATGCCTAAAATTCCCATATCAAGGGCAAGAAATAATGGTAAGTGGAGACCTCAATCCCTTCCAATATTGTAATAACGTCAAACCTATTAATGACTCATTGGTTCCACACAATGCTGAAGGGTCTATACCCAATCAAATGGAACAAGGCCAAAGTTCTAAAGACATCCCTTTGCTAAAAGGAAAAGAAAAGATGGAAGAAGAAATTGTTGTTAAAGAAACTCCAAAACTCATTAACCAGACTACATCGACTAAAGGAAAAGAGAAGGTTAATGAGGATGATACTATGGAAGAAGCAAAAGAAGACTCTATCAAAGCTGTCCAAAAATATACTAAAGAAGCCCATTATCAAAAAATGGATAATTGATGAAAAACTTTGATAAGCAATGCAAAATCAAACAACAAGGAGTGGGTGAATACTCCTTATCCATGATGGATCTACCCTTATCGCCAAAGTCCTTTGGAAAACCTCCAAGTCTACCTCATAAATATAATGAAAACTTTGTAAGGGCAAGTACATCATCCACCATGAGTGACGAGGATAATGAAATTCTGAATTGGTTATACAAGGATGAAGAATCAAGTGCTCACATCAAGCACATTCAAAATATAACCATCCCTACTCACCAATATGGTAAAGGTTTTGCAATCATGCAAAAGATGGGGTACAAAGGTCAAGGAACTTTAGGCACAAGAAATGAAGGGCTAATTGAATCCCTAGAATCCACATTGTGAGATTCCAAGCAAAAAATAGGTTTAGGATATCTTGAAGAAGGGTATACATAAAAACATTATCCCAAAGTACATGATCAAATACTACAATTAAAAATCTCATAGTGATGAGGATTCTAATGAATAGGAATGGGAGACCCTATCAGATGAGTCATGCCAAGACAAGGGTATTGGTGTCATTCATACCTACGCTTCTACCAAAAATAAACGACTAATGGCATAATCAAATTTAAATCAAGCATCTAGTTCTAGTCAAGAGGGTCCAAATAATGTGCCAAGCATAGAAATTGAAATAAATCAATGGGTAGGTGAGCCATATGTTCCTTCATGGAGACCTGCTATGGAAGAATTGAATGCTAGGTTTAATCGCCACTAGTTTTACCCAATAGAAACCATAGTGGAGTCTAGTGAGGATGATTTTGATCCTTCTTCTTTAGAGAATTTAGAGGAAGCACATGTCCAAGATCTTCAAGATACAATGTATGAACCTTCCAACAATGAGATATACACTTTAAGCCCAATCGAGACAAACCCAAGTGTTGACCCTTTAACTCTTATTCGGCCGAACCTAATTGAATGGGATACCATTGAACCCGATACCTTGCCAACTTTCTTGAATGACAACACACTGTCCCAATACCTCCACATGGTTGAACCTTATTTTACCAAGGACTATCAAGAAGAAATGATCAAAGGGAGCATCCAAACTCTTAATCCAAGAAAAAATGAAAAAATAAAAAAAAATAGGAAAGGAAAAGAATCAAGTGTTGAAAACCACTTTGTGGCAACATTAGATCCAAAAGAAAGAAAAAAAAGAAAAAAAGGATGTTTCTAAAGGTGAAAACCCAACTGAGGCACCTATAGAAGTGAGTTTGGATGTTCTACTAGATCACTATGAAGAAAGGTCTCCAATTCTAATTGAGCCAACATAAAAGATAAACATTGGAACATAAATAGAGCCAAAGTTCATCCACTTAGCATCATCCCTATCCAACAAAGAAAGAACAGAGTTCATTAAGTTCTTTAAGGAAAAGAAAGTTAACTTCACATGGTCTTATGATGATATGCCAAGGTTAGACCCAAATTTGATAATGCATCACCTCAATATAAAGGAAGGAGCTAAACCGGTCAAGTAAAAACTAAGGAAAATGCACCCTCGTATAGCCTTACTTGTCAAAGTGGAACTAGAGAAGCTATTAAAGGTGGGGTTTATAAGAGCCATTAATTATGCACAATGGATCTCCAACATAGTGCCGGTATCAAAAGTGGATAAGTCAATTAGAATCTGCATGGATTTTAGGGACTTAAACTTGGCATGTCCTAAAGATGATTTCCCACTTCCGAGCATTGATGCTATTGTAGACCTAATAGCAGGACACTCCATGTTTTCACTCATGGATTAATTTAGTGGCTATAATCAAATCAAGATACACCTTTTTCCTACTTACTATAACTGAATCACCTTGGTATGGACCCATTTACACCTATTTGAAAGACCAAACACTTCCTATCAATCAAACCAGAAACCAAAAGAAAAGTTTCATTAGACAAGCCGCCAAATACACTATAATTGCTAAAACATTGTATTGGAAAACTCTTGACGGAATGCTCCTTAGGTGTTTAGAAGAGGAAGAATCAAACTTAGCCTTACGAGAAATTCATGAAGGAATTTGTGGATCACACTCAAATGGATTATCTTTAGCTAAGAAAATTCTTAGGATAGGATATTTTTGGCCTGCCATGGAAAAAGATTCTTGTAACTTTGCAAAAACCTTTAAGAAGTGTCAATTTCATGGAAATTTGATACATGCACCGGTGCAAGAACTTCATCCAATGACCACACCTTGGCCATTCTATCAGTGGGGTCTAGATCTAATAGGAATGATTCATCCACCATCTTTGAATGGGCATAAATTCATCATAAAAGCCACAAAATATTTTACTAAGTGGGTGGAAGCTGTACCCCTATCAACTTCAACAGGCAACCAAATATCCTTGTTTATCCTAAATCATATAATTTGTAGATATGGCGTACCTCATGCCATTATAACAGATAACACAAGGCATTTCAAGAACAAAGACATAATGGATTTGTGCACCAAATTTCATATGATACATCATTCATCTTCAATCTATTATCCTCAAGGTAATGGAGAAGCCGAAGCAACAAACAAAAACATATTGAAGATCTTGAAGAGAACAATGGATAATTTTGGTAGAGATTGGCATATCAAGATAAACCCAACCTTGTGGGCTTATAGGACAAGCATAAGGATGGGGCTACACCCTTCTCCTTAGTCTTTGGAACATAAGCAGTTTTGCCTTTGGAGGTAGAACTTCCATCCTTAAGGATATCTAACCATGGATTGATAAATGAGGAATACTATAGGGTGGCTAGGCTACAAGAACTAGAACTCTTGGATGAAAAACAAAAAGAAGCCTCTGATCACATAAAGGTGTACCAAAATAGAATGTCAAGATCTTACAATAAACACATCAAGCCAAGGACATTCCAAATAGGTGACCTAGTGTTGCGGGAAAATCCCAAGAACCAAGCAAAAAGAGAGAAAAAAGGAAAGTGGGAAGCAAACTGGTTAGGACCATTTCTCATTGTTGAAGATTTTGGGACCGACACATACAAGTTATCAGATTGTGATGGTGAAGAGCTCCAAGAACCCATAAACAACATACATCTCAAGAGGTTCTATACCTAAGGTAGACAAAAGAGTATAAAGAGTATCAGATGGAGAGCATCATATGTATTGTACATAGTTCAAAAGAGATCTTGAAAATACCAAAAATAGTTGAAAAACACAAAAGATAAAAAATAGTGAAAAATTGAGCATGAAGAAAGAAAAAAAACATTCAAATATGATCCTCAAAAAGATGTTGTCTTGGTGAAAACCTAGCAAATAAGCGCCTTGATAATATGAAAAAAAAGAAGAAAAAATACAAAAAAAATTGAAAAAGAAGAAAAGTGCCTTGGTGAAAACCTAGCAAATAGGCACCTTGGTAGCAAAAAAAGAGAAAAGGTTTAAAAATAGAAAAAAGAGCTTGATCCATTCAATCAGTGAAAACCTAGTAAACATGCACCATTGAAAGTCCAAGTCAGTTGCATACTTAGAAGGTCACCTTGTTAATATTGTATTCGCCAGCATTTGTATATATTGCATAATAAAACCCCACAGTTGCATTTGCAAGTACCTTAAGATTTTGGTCGTCTAATCAAAAAATTGTTCTAAGTCCCACAAACAAAATCAATATCAAACTAGGGGCAATCTACTCTCAAGGAGCAAGGATTAATCTCTATTGAGCATTTAAGGTTGTCATTAGTATCAAAGTATAGTAAACAGGTCAGTCGGTTACTTATATTAAGTTGGTCGGTAACCAAAAGTAAGATAGAGTTGTCGGTAAAGCCTTTACACCGAGCATCACACAGTTAACCAAGCACCAGCGACACCGACACTAATGGTCAGTAAACACCGAGCATCACAATATACACCGAATAGATTGTACAGTGTTTATCGACGATCACAGAAAATGACATAGTAATTTGAAATGGCACATTATTCTATGCAAATAGTTACAATAGATCGGAAAATGGTTTACCAAGATTGAGGAGCATTTATTGTAAATAGATACACATTAAATGTAATGTTTATCTTATTGTAATACTTGATCTAGGTTATTTTGCACCGTAGATCTTAGGGTTATGATTATTTTTTGTAACCTAATTTTTGCTAAGGTGACAAAATAGAACACTATATATTTTGTTTGTTCACACTATTCTTAAGGGGTTGGGTGAACTAATATATATGAATCATGGAGCACTTGAAGAAATTGCCTATCTTCAAGACAATCAGTTTACCGAGCAGAACAAAGCACAAAGGATATCAGATTGACCAGAATCAGAGAAGGATACCAAGAAAAATAGAGTAGAGAACCATCACAGATAAGGTGATATTTTGATGAGCATTTATAGATCTATTTCAGACAATTGACTTGTCAACTAGTAGATATTTGCCTATTACTTTCTGACAATCATGATAGAGTTTTTGATAAATCTCTTAACAGAGTAGACTTAACAGTCTATGTAAATCTCTTAACCGAGTACACACTTCATTAGTGTTGTTTAAATCCTATAACTAGGTAGATCTAGCTGATCTAATATGTTACTCCTAACAGGGTAAGATCACCATAAGTGATCAGAACTTGTAGCCTTAACAGGCAAACCTTTTCTATCTGCAGTAGTGAAGAATTTGTGAGTGTCATCCCCACCGCAGTTTTTACCTTCTTACAAGGGTTTCTACGTTACCAAAATACTTGTGTTATGTGATTGTCATATTGATTTCATGTTGTTTACTTTCTTAAATTAACTACATGATTAAATTATACAATTGTATTCAAGTTATTTTGATCGGTTATCACATTATTCAGTTATAGATTAGAAAGGTTTTACAGGTAAAGTTTTGAAGGCACTGATTCACCCCTCCCCTCTCAGTACCTATCTCTCCTAATTCCAACAATTGGTATCAGAGCACAGTTCTCTTGTTGAATAGTCTAACCACTGAAGGGTAAAGATCTAAGTCATGGAGAGATACAAACTTGACAAGACTATTGAGAATCAGAAGATACAAATACAAATGTTTGTGGAACAGTATAAACAAGCCAAGGAAGAACTTAAGAAATTACTGGTTGAAAGGAAGAACCTTGTAATTCAGCTGAATGAAATCAGTTATCATGAAGAACCTATTGATGAAATATTTGATCATATTAGATCAAGCTCTGGAAGCATCTCTGACGGATCTGAAAGCATAATCTCTGAGTTATCTGAAAAGAATCAACATCTATCTGAGCAAGTGAAAGCACTTCAAATCGGTCATGAATCTCAAATGGTGAGAATGGTGGAAATCATGAACAATGCTAGACAAGCTGAACAAGATCAGAATCTGGCTATTGAAGACCGAAGATTGATGACTGAACAACTTCAAGCAAAAGAAAGTGAAATATAGAGACTCACTGATCGTCACTTCCAAGTATCAAATCAGATGATGACAGTTAATCAAGAAATGAACCGAGTAAATGGAGAATTATCAAGAATACTTGAAGATGTTGCAATACTCAGAGAAGATAATGAAAAACTGAGAAATGAAATAAAGACACAAAAGCAACACAATGAAATGATGAAGATAGCTGAGGAAAGTTCTAAAAAGATTGATGATTTCCTAACTAATCAGAGGAGATTCAGAAGCAGAACCGGTATAGGCTACACGGGTGAAGGAGAATCATCACAACAAGATGAAAAAGTCAACAATAATCAAACTCAAAAACCTAAAGTGATGACATGTTACCACTGTGGAAAATTAGGACATACATCTAATGTGTGCAGAAGCAAAGCACAAGGTAAACCTCTTGTCATTCCAAAATTCAATGGATATTGTTATTATTGTGGTAAGTTTGGACATCCAACTTATGAATGCAGATCTAAGAAGAATGACATTGTTAATAATATGACTAAGGAGAAAATACGCTATACTTGTAATAAGCATGGACACACTGCAAGGTGAAAATGAAACAAGTCTGGACACCTAAAGAGAAACTACAATGAAAGCCATATCAACCGAAGAGACAATGTAACTCATATGTTTGGGATTATAATACATGGACTAACTATACTGTATGTGGTCGGTATGGACATATTGCAACAAACTGTTATAGAAAGAGTCGGATTGGAAAATCAAGAAACTAGACAAATGCAGGAATGGCATGTATGCACTGTCACAAGGTCGGTCATGTAAGCAAGAACTGTAGAGCCCGAGCACCCGATGAAAAAAATATATTTGAAAGTGGATATAACATTGCAGATATTAGGAAGTTAAGGAACACAATGTGGAAGAAGGCATCTAATGAGAATGCTGAGTCAAGTAACACTATCAGTGAAACCTCATCCACTAGATTGGGTGACATTGATACCTCCACTTAAGATGACAAAGGTATGTATGGAACTGACATTTTAAATGATCACATTTTTACATATAGTTCCTTATATATAATGTACAAATACCAAATCTGCATGAATAAAGATGCACCATGGTTTATGTGTTATAAGTTTACAAATGTCACATAGTCGGTAAAAGAAGAAACATGAGTTGGTTACCCATCGGTAATCACTATACAAGGTTAACTGAAAACAGTGCAAATCGATGAAGAAATTCTATGTTAACTGAGAAAAAGGAACTGTAGACATAATTGAGTTGACAACTATTTTGTATCAAAAGTTAGGTCACACATTTAATGCATTAAAGTTGAGCAAGAATATCGAAAAGGCTATATATACGCAGAAACAGAGTTCATTGTTACATTGCAACTTTGAAGAATAGAGATTTTACAGAGAAGAGTTTGAGCTAAAGATTTTTAGAAAAGATTCCAAGCTACTGTAGATTGAACTGACGATAATTCTTTAATGATAACGAGTAAGTTCATTTGCCTACCGAACACTGGTTACCTATTGTTTGCCGAAACCCTAGAAACAATTTATGGCATCAACATCGACTGCAAGAAAATCATAGAACATTGAGGAGGAAGTGGAATTAATTGTTAGGGCACATTTTGCTGAGGAGAAATTCAAACCTCATCCCAAGGTTGCAGCACAAATAGACAATATGGGTACATTTTCTAGTATTCCAGATAGGGTTTTGTTAATAGAAGATGTTAGGGCCTACATTCACTGCAAGATCAGTGAAGTATGTGATTTTGAGACCATTTCTGCTTATCAACAAGTCTGTGGACCAGATGGTAAGATTAAATTCAAATACAAGAAGATTGAGGATTCAGGGTTACAGTGTTTCACATACTTCTCACAATCCTTCCACAATGACTGGATAAGAATTGTGCTAAGTAGATTTCATGATGGAAAATTTTGGTTAGATAAACCTGTTGAGGTCACTAAGAAGATTATTAGTAGGGTTATTGGGTACCCTACAACTAACAAAGCCAAAGCCTTTCGAAGTTCATCTCATCCCGATGTAGAAAAGAATACTGGAGCTCAATGGGATGGTAGGGCACTAAAAATATCAACTATCAAAGATCCAATGGTAAAATTCACAACTCATGTCATCAGGTACAAGATATTCCAATCTACCAGACCAAATAGTGTACCCTGCAGCATTGTGGACATGGCTTACAAAATTGTGAAGAAAGATCACCAGGTTGATCTTGTCGAGCTACTACTACACCAACTGCATGACAATATGAAGACAATAAAATCAAAGAAGTCCAATACATGTAAGTATGGATCACTGCTTGTCTGTACATTTCTCTATCTACAAAAATATGTACTAGGTATTGGTAAAGTAAACTAGCAATTAGACAAACTGATAACTGGACAAAGTGGTGAAATGATGAAAAGTCTAGGGGACAATCTAAATAAGAAATTCAATGCATATTTCAAGGAATTTCAAACAAAAATGCAACAAAGGAGTAGAATTCCAAGGGAATTAGTAAGTAAATTTGAAGATGACATATGCTTTGTAGTAAGCACAGACCACTCAATGATAAAGGCAATAGAACCGAGAACAAAATGGCTAGCATCGATGGGATATGAAATGAATCATGATTTCACTCTGAAATCTATCAATGCATTGCTAGCATTACCGATAAACATCACTGCCAGTAGGTTTGGTGTATATGAGGAAGCTAAGTCTAGAATCTCAACAGACATAGAGATTGGTAAAATGTCTAAAAGGGCAAAGAAAATGAGAAAAGATCTCATAGAAAAATATGGAACTACATCTGACTCACCAGTTAAAGAAGCAACCGAAGGTCAGTTATAGTTGGCTGACAAGCCCTATGATAGTGAGGAGACCAAGTCAGAAAAAGAAAAGGATCACACACCGGTTCCTCCCACCAATGATGAACAAGAAATGTAGCTACCAGAACCTGAAGGAATGAAGACACATTCATCAAATACTGCACAATCCATTAAGAAAGTAGAAGCAGTAAAAGTAGCAAAAAGAAGAGCAGCTACACCAACCAGAAAATATGTTAAGAGAAAGAACAAGAAAGTAGCTGAGACACCGAAGAAAAAGAGAAAATACATAAGAAATAAGGAAGATCTAGAGGATACAGAAATAGAAAATGATCCTGATCAATTCAAGTTAGTTCGTAATAGGGAAAGTGCTATAGAAGAAATAATTGAAGATATGATTGAGAATGGAAATCTCACCGTTCCAGACATAGGTAAATTTGGCAAAATGTCAATTGAGGACAAAACAAAGATAGAACATGCTATCGTCGAGATGATGATCAAATTCAAGAGAGTACCGATGGAATTCGCATGTTAATTGCCAAAGGAACTTGATGACAAAATAAGTGAGAGATGGGCTATTGCACTAGATACAAAGAAAAGGAAAAGAGAATGGTCACCAAGTCGTGCAACCTCACACTTTAGCTATGTTGTGGTAAGTGAATACATGACAAAGTATTAGGATAGATTTCTAGTCAAGAATAGAGCAATGCAAATCATGGATGAGAATGTGGATGATATGGATGTCATATGTGATTCTCTATGGACATCAATTTTGAAAGTAGAAGAGAAAGCTGAACAGGAAGAATTCCTGAAACTATCTAAGAAGAGACACAGTTCAAAAGATAAAGGTATTTTCATTGATGATAACAAAGGTAAGAAAATAGAAGACATTGGTATATCAGTTACCGAGGTAATTGATATCACCGAACAAAATGAAGAAATCAAAATTTCATAGGATGCACCAGATCAAGTTAAGATCCACTTGCAAAAGAGAACCGATGATGATGCACTCATTGAGGACATCACTAACGATGATCTTGATGATGAGGATGATGAAGATGTGACAATTTCACCATACAAAGATGAAGCATTAGACACTGATAGTGTGTTCATATCACTACTCGGTGAACTACCTGTACTTGTAGAGGAAGTTGAACTAATTTCACAAGTACAACTCGATGCCTCTCATCTTGAGCCAAATAAAGATACAACTGAGATTCAAGCACCCGAGCAACTTGGAGATACAAATGAGCCTAACAAAATAGAGGCACAGTCTACAAAAATAAAGGAACCAGAAGAAACAAAGTCAACCGAGGTGAACCCACCTGACACTACAACTGAGACTCCCACACCATCTATTGGGGAGCAGAAGAAGGATGATACAGTGTCAACTGGGAAAGATACTCTGAGAAGTGAAGAAAAAGCTATTGTCATAAGTGAGAAGAAGTCACCTCCTGCCCAAAAGAAGAAGAAGAAGAAAGCCAAAGGGCCAGTCACCATTGATGAAGTTATCATTATACCAGAATGTGACTCAAGAACTCTAAGCCTCGAGGAACTAATTAGGTATGGGGAATAATGTTTAAGGAAAGTGACACAAGAGAAGTTAAGGCAAGAACATAAATGTAAAGAAGTGTTAAATGATGTGTGGGATATTCTGCAATAGATAGTACCAGAAAAAAATATTGATGAGAATACTCCCATCTTAGATCAACTTGCCACACTCGCCGACAAAATCAATGCCTCGGATACAGATGCAGACAAAAGAATAGAAGAATGGGAAGAATCAAAGATTTAGAACAAATTGGCAGAAAGGATTAGCACAGAAGTGGCACTAAACAAGGTAAAATTATCTAAGGTCATTATTGAGGTAAAATCTATCACCTAGATCATCTATCAACTTCTAATGAAGCTTTGTACTTCAGACACCTTCACTGTAGAAGTTAGTGAAAAGATAAAAGGTTTAGAAGAAGAGATAAAGTTGAGTACACAAGCAACTATCACCGAGCCAACTACTTTCTTAAAGCATATTAACCAAGTTTAGGAACTCCGGCGGCTGATAGCAGACTTAAGGAAATAAGAAGTGCACATCACTGATTAGGTTACATAGTTACAAAAAGAACTCACTCCTTACCTAAATTTTTTTGAAGCACACATTGTCAAAGTTGAACAACTTGTGGCAACACCAGAGATTTCGGTGTTGGATAATATCTTTGACATGCATGCACCTGTCGGTCTTAAGCATATTGCTCTTACCAACTTGAAAGAGGAATGGGACAACCTCTTGGAGTCTGTAAAGAAAACCCATCCACACATTTTTGATAAGATGTAAGTATACACTATATATATTTTTGCATTTGGCATTATTATCAAAAAGGGGGAAAACATGTATATGCCAAATAAGTATACTTTGATATATTACATACTACCGAGAGCATGCACTGAGGGGGAGTACTCTGTACTTAGAAATTTTTATTGTGGATATGTATATGGCAGAGACATAAGGAATATATAGAAACATTTTGTCTATATACATTCAAAGTTTTGATACTAATGCCAAAGGGGGAGATTGTTAATCTCTATTGAGAATTTAAGGTTGTCATTAGTATCAAAGTATAGTAAATAGGTCAGTTGGTTACTTATATTGAGTTGGTCGGTAACCAGAAGTAAGACAGAGTAGTCAGTAAAGCCTTTACACCGAGCATCACACAATTAACCGAGCACCAGCGACATCGACACCGATGGTCAGTAAACACCGAGCATCATAGTATACACTGAACAAATTATATAGTGTTTACCAATGATCACAGAAAATGACATAGTAATCTGAAATGGCACATTATTCTATGCAAATGGTTACAACAGATCGTAAAATAGTTTACCAAGATTGAGGAGCATTTATTGTAAATAGATACACATTAAATGCAATGTTTATCTTATTGTAATACTTGATCTAGGTTATTTTGCACCATAGATCTTAAGGTTATGATTATTTTTTGTAACCTAATTTTTGCTAAGGCGGAAAAACAAAGCACTATATATTTTGTTTGTTCACACCATTCTTAAGGGGTTGGGTGAACTAATATATATGAATCACGGAGCACTTGAAGAAATTTCCTATCTTCAAGACAATCAGTTTACCGAGCAAAATAGAGCACAAAGGATATAAGAGAATCAGAGAAGGCTACGGAGTAGAACAGAGTAGAGAACCATCATAGATAAGGTGATATTTTGATGAGAATTTATAGATCTATTTTAGACAATTGAGTTGTCAACTAGCAGATATTTGCCTATTACTTTCTGACAATTGTGATAGAGTTTTTGATAAATCTCTTAATAGAGTAGACTTAACAATCTTATGTAAATCTCTTAATAGAGTACACACTTCATTAGTGTTGTTTAAATCCTATAAATAGGTAGATCTAGCTGATCTAATATGTTACTCCTAATAGGGTAAGATCACTAGAAGTGATCAAAACTTGTAGCCTTAACAGGCAAACCTTTTCTATTTGCAGTAGTGAAGAATTTGTGGGTGTCATCCCCACCACAGTTTTTACCTTCTTACAAGGGTTTCTGCGTTACCAAAATACTTGTGTTATGTGATTGTGATATTTATTTCATGTTGTTTACTTTCTTAAGTTAACTAGATGATTGATTTATACAATTGTATTCAAGTTATTTTGATCGGTTATCACAGTATTCAATTATATATTAGAAAAGTTTTACAAGTAAAGTTTTGAAGGCACTGATTCACCCCTCCCCTCTCAGTACCTATCTCTCCTAATTCCAACACTACTCTCAAGGAGCAAGGATTCATCAACAAGCTTTATCAATTAGAGAATCAATTCATCACACTCGAAAGAGGAACACTTAATCAAATCTATGTCCCAATCCAATGTGAGCCTAAAATGAAAATTTGATCCAAGAACTAAAATGATCTTACCCTTTATTAGGATTAAAAGTATGAAATGGATGGAACTACACTTGAACTATGGATTTGAAAAACATGGCAAAAATTTTCTAAGTGTTAACTCAATTGATGAAATCATTCATTTCTAGTGAATCGATGAAAGTTTTAGACTAGACAAGCTATGATGAAAGGATGATATTTTCTTGATTTTGAATGACTATCTTAAAATCAAAGTTTTAAATCATGTATTATTTTTATAAGGACATGATCATCAAAGAATCATTGAGGACTTGTACATAGGATAAAATGGAGATTTCTGCTTGTTTACACAAACAGATACCTTGGCTATTTTGATCTTCAATATCATAATACCAACATCCACTTGCAACATAGAATCTGACAAAATTGGTATTCACACTCTCATGATTGGCTTCAATCAGTGATAGTCATACCGAAGAGACCGATGGGAAAGCAAGGAAAAGGGAAAAAGTATTCATATCTTCATAGTTGAACTAGTGATGATTGTACTAAAAAATGGGATCCAAAAACACTTAATGATGATTATAAGCTCTAAATCTTGAATAATGATAGTTAGTTGCATACATGTTAGATTAAGTGCATTGTATATATTTGTTTTTCTTTTCTTAGCTTAAATTGCAAGGGGAAAAATGAAATGGGAGGATTTAATTCAAACATCATGATTTTAGACCCAAAACAATGAAAATGAGATTATCTTTTGCATACATGCATATCATTAATCATTAGTCATTATCCAGAAAAAAGAAAAAAAAAAGAAACATAACTCATACATCATTTGCATACATGTAGTTATAGATAGAATTGCATACATTTGAAAAAACATAGGATCATCCATATCCATCTGATCATAAAACAATTTGCATCCATACATTGAAAATAGAAAACATCTCATAATATCCATACATCAATGCATCCATCTATCAATATCATAAAAATAAGATACGTTGCATCCATCACATAAAGGTAAATGCATCATAAACATCATATAGCTGCATATAAAGATAATCTCATAAATCAACTCATCAATAGAGACGAAGGAATAGAACATCATATATCATCAAAATGATGTTTCTCAAAGGATCTAGTACATCAAAGTATATCTAGATACAATATCATGAAAGTGGTACATCAAAGGTTTCCATCAATCAAAAAATATGAAATGTGCAATAGAGGACATCAATGATAAGTGAATCTATCATCAATCAATCAAGATCTCATAGCACCAGAACCACCTGGATCTCTGTCATCCTATGGAGGAGGAGCCTGAGAAGTGCTCGCTCCACTCGGTCTCTGAACAATCACGATTGAAAGAAACTGCTGCATCAAGGCAACAACTTGATCTAAATGCCCCACAATAGTAGATATCTCTATCCTCATAGAATGCATATCTTGGGCTAAGGCACCAATAGTGGGAGCATCCCATGGATCTTATCCATGATCCCATGGCTGATGAACTAGCTGTGAAATCTGCTGGGCTGGAACCTGCTGACCCTAAACCTGCTGAACATCATCATCCTGTTGTGTGAGGGAAACTCTTTGTAACTTCACTAAAGGATCTAAACCCCCAGGAACCTATCTAACAGCCTCAACATGAGCCTATCTCTGAGCTTGCTAATGTCGATGAACTCTATCCTGTCTAACTGCTGCTCTAGGATGAACTATCTGGACTGCATCAACCTACCTATCTCTAGCTCTATCTCGACCATGTCCATCCCTCACCCATCCTCTATTAGAAATAACTAGAGGATCTCTACATCCTCTACACCTCTGATGTCTACCACCACCATGCCCATCATCACCACCACCACCACCACCACGTCGATCTGGAATAGGCTCCACCGGATATGTGAAATGAATAAACCTGTTTTGAGACCACCAGTCTCAATACTCATGGGACATCCCTGCATCCGACATACTTGTCAACATCTCCCATCTACAAAAAGGCATAGCAGCAATCTGAGCCAAGGCAAACTGGTAATCAATACAAGGGCCCCATAAAGATCTCTCAGCTTGAACTCATGCATATAAGGCATTGCCTAGAGGCATATCCTATATCCTACCATACTATCTGGAAACTCGACCAAAACAAAACCGCTCAATAACAGTATCAGATCAGCCAATCATGCAACAAGGACTAAACATATATGGCAACTCATCATCATCCTCCCGCCATAGATCATAGTCAAGGTAGGGACGCCATACCAGAATGATGTTGAATCACCATACTAGTATATAGAAAAGCATAAGGATATCCACGCGGCCGTCTCCTATCAGAAATAGGCCTGGTAATAGGAAGATGCTCCCAAATCCATAACTAGAGAATAATAGCACCAACAGATAAGGAAGAACTCTCTCTGTACACCACCTCATGAAGATCTCGATATAACTGAGCTAGTATGCAAGAACCCCAATCAAAATGTCAAGGCTGTGCTAGTAAATCCTCTAAAATCCTACCCCAACCAACAAAAAAACCATGACCTCATCGATTAGGAAGAAGTAGACCACCAATAAATGCACCTAGAACTGTAGGCAATGTAGGGAAAGAAGAAAACTATGGCCATGTGATCATATCATCATCAATTAGATTGTCCCTGAACACTTGTCGATAGACAATAGAATTATACACAGAATCATAATAAACAATCTCTCCTCAATAGGGAATCCGTAACAAATGGTACATGTCCTCAAGTGTGATCATCATTTCACCATGAGGAAGATGGAAAGTATTGTGGTTGGAGTGCCAACGCTCTACCATAGCTATCAACAACCCATGGTTCAGCTAGAAATGAGGAAGATCGAGAAGGAAACTCAAACCACAAAGCTCTATAACATGGTACTCAGCCGTAGTCAATGTCTGTCCAAGGTCAATAACCCATGATGGAACTGATCGGATATATAACATAGGGAAGTCAGCCTGTTTGGCAAAGAACAAAATAATCATATTAGCATATTATATCAAGGAACATCTAACGTCGATCAAGTTATTTTAAAATCCATTTTCTCATCATGAGCGCATAAAAAATCCTAACTCTATATCTTGAGGAAGGAAAATCTTTGTTTTATATCTCTAGATCTTGAGAGTAAATTATTAGACCATCACCCTATCATAATAGATTGACAAATCAACTTTGTTGATATTACTACACTGATATCCTAATCAATTGTTTAGTTCAAATGTAACTGACCTAGTCATATTATCCTAATCAATCATCTTGATGTACTAAATATTTCAAAAATAGGAAAATTAAAATAGAAAAATAGTCAAGTACAAGTGAAAATTTTGAGAAAAATGCTACAAGCGTGATTTTATTCATTGCAGGCGACATTTCCTTAAGTGACACACAATTTTGTCAGGTGACATTACTTTTGTCTCAAGTGACAAATTTTTCATAGGTGACACTGAATTGACTTAAGTGACACTAAAACATTCCTAGGCGACATCTAATTGCTAGGGTTTCATAGGCGTAAAAACTTAAGGAATTTGGTTTTTAAAACCTAAGGCTACGCGTGAATCATTTAACCTTAGGCAACAACAAAAATTTGATAAGAGACATTAAAATACTCGTGAGCGATACTAAAAACTAGGGATGCGACATTTAATAGTGTTAGCCGACATTGAAATTTGCATAAGCGTGAATTAAATATTTCAAACCAGTGATGAAATTGGGAAATGCAATAAATGCTAATTAATGAGCAATAAATGCAATACTGAGGTTTGAAAAGTACTTATCAGAGGTCCATAGTCAAGTGGCCTTGCATATCTCTGACACCACTTGAATCGATGCTCTTGAATAGGCACAACCATCTTGAAAATCCAAGAACCAGAGCAAAATCACAGAATTCAAAAGTGAAAATGAATAGTAAATCTAGGTTTTTCAACCTATTTAAGCTAAATTTGACCTAATTTTGAGATAAGAAATGACTTGGACCTATATGAATCTATTGCATTTATTGGGGCAAATTGAGAAGTGTGGCATATCATAAAGTGTTTCAGAAATGAAAACATATCAATCAATCATTTAAACTTATCTATCAAAAACAACAATATGTTTCATTTCTGAGGGGGCATATCATCAGATAATCAGATCAACATCATTATTAACATCAACAAAAATTAGGAACCAATCATCAAATCAAATCGAAAGCTATTATCAGAAAATTTTTTGTAATCAAACAAAAGGGGCATTATATCAATCATCAAATTAAACATCATATCAGGATCGATCAGCAAATCAATCATCATATCGGGAATGATCATCAGAGAACCACATCAATGAGGAGAGTTTCATATCAATCATTACTTACAACAATTTCATATCAAAAAAAATTAGAGGATCGACCATCGAAAGACATTAAAAATGAACATCAAAGATCGACCATCAATGAATCAAGACCTTATCAAGCAAGATCAGAGTATTCTTTGAATTGACATGCTTCACACGTCAACTCAAAGAGGGGCATTTGTAATCACCTAAAAATGGACAAAGACAATTTAACAATAATTTAAAGAAAATCAAGTGAAATCAAACCAAATCAAGGAAATAATTGAATCAATTGAATCACAATGCACAATTAGCCAATCAAAATTAAAATTAAGTCTTAATTCAATATCAATCAAAATTGAGAGCATTTTAATCAAGTGCAATCAAATCAAAATACAATTAATTCAATTAATTGTATAGTCTTGGATTAAATTAAATTCAACCCATTCAAGGGGTACATGGATAAAATAAATCAATTAAATCAATTAATAAAAATCAATTACTCTCAACAAACCAAAAGGAGAGGAAAATCAAACAACCAATGAAATTTGAGGAAAGGTATTCACATGGATCAAGCCAAATTGAATCTCATCCACTCAAAGTGAAAAGGAATCTCAACCATCCATCTTGTCTACTTGTCCCAAGCTTTGAGGACACAAACTTTGCTTTGTCTTCAAAGGGTGGAACCAAAGACTTAACCCCAACTCAATCATGATTAAGCACAACTACACCCCCTACCATTGGAAAATCTATAAAAGGAAGGCCAAAATCCTTCATAATTCATCAACCACCTATCTGAGAATTGCATCAAACCTCTTGCAATTTGAATTTATAAAAGCATTTAAGAGCTTTTTTAGCATTTATCTTGATAATTGTTAGCTTTAGCATTGTTTTATCTTAATCATCCTCATACTAGGACTGTCATTAATGAGAGCTTGCTGAGAGCTCACTAATTAACATCTTAGTTAGAGAGCCATAGGATGCTCAATTAGTCATTGATTTTGTTAAATAGTTGCTCAATTGTGGTTGTATTTAGTTATTATTTCAATTATTGTTGATGATTAACCCTAATTCTATGAAGATACATTTATTTGTATACATAAAGCAACTGAACCAACTAAAAATTCAACTAACTATAAACCTTGGGTTATGAAACCAAAGTGCGAGTTCACTCCTTTGGGTGAGTCCTTGGAATCCACCATGAAAAATTTATTGGCAAATAACATCATCACATTACTTGAGATCAAACGATATGATCTCGAAGTCAAACCTAAGTGGTGGAAAGAGACCAATTTCTATGATTTCTATTGAAACTAGGGTCATAAAACCAACAACTACATGCGTCTGAAACATCTCATTCAACACAAAATTGATGCTAGAGAAATTGTAATTGATAACCATAAATCCAATACTGATCATACAATATTTACATAACCTTTTTCGAAGCATAGTCAAGGAGATTCGCCTTCTAAACCAAACGTGGGTGCTAAAGTCAATTACACTTACTCTGGTAGCAATGATGTTATCAACATGGTAGAACCATGCCTCTCTGAACACTATAATGTCATAACTATTTTTAGAAAGGACAAAGATAACAAGACAACTAATGTAGTTACTCGATCTCAAGCTCAGGCAACTCTCCAAGGATAAAACTTGGGTTCATCAAACACCCAGAAGGTGCCATTTAATCTTGCATCTACATCTAAACAAATGACTACATCCAAATCTTCCAATTCTAAAGATTCCAAAGAGATATCATACATCATCATCCAACAACTGCAACACACTAATGCCAAAATCTTTATATTTGAGTTTCTTTGCATCTCTCCTTCTCATTGTGCAATTTTGGACAAAGCTCTAATTGGCTCTAATGTTCCTGTAGATCTTGATCTTGATAGATTCCAAACAATCATGGGTCACTTGATATCCCCTCAATACATATCCTTTTTGGAAGAAGATGACAACTCATTGAGTCACCCACATAACCAGCCCTTGCATATTGAAGTCTTAATCCAAAAATGTCGTGTCAAATATGTGTTGATAGATGGAGGCGCTGGTCTGAATATCTATTCCTACAAATTGGTTGCACAACTAGGATTGCTTGAAGATGCTATTGATCCTAAAAAGAAGATAGCCATAAAAGCATATGACAAACAAGAAAGAAATTCCAAAGGAGTCATTGAGCTACCTATCAGGATAGGACTTGTCATCAGAGATGTCACTTGTCAAATACTAGATCTTCCACTAGCCTATAACATTCTTCTAGAAAGGCCCTAGATATACGAAATGCAAGCTATCCCATCAATGTACCATCAATGTCTGAAATTTCCCTATCATGGAGTAGAGGTCACTATACCTACAGACACATTAGCATCTTGCAACATCTTGAAGGAAAGTGCAGAAAAAATTGTTCCACATAACCGAGAGTCTTCCACCAACCAAATAGACATAGCATCTACTTCTAAAATGAAAGATGTAATGCCCCCCCAGGGAACCTAGGAGAACTTAACCTAAACATGCGACTGAGTTTGTAGAATATATTTTTAAAAAGTGTTAACAAACAACAACAACAAAGTTTTACAATGAGGAAGCAATACAAGGAAATACACAACTCACATATATTACAACTCTCCAGGATTTCTTGATGAAGATTACGTTAACATTAATTAATTAATTTAGATTAGATATAATTACAAAACTTATATAGACAAATGAATGATAAATGCAACACCACATAAAGGATAACATAGGAACAACTAGTACCATAAGGTATGCATAATAACCTACATCCACTACACATGTCACAGGGTATTTATTACAATAAGTGAAATAAAGTACAACATGATATCTCTGAATAACTGATACAATGATACAAGATCACATAGAAGAAGAAGAAGAAGACAACTTTGACAATGAAGATCAAGAAGAATCAACTACTACAAGGATCATCTAGCACCGGTAGATGAACGTCGAAATCTCAAATGGTAAAAGAATCACTACCACCCGACCTCATGAACCTAAATGGTCCACTCCCACCATGCTAAGGAGATAACAACAGATCCCAATCAGATAACCAAAACCAAAAAACAAGGGTAAAACCACTGAGAAAGGAATCCTTAAAGCTCTCTAACTCAAGGTATACAAAAGATAGTGATAGATAAGACTCACTAATCTAGAGGCAACTGACACATATAGAATAACTAGACTATGCATAGGAAGGTGTCATCATGTACATCTAACCCTTGAATCTCATTCTGGTAATCACTCTGGATCTCGGCACTCAAGTGACCATACATGGATCAATGACTTCTCATACTGACGAAGCCATTAACTATGCTAAACACACCTCTCAAGGTGGCCAACATCATCTCCATTCCCATCTTAGTTTGTACTAGCACTAAAGCATGAGTGAGGAACATATCTTATTAAGTTCATTTAAATACCCCTTAATTATATTAGGTTATCACTTGATTACAGATACTTACAATAAGTGATCCTGGCAGCCACTAGTGGGCCTCAGTGCTTATTGCAAGCCACCACCTACTACATATCTAGGTAAACTACCATAGGCCCATAGATCTCACATAGATCACAAAAAGATAATCATGTCCCTCAAGACTGCTCCACAAAAAGATAGGAACACACTCGTTCTCATATAACCATAATATCACAAAACACTCTCCAAGTGTTCACAAAAGAATATACACCTGATCCCATGGATTATACATATAAAAAAACCAACACCATATTCTCCTCTATAGAATATGAAGCAAAAAATAACACAACATGAGCCCAAATGGTTGAAACATGGATGATAATCAGATATCACACACACATCAGACATAAAACTGAAAACAATATGATACAACAGACACTTACCCTGGGCTCTGATTCTATTTTCGCCTAACTCTCTTTTCGTTATCTATTTTTGTGAAGCTAGTCACACTTAATTTATTGTTGAAATTGAGAGCTCTCATGATTTAATGTTGGACTTATGATTCCCCCACTTGGGTTTTACCTTTTTGAGTTTTGTGGTGGCTACTCTGAATGTTTGGTATTGTTGGCCCTGTTATCTGATAAGTGTTATTTCTATCATGTTCATCATGGAACCCTGATAGTATGTATAAGGTAGGACATTACAGAGATAGTACTATGTTTGGTGTGTGAGATTAGAATCATTGTGTATCATATATGTTTACATAAGTGTTGCATTAACTAGATTTACATGAACTTCTGAACTCTTTTCTTTTGATGAAGTTGTGAATGTGTGTTTTATGCAATTGATCCTAAATGTTTCCTATAATGATAAATGAATAAAGGTTTAGATCAATTTGAATTTCAATAAATGATTGATCAATGTGACTTTTAGTTTGTTCCTAAACTCGAATTATATTGTCCTTAATGACTGTATATCATGTTCTTATTTTAAGGCTTGTTTTCAGATATTGTGTTTTGTTTTTAGTAAATGCTCTATGTTTGAGGGATGCATACCCCTATCTGTTTGTAGGCTTCAAGGAGTAAGCCTAATCTTAGGGGGGGTGGATGTAGTACCCCGCCCCTAGTCCAATTTTATAAATGTTATGATTATTTTAGGATGATTATATATATGTTAGGAGATCATTGATGGTTATGACTTTACTGACCCCATACTTGCATGTGTATGGTTGATGTGTTTGTTTTATAATCTATTTGACGTGCCTGATGTGGTTGAGGGATGGAGTCATAGTTACTTGCTTGCAAGATCCACATGATCGACCGATCCCCACCATCATCTGTTATATATTTATAGAGGTATGTACATGCGGGTTTTGTATGCAGGTTTGTAGGTACCGGGCATCGACTTCCCTAAATTGTCAGGATGAGCGTGCCCTATCACAATATCTCAAATGGTAAGAGTGGGGAGATAACACGGATCCAAAACCCTAACCTAAGCCCATTTATCCTAGGATTGGACAAGTATCGGTTTGACTACCCTACCCAAATTTGTCTAGGTGACAGGAATTCGTGGATCCCTTTCTAGTGTTGCTTGGTTTTACTTTGTTTAATTTTACCTCGTTTGGCTTTAGTTGATTTATTGCTTATGTGGGTGATTTTATGTGATTATTAATGCTATGATTATAGTTGAATTTAATATTAATCATGTTCCTAAGTTTGTTGGAGAAAATTTAATTAAAGTCAAATATTTGATTAATGGGATTTAATTGATTATTTAATTGGTAATTATATTTAATTATGTTTGAGGGCGTTATTAAATAATTAAATATTTAATTGCATGGCTTTAGGATGCTATAAATATTTAATCTATTTAATAATGAATTTTAATTATAACATGTGCATTATTGAAATTGAATCATTTTAAAAAAGTAATCAACTTGTTTTTAAAAGTCAAAGTTGAGCTATGCATGAAAAGTGATTTTTTATTTATTAATTAGATTTTCTTTCAATTTCTGAATTGGAGTTGGATTAGGAGCTAACTGTTGAGTCATCTCTAGGGTTTGCATGAAATAGGGAATTGAATCCCTAATAGGGGGAATTGCATTCATTTGGGGGAAGAGATAGGTTTTGGGAGAAGAATTTTGGTGGGAGAGCTTGTGCTTTGGATTGTGGAGAAATTTTGCTTGTTGTGGTTGCTTGTTGATTTGGCTTCATTGTGCATCTGGAATTTGGGTGTTGTGTGCTTCGTGGTTTCAAATTTGCAGGTTGAATCGATCTTCAGAGCAATCTTGGTCTTCAGATCTTCACAGGTTTTCCATTTCAGTTGTGTGCATTGGATCTAAGGTAGGATTTGAAATCCCCTTCTGTGGTTTCTGTTTTGCAGTTTGATGAATTTCTATGTCTGAAAGATTTCATGTATATCTTCTTAGATTTGTTTGTGATTTTCTTGTGCTGGGTATTAGAGAAACCCTTGAATCCAATAATTTAGGTTTTTATTAAATTTTACCACAATAGGGATATGCTGGCAAAATTTAGTTGGAAAATACCTCATAGATTTCCTTTAAAATGAAAAATCAATCCTAGACTATAGTTAAACTATAATGCTGGAAAGAAATAAATTTCTCATTGAAAACAGAATAAAATTGTATTAAAAACCCAATTCTGGTACAAAATTGGCTTCCTGGAAAATGTGTAAAAAATGCACAGTCCAAAACTAAAAGACCCAATTAAGTCAAAAAGGAGATCAAAACAAATGCATGATTTTAATTAGAATATGCTTTATTGTTTTCAGGAATATTTATGTATGATTCATTATTATTTTGTGATTCAAAAAATAATAATAATAAAATACCCTATGTGTAAATTAATTCTCGAAATTATTTCCTTTAAATATATATATATATTTTCATAAATTATATTTTACCAAATTCCATTGGTTGAGTTCACAATAAAAATAAATAAATTAATATATATATATATATATATATATATATATATATATATATATATATATATATATATATATATATATATATATATATATATATATATATAATAATGAGGGGTGGGGGCCACCACCTCCCCCACCCCTCGGCCGCTGTGCATGTCCACCTGCGTAGATAGGTGGTATTGTAGACAACAGTACCACTGCCGCTGCAGTACTCTGCCGTGCGCAGAGGGGACAGTTGAGGGCCTGTGACCTCGGGCACAGTTAAAGGGGGGCAGCGGGGACCGCCACGTCCCCCATCACTTGTGTTTTTTCTTTATTAAATTAAAATTACCTTTTTTTGTTAATTTTTGTTTTATGTTAATGTAAATTAAGTTGAGTTAAATTTAGTTAAATTTATATTTTATTTAATTTATAATATATGTATTTTATAATTTATGTAATTTATAATTTACGTAATTTATAATTTATTTAATTTATAATTTATGTAATTTGTAATTTTTTTAGTTTCCTTGCTTAATTAACTTTTAAACATCTTTTATATATGCATTAGGGCATATATATTTACAAAATTATGATTGGATTTAATCAGAATTAATATTATTTCTTTTGTTATTATTGCTTACATTAAGATCCAGGTTATTAGGGTTTATGAGTGTACCATGTAATTCATTTTGAAATGAATGCAATCTAATGGAGATCTTAACGGGAACAATATTTTTTTACGTGTTGTGTTATAATGAAATTGGATGTTTTTAATTCATTAGATTCCTAGGTAATCTATAGGGAATATTCTTTTATTTATGGAAATATTTTAATGTTTATGTTCATATTCTCCTAGTAGGTTTATGTGTTCTACTTTTGGATTCAATTATGATGAATATGGAATGTAATGCTTATGGATCAATTTCAGTTCCTTATGGCATGAGTGTTGTATTCTTCGTTCCTAGAGTGTCTTCTTTTGCTTAATGTGTTTTGGGCACTAGAGGACCTAGGGGGAGAATTAGAGGCTGGGGTAAGTGTCGGTTGTATCATGTTTTCAGTTTTATGTCTGATGTGTGTGTGATATCCGATTATCATCCTTGTTTCGACCATTTGGGCTCATGTTGTGTTATGTTCTGCTTCATATTCTATAGAGGAGAATATGGTGTTGGTTTTTTTTTTATGTCTGATCCGTGGGATCAAGTGTATATTCTTTTGTGAACACTTGGAGAGTGTTTTGTGATATTATGGTTATATGAGAACCAGTGAGTTCCTATTTTTTTTGTGGAGCAGTCCTAAGGGACATGATTATCTTTTTGTGATTTATGTGAGATCTATGAGCCTAGGATAGTTTACCTAGATATGTAGTAGGGGGTGGCTTGCAATAAGCGTCGGGGCCCACAAGTGGCTGCCAGGATCACTTATTGTAAGTATCTATAATCAAGTGATAACCTAATATAATTAAGGTGTATTTAAATGAACTTAATAAGATATGTTTCTTGCCCATTCTTGAGTGCTAGTACAGACTAAGATGGGAATGGAGATGATGTTGGCCACCTTGAGAGGTGTGTTTAGCATAGTTAATGGCTTCGTCAGTATGAGAAGTCATTGATCTGTATATGGTCACTTGAGTGTTGGGATCCAGAGTGATTACCAGGATGAGACTCAAGGGTTAGATGTACATGATGACATCTACCTATGCATAGTATAGTTATTCTACATGTGTTGGTTGCCTCTAGATTAGTGAGTCTTACCTATCACTATCTTTTGTATACCTTGAGTTAGAGAGCTTTAAGGATTCCTTTCTCAGTGGTTTTACCCTTGTTTTTGGTTTTGGTTATCCAATTGGGATTTGTTGTTATCTCCTCAGCACAGTGGGAGTGGACCATTTAGGTTCATGAGGTCGGGTGGTAGTGATTCTTTTACCATTTGAGATTCTGATGTTCATGTACCAGTGCTGGATGATCCCTGTAGCAGTCAATTCTTCTTGATCTTCATTGTTGGAGTTGTGTTCTTCTTCTTCTTCTTCTTCTATGTGATCTTGTATCATTGTATCAGTTATTCAAAGATATCATGTTGTACTTTATTTCACTTATTGTAATACATACCCTGCGACATGTGCAACGGATGTAGGTTATTATGGATACCTTATGGTACCAGTTGTTCCTATGTTATCCTTTATGGGGTGTTGCATTTATCATTCATTTGTTAGTATGAGTTTTGTAATTATATCTAATCTAAATTAATTAATTAATGTTAACATAATCTTCATCAAGGAATCCTGGAGAGTTGTATATTTCATTGTATTGCTTCCGCATTGTAAAAAATTGTTGTTGTTGTTTGTTAACACTTTAAAAAAAAATTATTCTACAAACTCAGTCGCATGTTTAGGTTAAGTTCTCTTGGGTTCCTTGGTGGGGCATTACATAAGACCTATCAAAAGGAGTCAAGATCAAAGATAATGGCATGGGAGAATACATAATGGAACCAGTCCTATCTCTCACATCACTCTCTCTTTCACCAAAATCCTATGGACAACCTTCTGAGAAAATAAGACCGTCAACTAAAGAACCTTAGGTTATCTTCAATGGAAGCTTTATCATAGAAAAAGTGTCAAAACAAGAATATGATGAAGAGGAAGTTGTGCTTTCCTGGTTATACAAGGATGAGTCTCAATCACAAATAGTTCAGAAGTGTGTCTCTAAAAGACCTAAAGTTGCTTCAAAATCATATGGACCAGGTCACAAGCTAATGTCTAAAATGGGATACATAGGAAAAGGACCTCTAGGAACAATAGGTAAAGGCATCATTAGACCCATTGAACACTATGGGAGAACAACGAAGGATACTATAGGTCTGGGTTATCAGAAGAAACCTTTCCATCTCAGTGGAAACTCTTCTCATGTGATAGAACATATAGAACTAGGAATGGATAAAAATGACAAAGAGGAAACACACCAAGAAGAAAATGATGAATTTGATGCTAAAGATATTTTCCCCTATGAACGCATTCCTTAAAACATCTTAGACCTTCTGAAGGAGGAAAAGGAACCTAAAAGAATCAATGTATTAGACACACAAGAACCTACTACTGTACAAGAGACAGTCACTGCACAAGAATCGGCTGATCCTGAAAAGAAGCAGGAAGAAGAAGGTGAACGTATCATAATAGTTGAACACTTGGGACACAACTATGATTATGAGATAGACTCCCATGAATATGAGTTCCGTTCAAACTATGAAGGAAACCTTGCTTGGGTAATCCATCTTGATTTCACACATATTCTTGATTTTCCTAGAGATCCAGATGAAGAATCAAATGACTGTGAATGGGGAATTATTCTAGAAGAAGATGATCTTATCACATAAAAACACATAGATGTCATTCATTGATACACACATACATCTGAAATGTGTCTAGAATGAAATGGAAGACCTCATGAGTCTGATTCACTTATCACTAATGCAGGATCCAATGATGACATTGAGACACTTAACGAACTAAACATTCTGAGTAGTAATATCATCCTTGAATTTGAGAGTCAGATCAGAACCAATGATGACAATACTACATACATAAACACCATCACTCAATCCTTTCCCATGTTTATTATCCAATATCCTGAGCTTATTGACTAGACATCCAATGATCCTAATCGAGACATTTATACTTTTTGAATAGACTACGCTCTCGCCTACTACCTCAATGCAGTAGAACCCATGACAACTTCCATCAATGAACCTAGCATTAGCATGACAGAGTCAGATATCAAATATCTCAGTCAAAAGAACAAAAGTAAAAAGAAAAGGAGTTCTGAGGGTGAAAACCACTACGTGGTAGTCTCATAAACCAAAATAGTAAAAACAAAAGATGTATCCGAAGGTGAAAACCTCTCTAAGGCACCTAAGGATGAGATATTTGATGGCCTTTTGAGTCATTTATAGGACAAATCTCTAGTATTGATAGAACTAACTCAATCTATCAATTTGGTCACAACAGAAGAACCACAGTTAATTCATGTAGCTCAATCATTATCAGAAGAAGAAAAACAAGCATTTACAAAATTCTTAATAGAGAAGAAGATCAACTTTGCATGGAAATATTTAGATATGCTAGGGTTAAATCTTGATCTCATTATGCATCATCTTTCTATAGCTCCAAGAGTCAAACCTATTAAACATAAGTTGTGAAAAATGCATCCATATGTCGCACTCCTAGATAAAGCGGAGATGGAAAAGTTGCTAAAAGCTAGATTTATCTAAGTCATAGATTATGCAGAGTGGATCTCAAACATAGTTCCAGTTTCAAAACTAGACAAATCTATAAGAGTATGCATAGAATTCATAGATGTAAACAAAGCATGCCCTAAGGATGACGTTCCACTACCAAACATAGATATAATAGTGGACATGACTGTGGGATTTGAAATGTACTCTTTAATGGATGGTTTCTTTGGATACAACCAAATCAAGATCGCTTTAGAAGATCAAGAGAAAATAACTTTTACTTATGCATAGGGTACTTTCTACTGGAACATCATGCCATTTGGTCTTAAGAATGTTGGTGCTACATATCAATGAGATATGACATCTATCTTCCATGATATGATGTATCAAACCATGGAGGACTAATTTGATGACACCTTAGCTAAATCAATGAAAAGATCTGAACATCTAGCTGACTTAAGCAAAATACTGGATAAAATGGAAAAGTTTAGTCTCAGACTAAACCCTAAGAAATGTGCCTTTGGTGTTACTTTAGGAAAACTTCTAGGATACATTGTTTCAAAGAAAGGAATTGAAGTAGATCCACCAAAAGTGAAGGCAATCATGGAGATGCAACCTCCTAAAAACATTAGTTAAATGAGAACCTTACAAGGAAGGGTGCAATCAATCAAATGCTTCATATCTCAGCTAGCAGACATATCACAACCTTTCACAAAGACATTACATAAAGGTGTGACCTTCTCATGGAGCGAGGAATGTGAAAAGAACTTCAATCATATCAATAAATATTTGGCAAATCCACCAATTCGCATGCCTCCCATTCAAGGGAAGCCATTGATATTATATGTCTCCACCATAGATACATCATTGGGGGCATTGCTTGCACATGATGAGAATAAGAAGGAGAGAGCTATCTACTATATCAACAGAACACTTGTAGCTTATGAAAATAACTATTCCATGATAGAAAAATCATGTCTAGTTTTCATCTTTGCATCACAGAAGCTGAGACACTACATGTTAGCTCATACTACACAATTAATAGAAAATATTGATCCACTGAAGTACTTATTGAGCAAAGCTACCCTCATAGGTAGACTAGCAAAATGGGTAAATTTGACATAGAGTATGTTGAGAGAAAAGCTATCAAAGGACAAGTCATTGTAGATTAGTTAGCTAAAGCACCAATGTTCGATGATCAACCAATGCAAATGGAATTTCTTGATTCCTCTATTATGAACCTATCTTCTAGAACATGGAAATTATTCTTTGATGGATCCTACACATAGAACAGATATAGAGCTAGCATATTGTTCATAACTCCACAGGATTACTCCATTCCAAAAGTATTTAGAATCAAATTCCCTTGTAACAACCACATAGCTAAGTATGAAGCTTTACTAAATGGTATGAAAATAGCACTTGAATGGAGAGTAAATGAACTACACATTCATGGAGACTCACAAGTGGTCATACACCAAGTCAATGATGTGTATCAAATAAAGGATGAGAAACTTATTCCATACAAACACATGGTAGATAATTTATAGAAATACTTCATATCTATCACATTTGAACAGATTCCTAGAATGGAGAACAAGGTTGTTGATGCTATAGCAATTAATAGCATGAGATTTCCACAATCCATTGTTAAAGAGCTAAATTTATGGATTTCCATAGGCAGGGAATAATAGTGCTTCCACTAGGAACTCATAGCATAGCTCATGTTTGGGTTGTTGTAGTAAAGATGACAGCATTGTCAGAAATGTCAAGTCCATGGAAACTTGATTCATGCACCAGGGAGAGATTTGATTCCCTTTACAAAAAAATAACCTTTTCAACAATGGGTGTTTGATCTCACAGGGGCTATCTACCCTCATTCTTCTAATGGTCAAATCCATATAATCACATCAATAGACTATTTCACAAAATGGGTTGAAGCAGTTCCTTTAACACAGGCCACTGACAAACAAATCTCTATGTTCATACTAAATTACATCATTTGCAGATATGGTATACCACACTCCATCATCATAGACAATGGAGGCCAATTCAAGAACAAGGACCTAGTTCCTTATGCTCAAAATTCAAGATTACTCAAAATTGGTCCTCCATTTACTATCCACAAGGGAATGGACAAGCTGAAGCATCAAACAAAAAATTATTGAAAATCTTGCATCGTATAGTCAACAAGATAGGAAGAGATTGGCATGTGATGATAAATCTATCTCTTTGGCCCTACAGAACAAGTATCAAAATGCTCACTAGGGCTACTCCTTTCGCTTTAGTATATGGGGCTAAAGTGGTGTTGCTTATTGAGGTTGAAATCCCATCACTACGAATCAGAATGCATGGTCTAATAACCGATGATGATTACATAGTGTCTAGGTTACAAGAACTTGAACTAATAGATGAGTGTAGAAAAGTTGCCTATGATCATCTCAGAGTATATCATAAGAGAATGTCTAGAGGCTACAACAAGAAAGTCAGACACAAAAAATTTCAGGTTGGTGATCTAGTCTTGTGAGAAAATGCTAAAAATCAATCACATAGAGAACACAAGGGGAAGTTTGAACCCAACTAGCTGGGTCCCTTTTTTATCACTGCTACTTTTGGCTCTGGAGCCTATCAACTCTTAATGATTAAAGGAGAATAGCTCTGAGAACCAATCAACATTCTCCATCTAAAAAAAATCTATGCCTAAGGCATTCAGTATATGATCAATGTCCTGAAAAATCATAAAAATAAGAAAAAGTCCTGAGAAATGATCATCCTGGTGAAAACCTAGCAATAGGCACCTTGGTGATTCACAAAAAAATAAAAAAAATAGAAAAATACAAAATAAAATTGAAAAGATGAAAAATACAAAAAAAAGAAGAAAAAGAAAAAGTGCCTTGGTGAAAACTTGGTAAACAGGCGCCTTGGTAGCAAAAATAGAATCTCTATTACGATGGTGAAAACCTAGCAAATGGGTGCCACTTGTGTCAAAATTCTCCATCTATCAACTCAATCTTGGTATTTCCCAGCTTTCAGTACTACTTTAGTTTCTACATATGTCATGGTTTGCTTTTGCATCCTATTTTCAATAAAGTCGGTCTGTGCACCAAAGCCAAAGTGTCTATATCCTATCAAAGTTTCAACTCAGGGGCAATTAGTGTCATATCCTATGGTCCTTAGTACCTTCAAACAAGTCATATCCAGTCAAGGTCCTTCAAAGCTATATCTGAGTCAGTCAATCAGTGTTCCTACCAGAAAAGGATTTTGCACCTAACGACAACACAAACAAACTACAACAACAAAATGAAAATAATCTCTGCGACATGCTTAAATCTTCTTGTATGCTAACTAATTCACATAGAGATTTTTTCATCTTTTGTCCCCTCGAGCTCTTCAATGATGTCCTTTAAAGGATTTAGACAGTGATGACTGGGGGCATAATCTTTTATTTGTCTTATGCTTGTAAGCACACATCTAATAACTTTGGAAATTATGGATTGAATTGGTTTCCACTATAAGTGCCTCCATCATGATTGGATGGCCATGTGTACCTCGACCATTGATACCCAGATGCTTTAGAGAAGTTGGATCAAACTTTGTCTTTTTGAATGATTTCTTACTCCGATTGTGAAATAGGATACTACCCAAGGATGTGAATGATAAAGGGTCACTGCGAATAATTCACATTGGACTCAGAATGATTTCTACAACTCCTTGGTGTGCTTGTATGCAAGGTGTATTTTGGTCATCACAATGTTTATGTTCTGATGCTTATACAAATTGCTAAATCAAAATGGACATGATATTCTAGTCATCATGGCTCTTGTTCCTTGGTGCTTATATCTAAATCTGACATATCAAAATAAAAATCAATATTCATATGTTCATGGTTGCCTAACTAGTGAACATTGTATCGATTATTCGGTGTTACCTAAAAATATTCAGTGATAATAAAGACCAACACATGATCAGTGACTAAGTCCTAGGTCTTGCATTTCATTTGCATTTGTAGTTTGCATGGTTGCATCTCATAATTTGAATGAAGCATGATGTTTGATATTCTCCCAAAATTTGCACTTAAAACACATCACAAGCACTGAAAGCCACATGAAGGTTGTAAGAATTTGCCTAAGGCAAAGAGTAGAAACCAAGATCTAGAAGCTCAAGAGATAGCACAAACAAGAGAGACAAGATAATATGATCAAATGAAGAATTCAATAATGATCAAATGATGGATAATAGATTGATTACATACAATGTAAAAATGCCTCAATATATAGGCAATGCATGATAACTAGAAGTTATGCAAGTGATAAGATATCAAATAGACATGGTGGAATCACATGTCCACCAAAGGTGGATCATCCTCCATTGTACATGAAAGTATGTGCAACATGAGAGGATGATAATGTGATAAGAGCACTAAAGGTGGATCTGACACACAAAGAGGTATGTGATGACAACTATCACACCTAAAGTGGAGATTCTCCTAACCATGTGCTAAAAAGAAATGCAAACTCCTAGGTGTCTCAAAGACAACTAATTATGCAAATGCATTATCTTAAGTAAACTTAAGTAAAGTGTAATTAGTAAATACTTAATTACACCAACAAAGGTCCCTCCAAAGAATCAACAAGCAGTCTTCATTCTAGGTTTCACATCTATTTTGACAATGATTGAGCACTTGAACTCTTCATATGTCTACAAAAATATCATGTGTCTCATTGCATTTACATTACATTTCATATCATAGACATCTCATAATCCATTTGCATACATACATGTGCATTCATAAAACATAAAATGAAATCATACATTACATTACATTTCTATCATCTATCATTGCATTGCATATTCATACATTCAAAATATAGATTCATTGCATATTCATCGCATTCAATAGTAAAAGGAAAATGTTTCATACATTTTCATCACATGATATAACATCATAAATCAAAATAACAAGTGCAATGAAGTTAGAACCACTATAATCGATCTCATATATATAAATCTCAGAATAGTACAAGGGGTGCACTAATGGCACAATATACAAAAGAATGAGCTACAATGAGCTATCTGACGTGATAAAAATGAGAAAAATGTCAAAAGTGAGGAATCTCAGGAATCAACTATTTACCTGGTCCTCTGCATCAGGTGCTCCTCCTCCTTGAGTAGGTGCATTTGGTGGTGGCTTGACATGTGGGGCCCTAGCTGCCTCATAATCTATCATATACCATGAATAAGAAGTGACCCTCCATCTAGGAGGTACAACAAAATAATAGACTGATACATAATAAGCCGCATGACCTGTCTGGTGGATCACCTCAACCTATAAACATCTGACCTTAGCATCACACTCTCGTAAATGCTGCTCACACTCTCAGAGTTGAATCTCTAAAGTTAGGCTGTGTGTCCTTTGCTCATGAAGCTGCTACCAGATCCACCTGATAACATCCTGAGATGTCTTCCTAGATCATGGATCTACCTTTGCTGCTACCTCTACCTCCTCCATGGGCTGATCCACACCTGTATCTATTCGTACCTTATGATGATGAACCTTAGCTCCTAAATCAAAATCTGGGGCATCCTGTGCCTCCTCCATAGGTGCATCCTACTAGGCACCTAGCACCTCATCAGCCCTACCAACATCGCCTAATGTACTGCCCTTGCCTCTAGTGTATCGATGTTGCAAAACTGCCAGTCTACCTATTGGAACTGTATGAGGTCAGGGACAAGGTCTCATCTATCTTGCTGGCGTCATCACTACTCTCGACCTGGGTGGTGTAGGATGCATTATTAGGATCTAGACCTCCCTCTACCTCCATCCCCTACCCATAGGGGCACCTGTCACATCCTCAACATCCTCCATCATCATAATAAGCTCGATGGGATCAGAGAAACACCTCATTGGATGCTATGCCATATATGCTATGAAAGTATCAGTAACACCTGCATCAGCCACCTATAGCTAATAATCCCAGTCTCTACTAACTAGCCCGCTGTACTCAAGGCCGCACATTGCATAAGATAGCCTCGGTGACCATCCCAATCTAATCTCTCACACCAATCATGCATAGGCAGTGAACTCCTATGGTGCATCTTGCATAATACCATACTACCTCCAGACATGGGTAATCAGGAACCTCTCAAGAATAGTGGTGGACCACCCTATCAGTATCCGACTCTGACAAAAATAACTGAACTAGGCACGAGATGTAGGCCATGCCTCTATTTGAAGATATAGTCTCCATGTCACGAGCATCATATCATCCAACACTTGATGCCAGTAATCAGTATGTCCCATTTGGACCTGTGTAATGAAACCATAATATCTATATATAAGTGGCTCCTGAGGCTATCGCTCATCACCATCGATCGGTCTACATATGGGGATATGCTCCCATGCCCATATCTGCAATACCAGCACTCCAGATGCAAATGTCTTCGCCTCATGATAGATGATCTCATGCATCTCTGAAAACATATGTGCCAGTAGACACTGACCCTATCCTAACTCTGTGGGACTCGCCATCAGTCGCTGGACCATCAGGGCCCAAGGAGACTACTCTACTGACGGTCAGACATGATGATCCCTTTGATCATCCCAACTATAATGCACTCCAAATGGTGCATCTGTCCATATCTCTGCATGAGTGTCTCCCAAGGAATTTGCTGTGCAATCTTCTCATGAATGCCAACAAGTGTCCTAAATGCAACTAATCCTATGTTACTTGCACTAATGTAGTCCGAGTGAGGTCCATGGAATGGAATGCGAAGGATCCTGTAGACATCCTCTAGTGTAACATTAATCTCCCCTATTCAGAGGTGGAAAGTCTATGTCTCAGAATGAAAATGCTCAACAAGTGCAGTAATCAATATGTGGTTTACCCGAATGTCAAGCAAATAGATAAGATACTTGAAACTACACGCTGCAAGGTGCACTCTCAAAGGATCAGGTAAGGCAACACACAGTCTTTGTATCGCTAGATGTGAAATACGCACATGGATATCTTGGTAGACAACCTACAAAGCACAAAAATAGGACAACCTAGCAGTAACTTGTTCAAAAATCAGGCTAAAGGAATAGAAAATGAGAAATTGACTACTTCATAAGATGCATTAAAGGCAAGGGAAATCAGTAGAGAAATCAAAAAAATTGAAAATTTGACTTAAGGACTTCAAATTCAGTCATTGTTTTCCATACGACAGTTCAGGAAAATTAAAACTGGAGTGAATTTTCATACGACAATGTACAACAACCCATACGACACTTCATGCATATACAAGTTTCTATTAGTTCTCGCATGACATTTGAGGGACTCGATGAAATGTCGCATGACAAATGGGTGTCCCTCATACGACTTATACCTATAACACACACGACACTCTAATTTGGACTGGAAATTCATACGAGCCCTTGTGGATTGTCGTACGACATTGCGTGATTGAAAAATTTAAAAAATTCAGAAAATGTCCTAAAAATTCTAAAAAGCATGAAAAGCTAACAAATTTGAATTTGCGAAGAGGCACAGAGGTCCACTTACTAGATGACCGTACTGTCGAGCTCTCTGATACCTCCGGCTACGCTCGAATCAATGAGATGACATATGCACTTGCATTTTCTCTCAGAGGGCTCCACAAGGTTTTCTAAAGTCAAAAGGTTGAAATGAATTGAAAATGACCCTTTTGGGCCTTATATAGGTTTTGACCTAATTTTTCAAAGTGCTCTGTTTTGCATGCAAATTGCACCCCTAGCTAATTTTGATGTTTTGAGCCCATTTTCAGGATCAAAATCAAAATTTGAGATTGTTTACTTTGTCAAAATTGTGATTAAATTTTTTTGGAACCAGGACGACCGACTACTTGCATAATCGACCTTCATAACATTACAAGAATCCAGTATTCAACTTAACTGATTATCATACATCAAACTCTTCAAATTTCAACTTGGTCAACCATGGTCAACTCATGGTCAAACCTAGTCAAACTTGGTCAACAAGACCTCCAAACGATGCAGAATGCATCTCTGGATGTGCATAAACACTTCTAAAATTGATTACATCACCTCTAAACCAATTCACATTGGTTTTCTTACGAGATTTTGATTTTCATCCCAAAGGGGGCATCGTATCACACATCATTAATCAAATCTGTCAATCAAATTTCCTTTAGTGATCAAGACAACAACCACATCTAGCTACTGATTTATCAAAAGTCCTCGTCGCTTGGGGCACATCACTTGGGACATATTAGATTCATCAAAATCCATATCAATCTAGTATTCTCTCACAACTTGTAAACTGTATCAGCTCTTCACAACCATCAGTTCATTAGTGTTATTTCCTTGATTCTTCGTACTTGAAGGGTTCAGATTTGACATCCTTTTGATTCCTTTGGACAATCAGGTCTGGAGTCAGGACAGTCACTTCCTTGTAATCATAGGTTCAGAATCAAGCATTTTGACACTTCATAATCACCAGTTCATTGTTGATATCATTAATATCATCTTGATTCTTTGGTCAATCAGAGCCTGAATCAACATCTTCAAATCTTTCAATCGATTTCTATCTTGAAATTGATTAATCTATCAGGATCAGTTTCTCCACCACATAACTGAGTCTGGACATCATAAAAAATAGATTAATCTTTGAACCACTACGCTTCACATCGTAATTCAAAGAGAGGAAAAATGTAATACCCCCAAAATGGGCTCCAAAACCATTGACTTCCTACATCAACAAATCGATCGAAATCGACATAAAAGTCCTAACCTAAGGCACATCTGCACATCGAATTATCAAAATCCTAATCGATTTTATCTTAATTCTGCATCGAGAAATTTTCCTAAATATTCCTAATTTATCCTAATTATTTCTAAATTAAATATTATTTGGTGATAAATGTGTTTTATTTATCCTAGGTGTAATTAATTGAATATGTTGAATATTTGATTAATTAAACTTAATTCTACCACTTAATTAATTTAATTGGATTTAATTGCATTTATTCCTAATTAATATTATTGTATTTGACAATAAATCAAATTTCTAGAAATAATTGATTAAATGTTTATTTAATTGATTAAATCAAATTGTTAAATTTAATGGTATAGTTTTGGGATAAAGTTTGATTAAATAATTGATTAACCCATAAATCAGTTATTTTTATTCAAAAATTAGTTAAGTTGAGAACAAAATACTTGGAATATTAAATAAATTCATAATTATCCATGCATAATTAGAAAAGCAGTTAAACTCTAAATCAACAAATCAATTCAATTTGTTAACTTTTTGGACTCAACATGTGATTGTGAGTTAAAAAGTGATTTGAACTTCTGATTTGAGTTAAAAAATTAATTTTGCATGATTTTGTGAGTTAACTCTTTCTGATTTTCTGATAACTCAACAATCAATTTGAGTTGATCAAGGAGAGATTTTTGGCTTTCCATGAGTTCTCACAGAACCTAGATTTCTATATAACGAAGGCTCAGTCCTTCACAAATGATCCTTCAACTACGAATCTAGAGAATCTTACTCGTGTGATCTGGCGAAATTGTGAGATTGTTCAATTTCTTGAGATTTTTATTATCATTACTTTATTCATTTTCATAGAATTCATAGCATTGCTAGATTATATTGCATCCATTTTGATATTTTAGATCATTTCATACCATTTTTCATCCATATTGCACAGAAAAAATAAAATATGGCTTAATCTACATTCATCTTTCATTTGTTTTTCATCATTAAATCCTTCATTTAGGTGTTGCATTGTCACTAATCTCGGTCTAATTCTGAGAATACCATACTCGCATCTACTAGAAGACAATAAATCACCTGGTTAGCAATAGTTGTTTATTTGCAGATTTTCTAATTTGCTAACCTCTAATATTTTATTGAAGTGTTGTGTCCACAACTAGGTACAATTTCACACACACAAGAGTAGGGATTTGCAGAACCCTTTTGCTTTTCACCCCTAGTACATGCATGTACCTAGAGAGAAAGTTAATGAAGACAATGCTCCCTGTCAAAATGCCCAACAAATAGCCCTATCCAAAATAAAAAATAATAATACTTTAAAAGGGTTAGAACAACATTTGGTTGAACATGACAAGACCCGCACTGACAATATGCCTCTCAAAATATTACAAGAAGAATGTGGAGATGGGCATTTAGATCAGATCCTCCTTGAAAAAGACACTAGATGCATGGATGACATTCCTTCCTTGTCTATGCATAGTGAACAAGGAGAGGAAGAAGATGGGTTTGTAGAAGTGGTCTCTAAAAAAAAAGAAAAAAAAAAAAACTTACGAAAGAAGTAATAGTATAAGAAATAGTGGGAAAAATAACAAAATTAAAAGCAAAGAGCTTCCAGTATGCTTTAATAGATTATGCAAGAATCAAAATACCCCCAAATATTTATGATGATAAACATACATAGCTGGAATGTTAGGGGCTTGGAAATGCCTGATAGGAAATACATTGTCATAAATTGGTGTAATAAGATTCATAAAAAAGATATTGTTTTCCTTTAAGAGATCAAGGTAACTAAATATCATGCTCACAATACTCTCAAATTCATATGGAACAAAGCCACTTGTATATGTATGCACCCTAAAATGGTCGCCTAGACCTTGGGCCCCATTTATTTGATTTATGAACCCTGAATCATTTTTATCAATAATCAATATTTTCAACATTATCAATTTCTTGATCAAGTCTTAATTTCAATCATATATTGGATTTTTATCCTATGGGCTAACCATTTATCCTAAGCCTTTATTTAATTAAAATGAATTTCCTCCCCTTTTATTAAATAAAAAATCCCCACTTTTCCTCTTATCCTAAGTTGCACAAATAAAGCACTATTCTTATTTTATAAAAAGGAAAAAAAGAACTTTTGTCTCATATGGACATAAAGTCAACTCCTATTTTCCTATTGGAGGATACTTGTGCACACGGATTGCTCCTCTTTCAAGCTCCACCATTGATTAAGACCTTTTTCCTCTTAATCTCCATGGTCCATTCCTTTGCATTTCTTATAAAAGGAGAGCTCTCTCCCTCATTCTAGGACACTTGTTTTATGCTAACTCTATGCTGCAGGAATTCTTTGGAGCTTTTTGGAGATCATTGTTGCATTGCATCTTAGAGTTCTTTATTTGCTTCATAGTTTAGTTTCCAATCTTGCATAGTAGTTCATGTTTATGCTTTCATAGTCTAGATTTCAATTTCAAGCTTTAGAATAACTCATCTAGCTTAATAGGAAGGGTTGTAACACATTGCTATTTCCATTTCATAGCTTAGTTTGTACTTCCATTTTCATAGCATAGCTTGCACATTTGCATTCTCATTCTTAGCTTGCATTGCATTGCATTTCCATTTGATTCTTTGGGGATATTGGCACTCTTTCCCTTGTCCTAATTTGAATCTCTCATTGTATGGTTGACTAGCAAGGTCACAAGCTCAATAGCTCTAGCTGAGAGCAAATTCATAATCTTGCAACTCCATGCATAGAGAGCTATGGATCGATTTGTGAGGGCTCATTCTTGAGTTTCCTTGCATGTAAGGATCCATAGAAGTGCACAATTTTTGTGTGTACATTTTTGGCACCCACCGTGGGGTAGAGTAGACTAGCTTTGTCCCCTCTTTTTTTTGCATTTTTGTCATTTTTCATCAATTTTTCGGCAAGTTTTTAGCTTAATTTTTGGATATTTTGCACTCTCTATTTTTCTATCTCAGAATATCACGTGACACTTCTCAAGTATATCGCGTGATATACTTTATAATACTAGTGTGAAACTTCACATCTCAGAAGAATCACACGCACGTATTGAGGTTTATCGCCTGGTGTCGTGTGAAGTATCGCCTGCCTATTGTGAAGTATATCGCCCAGATTGAGGTATATCACCCGAATAGAGGAAACTGTGTCGCGCGATACTGGTGAAGTCTGAGGTATATTGCCTGATACAGTAGAGAGCTGGATTCTGAGTTTTATCAGCCAAATTTGATCACATTTCGCTTGCTGACTTACTTTGATGCATTTAAACAGGGTTAATTTACATTTCTTAGTCTAAATTGATCAGATCTTTACATTGCTTTCACTTAGATTTTGGTTTTCCTAACCCTAGTTGTCTAACAAGTTGTGGTTGTAGGTGCTTTTCTTGAAAGGAAATCACTATAAATCGCATGTCAAAGAGGGCTACTAACATTTTTGCAGGGCTGCCCAAAGCATAAACAAAATAAAAAAGAAATTTTTTTAAAGTGTTTGTGATTTATTTCAAGTGTGGCATTTATTAATTGTATTAGGAACTTTAATACCTTGTGAAAGAGATTTTGAGGTGGTAGGAGAAGTATGCTCTTCATCTTTAGGTGAACCAGAAAATCCTAACCTAGCTTAAGGTTTTTGGAAGCAAGGGGGTAATTAAATTTTGCTTGGTGTGTTTGGGAGAAGTTTTTGAGATAGGGGAGTATGCTCTTCACCCTTGTGGTGAACCAAAAACCTTGAACCTCAAAAATCATCCATTCTTTGTTTAGTTTAGGATCTTTTAGCGGGCCTGCTTTTGAGAAATCAAGAAGAATGACCCAAGTGGGGACAACCTTGTCATCATTTTCCTTGGTGGTGAGTGATTCCAACTCACTATAATCTCAAGGCTATTGAGGACACAAAACCTTGGTAGACATAACACTTGTCTTCGCTTGATGTGAGTAACTCATGGGATTGTGACCATGGGGAAAGCATTGAGCAAGAATGCTTAAGGTACTCTTGAGGCCGCAAGGTCCCAGTCCTCTATGAGGAGCAAGAGGGGTGTTATGAACGGAAGCCCTTATTAAGAACCTTTAGATAGAAGCCACCTTATTTAGCCGCTTATCTTCTTAGTGCAAGGATTGATCCAAGTGGAACAACCTGGATCACCTTAAGATACTCACCATATGTGCTCCTTTGGTTGTGTCTTTGGCACTTCCATGACAAAGTCAACATCTATTGTGGGTGACCACTTTGTGTGAGACAAGGGGACACCAAGTTGTGGGCTAAGTTGGTAAGTATTGAGCCTTGAATTTTTAGGATAGATTTGCTTGAATTGTCTTCGGTTGTGTGATACCAGTGTAAACATTCTCAATATACAAATGATCGGTAGTGTTCATAGGGTGCAATTTTATTTTTGATATCACAAGTGTTTGTCTTGGCAAGGTTGCTTTTGCCCTTGTTTCAAGTGTTTTGAGACATGTTTGATCCCTCACTATTTTCAAACTTGCCAAAATTTTGCTGATACTATGATTGAGATAAAAAATATCAACCCTTAGACTGAAAATTTTGACCAAACAGACCCAAAAATGCAAATTTTACACAGTTCTGGTCAAGAGTTAAACAATTTTGCAATAGTATCACCTGCTTTGAGAAGAAACATTGCGCGATAGTTCGCCCCTATTGGATTATCACCTAACCTACCTGGTGTTTATCGCCCAAATATTATGAGGTCTATCACCTGGTTTAAGGTGAAGTATCACCCAATTATAGGTGTATCGCCCTGTTAGACTGGAGTATATCACCTGGGTAGTTTCTATCGTGCTTTCAGTTTGGTCAGTTTCAATTGCTGTTAGTAAGGTTAGGTCTTTGAGTAGGTTTCTTACTCTGTTGTTAGAAACTTGTCTTGGCTCTAAATTTCTAGTTTTAGCCCTCTGGGATAGCATCATCTGATTTACGAGGTCATTTTGGAAATAGTTGTCAAGTTAGAAGGTATTCTTGGTGAGAAAGTTTATCTCTAGGGTTGTTAGCTACATTCTTGGAGAATTTTAGTGCTCTTATTGTCCAAATCACTTTCATTTAATCTATTTCAATGATATTTCAGCCTAGTCCAACCTCCTGATTCAAAAGTGCAAGGGTAGTCACCCTTTGATTTGAAGCACCTCTTTGACAGTGTTGGTAAAGCCCCTTTCTCTATCTTTTCATTTCTCTTTGGACAATAGAGAACTTTGATTATCCTAGTTTGGTGTTGACACTTTGCAAGGTCACCCTATCATTAAGAATCTCTTTCTTTCATGTCAGTTACAACAAGGTACCAAGTCAATCAAGGGAAGTGACCCCCTGTTGTCTTTAGCTAGTTACCACCAGTTAAGACTCTTCAACATCACAAGGGAAAAGAACCCCTTTTCGATCAATCTCCTAAAAGTGAATCTGAAGTTTTTTTTAATCCAAAAGGTAATCCTAGTGAAGTGAGCACCTCTTTAGCACCACTTTCATCCAGTATGGACATGAGTTACACTTTCACTCGACAACAAAGAGAAGCCATGAATCAAACTCTTGAGGATATCTTCCAACGACATAGGAGAGAGTACGGTGGTTCTTCTCATGCTAGTCCACCTGGGTCACCTCCCAACAACACAAGATATTTAGATGATCACCAATGAGCTGAGAGACATTATAAGCAAACTCACTTAGATTTAGGGTCACAACATGAGGACCAGAACAATGAATCTAGTGACCATCACATCAACGCAGCTAATGCAATAAGGCATTCAAGACAATCTTCTCCACTTAAAGATACCTCTCAACATGCAAATACAAGGTTGAAAAGCATTGAAAGGGAGAAGCAAGCCTATCTAGATGAACAAGCCGCCAAAAAGGAGAAATTCAGACAACTAGAAGAATAGGAACGTGCATTATTGGACATAAGCAAAAGAGTCACCCAAGAAGAAGAAGATAGGATCTATGCACAACAACTCCAAAATTGATTCAATGGGAGGGGTGCCAATAGTGGGACCAACTCACCCCCATCTACCCCCTCACCAAGTCCTAGAAGAAGGTCAAGGATGCCCTCATGATCCCTAGGTCCTAGAGGAAGAAGGACTTCAAGATATGATCATCATAGGAGATGATCGCCTCATAGACATTCAAAGCAACCCTCCCAACAAGCACATCATGGCTCACAACATGGAGGAAGCTATACCAACTTTGATAAAATGGACTGTATGACTATGCAACAAGAACCATCCTTTCAAGCATATGTAGAAAGGTATGTGGAACAAAACAAGGATCAGTTCCTAGAAAGTCTCATCAACAAAGCTGCTAAGGTCCCATACAATTTTGATGTGGACCGAAAGGTAAAGAAGCAAGATCCATCAACTAATGAGGTGATCAAACAACTTCAAAGGGATATAGAAAGGATGAGGGCACCTAAGAGCACCTTTAATTTGGATTCCATATGTCCCACCCCAATCGACAAGAGTGTGGTGTTGGTTGAGTTTCCTAAGAAGGTGGAGTTTCCTACCTAAAACAAATATGATGGCGTTGGTGATCCTCATGACCATGTTAGACAATTTTATATAATGAGTTTTTCTTTTCACCATGAAGACTCCTATTTAATGAGATTATTTCCAAGGAGCTTCAAGGGTCAAGCCATGGAGTGGTTTACTAACCTTACTCCTCCAGTTAAGACATTTAAAGAGCTTGTGGAAAGATTTGTTCAACATTTTTCTTATAATCTATCAAGGTCGGTCACAATGCTTGATTTGTGCAAACTCAAACAAAATCAAGGGGAACCTTTTGTCACCTTCCTACAAAGATGGAGACGTTTGTGCTCAAAATATCCAAGGATAATTCCTGAGGAGGAAAGAATAGACATCATTGTGAGCAACTTGGTACCGGAGTTAAGATATGAAGTAAGGAAGATCCCATTTAATTATTTTGATACCATGGTAGAAGTGGCCTGTCGCATAGAGGATGTCCTAAAAGAACAAGGAATTTTGGCTAAATCAGCTAATAACAACAATGGCCAAAACAACAACAATAATGGTAATAAGGACAAAAAGAACTCTTATTGGAATAAGAATAAGCAGGTGGTCAATGATGGGGTTGTTGACTCATCACAACCTAAGAATGAAGGAGTTCTTAATCTCTCTCATGCAGTTCAAGCTATGAAGCTGCAAACATCTTCGGGACAACTAGAGAATAAACCCAAGTATCAAGGGAGACCTAAAAAGGAAAAGAGACAATTTACTAAACTTGGGGACTCCTATGTAGACATTTTCAAGACATTAATTGCTCACAATTTTGCACACCCTCAGGATCCTGCCAAACACCGCATACCAGATCCTAAACCTCATTGGTGGGATGAGAAGGCCTTTTGTGTCTTTCACAATGGAATTGGACATGATATAGAAAATTGTTTTAGACTTAAACATCTTGTTCAAGACCTTATTGAGAGAAACAAATTACAAGTTGATGGTTTAACCACTAATGCAGATCACAAAGCTTTTAAAGAACCCTTGCCCAAATATGAGAAAGGAGAGAATTCTAACAACAAGAATGGCAAGGCTACTATCAACTACACTTACAAAAATGCTGAAAATGTTATTAACATGCTTGAAGTGGCTGATGATAATGTCAACATGATGAGAGGGAAAGACCCTTATGGATATGATGTGGATTCAACTCCTATGCCTGATGAAGGACCCATTGTGGTACTAAGAGGTCCTCACTCACGAAGGATGTCCCAACCCCTCAATGCTGTCACTAGAAGCTAGTCTCAAGCTCCCATTGTTATTAGAGGTCCTAACTCTAGTAAGTCTAAGAAGCCAGTGTCAAAGGGTGTTCTTCCAAAATCTGTTGTTGGTCCTAAGTTGAATTATAATCTTGTTGACCAATTACAATGTACACCAGTGCATATTTTAATCTTTGAGCTTTTGGAACTGTCCCCTAAGCATAAGCGTGTCCTTGAGGATGCCTTGCGAATGGCTAATGTCCCTAATGATATAGATGTAGATCAATTCTAGAATATGGTCAACCACTTGGCTAGCCCTCACTACCTTACATTCTCAGAGGAAGATGACAAGTCATTAAGCCACCCACACAATTTGGCCCTTCATATAGAGGTTATGATTCACAAGACCTGTGTCAGGCATGTGTTGATAGATGGGGGTGCTGGGCTTAATATTTTTTCTTTGAGCTTATTGAAGGCCTTGGGTTATTAAGAAGAAGTCATTGACACAAGGAAGAAAATAACTATCAAGACTTATGATGAAGCAGAATGTAGTTCTAGGATTGGCCGTTCTTCCTATTCGAATTGGTCCTGTAGAGAAGGACATTTTGTTCCAGATTGTTGATGCCAGTCCTTTGGCTTACAATATTTTGTTAGGTAGACCATGGATACATGAGATGCAAGCGGTCCTGTCTACCTATCATCAGTGTGTAAAATTCCCTTACAATGGAATAGAAGTATGCATACCTGGAGACAACACACTATCAGTCAACACAATTTCAGCAGGGTCTCACATTCCTTTGAATATGGAGGCTAACACTTTTGATACTGCATTTGAACAATGCAAGAATAAATTCAAGACCATAGATCTTGGTATGGGGGATTACAAATTGGATTCATTCACAAAATTGCCAATTTCCCCTAGGTCTTATGGAAAACCTTCTCAAGAAATGAAGCCCTTGTCTTTGGCCATGACATTGTTCGATAAGTTTGTGGAATCCTCAGTTCTGATTTAAGAAGAAAAAGAAGAGGTTGCTGTTAGGGACTGGATTTACCGAGAAGAGAAATACCTACATAATGAGAACTTTGCACCTTCCCCTAGAACTTATGGGAGAGGGTATACATTGGTCAAGAATATGGGTTATCTAGGATAGGGTCCCCTTAGTCATAGGCTAGATGCTAGGGATGAACCTCTTAACCATGCCCTTTTTGGATGAAGGAATAAGTCAACAATTGGCTTAGGTTTTGAAAATAAGAAACAAAAAAGTGTCCCTGTCTCAGCTGCGATGGACAGTGACAATGATTTAGACTACACACCTAATCTCTCTAATCAGCAAGACATGTCTGATGATTGGGTGCCTTCAACAAATCTCCTTTGGGGAGATTCAAAAGATTTGACAATTGATAGTCCTACTATCCCAGCTGTGACAGATAGTGACTATATGAATGCTAGATTGACAATGGAAAGTGTTGCTATCCTAGCTGTGATAGATAGTAACAATGCTAGTGCTAGAGAAAGGGAAACCTTTCCTAACCTTGAGGCTTCTACATCATGAGGCCCAAATAATGATTCAGAGACAGACTCACATGAGTTCGAATGGGACTCACTTTCAGATGCAACAGTTGATTTGGACATGGATGTTGTCCATACTTATAGTACTCAACCTGATGTGACCAACGAGCCTAGTGTAGGACTGGAGGATTGGACTCCTCAAATTGCCTTAGTGGATGACGCTGCATTTGATAGGACAAATCCTGACTCGGGTATCTTAGGAGGGGACTGGATGAATCCCGATCATATGGTCACCAGAGATAACACCTTCCATATAAACAATGTTGAACCCATCATTGACCTACCCCTTGTTCACTATGACCTAATCGATTGGTCTCAGTGCCACCAAGAGCCTAGACTCCTCACTTTTCAGAATGATTACAAAATTACCTACTATCTGAATGCTCTTGAACCCATGGCTTCTTCCACCAGTGAACTGAAAATGAGTATGATAGAGCCTAATATTAAGTACCTCAGTCTAAAAATAAAAGAAAAAGAAAAAAAGAAAAATAGGTCTGATGGCGAAAACCACCTTGTGGCGGTATCAGAACCAAAAATAGTAAAAATAAATGACGTATCCGACGGTGAAAACCTCTTTGAGGTGCCTAAGGATGGGGTACTTAATAACTTGCCAAGTTACTTCCAAGATAGGTCATCAGTTCTTATTGAGCCTATGCAACCAGTGAATTTGAATACAGAAGAGGCTCCCCAAATAGTGCACCTAGCTCAGTCTCTATCAGTTGGAGAAAAAGTGGCATATACAAAATTTTTGCAAAAGAAGAAAATCAAATTTTCTTGGACATATTCAGATATGCCAGGGCTTGACATTGATCTTATTATGCATCATCTATCTATAGCTCCAGGAATAAAACCGGTTAAACAAAAGTTGAGGAAAATGCATCCTCACATAGCTCTTCTTGTTAAAGCTGAATTAGAAAAGCTCTTGCGTGTAGGATTCATTTGAGCTATCGACTATGTTGAGTGGATCTCTAATATTGTTCCAATTTCAAAACATGATGGGTCCATTCACATTTGCACAGACTTTAGAGACCTCAACAAAGCGTGCCCAAAGGATGACTTTCCACTCCCTAACATAGACATGATAGTGGATATGACTGTGGGCTATGAGATATACTCTTTAATGGATGGTTTTTTTGGATATAACCAAATAAAAATAGCTCCCGAAGATCAAGAGAAAACAACTTTCACATGTGCATGGGGAACCTATTGTTGGAACATCATGCCATTTGGCCTAAAGAATGCAGGAGCAACATATCAGTGAGCTATGACCATAATTTTTCATGATATGATGCATAAGAACATGGAAGATTATGTGGATGATACCCTGGCTAAATCTAGAAAATGGGACACACACCTCGATGATCTAGAAGTAATTCTAGATCGCATGGCACAATTTCAGCTTAGATTGAATCCAAAAAAGTGTGCATTTGGAGTTGCCTCAGGTAAACTCCTAGGATTCATAATTTCAGCAAAATGAATAGAGGTTGATCCCAAAAAGGTCCAAGCTATATTAGATATGCCACCTCTAAGAAATATCAGTCAAATGAGAAGTCTTCAGGGACGTCTTTAGTCAATCAAGAGGTTTATTTCTCAGCTTGCAGATAAAGCACAACCTTTTAATAAGACATTTCATAAGGGTGCTTCTTGCGTGTGGAAGGAGGAATGCCAAAAGAGCCTAGATCAAATTAAACAATACTTGGCTAATCCTCCAATTTTGATGCCGCCTATTCCTGGGAAACCATTAATTTTATACATTTTAGCAACAGAGTCTTCCTTAGGGGCATTTTTGGCTCAATTAGATGATACTGGGAAAGAAAGGGCTATTTACTACATTAGTCGTACTCTAGTATCTTATGAGATCAATTATAATAGCATTGAAAAGTCTTGTCTGGCAGTAGTGTTTGCTTCCCAAAAGTTGTGACACTATATGCTTGCTCATACTATACATTTGGTTGCAAAAATTGATCCTCTTAAGTACTTGCTTAGTAAGGCCGCCCTCACGGGTAGGCTTGGCAAGTGGATGATGGTTTTATCTGAATTTGATATAGAGTACATTGAAAGAAAGGCCATAAAAGGGAAAGCTATTGCTGACCAATTAGCTGACTTTCCAGTTAAGGATAGTATGCCTATTTAGGTAGAATTCCAAGATGAACACATACTGTATATGACTACCCACACTTGGAAGATGTTCTTTGATGGTTCCCACATGCAAAATGGATCAGGTGCTGGAGTATTATTTGTCTCTCCACATGGGTACAACATTCCAAAGTCTTACAAACTTTTATTCCCATGTACAAATAATATTGCCGAATATGAAGCTTTGACCAATGGATTGAAAATGGCTATAGAATGGAACATAACAGAATTACATGTCTTTGGGGATTCACAGCTAATTATCAACCAAGTCAATGAGGAGTATCAAACTAAGGATGATAAATTGGTACCTTACAAAAAGATGGTTGGATCATTGAGATGTTACTTTACATTTGTGACATTTCAACAGATCCCTAGGATAGAGAACAAAGCTACAGATGCTATGGCTACATTAGTTTCACTCCTACAGTTGGAACAACATGAATCCAAATTTGAATTCCTAGTGGAAGAGCTACACCATCCCATATTTGACTCATCTGAAAGCCATGTCATTTGTACCCTTGTCACACATGAATCTTCCAGATATGGTGCTATCTATTCATATCTCCATGATGGCATCATCCCCAACACATTCAACCATTCTGAACACCAAAACCTTGTCCGCAATGCCTCCTGCCACACCCTTATCTCTGGTGATTTATATAGGAGGGGTTTAGATGGGACACTCCTTAGGTGCTTGGAAAAGGAGGAATTTGACCAAGCGTTAGGTGACATCCACAAGGGCATTTGTGGTGGACATTCCAATGGTCTTGCCATGGCCCAAAGGTTGCTTAGGGTGGGGTATTATTGGCCCATGATGCAGATAGACGCAGTAGCCTTTGCTAAGTCTTGTGAAAAATGTCAGAAACATGGAACCCTGATTCATGCTCTAGGTAGGGAGCTGATTCCTTCCATTTCTCATTGGCCATTTTAGTGCTGGGCCTTTGATCTAGTTGGGCAGATTCACCCCAACTCATTAGGTGGACATAAGTTCATCATTATTGCTATTGACTACTTCACAAAATGGGTGGAAGCCGTGCCACTTTCTGTGGCTTCAGGGAAGACTATCTCTTTGTTCATCTTGAATCATATTATTTGCTGATTTGGAGTACCTTCTGAGATTATCACTAATAATGGAGGTCAATTCAAGAATAAGGACCTAAAGAATTTATGCAAAAAGTTTAAAATCAAGCAATTTTGGTCCTCCATTTACTTTCCACAGGGAAATGGATAGGCAGAGGCTTCCAATAAAACCATCCTTAAGATTCTTCATAGGACAGTGCACAAGAATGGTAGGGATTGGAACTTGCAAATCAATCCAGCACTATGGGCTTATAGAACTAGCATTCATACACCTACAAGAGCTACTCCTTTTGCTCTTACCTATGGCATTGAAGTGGTGTTTCCCTTAGAAGTAGAGATACCTTCACTTAGAGTCTCACTCAAAGGATTGATAACAGATGAGGATTACCGCACCATGAGGTTATAGGAACTTGAACTTTTAGATGAGAAGTGTAAGGCTTCATTTGATCATATGAGAGTGTATCAAAAGCGTATGTCCAAAGCATTAAACAAGAAGGTTTTCCCTAGAGAATTTTGGATAGGTGATCTTGTTTTGAGAGAGAACCCTAAGAATCAACAGAACAGAGAACAAAAGGGCAAGTTTGAACCTAATTGGCTTGGACCATACATTATTACAGCTGCTTTTGGTATCGGTGCATATTTACTATTAGATCCTGATGGAGAACAACTCCTTGATCCCATCAACATTTTGCACCTAAAGAAGTTCTATCCTTGATGCCTGTTTTTGTCTGGGGGCATCCTTTGTACATTCTTTATGATCCTGAAAAAAAAAATACCAAAAAAATTGATATATGATGCTAAAAAAATCCTAAAAAGCATATACAGTCCTGAAAAAATACAAAAAAATAAAAAAATAGCAAAAAGTTCAAAAAAATAGAAAAAGTGCCTTGGTGAAAACCTGGAAACAGGCGCCTTGGTAGCAAAAATCCAAAAAAAATGAAAAAAATGAAAAAGGATTCCAAGTGGTGAAAACCTGGAAATAGGTGCTACTTGTGGCCTTTGCACTCCTATTTATTAGCATGCGTCCTTGACACTGAGCCTTTCTTCATCATACCTTGACCTTATTTGGCTTAGTCTAGAATTGGTCTGTGTCTTTGTCTAGGGGGCATAACTGTTAGCATAGGTCTTTTAGGTGCGTTTGTCTCTTGGGGCATTTCCTCACAGGTGTTTTTTCAACACCACCCCAAATAGAGTTTCTCAACACCACCCTTGCGTCGAGTGTTTCTTAACACTTATCAGATGTCTTACCCACCAGTCTAAGTATGATGCGATATCACTCATTTGCAAATGTGATACTCAAAGTTTGATTCTATGACCAACACACACACACTTAAACTATCAACTCATTGAGATATGTTGACTTTATTTTTCTTTGTGTGCTGTCTATGAGGATTTCTTTGATGAGTGGTCTCTCCCTGAGAAGTTTTCGATGATGCATAGCTAGAAGACTAAGGGTATGAGAACATGTTTTCTTTCTTTATCTGCTTATGGGTATATTTTGTTGATCCTAACTGTCATGAGCATTTATGCTGGTCTTACTTGACACTATGGATTGACAAGATATTATGCTTGACTGTTGTGCGAGTGCATAATTCTAGTTATCCTAACTTTCATGTGTCTTGATACAAGCATAATCTCACCATATTAAACTTAGGTGATCTCACTACACTAGTCATCTTGACCTACATGTCCTTGATGCCTAGGTGGGATTTCCACATTTCTATCTGATAAAGATCATATTCATATCCACATAGTTATGCTAGTGTGCATTGTATGATCTTGTGATGCTACCAATAATGCTCGATGATGATAATTAGATGTCTATAGGTGTTGTGACCTTGCAAGTCAACCACTTTTCATGGTAGCTTGGATTTTTAGGTTCATGTTAGTCTAGTTTTGCATTTCTGCATATGGAGAGAGCTCTCCTTTTTCATCTTACATGGACCTGTCAGTCGACTGCGCTCACCTTTCCTTCTTCTCGATCATGTCTTTCACTCCTTGTCTTTTTCATCTCTAACCTGTTCCTGTTCATCACAAGGGGTTAATCATATTATCATATCTATATCACAACTGTCATTTTTGGAAACATGATTCTATATCATATACATGGGAATCAAACATACATCTATGAGAGAGAACATACATGAACATATACATAAACACTTTGAGCAAAATGACAAGAGAAGATACATAAACTAATACATCCATCACAAGTGAGACATAAACACATGATATATCAAAAATCTAGTAATCTCATATATAAATCAATGACATGATACAATATACAATATGGGATCTCAAAATTTGGATCAATGTCTCACGATATGTCTAAATATCTATCAACCTTAGACCTAAACCTAGGATTCGCTACCACCCTCGTGAGGAGCTCGTGTTGGTGGAGGAGGCATGGCTCTCCTATTAGGTACCATATCTGATGCCCCTACCCTCTGAGAGTATGATGGTGCTCTCTGATCCTCTGGAATGGCCTGAAGGTAGAGTCTATGATAGTATGTTGCTCTCACCGTCTCCCGTCGGATCTCTAAAGCATCTGCCTGTGCCACCGCCTTGCGGTGTGCTATCTCTGCCCTAAGATTGGCTATTTGCTGATCTCTCTCCACCCTCAGATCTGCTAGCTGCTGATCCCTCACTGCTATCATGACCCTTAGCTACTGAATCTCTGCCTCTAGAGTCTAAATGTGAGCCCTCAAACCATCCCCTGTAGCTGGATCTACCTGTATTTGTGGTGGTACCTATCCCTGTGCCTACTCTTGAGAAGGCCTCTGTACCTCCTCACTCCCCGAGCCCTGACCTCATGGCTATTTTTGGCCACCAGCTCTAGATCCCTCCCCCACCTCTCTGGCCTGGCCTCCTCCTCTGCCCTCATCATCACCTCCATCTCCTCCTCCCGGGGCAACTTGTGCTACATCTAGTATGGTAAACCAAGGGAATGGCACCCTGCATCTCTCAGCCCTATGTGCTGCATCTGCTCTCACGTCTGCCACATTCGGGAGATACTCCCAAGGCTCCCTCCTGATAGCAGCTGTGTCCTGCACTACCTACTGGTAATCTACATCAGTAGCCACCCATGACCCTCCTCATCTCAGGCCCATGCATATGTAGTAGTCTCCGTGGAAACTCGCTACTGGCACCCAAACTGCCTCCAAACCCGAGTGATGCAGAATCTCTCAACAATCTCTGAGTTTCAGCCTACTAGTGGCCGGGTACATAGAATGTAACTCAGCTCATCCTCTACATCACTCCATCCCTCGGCATCCCTGTATGGCCTCCATATGATAGAGGTCATCTCATCTAGTATCTGCCTGTAGTATGTCACATCTCCAGTATGGGCATGTGATATGTATCCTGTGTACCTATATATATATGGGTACCTCCACTCCCTAGGTTGGACTCTGGGGCGTATCACAACAATATGCTCCCAAGCCCACACCTATGCCAAGATGGCACCGCAAGCCCATGTCTGACCATCCCTATAGACGATCTCGTGCAACTCATGATACATCTCTGCTAGTATGGCTGGACCCCATGCCATGCACCGAGGTCTGCCTACCAAGTCTATCAGTAACTTGGCCCATCCGAGCGAGAATCCCTTCTGATTGCAATCAGTCATCAGGATCTGTGAAATGATAGATGCCACAATACATGACACCAGAAAATCTCTGCCAAAGTCATCTAGCAGCCGCTCCCAGCTGATGTGCCGATCAAGGATAGTCACATCTTGGAACATCTCTTGGATCAACCATCGCCCCTCAGTCACATCCTGATCATAGTATACCTGTGCCATCACGTGAATCATGTCAGTTTCTATGGAAACATTACATTTATGACTATCTCTCAAAACATGATTATACTCATAGGCTCACCATGGCACGAAACCTGTAATATCCTGTAGACATCCTCCAGTGTGATCGATGCCTCTCTGGTAGGCAGGTGGAAGGTGTTGTGCTCACTATGCCATCTCTTGGAAAGAGTAGTCAACAACCTATGATCGGCCCTGATATATGGAAATCTCAATAGATATCTGAATCCCATAGCTTTGATGTCAGCATTGCTCGGATCATCTAGATCTCAGACGCACCTCAACCCGGTCACCTTCGGCGCTCTGATGATCAATGTCGGAAAGACCTCCTGCAAGCCATTAAACCAATCCAATTGTTAGAACATATCATAATGGATGTCTAAAAATTAGTATCACACATCTTTAACAATGTAAACTTGTCTAGACCCATGTCATTTTGCTCACAAAAAAAACTTAAAAATTTCAAGATTTTGCCCTTGGGCGATACTGCCTTTTTTTGGGACAAGTATCGCGTGATACTTCTCTCTATAGCAGGGTGATATACCTTTGGTCGTGCGATACTTCACCTAGTATCATGCGATAGTTCTCCCGATATCATGTGATACTGGTGTATATGCGCGTGCGATACTTTGGGGTCTCATGAAGTATTGCGTGATAATTTTAAAGTATCATTTGAAAATTTAAAAATGTGCTCAAAATATATTAAATGACTCAAAAAATGTGCATTTTTTGAAAACGTACCGGGGTAGGATAGTGTGGTGGCCGGTTGTGCAACTGGGCGCGCTCGAATCGATGCCTGTGGACAGGAACTGCTACTTGCTGGGCCATTCTCTCTCTCTAAGCTCTCAAAATTCTCAAATCAATCAAAGTCAAATGATTTTAAAAATGACATTTTTGACCCCTTTTATAGCATTTTGACTTTTTGACCAATTTTCAAAACACCTCAGAATTGCACAAAAATTGCACCCCTACCTAATTTCGACGTCCTGGATCTATTTTCAGACTTGAAATCAAAATCTGAGGTCATCTTGATAGTCAAAATTATGTTCCAAATTTTCCCCTTCTTCTGAGCAGTTGACTGACTTTTTGAGGCATAATTTGATTTTCGATGGACTTTCTTCCTTCCATGTCTCTCAAATTTTCTAGTCTTTCATTCACTCTATTTCTAGTCTTCTATTTCTATTCTTCTACTTCCTCACTGGGGTATATTTCATTGCCTAATGGTTATCCTGTCATCTTTTACCTTCGATTGTGATTTCATTCTGATTTGATCAAATCTTTATCAGTTTGCTGTTCCTCTCTACTTGATTTCGCTTTCGATTCCGAGGGGGCAGTACCTATGGGATTCTCATCCCTAATTTTCTTGATTCTCTTGATTCATACATCTTTTGTGATCTTTTGCTCAAATTTGAGATTCTTATCTCTTACTTTGAATGTGATCCCGAATCGACCTCATGTTCAAAGGCCTTTATCTATGTTTTGTCCGGATATGATCTCGAATTGACCTCATATTTGAGTTGTTTTGTGATCCCAGATCGATCTCACATTGCAACTTCATTCTTTGACCACATGTGATCCCAAATCGATCTCACATTAGTCAAAGAAGGGCAAATGTATGCACCCTAAAATGGTCACCTAGACTTTGGGCCCCATTTATTTGATTTATCAACCCTGAATCATTTTTATCAATAATCAATATTTTCAACATTATCAATTTCTTGATCAAGTCTTAATTTCAATCATATATTGGATTTTTATCCTATGGGCTAACCATTTATCCTAAGCCTTTATTTAATTAAAAGGAATTTCCTCCCCTTTTATTAAATAAAAAATCCCCACTTTTCCTCTTATCCTAAGTTGCACAAATAAAGCACTATTCTTATTTTATAAAAAAGAAAAAAAGAACTTTTGTCTCATATGGACATAAAGTCAACTCCTATTTTCCTATTGGAGGATACTTGTGCACACAGATTGCTCCTCTTTCAAGCTCCACTGCTGATTAAGACCTTTTGCCTCTTAATCTCCATGGTCCATTCCTTTGCATTTCTTATAAAAGGAGAGCTCTCTCCCTCATTCTAGGACACTTGTTTTATGCTAACTCTATGCTGTAGGAATTCTTTGGAGCTTTTAGGAGATCATTGTTGCATTGCATCTTAGAGTTGTTCATTTGCTTCATAGTTTAGTTTCAAATCTTGCATAGTAGTTCATGTTTATGCTTTCATAGTCTCGATTTCACTTTCAAGCTTTAGAATAACTCATCTAGCTTAATAGGAAGGGTTTTAACACATTGCTATTTCCATTTTATACCTTAGTTTGTACTTCCATTTTCATAGAATAGCTTGCACATTTGCATTCTCATTCTTAGCTTGCATTGCATTGCATTTCCATTTGATTCTTTGGGGATATTGGCACTCTTGCCCTTATCCTCATTTGAATCTCTCATTGTATGGTTGACTAGCAAGGTCACAAGCTCAATAGCTCTAGCTAAGAGCAAATTCATAATCTTGCAACTCCATGCATAAAGAGCTATGGATCGATTTGTGAGGGCTCATTCTTGAGTTTCCTTGCATGTAAGGATCCATAGAAGTCCACAACTTTTGTGTGTACAGTATATATTCAAACATAGAGGCAAAGGAGGAGTTGCTATGTTGATACAAAGTAATTGGGCTGATAAGATGACTTCCAAAGGAACTTCTCCTTTCCAAAGGGTAGTATGGGGGAAATTCAAAGATAAGAATTAAGAAGTGGTAATTTGTAACATATATGCATCAAATGACTATAGAGAAAGAGCTAATCTATGGGACTGGTTATCAAACAATTTACCTGATGCTAAATGGATATGTATAGGAGACTTTAACATGATTGAAAGCAAACATGATAAATGTGGAGGTAATAAGCATGAGTGGAAGGGGAATTTTTTTTTTTGGTCTAAATTCAAGAGAAGGTTTCAATTAGTGATCCTTTGAAGAACATGAAGCAAGAATACAATAATATCTGGTTTACCTGGTGCAATAATCATGCCAGTAAAAATAGGGTGTATTACAGATTAGATAGAATCTACTTTAATAAGGTGTAGTTTGGGTTAACTCAACAACCTGGTCAAAACCCTGTAGAAGTGACTCTTGTTAGTCTTTCTCATCACTCTCCAATCCATGTTTGCATCATCCCCAAAGCCTATTTTAATTAGAACCCCAATATGAAGAGGAAGAGCACCTTCAAGCTCAATACATCCCTTCTTGATGATTAGGATTCTCTCCAAGCCATTCAAACTACTACTTCTTTGTCTAAGTTTTTTAATTCCACTCTCTCTACAAGAGACAAATGGGACCAACTAGTGCAAGTATGGAAAAGCTTGTTTCAAATTATAGGGGCAAAGGAAGCTATAGACAAGAATCAAGAAGAGAAATTATACTACAATAAACTTAATAAATTGGAACTTAGCTGCAAACAAAAGGCAATGATCAAGAGCTTGGACAATCTCTCATAAACACCAAAGATAATCTAAGGAGAATACAAAACTATAAAATCTAAGGTCAAAAAGTTAGAGCCAAAGCTAGATGGATTAAAGATGGGGACAAAGGGTCTAAGTACTTCTTTAATTTGATCACAGAAAAACACAACAAAGAAGAGATCAATGGAATTCAAATAGAAGGAGGAGTCACTAAGAACAAAAAAGACATTTTGAATGCTTTTGTAGACTTTTATAAGAAATTGTTCTCTTTAGAGCACAAAGCTGAGAATATGGAGGCAATGAATAGATGCATTAAACTAATCCCAAGAAAGGTTTCATAGAAACAAGCCATGGTGTTGGATCAGAGAATCAAACTTAAGGAGATTGATGAAGCCATAGGGTCATTAGCCAATGATAAATCCCCTGGACTTGATGGGTTACCTACTGAATTTTATAAGAAAAATAAAGAATGGATCTCTAGTGAATTGCTAGAAGTGTATGAAGAAGCATTCAAAGTAGGGTCATTGGGGAAAAATATTAATACAGGATTAATCAAACTCTTACCCAAAGATGGTGATAAGTCATAGATTAAAAAATAGAGACCTATCACTCTATTAAATATATCCTACAAGATTATTGATAAAATTATGGCTAGAAGAATCAGTGAAATTTTTAAGAATGTGGTGTCAGTCACTCAAACTAGATTTATAAAAGACAAGTATATACTGGATAACCTCATTACTAGTTGGGAAGCCATGAACTAGGCCAAAATGGATAATCAAAATGCAGATATGGTCCTCTTAGACTTTGAAAAAGCCTATGATAGAATTGAATGTCCTTTTGTGCTCAAAATGCTAGAGGCATTTAGATTTCCAAAATACTTCTGCAAATGGGTCAACATCTTGTTTAAAGATTCCTCAACTGTGATTGATGTCAATGGAGAACTCTCTAAACATATTCCACTTGAAAGGTCTATTAGACAAGGGTTCCATCTTTCCCCTACCCTATATGTTATTTTTGTTGATGCCTTTTCCTTTATCCTTAAGGCTTTAGAACTCGGTCCACTAGTTAAAGGGATCCACTTCCCCAATAATGAGGATCTCCTAATTGAATAGTTTGTTGATGATATTGCCCTTTTCTTAGAACTGGAGGAAGGAAACTTTAACAATGTTCTTAGTAGACTCCAAGTTTTTTTGCATGGCATAAGGAACCAAAATAGCTCCTCACAAATCCAATTTTTTGGGATGGTCAGAAGTTCCACCTAGATGGTTAGAAAGTAGAGAATGACAGTGGTCAAGGCCTTCTACCATTTTCAGATATCTAGTTATACCCTTTGCCAGTAATCCCTTTATTAATGATATGTGGGTATGGATTTATAAAAAAATTGAAAGTAAACATGTCAAATGGAAATCTCATATGTTGTCCTTAGTTGACAAAGTTCAAGTAGTTTAGAAGGTGCTCTCTTCCCATGTGGTATATTATGCTTCCACTTGGATGATTTCTAACAACCAAATCAATAAGTTAGAATTTTTTTTGAGGGACTTCTTGTGGTCTGATGGACTTGGTAACATGAAGAGACATTGTGTGAAATGGGAATGGTGTTGTACTCCAAAAAAAATGGGAGGGATTGGCTCGAGGGACTTAAATGCTTAAGGTGATTCTCTAGCAGCTAAATGGATTCTCAAGGCCCTGAGAGGGAACGAGCCATGGAAAGTCCTTGTGAGAAATAACATTGAAAGATCAGCTATAAAAAAGGGCAAGTAGTGGAAAGGTACTCCTCTATTTGATATTGTGTTTGGAGACTTTAAGATTCAATTTTTTGGGTCTAGGGCTTTTTAGACCATTTGGAAGGCATGGTGTCAGGTCAAGTCTCATATCTGTTCAAGAAACATTGTTGGCAAAAACCCTTGTTTTGTAGTTTTGGATAGGTCTATTTGGTGGGATTGTACTTAAATGGTAATCCTCTTGCTTTGGCTCAGTGTTGTTTTGCAAAAATTTGGCATAAAAAAGGGATCTCTCTAATACAGGATGTACTGGTGGACAAGCAAATGGGTTCTTGGGAAGATATTAGAGATAAATTCAATATCCCAAACTCTCAGAAAAAAATGTATACCCTGATTTCTAAAGCTGCGAGGAGGCAGTTCCCTGGTAAATTATTGAATTCTATACACATGATTAATTATATGAAATAGGCTGATGGTAAATGATTGAGTGATTTTTCATGCAAAAATTTTTATGATATGCTCAAAGAGGATGTTGGAATTATTAATAGAATTAATCAAAACTGGAAAATTAAATGGACTATCACTAGATGACACTTTATCTTTGACTTTTTTTGGCACTCACAGGTTGAAGTCAAAATTATTTGTTTTCATTGGTTGCTTCTCCTAAAGAAAATTATTGTTGGTTCTTTTCTTTCTCAGTGTGGTCAACAGAGTATTTTTTGTTCTTTGTGCAATTTCCCTGAAACCTTTGAACACCTTTTTTTTTAATTTAAATTTGCAAAAAGAATTTGGTCCAGTTTTCTTGGTCACCCCATTTTGTGGAATTGTCAAAATTCTTTTTCTTGGCATGAGATTGTTATTGGTTTTGTGGAAATTTTTGACAATAAAATGAATAGATTATGGTTTACCTTAACTGCTGAAATCCTTTGGGTCATTTGGAAGCAGAGAAACAAGGAGATTGTCCAAGCTAGGAAACAAGATCTTACTAAGTTTTATATTAAACTCACACATCTTCATATTGTCTCACAGGTCTCTGCAAGGATAGAGGTGCTAGAAGAAAGGTTTCTATCACTAATAAAGGAAGGTGCAATGATTGTATTCAAGAAGGACATCCAATCCTCCACATATGTTGAAATACCTCAAGAAGAAAACATTGATTGAGTCCAAGCTTTCAGTCATTTAAACATAGGTCTCAAACAAAGGTGATGGAAATAGGACTGATAACCAGGAGGATGTCTTCAATAGTGAATGTGAAAACAAGGCTGACAATGATAATTGGAACAACCAAGAACAAATAAATAGAAATAGTGGATGGGATAATATTGGTCCCAAGAACAATGCAAGTGGATGGGAAGAATCCTAGTTATTTTGTTATGATATATTTTTTGTGTGTAATCTTGATAAATATACTCTGTATAAGGCCCTTTTTGTAGGTTGTATGTATATGGTATAGTTAGGTGATGTTGCAAGCAACAAAAACACTGATTGTTGCTGGTAATTAGTTAATGTTTTTATTCAGTTGATACTCTATTGCAATATATATAAAAAACAATCATATGTATCTTTGAATATAGCATATAGTGTCATCTTTTTCAAAAGAGTAAACCATTGCCGAGTATAATTTTTCATAGTGCTTTTATGATGTTTACATTCCAAAGGAGCACATGAGTTCTTTGATCATATTCAACCAACATCATCTCTAGTATTAATAATGTATATATCTACATGTAAAGACAAATTGAATTTACTAAAAAACCATTGAAGTTGTGACGTGAAGGGTGTACAAAGGAAGAGGGGATTTATGGAGGGAAATTAAGGTAGTAGAAATTCCTACACCAACCTTGAGAAGAGGATTATGAAAAAAAATCTCAGATCTTTATAATAGTTATATAAATAACAAAAATAAACATAATAGCATGCATACCATAAAATAGTGATTTATTTAATTATCTAATTTTGATCTCCCTTTCAAATATTATTTTAATAAATAATTTTATTTATTTAATTAATTCATGATCCTTAATTTCTAATTTCAACCAATCATTTCCACTCATAGGGATCAACTCTAAATTCATAGCCATGTGAAAAAGTCACTTCTCCCTTTATTTGGTTTTTTCCTCTATTAATTAAACAAATGTTTTAATGTATTGAACTAATTCATTTACCATTTTACTCGCATATTTTCCAACATGTCTAAATCCAAAGCATCTTGTGATATGTTATCGAGAAATAATATTTTCTACCTACCACTTAATATAATCTCTTCTTTTGCATTAACCTCTTAATCTCCTTTATTCTCATTATTCCTCACAATATCCTAACCTACCCTCTAATCTTAGCAATTCACATTTTAACCTCTTAATCTCAACCCTTGATTTTCATGAGGACTTCTATAAAAGAACATCTCTCTTCCACATATGAGCCTAAGGTAAAGGAGACTAATACAACCAATCACTCAAACAAGGAAAACATATCTATCTTGCAATTTTGGAGAACTCTTTCCATTTTTCTATCATTACCATCTTGATATCATCATTATTTTGTAATGATAAATCACCCTATGTTATTTCAGTTTCATCTTGTGCATGTGCTAAATAACTAAGAGCGAATATCATTCCTTAAAAGATCCTTGAAGGATAGGAGAACAATAGATTCAAGCATTTCATGAGTGTATTGGGTATATCTTTATTTTATTTTATATTTTACATTCATGGAGAAAAGTTCTATTGATGTTTTATTTAATTTAATATATAGATCTAAACTAGTGATTGTGTTTTTTAGGAATTACAAATAGATTTTCAATTTCAACATCATCAGAAACTATTGGAGTGTCATGGAATTGACTACACATCAAACCATTGGACCAAGGAGACAATTAATAAAACCATTAACACATTGGAAACCTTTATACCCTTGTATCAGATAAAATAGCATACATCATTGATACTCTAAAAATGTATTACCTTGTTAGAAAGAATGAATCAAGGATCCACCTTACTACTTATCATGAAGAAGTTCAAGGAAGGAAAACTTTGAAATTATGAACCCCATTGATGATGTTAGCAAAGGATGATGTCAATGAGATGTAGGGATGATATCAACACAAAATGGAAATGATTGGCATGGATAAAATAAATAAGGGGACATGAAACCATTAAAGGAAATGTGATAATTCAACAAATTAGTGATGGAAATGGAGGTAGGAAGGTAAAGAAAGTCTTGCAATTTTGAAAGACTTATAAGACTTTAAACAGGGTTAAGGAAGATGTTAGGGATTGGGGATTAGAGGCATTTATTGACACATATCCATGTGGTGGAAGGATAAAGTAAACTCTATAATATAATGAGTAAATTAAGCAGAATGAATCAATCTATCAACATTTAGAGGATTAGAGGAAATTATAGATGGGTCGGTAGGCATATAAATTTTAATCTTCAATTTTCAAGGATTGGGAATGTAGAGAATTAATGGAGGCATAGATAAATAAGGGGGGCCTTGAAATAATTATAAGTAGACAAACATGAAACTTATAAATTTGAGATAGGGAGTTGATGTTGATAGGAAAGACATGCTATGATGAATAACCTTGAATCTTGAGAACCCAACAAACAAAATACTTCACTAGTTTTATACATTATTATTTTTGTATTGGATTGTGCAAGTGTGTTTGCATAAATGTTATGGATCATACTTTGTGATCCATCATTAGGATGGTATTAGGGATCATAAGGAGATATAAATTTTGTTTTTTTCTAACTTGGGAGTTTTACTAAGGCATGAAAGGGGGATTAAGACAACATCTAGAGATAAAAAAATCAACCACGAATGACCTAATAAAAAAATTTAGATTGGTTATAAAACCTAAGTTAGTTAGGCATAAAATAGAGGAATAAAGGGTAAAATATGACAAAATGAGAAAAACCAAAATGGGGTGTTGGCATTAGCTCTATTTTGTGATATGTCTCTTCTAGTTATAGTGAGAATCTAAATATCTGGGAAATCAAAAATTAGGGAGAACAAGAACCAGTATTTAATCACAATGCATCATGAGAAACAAGGTTCATGATTTCCAAAGAAAATAATATGTATAATACATAACATGAAAAAAAACTAAAATAATATATACGATAAACACTCTTAGAATCAAAACAATTTATATCATAAAGTTTCTTTGGGTAAAATGTTCCTTGATTGTATACTTAAGCAATTTGATAAGGATCAACCCAAAGTGCATCAAAGTTTCCATATTATCTCTCGTCTTCAAACTTATAATTTCACACAAGGAAAATATCCCCAATCTAAAACTCCCTCATGATAGATCTCTTACTAAATATGTACTTTGTATTTATTTCCTCAACAAAATCCTCTCATGGGAAACACTTATTGTCTCCTCCAATGAAGGAAGCTCGGTCACTGAAGGAACTCGATAGTCTCTGGTGCTTGGTGACATTATTTCTTGGTCATGCCTATGGTGCTCGGTCAACACTAGTGCTCAAGGATGCTTGGCGTGCTTGGTGATTTTACTATCGCTTGGTAGTTCTAACTTACCAACTAGAGTTCTGTGTGATTTTTTGAGCCGAATTGGTGAATTTATTGTTGGTAGCCATTGTCATGGGCTGACATGCTGAATTAAATGTTTGTATACATTTGTAAGCTGACTTGTATGACATTTAATTATTTGTTTTGGGAGTTAATGGTTTCATCCAGATGACTTGTGGCTGATGATTAGTATTTATAGGATGTTTGGGTAGATCATTAGGAGATCAGAGAAGTTCATGACTGAGAAGACTTGGTGACTCAGATCTGAGGTTTTGAAAGCTAAAGTTGGTAAAGTTGTGGAAAAGTTCTTGATGTTCTGGCAGATCAGATTGTAATCTGATAGTTGTTTGTAGCAGAGCTAGGGGTTTGCATACTTAGAGACAAGGAGATTGCTTGGAGGCTTGCGAGCTCAAGTTTAGATCTGCCTTAGGGTTTCCATCAACTTCTGATTGTCTTCAGAGCTGAACTAGCTGAGATTGTATTGGATCTAGTTGTGGATCTTATAGAATTATTTTCTGATTGTAATTGGCCCTAACCTGGAAGGCCTTACAACTAGACATGTTATTGAAAATCAGTGTTGAACAATTATTTTGTTTTGCATTGTTGAGTAATCCGCTATGTACACAATAACACCTACTTCTTCCCCACCATTTTTTTTCTATAAGCTTGTACAAATGTAACTCAAGGCTTATTGGTAACCTAGTGTCAACACCACACATCAAATTGAAATGGATTATGCTAGTAGCCTTGTTTAATGTTATTCTATCTACACCTACAGTTTTTTTTTTAGTTTCGCACCTCTCTTTTCTTTTTAGCATCCAGAGTTTTCTTGACTATTTTCATGATACTTTTATTTCTTGATTTTTACTTTCCATTTCCTCGAGGATGATATCAATATAGATGTTTGAACAAGATCCCATATTGTGAACACATTTAAATAAAACCATGTGACCTAAAACATGTCACATTATTTGCAATTATTCTTTATGGCAGCCAAACTTGGTGATTATGTTATTGAGAAATAACATAATCACCACCTTTAAAGTCATATTTCTTGTAGGGTTTTCCTCTACTATTTAGTAAATAATTAGTGCTACCAAAATCCATTTGTATAGATTGTGTGATATATGAAAAGGGGGAAACCTAAAAACCTAGTTTTCTCCAATTCATGACATACATTGGAATACACAACCACCTTAAGACAAATAATTTTAGCACCACCTAGTAGTAGGAATGCTAATGCAAGATTCTTAGTTGAGGGGTTTCTATTCCTTTGTTGCTTAGAGTTGGTAAAGAATGAATGAGACTAATAGGATAATTGACTAAATAAAATAATAAATGATCTAACCATATGACAAAAAATGTAAAAGGAGATTAGGATAGATTTGAATGCACCTGGAATTAAAATAGAAAAAAATGTAGACCCAAATTCAAATTTTTAACTATTGGAATCCCAAAACTGGTTATAATTGATTTTATGGGATCCCGAGACCTATATTTGATTGCAGGCCAAAATTTCACTATTTTTTGGAGGGTATAGATTGGATTTTTCAACCTATACCCTAGGTTTTCTACCGAAATAAGTTGTAGACTAACAATCTCAGTGTCGGGATGCCTAAAAAGTGTTGATTATTGTTTCTGAGGAATTTTTTACTTAAAAATATGAAAAATATGTATGTGGGTGGCTATTTAGGGGTTTGCCTTGGTCAACCCCCCATTTTTTTGATTTCCACCTCCACGGATAGCCAATATGACAAAGACAAATTTGTGTAGTACTCATGATTCTAGAGTATGTCTAAATTGCTATGAGCTAAAATGCACAAATGTAATGTAAAGATCTAATAATGTGATAGAGAAAACCCTATATGAAAATATAATAAATGTGTGATTGAAAGCATGTAAAGAGAATAGAACCAAAGAACAAGTAGTAGATTTGAAGATAACAAAAACCATGCCCAAATCCAAATAGGAAGGATATAAGCCAATCATTAGTCGGTGATCTCCTAGTCATCATCATAATCCTTTTGTAGCTCCATTATGTTGAAAATAATTTGAAAGCTTGAAAGCTTGATAGAAGATTTATGTAGCCTTGATTCACAAGTCCTCACTTCATGGTATGTCTTTAAATTGGGGCTTCAACCTTGAAATTTCTTGCGAGGCTTTCTTTTATACAAAATCAAGAGTGTCAACTTTAGATCTCAATCCCCAATTAATTCACCAAGATGGGGGTACAATTCAAATTTGGGCCCAAAATGTTAGGTATAGGGTGGCTAAGCTAGCCTATACCACCTATTTTAGGCCTAAACTAAAACGGTGGGTCTCAAACACTCAGTGGATGTGAGGAAAAACCTAATAGTCAGTTTGGAGGTTGGGATAGAACACTAAGGCCACAAATGATGACATAGGGCCTAAGAGATTAAATGAATTATTTTATTGGAAGAAAAATAAAGTACACTTAGAAATAAGGGCTTACTTCAATTTTAAACAAGATTGAAGAGATAGAGAACCTATATTTGAATTTAGGTATTCATTAAGTACAATTGTGAAGTCCTATTATGCAATCTATAATGAGAGCACGCTGAGGTAGGTGCTAAAAAATTATGAAATTGCACACCACTTAGGTGCTTACAATTTACAATGATACCTTTAGCCCCCACTTTAATAGTATTTGGAGCTACATGCATATGCAAGATAAAGTATAAGAAATCATTAAATGAAAAAGGATATTCCAAATTTATCAAATAAAAGCCCCCAATGTGCAACATTGAATACAAAATGTTAGTAACTACATTTTGCAAAACTACTTTGTTAATTGAAAACCATAAACCACCCAAGGATTACTAAAAGAATGATAAATCCACCAATAGCTATATGCCCCCTTCTTTTGGCTTGCTAATTAGGAAGGTGAAATGGGGTATCATGTTTAGCACTATAAATTATGAACATAAGTTTGTTGATAAATGCTACCAATAGGTTTCAAGATAAACTCAAATGTTCTATAAAGTATTTGGATTGATAGGGAGCTGAACCAAAATCTTAGCACAACAAACAGTGTGAGAATCAAAACTCACTAGGTCACGATATGTATGATTAAGTGAAGCATACACCAAGGGTGAAACAAAATCCATGATATAACCCACTAGAAAATATAGGAGATCATGGAAGGATAGATAGGTCACGAATCCAGCAGGCTAACAAGTTGTGTTATACTAGGTGATTCATGAAAGAAGAAAGAAAGGAGAAGAGTAGAAAGGCTACCAAGTTGTTTTATGCTAGTTCAATTCATCCCCCAAAAAAGGGGAAGGGGAATCGATGGTCTAGCAAGTTGCGTTATGCTAGTCAATTCTACCTTGTAAAGTGCATAGGGGTGACTTGTAAAATTGTATGCTCAGAGGCAACTTAAAAAGTTTTGCACATAGGGAAAGCTTTGCAATTTTGCACTCAAGGGAAACTTATGGGATTGGTATTACAAAAAACATTGTCTCTATGTGAATCCATAAAAACAATTAGTCCTAAGGAAAACATTGCCTCCATAGGGATACAAAAAATGATAAGTCCTAAGGAAATCATTATCTCCTTAGGTATCAATAAGGATGATCAGTCCTAAGGAACATATTATCTCCTTAAGGATCAATAAGGATGATCAGTCCTAAGGAAAGAATTGCCTCCTTAGGGATCAAAAAGGATGATCATTCCTAAGGAAATAATTGTCTCCTAAGATATCAACAAGGATGACCAGTCCTAAGGAAAGCATTGTATTCTTAGGGATCAATAAGAAAAGAGAACAAGGATACCTACTTACACCAACAAGGAGATATTTCTAAAACAACAATATATGATATAACCATAACAGAGAATGAAAACCCTTATTAAACAAGGAATAGATAATCATGAAAGGATATTCGTAAGTGGGAAGAGACTCTTGAATGGAAGAGATCTTGGCTACAAAAAATATACCTTCAAGAGGAGTTCTTGAAAAAAGATAACATCTTCAAGACAAAGAGGGGGAGAAGAACAAGAATACACCATTTTAGCCCCCTATTGCAAGGTGAAAAGGGGATTCTTGGTGAAGGATAACACACTCTACTCCTTAAAGTAGGGGTATTTATTTAGGATAGACATGTTCTTGCAAGGAAAATATTGTAAACATGCGAATATCCTAAAAAAGATAAGATGCTTTCCTAAAAAAACAACTCCATGCAAGAAAAGATAGCATATGATAAACAAATACCATATAACTTAGAGAACTAAATCCTTAGAAAAGAAAAAGAGATTGAGAAATGAAACCTTTCCCCCCAAGGGTGAAGGCAAGGGAAAAGATAACCCACTATACACCCTAAGTGATAGATCCTTTATAATATACATGCACTTTCAAGAAAGAATAATGTTGTAACTTTAGATGTAAATCTCCTAAAAAAGAGAAGATCCTTGCGTAAAACAACAAATCCATGCAAGAAAGGATATCATGTTATAAGGGAAACAAGTCAACAAAGCAATATTGGATCTTTTGGAAATGAAGATAGAATGGGGAAGGAAAATCAAGTGTACACACCTTGCTCATTGCTAGGCAAGGGAATAATTGGAAAAGGACAACACATTAAGAACCCCAAGTGAAGGGTCATTTATAATAGGTATGCACTTTCAAAAAAAGAAAAATGTTGTAAACTCAGGATATAAATCTCCTAAAAAAGAGAAGATCCTTATGTAAACAAAAAAATCATGCAAGAAAGGACGTCATATTATAAAAGAAACACATCAAAAAGGGAAGGAAAAGGGTCCATGGGATAGAATAATGAAATAGTATCCTTACCCACAAATGTGGAGACAAAAAATAAGGAAGACTATTATGTTTCTCATAAAGTATGATTTCACCTAAAATTGCACCACCATAAATGACACATAGTGAGGAGAAACATAATAGTAACTTATATATTATTTAGAATGATCATGACAAAGGTGCCATTCATTTTTATGTGTCATTAATATCATACCACAATCAATGAATTCTTAAAATTTACACTTCAAATCATAACATTCATTAGTATTATGGCAAAGTACTTGATGATACATACTATACAATATGAAAATGAGGTCACATAAAAGGGATAATTTCCCCAATTCATGATACACACTGGAATACAAACTCACCTCAATAAAAATATGATTGACACCACTTGGTAAGAAAAATGAGAATGTAATATCAATGCCTTGGGGGTTTTTATTCATTTTGGTTCTTAGAATGATTTGATATGTAAGAGGTTAAATAAGAACATATCTGATCTAATTTAATTGATAAAAATGATGTAAAAGGGAATAAGGAGTAATTTGAATTCACCTCAAAATAAAATAGGAGAAGTGAGTTTTCATATCCAAATTCTTGGCTATCAAAATCTTGAAATGACTTGTAACTACAGATTTGAGACCTAGAAGTTGTAACCCGACTCTACCAATTTTGAGCTAAAATTACAGGATACAGGGTGAAACTCATTATGTACCTAGGTATAGAATGCTAATGGCATTCTGTCCCTAAGGGTTTAGGCCCAAATTTGGCCCAAGACTCTATGTTAAGGTATTAGTGGGAGATTTGATCCCGTAGTCGACCTGCTTGAGTTTTAACCCATGAAATGATGAATTTAGTATATAAACCCCTATCTCTCCTCATTTTGGCATCCATCATCAAGGTAAAGCATTCATGATCAATCACACAATTAGAGTTCAAGATCTCTTCTATAATTGAGCATCCAAGCCTTCAATACTTTTAATCATTCATCCTCCATTAAGAATTATTGGAAAACTACAATATTCATCATTCAAGGAATTTATTTCATGATTTCTTTTTATATCAAGCTATTTCATCAACATTTGTGATCACATCCAAAGAAGCATTATGCCATTAAGGTATAAGGTGATTTACAATTCAGATCTAGTTTCTATTTTGTTTTTCCTTATGCAATTTCCTTTCATTTTCAAGGTTTATTCCTAAAATATGGGTTTGATTGAGGAAACAACCTTTATCCAACCTTCTTCACCATTTTTATATGTTTAGGAATAGTTTATAGAGCCACTAGAAAAATTCAAAAAGATTGAATAGAGTTGAAAGAATCCCCCACCCCCCCCCCCCCCAAAAAAAAAAAAAAAAGAAAAAAGAAAAAAGAAAAAAAGAAGTCAAAATTGCCTAGTACAGAATGCCATTGGCATTTTGTACCCAAGTACACAATGAGTTTCACCTTGCATCCTACATTTTCAAATCAAATTTGGTAGAGAGTTAGGTTACAACCTCTATGCCTCAGATCTGCAGTTATAGGTCATTTCAGGATTTTAACGATCAAGAATTTAGACATGAAAACTCAAATCTCCTATTTTAGTTCTTGATGCATTCAAATTCCTCCTTATTCCCTTTTACATCAGTTTTCTCAGTTGGATTAGATTAGATCTATTCTTATTTAGTTACTTTCATATCAAATCATTCTAAGCAACAAAAGGAATAAAACCCTCAAAGTACCTATATTGCATTGGCATCATTTTTACCAAGTGGTTTTGTCTTGAGATGATTTTGTATTCCAATGTGCCATATTAATTGGAGAAATTTCCCTTTTATGTGATCCCCTTTTCATACTATACATTTTGGTGAACCCAACTCTTCATACATACTTTTGATATTGGTAATTAGATCCTCTTTACATGATCTCCTTTGTATGCATTGTATTAATCAATATTTATATCATACCCTTTCTACATTATTTGTATTTGCATCTTCTTTTCATGCATTGCATTGTTGCATTTTTATCCATTTAGATTTGTTTTAGATACATTCATTTGAGCTTATCTCATAGATTTGTTGCATTTTTGCATTTCATTTTCATGTTTGCAAGTTTCAAAACATAAAAAATACAAAAAATAATAATTTCATGCATTATTTTATATATTTTCACTTGCCTTCTATGAATGGAATTATTATCTTAATTTTTTAGCTCGTTTCTTTCAAGAATTTCAAGATGTTCAAATAATTGGGGGAGGGGGGGGGGGGGTGAATCAATTATAAACAAACAATTTCCTTCGCTTATGTTAATTTGATAAATAGTTAAACCCATTAGAAATTTATAACAGATGTAAACATGAAAGAACAAAAAACATTAACAAATGAACACCTGAATTTTGCATGGAAACCCAAACTAGGAAAAACCACAGAGAAGCTAATTCTCATGAAATGAACACCATTTAAGGTGACTTTTAAAAAGTTCTCATTATTGATTTATGCACTATTGGTTGGATCACCACCGGTTGGGCTAACTACCCAAAAATAAGAAAGGTTAACTATTGATACAAATAGGCTCACTGGTAGTACAAATGGGCTCATTGCCAGAATGTAAGAAATAAAAGTTGAATCCACCACTAAATTTGATGCAGTTAAGGATGGTGGATCCAATGAAGGACAGTCCAAACCTTGCAGCCAACAAAATTACATAGCGGAAAACTCAACACAATAGATGACACCATAAATGTTTCAAGTAAATTGCATTAACATGCCTGATTGTAAGGCCTTCCGGGTTAGGGCCAATTACAAAATCAAACAATTCTACAAGATCCACAATAGATCTAATACAATCTTAGCTAGTTTAGCTCTGAAGACAATCAGAAGCTAATGGAAACCCTAAGGTAGATCTAAACTTTAGCTCGCAAGCCTCCAAGCAATCTCCTTGTCTCCAAGTATGCAATCCCTAGCTCTGCTACAAACAACTATTAGATTACAATCTGATTTGCAAGATCATGTAAGAACTTTTCCACGACTTTGCCAACTTTAGATTTCAAAACCTTAGATTTGATTCGCTAAGTCTTCAAGTCATCTAGATCTATGACCTCCTATCCCCTCCTAAACATCTACCCAAACATCCTATAAATACTGATCATCAGCCACAAGTCAGCTGGATGAAACCCTTAACTCCCCAAAAAAATAATTAAATGCCATACAAGTCAACTTACAAATTGTATACAAACATTTAATTCAACATGTCAGCCTATAAAAATAGCTACCAATAATAAATTCACCAAGTCGGCCCAACAAATCACACATAACTCTAGTCAGTAAGCCAAAACTACCGAGTGACAATGAATTAATTGAGCAAGCCAGGCATCATCGAGCACTAGTGTCAACAGAGCACCATAGACATGACTAAGTAACACTTTCACCGAGTGCCAGATACTACTGAGTTCCTTTAGTGACTGAGCTTCCTTCAATGACCGAGGCTATCGGTCAAAGCTGCAACCAAGTAACACTAGCCAAATACCAACACCCCATGTAGTTTCACCGAGGATAAGAATGCCCCTGCTTTAACCTTGGATGCCCCTGCATTAGACACCCCAGGTTCCAAAAGATGTTCATATGTGAGAAGAACATCTTTCAGGATTCAACACATAAATCCTGAACTGGTTCTTCACATACAAGTCCTCCACCTTTTCTGCTTGCAAATTCTTCTACTTCAGTTTCCTCTATCTCTTCAAGTATTTTCTTGACAATGTACAAGTCAGTTCTCCATACTAATAATTCATTTTCTCTGGATCCACAATCTCCACTCAGCTACCAATACTTAGGCTTCTCCTACCGAGCATTGTATCCATCAAAGGCATCAGTGAAAACTTCCTATCATCCTTCTCAATAGTAAACACATTTTAGACACAGTCATAAATAGCTCTGTAATCATATTGCCAAGGTCTATCGAGCAATATATCACAACTATTCATCTTCACAATGTCACATAACACAAGATCCTTGTACTGGCCAATCTGAACATCAATGAAGCATTGTTCTCTTACTTCCAAAGCATGAACATCTTGTAACTAGCCAAGCCTATAAGGACAAGGATGCTTCATTCTATCCAAACTGAGTTTCTGAACCAGGTCCTCAACAACAAGGTTATTAGTACTACCACTATCAACAATAACATAACATAGTTAACCTTCAGTCTTGCATCGGGTCATAAACAAGTTACTCCTCTGACAAGGTTCATCCTTTGTACTGAGAAATGTTCACTGAAGTAGCAAGTTCTCTGATTCATGTTCATTCTAAATGTTCTCATTCATCACAACAGTTCATCGGTCAACCTTCTTCTATGTACACTCAAAAGAATGGTGTCTTTCCTCTCCATAGTTATAACAAGTACCCTTAAAGATAACTCTACCTATCTTCTTCTTTAGCTCCACAGGTTTCTGTTCATCTTCTATATCAGTTGGCTTATCCTTCATCAAGCAATCAACCTTTTCCTTCCCTCGGGAGTTACTAGGCTATTTCCTCTTCAACTTATCTTCTACCTTCAGAGCAAACTGATAAGCATCTTCAACAAAATCAATCTTTAGCATACCAAGCTCATCCTAAATATTGAATCTCAGACCATTCACATACCGAGCTACCTTTTCCTTACTAAGCTCTTGGTGTCCAGACTGAATAGTAAGTTTGTAGAACTCCTCTGTATAGTCTTCAATAAACAAATCCTTCTGTTTTAGATTCTGCAACTTCTTAAACAAGTCAAGCTCATAGTTAGAAGGTATGAACTTAGCTTTTAACTTAGTCACCATCAACCTCCACCGATTGATCTTTGTTTCACCTTCATCTTCTCAGTCTCTTTGTAGTTCCTTCCACCAAAGAGTAGCATGTCCTTTCAATTTTGTCTATGCTAATCTCACCCAAAGATGATCTTCAATTTCTTCCAGCTCAAAGGAATCTTCAAGTTCACCAATCCAATCAATCATATTGTTAGGCTTAAAAGTACTAGAGAAAGTAGAAACTTCCATTCAGTAATTACTGAATTGAGTAGCAAATCTATGTAATCGAGCAATTCTATCTTCACTAGATCTATTCCTTCGGTCATCACCACTAGATCTAATAGTTTCAAATTCTTCAGCAGCTTCTTCATAGCCATCCTCAGTACCAACATTCTAAGGTATACCAGTAAAAAATCTCATGATTTCAGTGACCATGTCATTCTTCATCAATTCCATCTCAAATCTAAAATTTGAATTCACTTTCTCTATGATCCAAGATTCAACAGTATCACAAAGATCAAAAATAACTCTAGGTTCCAATCTTCTTGGAGGCATCCTTAAAGATATGCAAATAAGCCCTTTGCAACAAACCCTCACCGACCACCTTGTGACAATTTCCAAGTTGTAAACAAGTCAGATCGCAACCTGCAATCTTGCAAACAACTAGGGCACCATTCCGCAAGTTCAGTGCTTCATATATGCAATCCAGATTGCACACAATCTCTACTTCATAGGATCAAATTTGCAAGATCAATCTTTCTAGGTTAACCTTCAAGATCAACTATTAGCTCTAGCAGGAACAAACTTAAGCTTTGATACCACCTGATGCAGTCAAGGATGGTGGATCCAATGAAGGACAGTCCAAACCTTGCAACCAATAGAATTGCATAGCAGAAAACTCAACATAATAGATAACACCATAAATGTTTCAAGTAATTTTCATTAACATGCCTGACTGTAAGGCCTTCCAGGTTAGGGCCAATTACAAAATGAAATAATTTTGCAAGATCCACAACAGATCCAATACAATCTCAGCTAGTTCAAATCTGAAGATAATCAGAAGCTGATGGAAACCCTAAGGTAGATCTAAACTTTAGCTCGCAAGCCTCCAAGAAATCTCCTTGTCTCCAAGTATGCAACCCCTAGCTCTGCTACAAACAACTATCAGATTACAATCTGATCTGCAAGATCATGTAAGAAATTTTCCATAACTTCACCAACTTTAGCTTTCAAAACCTCAGATCTGATTCACTAAGTCTTCAAGTCATCTAGATCTATGACCTCCTATCCCCTCCTAAACATCTACCCAAATATCCTATAAATACTAATCATCAGCCACAAGTCGGTTGGATGAAACCCTTAACTCCCCAAACAAATAATTAAATGCCATACAAGTTAGCTTACAAATTGTATACAAACATTTAATTCAGCATGTCAGCCTATAACAATAGCTACCAACAATAAATTCACCAAGTCGGCCGAACAAATCACACAAAAATCTAGTCGGTAAGCCATAACTATCGAGCGACAGTGAATTAATCGAGCAAGCTAGGCATCGTCGAGCACTAGTATTGACTAAGCACCGTAGGCATGACCGAGTAACACTTTCACCGAGTGCCAGAGACTGCCAAGTATCTTCAGTGACTAAGCTTCCTTCAATGACTGAGGTCGTCGGTCAAAGCTACAACCGAGTAACACCGGCCAAAATACCAACACCCCATGCAGTTTCATCGAGGACAAGAATGCCCCTGCCTTAACCTTGGATGCCCCTGCATCAAAATTCACTATCACTAATAATCTACAATACAAAAATGATATAACAATTTGCTACTAATTGCATCAACTCACATAATCATCAACCATAGATCTTACCTTGTCAGATTCACATTCACTTTACATATACTTGCATACAAGCATGCAACAACAAATGAATTCATCTCTCTCTTATACTAACTCATACCAAAAACAAGGTCACCCTAATCAAATTTGAAATAGATTACACCAAAGCAATCCCAAGATGGTAAGGAATGAAATGTGGACCACCTCACTCAATACAACATGCCTCACACATAACAACATGCTACACCATCACCAAGATATTTGGTACCAATGCATAGGATCTATACATTACAATTCAAATATTTTAACTAAAGCACAAATAACACATCAAAGATAGCATTGAACCCAAAGATATTATCCACAATATGTTGCACGATAAATGGAACCAACACTATCATAGATAAAAGTAAATATTTAAATTACATCATCCAATGCACACTTCTACCGATACACTGAAATAACTAAACTACATCGAAACATCTTTGATGCATCAAATATGTTGACATCAATGAAAACCATTAATAAAAACAAGAATAATGGAATCAAGTTCACATTATAATGATCTCCACCTTTGTCATTGATGGTAACATTCATCAATAATAAAACAAACAACTCACTGTCACAAGATATCAACATCAAAGTTCTATATTCTTCTCCATTGTTCTTCTCCCTCTTTGATGACAATGAAAAATGTTCAAACTCCCCCTTAATAACTCACTCTGCCCCCCAAAGAGGAATCTACCAAACATTGATCCATAAAAGAAGAAGCATGCAATTCATTGGACCAATGCACACACCAGAGCATTTACTGAACACTAGAAAGGAGTAGAATGCATAGCTTCCCCTTGTGATACTCAAAAGTATCCTTGCACAATGGTTTTATGAAAATATTTGCAACCTAATCCTTTGTAGGCACATGCTTAATCTTGAATTCCTTTTCCAATACCTTCTCTCTCAAGATATGATACCTGATTGATATATATTTTGTCCTAGAATGTTGCACTGGATTCTTTGAAATGTTTATAGCATTGGTATTATCACACATAATTGAAATCAGCTCATCAAAAGTTATCCCTATATCTTTAAAAGTATTTTTCATCCATAATACATGAGTACAATGTGTGGATGATGTAATGTATTTTGATTCAACAATTGATAATGTTACATAATCCTACTTCTTGCCTAACCAAGCAACCAATCGGGATTCAAGGAAATAAGCTCTACCACTAGTACGTCATCGATTATCCACACATCTAGACCAATTAGCATCAATATAAGTTATCAATGCAAAATATGAATATTTTAGATGCCATAATCCAAATTATTCTATCCCCTTCAAATATCCAAAAATCCTCTTTTCTGCCATAACATGTGACTCTTTTGATTCTTGTTGAAACATGGCTTCCAAACATACTGCATACATAATATCTAGTCTAGTAGCAGTCATATAAAATAGTCCTCCAATCATTGATCTTTACTTACTCACATCAGCCTTCGGTGAATCATCTTCCTTAGTCAACTTACATCTAGTAAAAATAGGAGTACATACTGGTTTAGAATTTTCCAAATGAAAATTCTTCAACAATTGTTTGACATACTTGGACTGAGAAATAAAAATTCCTTTATTGTTCATATTTACCTATAATCCAAGAAAGAAATTCAACTCACCAATCATAGACATCTCAAATTACTTTTGCATATCCTCTACAAATTTCTTGCACAAATCATCTTTTCCTTTAAAGATTATGTTATCAATATAAACCACAATAATCAAAATCTGATCTGAATAAATCCTTTACTACAAATTACTATCAGATGATCCTTTCTTAAATCCTTTTGCAATCAGATATCTATCCAATCTACCATGCCAGGCCCTAGGTGCCTACTTCAATCCATACAATGCCTTCAATTTGCACACAACATCTGAATCCTTTCTAAACTTGAAACCTTTTGTTTGTTCAATGTAAACTTCTTCCTTCAACACCCCATTCAAAAATGTTGAATTAACATCCATTTGATAAACCTTGAAATCTTTGAATGCTAAAAATATTTGAATCACCTCCATATGGGCAATAGGAGCATAAGTCTCATCAAAATATACACCTTCAATCTGAGTATAACCCTTGCAAACCAATCTTATATTGTTCCTTATTACCTTTCTATTTTCATCTAGCTTAAACTTCAAAAAACCCATTTTGTACCAATCACATTCTTGTCAAATGGTCTAGGAACAAGTTCCTAATTTTGATTCTTCTCTATCTGATCAAGTTCTTCCTTCACCGCCCTTACCCAATTTTGATCATTTCATGCTTCTTCCACATATTTAGGGTTAATTTCTAAAAGCAAACACAACAAAACTTTCTCTTTTAATGCTCTACTTTTGGTAACAACTCATATATTATTATAACCAATAATCTATTTCTTAGAATGATTTATCTATACATACCTTGGTGTCTTAGTTATAGATGTTGGAGCCTACCCTATCTCTTCCTCTTCTTTATTATGTTCTTTTCCTTTGTCTTTGATATTAGATCCATATTCTTTGTGTTTCTCAGGAGTTTTCTAAAAACCTTTATCAACTTTCACATTCGTACTTTCAAAAATCTTATTCAGTCTCTTTTGTAACAATGGTTCTCTTTTCTCTTTGTGGAATATCCCAAAAATATACCTTCATTAGCTCTATTGTCAAACTTTCTAAGATTGTCCTCATCTCACTGAATATAGCACCTACTTCCAAAAACCTTTAAATATTTCACTGTAAGTGCTTTCCCATGCCATAGCTTGTATGATGTCTTTCTATACTTATTCTAATAAAGAACTATGTTTACTGTGTACATAGTTGTATGAACTACTTCTCTCCAATAAACCTCTGGTAAACTTTCTTCCTTCATCATAGTCCTTTCTTCTTTCTGTATTGTCTGATTCATTATTTCCACTATACCATTCTACTATGGTGTTCTAGCTAGTAAAAACTATCTCTTAATACCATGTTTCTCATTGAAATTCTCAAACTCATTAGAAGTAAATTCTCCTCCTTTATCACATCTCAAATATTTAATCTTTCTACCACATTCATTCTCAACTCTTTCTTTAATTTTTTTTAACTTCTCAAATGCTTCTAATATTTCTCTTAGAAATGAAACTCACGATAATCTTGAATAATCATCAATGAAAAGTATGAAATATCTCTTACCTTGTAATCTCCATATTCTGGTGGGACTAGATAGGTCGGTGTGCACTAGATCTAGTAAATCGATAAATGAATAATCTTTTTCTTGAACAAATATCTTCTCTTCTTTCCTTCCTGACATCCTTTACAAATAATATTTTCTAGTTTACACATTCTAGGTAAGTCTCTTATTGCACATGATGAACTATTTTACCAAATTGTCAAAATTGACATGGCATATCCTCCAGTGCCAAAGCCATCTGTCATCAATCTGAGATAGAAAACACCCTTTTGTAGTTCCTTCAAGTTGGTACATGTTCCTTCCTATCCTTTTTCCAACTATAATCATTATTCCATGTCCCTTCTAAATCTTGCAACCTTCATTCTTGAACACAACAACATAGCAATTCCTACACATTTGTCCAACACTTAAAACATTATGACACAAACTCTTCACATAATAAACCTTGTCAGTGTTATACTTTCCATCAAAAGTAATATTTAACCTCTACCAACAATATATGTTGCCTTATCATCACAAAACCTAATAGGACAACCATCATATTTCTCAAGTGTTACAAATTTTCTTCTATCCCTAGTCATATGATTTTAACAACCACTATTAATCAACCAATCATTCTTGTTTCTTCTAACATAAAAACTCATCTTTGAATTATCATCAATTTCTGGGAAAATATTAGAAATGTTAAATCCAGGTTTTTCTTCTTCTTCTTCCACATAAAATAGATAGTCCTTTGTTTTTGACTCACCATCTAAAATACTAGTATCTTTAATAACAGAGTAATCTTACATATTGAACTTCTTAAAATTCTGCCTAAGACCTTTCTCTAGACCCCTAGAAGCCAAATGATCAATCTTTCCACATTTAAAACATTTAAGGGGTAACATACCTTTGTATTTACCAATACATTTCTCTAGCTTCCTTGCAAATTTCACTTCCATCTCATTTGAATCTTCATCACCATTTGGATCTTCCTCTATCTTTTTAGCTTTAAATGTTGTCTAAAATCTACTATTCTCTTTTCCAAATTTCCTCAACTCAAATGCAATCAAGGCACCAAACAAATTTTCTCTCACAAAATTTAGTGGATCATAAACTTCCTCAATCGTCAATATATTGTCAGTGTAGCTATTCAGTAGGGACATTAAAATATTCTCCATAACATCTTCATCAATGATATTGCCTCCTTGATTCTTGACTTCATTCACTACATTATCAACCCTTTGAAAGTATCTTCTAATATCTTCACCTTCTTCCATTTTCAGATTCTCATAATGATGCTTAGTTGTTAGCTTCTTAGGTAGCTTAACTCTTGATAAGTAGGAGATATTTTCGACAAGTCAAATTGTGATATTGCTATTAGGATTCAATTGTGTAGTGTTTTGAGTCAAACTCATTGATCCATGTTTCATGAGTAGTGGTTCACATGAACCCATCTCTCATGAGAATGAATGGAACAATACTCATGAAACATGGGTCAATGAGTTTGACTCAAAACACTACACAATTGAATCCTGATAGCAATATCACAATAGCTTAACTCTATCATTTCCTTCATAAATATCTTTTAAATTTTCCCAAACTTCATAAGTAGTCTTCAATGAAATAACCTTAGCTAACTAAGTTTTTGATAAAGCATTGAAAATTGCATACCTTTCTTTCTCACTCTCCTCATAGGATGTGATTTCACCTTGAGTATCGCGGCCATTATGAGGAAATATATAATTTATTTTTTCATGATTCTACGTGGTGTAATTGATCGAGGTCATGTATCCTCTCACATTCTCTTTCCATGAACTATAGTCAGTTCCATAAAACATAGGAATGTTTAGTTTGTGTAACATCAGATCTACCTCAAGCGATTAAGCTTTCTCCAAGGAACACAAGCTATAATACCAATTGTTGAACAAGCCAAATAACTTGGGAAGGTGAGGGAGGGGGGTGAATTAGTTATAAATAAATAATTTACTTCACTTATGTTAATCTGTTAAATATTTAAACTAGTTAGAAACTTATAATAGATGTTAACATGAAATCACAAAAACCATCAACACAATGAACACCAAAATTTTATGTGGAAACCCAAACTGGGAAAAACCACAAAGAAGCTAATTCTCATGAAATGAAAACTAGTTAAGGTGATTTTTACAAAGGGATCACTACCTAATTTCTCACTACTAGTTGGCTCACTATCAATTGGATAACTACCTAGAAATAAGACAAGCTACCTTTCGATACAAATAGGCTCTTTGCCAATAAAAATGGGCTCACTACCATAATATGAGAAATAAAAGTTGAATCTGCCACTAAAGTCACTATCATTAATACTCTGTAATACATAAATGATATAGCAATATACTCCCCATTGTATTAACTCACATAATAATCAACACACATATCTTCTCTTATTAGATTCACATTCACTTCACATATACTCACATATAAGCATGCAACAACAAATGAATTCATCACTCTCTTATACTAACTCATTCCAACAACAAGTTTGGCCTAATCTAATTTGAAATAGGTCACACTGAAGCATTCCCACGGTGTTAAGGAATGGAATGTAAACTACCTCACTCAATAAAACACACCTCACACATAACAACATGCTACACCATCATTGAGATCTTTGATAGAAATATATAGGATCTATATGTTACAATTCAAATGCATCGACCGAAGCACAAAAAACCCATCCAAGATAAAAATGAACCCAAATAAACAATCCACAATATGTTGCATGATAAATGGAACTAGCACCGACATGGATACGAGTAAATATTTAAAGCACATCATCTGGTGCACACTTCTACTGATGCAACAAAATAACCAAACCACATCTAAACCTCTTTTATGCATCAGTTATGTTGACATAAATGATAACCTCTAATGACAATAACAATAATAGTATCAAATTCACATTCTAATACTTAATTTCATCAATAATATTAACATTCCCTCCCCCAAAATTGATCTCACCCACGAGAATATTTTATCACAAGAATAACTTAGTAACATTTCTTCAAAGAATCTCCCTCCTAAGGATGAAGTTGATCCTTCTCCTAAAATGTATCTCCCCCATGAAGTTATTTTGGTGCAAGAGAAATATATTTTACCCTAATTTCCTTCCCATCCCTTCCATTTGAGGGATAAATATTTGGTGACTCATGATTAGTCCTCTCCCTAAAGTGTTGTTTATTCATAGAGATGTTCTTACCCTAGATAATTCTCCTATTTAGGATGAAGCACTGGACAATGACATTGATTATTCTCTTTCTCATGAATAAACCTTGATAAAATAAGATCATATTGCAGTTGAAATTTTTTCTACTCCCCCTAGTGATGACACATTCATGCATGATGGTGATCCTTCTCTTAGAATGTACACCCTTTATGAGGATATTTTGGAGCAAGAGGAGGAAAATATAAAAAAATTCCTTAATATCACATTAACTTCATTTGACATCCCTTTTAGCGATAAAGTATTAATAGAATTACCTAATCCATATTCTAAAGATTGTCCTACTCACAAGGACACTCTAGCAGAAGAGGATAATATCAGGACCGTGTTCCTTAATGCTTTTCCTTCCAGTGATAAACCCACGGATAATCAAGAGATTGATCAAGTCAATGTTGTCAATGTTTGTGTAGTGAAAAGCATAAGAATGTTGTTCATCATCATCATCATGATATCCATCAACCTCAAAATAAAGAAATTATTATGGTGAAAGGTGCTCAACAACCTGATTATCATGTGGTTGCTCATACTTATAAAGCAATAACTAATAGATAACCTACAAGTTAAATTGTTCATCCTTCTCTTACTTCTTCTCAATCGGTGCTTCCTTTTGCACCACATCTCCCTCAAAGTCTTGTAAAGGAATATGATTTAGTAGAACAACTTTGTGCTACTCCTTCCAAGATATCTCTTTGGGAGATTCTTCAAACTTCACCCACTTTTCATGAAGCGCTACACCAAGCCTTGAGAAATGTGATTGTTCCACCTCCTAGGTAAGATAATATAACTTTCATATTAGAATGCATGAATGTGACCAATAACAAAGCTCAAATTGTGTTTTCTTAAGATGACTTGCCTTTTAAGGAAATTCAATATCAACATGATTCTCTCATGGTTGTGTTCCTTATAAATGATAATATTATTTAAATAACTTTAATTGATAATGGCTCAAGACTTAATATGTGTAGCAGTGACTTGTTAAAAAAGATAAATGCAGATGTTTCCTTAATTAAACTCAATTCTATCCCTATTTGTGGCTTTGATAATTTTTTTAAACAAACCTTAGATATTATCACTTTTCCTATTAAGGTAGGTCCTGTTACTTTACCCACACCTATTCATGTCATGCTTGACACTCTTAATTATAACCTTACATTAGGAAGACCATGGTTACATGGCATGCACGTTGTTTCTTCAATGCTTCATCGCAAAGTGAAGTTAATCTATAAAACCATCTTGTATACCCTTGTTGTTGATGATAAAATTCAAATATGGTTACAAATTAAATCTGATTCTCCTTCTATTCCTACACCATTTAAACAAAACATATATTATGCCCCCAAAGATACTTATTCTCCTACAATTTCCCTTTTAGAAGATGATTGGGGGTCATTAGATTTTATGTCATCTTTTGTAGGTGAATAAAAAGTTCCTAAATTCAACATGGGACTCTTCAAAGGACCTAATGTTTCTTTCATCCAACCTGATTCTAAAAACAATTCAACTCATAATCTCAAACATAGTTTAGGATGTGTGAAATAAAGCTTTGAGACTTATGATAAAACTATGGAAGCATTTGGTTTCAAATATCCTCCTTTGTCAATATCCCCTCCTTTACCATCTAATATTTCTTCTATATTTAGCTTTAATCAAGAAATCATTTTTCCTAACCTTCTTAATGTTAAGTTTATTAATTGACCTAAACAAAAAAAAAACATAGTCAAAATCTTGTGAATCTTCCTTTTTGCTTGTATCACTGATATTGTGTACAAGGAAATGTACCTTCATAGAATTAGTATTGACAATAAATGAAATAGAAACTAAATAAACCACAATATAGCAACTATTTAGCAAATGAAAGATCAATTGAGCATCCTATGGCTCTCTATCTAAGAGTGTTAATAGAAGCTCTCAGCAAGCTACCATTAATGATAGTCCTAGAATGAGAAATGATAAAGATTAAGCTAAAGCTAACAATTAATTCAAATTGAATGCTAGTTAAGCTCTTAAAATGCCTTTGTAGCTATAAAATGCAAGAGGTTCTATGCAATTCTTAGATGTGTGGTTATGAATTATGAGGATTTTGGTCTTCCTTTTATAGATTTTCCGAATGGTAGGGAGTGTAGTGTAGTTGATCATGATTAAGCCTTGGTTGAGTCTTTGGTTCCACCCTTTGACGGAAATGCAAAGTTTGTGTCCTCAAAGCTTCAGACAAGTAGACAAGATAAATGGATAAGATTCTCTTTCACTTTGAGTGATTGAGATTGAATTTGGCTTGATCCATGTGAATGCCTTTCCTCAAATCCTATTGGTTGATTGAATTTCCTCCCTTTGTGGTTGTTGAGAGAAATTAGGATTTATTAATTGATTTAAAATCATTTATTTAGTCATGTACCCCTTGAATGGGTTGAATTTGATTTAATTCAAACTATACAATTAATAGAATTAATTGCACTCTGATTTGATTTTAACTTGATAAAAATGCTCTCAATTTTGATTTATCTTGAATTAAGAATTGATTTTAATTTTCATTGGCTAATTATGCATTGTGATTCAATTACTTTGATTTTGTCCTTAGTTTTCTTTGATTTGACTTGATTTATCATTAAATTGTCTTTGTCCATTTTTTAGTGATTACAAATGCCCCTCTTTGAGTTGATGTGCGAAACATGTTGATTCAAAAAATACTTTGATTTTGCTTGATGATAGGTCCTGATTTATTGATGGTTGATCTTTTATGTTCATTTTATGTTATTCGATGGTTGATTCTTAATATATGATATGAGATTGATGCAGATTTTGATGATTTAATACTCTTGATGCAATTCTGATGATCATTCTGATATGATGTTATACTTTGATGGTCGTTCTGATGATCGTTCTGATGATGGATACATGATATGATGTTTGATTTTGATGTGATACCTGATTTAATGATTGATTTTGATGCAATGCCCTATTCGATTGATTTACAAAAAATTTCTTGATAAAAGCTTTTGCTTTGATTTTATGATTGGTCTCTTGATTTTCAATGATGTTGCTGATTATCCGATGGTATGCCCCCTCAGAAATGGAATAAAATTTGATCAATGATCGAATATATTGAATTTTTAGGTTATTTTATGTTGATTTAGTTCAATTTTTATAATAAATTTAATTTTCATTTCCGATATTGATTTTTGTCTATTTGATTACAAATGCCCCTATTTTGGCTGATTTGATGATAAATTCATGTTCTTGGGTCAATTTTAGTAAAATAGTCCTCTCTTTGGTCAAAGTTACCTCTCTTTTAGGTGAAAAGCTATATAAAGGGGTCAAAAACCCTTTTTCACTATTCATTTTCACTTTCACTTTTTACTGATGAACTACAACTGATTTAGAACTTGATTGAAGAATCGATGATTTAAGATCACCGATCTGATTGATTAGATATATAATATGATTAAATTAATATTATTTTGTCATTGATGTCAACTAGTTTGACAACACTTATCTTGTAAGTTACTATACCAAAACATCTGTAGAAAAGGAGTGAAAGAGATGAAGAACATAAATATCAACATGAGGATAAGGAATACATTGAGTAACTTGTTGATGAGTCTATGACCTTATGATATTGACTTGATTATGTTTCATTCATCTATGATGAGGAAAAGAGCTAAAAGACACAAAGCAGTGTTGTCGGTTAATGAAGCATTTCAGTATACACCAACAGAGTGTAGTGTATACCGAGCTTGTGTTCACCGATGCATTTCTTTGTTAACCGAGAAGAATAGATTGAACTAAATGACAAGCTTAGTCGATAAGAATTGATGAGCTAGAAAGTGTATGATTTTGAATTAACAGATAAAGTTTGTTATGATGATCGACGACTAACAAAATTTAGGAAAGATCTAATGGATTGGAATCAAACATGTTATTGACACAAGTGCCAAGGTATGTTTAAGAGGAAAAATCAATGAAGATGATTAAGCAGCAAAATTTGATGGAGCAGAAGAAAATAATTTACATGTCTATATAAGAGACTGGAGATGTCATAAGTGAGTGTGATGCCGGAAGAAAAGGAAACTGCAGAATCATCACGTGAACAAGTTTTCATGCATTTTGATCATACAGGTTAAGGAGAACCCTACTGCAAAACATTACTGAGTGACATAGAGTAATTACCGATGGATCGTAAGTTGATATATTGTTGAATCAGGAATGTTACATTGATCGGAAAGATTTGTATGAGTTGAATATTGATTTGTATATTTGCAATTGAAGTTGTAATAGATCAGATCACCTACTATTACATATTTAACCATTGTACACAGTCAAATCTCTTAACCGAGTGGACTAAGAAAGTCTTATTATGTATCATTCATAGAATGAACATTGTTATCTTGTCAACCCCAGAGTGACTGTTGGTTGGATGATAACAGTTGGTCTTAAATCCTCTAACAAGGTCACACCTAATAGTGTGTTTGTAACCTTTAACAGGGTTGGGTCTTCACCAACCTCACTTCAGAAGAGTGAATATTTTTGGGTTGCCGGTCCTAGGTGGTTTTTCCCTTCACAGGGTTTCCACGTTAAATCTCTTGTGTTATGTGTTGATTGTGATATTTATTTGATGTCATATTTGCATGTTGCATATTTGATTTGATTGGTAACTACTATATGTTTTAGACTGGTAATCAACAAAAGCATAGACAATATAGTATTTTCAGTTATCGAGTATCAAAAGTTTTAAGTAATTGTTTTTGGATTATACATTTTGTGTTGGGACACTGGATAAATGATTCACCCCCCTCTCAGTTATTCTAACAATTGGTATCAGAGCGTTGGTTGCTTAGAACAGATTTTTAAGGACTTCCATACAAAGATCTCAAAATGTATAAGAGGGAAGTGCCAAAGCTGAACAAAGAGAACTTCATAGTATGACAAAGCCGGATGAAGTTGCACATATCTAGAATTGGGAATGTTGCACTAGAATTGATGGAGAATGGCTATATAGAACTGAACCACAGTCCCCTAAACCTTGATCATTTGAAAGATAGGCATGAACATAATGTTACTATGATGGAGATTTCTGCTGCCTGTACCGATACTAAATTTGAAGATATTAAAAGCTACACTACTACAAAATCCATGTGGGATAAACTTTCTCAAGTTTATAGTGGAGATGCGAATGTTAAAAGAGCAAGAGCAAAAAGCTTAAGGGGAAGATTTGATGATGTGAAGATGAAGGAAGGTGAGAATATTATGCAATACAAAAATAGACTGAAAGAGGTAGTACATGCTATTAGAGCATCTAATAGAGTCATTAGTGAAGAAATCATTGTAAGAAAAGTACTCAGAACCTTATTGCCGATTTACGCAATTAGAATATCTGCTATTCATGAAATAAGGTTTTCATCTGGTAATGTACTTACACTTGACAATCTGATTGGTAAACTTACAACCTTTGAATTGAATAACTTTGGTAATAGTGTTATTCCATCTGTGTAATCCACTTTCATGTCTTCTCTGAAGATCGGTAAGTCTAGCAGGAATAATAAGAATGATGATAGTGATAGCAATATCGATGATGAGCTTGATGAGTTTGAAGCTTTTATGGCCAGAAGATTACCCAAAGGTAAAGGAAGGTATAGAGGTAAGCTACCTTTGGCATGCTTTAATTGTAAAGAGGTTGGCCACATTACTGCTAGATGTCCACATAAGAAAGATGATGAAAGAACCAAAGACCAATCTAAAGGAAGCTATGGGAGAAGATTCAATAGAGGCTACCAACATAATAGAGATAACTAAGATAGCAATGACAAAGGAAAAAAGGTATGTTACATAGCTGAAGATAATGAATCTGATTCTGATTCTGATGATGATGTATAAGTTGTATTTGTTTCTATGAAAGATGACTTAGAACAAGAAGAAAAACATGTAGAAACAACACTGATCTCTAAAGTTAACAGAAATAATACATGGATCATAGACAGTGGCTGTACACATCACATGACTAGTGATGAGGAGAAATTTGATCAACTTGAAGAATAAAATGGAGGATCAGTTAAGATGGGTAATGATACACCCTGTATGGTAAGAGGTAAAGGATCCTTGATGATAAATGATAGGATAAAATGTGATAATGCTTATTGGGTAGATGGACTGAACTATAACTTGTTAAGTGTGGCACAATTGAACAATTTAGGTCACCGAGTTTCTTTTGAGAGCAAGAAAGTGAAAATCTTTGATGATGGAGGAAGACTAGTTGGAACTAGAGCATAATCAAGAGGTAATCTATTTTATCTTGATATTGATGAATCTTCTTTCTTGATGATGATAAATGAAGATGCTTGGTTGTGGCATAAAAGGTTATGCCATGTGAATTTTGATAGCATGATTAAGATCAGTAAAAGTAAAAGAGTTAGAGGTCTACCTAACTTGTCAAAAATGGTGTTGGAAATATTTAGGAATTAACCGAGTTACTGAGAGGGGAGGGGTGAATCAGTAACTCCAAATTTTCTTTCAATTACAGATGTATTAACATGTAATTTACTTTAACCTTTGCATACAGAAAGCATGAAACTTAAAAGCATTCACAATAATGACACATAGATTTGGTTACCTAGAAACCTTCCAAAAAGAAAGTAAAACTGGGGTGGGGATGAAACCCACAAAGCTTTAATACTGCAGAATAAAGTTGGCCAGTTAAGGCTTACAATTTGATCACTTCTGATGATCTGCCTTGTTAGGAGCAATAAGGATTGCTAAATCCACCCTGTTAAAGGATTTACAAACATACAATGAAGTATGCACTCGGTAAAGAGATTTTACAAAAGACTGTTAAGTCTACCCGGTTAAAGGATTTAGTACTGATTCACCTGTTAGGATGAAACAGTAGATCTCTTGCTTTGCAACTAGATTGCTGATTGAGATTCGCTGATGTATTGATCACCTTCTGTGATGAATTTGTCTTTGCTGTTCCTTATACTGCTGAAGCCCTTTGTAATTTTCTTATCTCTGCCTTTCTTTCTTTTTCACATACATGCTTACTATATTCTTCTTTGACATTTTTACAACATTGTTTATATACAAGTCTTAAACAATTAATTACAATTATAATTACAAAGTCAGCTTGATAAATAAACATAAGTGCTACTAAGTCAGCCCAAGTATGGTTACACGGTTCTTGCAAACTAACTCGGTGACTTTCTGATACTCAGCGTCCACTGCATTACTCGGCATCGTCATGCACTCAGTAGAAGTGAAGGCACGGTTCATACTGACCACTCGGTAGGTTTTGAACTCGATAAATACTGGTGACTCGGTAGACATGATGTTACTCGGTTTACACTGTCCTGCTCAGTTTGCACTGTCTGCTCGGTTTGCACTGTCTGCTCGGTTTGCACTGTCTGCTCGGTTTGCATTGTCTGTTCAGTTTGCACTGTTTGCTCAGTTTGCACTATCTGCTCAGTTTGCACTGTCTGCTCAGTTTGCACTGTCTGCTCGGTTTGCACCCAGAATGCAAATAAGTGTTGTCACTAGTGGCAATTCTGTTTAATGCCAACAATCTCCCCCTTTGGCATTAGTGACAAAAACACTTATTGGCCAAAAATTATATACATGAATCATGCTGAGTTTTATTTTGATTTTTTTCAAAATTTGTCTTTGTTATAGGGCTTTATACATTGTCTCCCCCTTTCAATGTGCTAACTGTTTCTATACAAATCTTCTTCTATACATATATCTCCATATATCTCCCCCTTTTTGACGATAATGCCAAAGGTGTATATACAAGTTATTTACAGAGAGAATCCAAAATTTGATAGAAAATTAGAATGTACCTTCATTATTAGTGCCAGGGTTCTGTCCCAACTTTCTTGCAGAATCTTGCATGTTTGGATTGCAATTTGGACTTCTATAGAGAGTTCAATCATGTGATCTGTGATAGAGAACTGATTGTCATGAATCAATGTTTTGGAATGTTCAATGTGCTTATACATTGTATTCATGATGGGAAGGATCATGTGTTGGATGTCTAGCAGTGTGGACCAGATCCTTGTGTCTTCTTTCAGTAGATCAGACTGCATATTTGATAGGTATGAGACTTTCATGTGATGAGCAGAGCTTGAACTTGGTTCAAGTTGCAGCTTCTGTATGCTAATCTTCATATCCTCATCCATTTTATTCATTTTATCCTTAACATCCTTTGTGAACTCAGCAATGTTGCACAATCTGGCCAAAAGAGAGGTAGCATTCGAATAGGTAGATTCAATGTTTGACAAAACTGAAGACAATTCTACTTGGTTAATAGCTATGTGCTGAGCAATGTGCTCAAGCACTTTATTGTTGAATCTCTTCTCGGCTCTTTCAACTAACTTTTCTGTCCCAGATGAATCCTCATTGTATTTATTAACTGCTTCTGCTAATTGTAGCAAAACATGTTGGGAGGAGTCTACTTTAATACCTAATGCATCAGACAAAATGTCCTTAGCATCCTTGATGATTTGATATTCCTTGTCTCTCTCCTCTTTAAGCTTCTTTTGTTTTGCTTTCCTTTGGAGGATCTCACCTATATTTTGCATTTGGTCCGCTGATAGATTTGCAAAATCTAATGTTGGAATCTCTATCTCTTCATCTAGGTCTATATCCTCTACTATAGTCTTACCCAAAAATTTTATACTCGGTAGAGCCTTAGGCTTATCTGTACTTAATGCTTTAGTAGTAGTGACAATAGATATAGTAGGGCTGGCTATAGAGACTGGTATACTTTCTACTGGAGAGCTTAAAATATTTACACTTGTAGATTCAAAAACTAGAAAACTTACTACTGGAAAACTTGATGATGTGGGAGACTGCAACTCGGTAGAAGAAATGGTAGTTGCTTCTGTTGTTGCTATAGATGGTTGGACAAATGTTGAAGTTGTCACAACCATGCTTGAAGGTGTCTCCGGGCTGGATGTAGAAACTTTTACTGGAGAGGTAGGAAGGGATGCAATGACTTCTGCTGCTATCCTCACAGTATCATCTACCTCAGTGGCTTCTTCTTGTTCATCACTGTCATCTTCAATGTCTTTTATTATGACTGTTTCAATACTCGGTTGGTGAAGGTGGTATATGTTCTTCCATGTAGCATTTGCAGCCTTCACAACCGATTCAATATTGTTGATCATAATCAAACAAGTATTGAACTTTAATGTCATCTTACTTTCATTTTCTTTTAATGCCTTCTTTACTTCATCATTTTTCAAGCTCGGCATTAACTGTCTCAGGGTTTGATCAAATATGTCTATCACAGTTTGCTTTGCATTGCTCCATCTCATTTTTATTGGATTTAATAGAACTGCTGGAACCTGTGGGGCTATTTCTTCAAGAGAGTATTTCCACTGTCCCATCTTTTCAATAACAGCATCTTCTATTTCCTTCTGTTCTGTTTCTGATCTGGTTTCATATTTAAAGGATTTTATGTTACTTACTCCAGATCCTGATCCGTCTCTAAAGAGTTTGATCTTTTCTTGAAAGTTTAGAGGAGGCCTTTTGAATACTATGTCTTTATCTGCCTTGTCTGCCTTGTCTACCTTACCTCTTGCATTTCTCCTTGTAAATATAGCAGTGGGAGGCTTAGGTGCCTTAGTGATGAATACCTTTCCTTTCTTCTTTGTAGGTTCTGGTTCTTTTGTTTTCTCATCCTTTTCCTCTTCTTCTTCATCTTTTTCTTCTTTGTCCTCGGTTATCATTTGCATTTTGGCTATCCTCTTCTTTCCTTTGTTTACCGCCTGTGGAAGCTTTATGCTTAGTTCAATTCTCACCTTAGCTTCATCATATGTTCCAAAATATGGAGCTTTGGGATTGACAGGTTGATTAAGAAGAGCTTCAATGATATTCTTGGTTTCATCAATATTTACCTCATAAGGAAGAGGTTTTACATATACAGTCCTCGGTTTAGCTGCTTGAATATATACATTATCACAATCCACCATAAAACAAATGTCATCTTTGTAATCTTCCACCAACTTCTGTGGAATTTGGAATCTGTCATTCATTTTCTCTTTGAAAGACTCAAAATAATTATCCTTGATGCTTTCAAAATTTTCACCCATTTCTGAGATGTATTCATTTATTTCATAAAGTGCTGGCACATCTTTTCTCCATACAACTTTTCCTTTAGAAGGGAAGAATTTCTGAGCATAGAAGAATAAACAGACCAATAAGGATCCAAACTTACATGGATTGTTTTTGGAAGTTTGAATGCTTTCCATGTTTTTGTTAAACTGCTTTAACAATAAGTCTGCTAGGTCAAATGTTAAGTTATTCTTGACCACTTTGTATGCTAGGTCAATAGCTTCACAGGAGACACTATTCTATCGACTAGAACTGTAAATCTTATGGGCAATAATGTGTGTACCAAACTTCAGTTCAGCATCGGTAATGCTGCTAACTTTCATGCCTCTACCGTCCCACTCGGCTAGGGTTTTCTTCTCTAGTTCCGTCCGACCTAGGGTTTTGGTAGTTTTTGCTTTGTTCAACATGGGAAGACCGGTGATTTGATGAATCATCTTCTTTGTGATCTCTATGGGTTGCTCAAGCCAAATCTTGCCATCATGTACACGGCTGAGAATGTATCTAACCCATTTATCTCAAAAGTTTTGAGGTAGATGTGCAATGTGAACTAAACCTTTATCTTCCAGATGTTTGTGCTCGGGTTTCAGAATACCATCCACACACAGTTCTTCACGCACAGTATCTAATTCTAGGTTCCCCATTTCATGAATTGAACAGTTGAAATGATTGCGGATATCGTTAATAAGTAGTACCTTAGGAGGAATCTAAGATTGAGCTCCGTTCGGATCTAGGGCTGCTGCAATTGCGGGCACGATCTTGAAATCTGGTGCTTTCCATTCGCCTTGGACTAACATATCAGATCCTTTCTTCGCTGAGGTGCTGGATGATGCCATGGTAGCTCACAGAAAATTCCTTTCACAAAAGTATTGAATCACTGGGTTACTCTTGAAATTTTTTGCTCTCAAAGTGCTAAAGGTTCGCGGTGAAGAATGAGTTCGATTACTTGCCTTTTGTTTACAACTCTGTCATTAATGCTCAGTACAAATTAGGGTATGAATTCCGACAGACTGTCACCCAATAAGAATTAATTGCTCGGTAAAGACTTCGCAACTCGGTGAACTTGAGAATTCATATTGCTCCGACCTCACTCGGTAAAGATGGGTACCGACCTTGCTCGGTGAAGACTGATACCGACCTCCCTGTGATCTTACTGCATCTTGTATGCTGATTTAGATCTTTCTTTTAATTCGGTTCTGGAACTGCTTGAGATTGGTCTATGAGAATACAGTTCCAGTGCTTTCTTGGAAATTTAGTTTGAGTCAGTAGAGCCACCCATTCCATTACTTGGACTGGTTTGCTCGGAAGATTTAGGAATCCATTTTTGTCTTACCTTTTTCTTGACCTTAGTTGCTTCATTCTTCTTTCCATCTTCAACTTCACTAGCATTCATGCAGTTTTTGGCTATGTGACCGAGTTTAGTGCATTTGAAGCATCTTACGGTAGTATCTCTTTTCCTTAGATGATGTTTTATGCAATTCATGCCAATGTGTCCATATTCTCCACAGTAATGACATCTACACCAGGTGTTGTAGTCCCATCCAAACATTGCTTTCATGATTTGTTCTGCTGGATTGAATATTTTGGATTTGCACTCGGATGCCTTGTGACCTTGTTTGTTGCATTTGTGACAATTACCTCTGAATCTAGGTTTTTCCCTGCATTCATTTGCTTTGTGACCAGGTTGATTGCAGTTGTAGCATTTTCCATTGAATTCTGCCTTTTTATTGCTCCAACATTTATTTGAAGTATGTCCTATTTTACCACAATGATTACAAGTAGGTTTTTGATTTCTTTGAGTACCTTGCTTAGAGGATTCGCCTTCTCCTTTGTATCCAAGTCCTGCTTTTCCTTTTTGCCTATGAAGATTTCACTCATATAGCTGATTCAAGTCTTCTTGACTTTTCAGCATTCCTTCATTGATTTGTTTTTCAGCGTTTAGGTCATCCACCAATCTTAGATTGATTTCCTTTTCAGATCTTAGTTCTTCTCTTGTGCTTTCTATTTCTGATCTTAGATTCAAAATTTCCTCATTTGTATGAGAGATCTGATCAATTAGGTTTTCTAGCTGAAGGGTTTTATTTTGGACTTCAATGTTCCTTCCATCTAATTCATCTTTCAACTTGTTTCTTTGTTCCAAGATCTCACAGAATCTTGTAGAGTGTAGCTCTTGTTCTCTTTTTAATTTTCTCACTTCTTCCTGTAGAGACCCATTCTTTTCTAGGAGTTCTTTGACAGCATTGTTTGCTTCATCTGAGTTATTTGAGGGAAAAAGATCTTCAATCTTTTCTTCAATGTAATTCTGATCATTCATCTGATTTGCAAGTTCCTTCCTTCTTCTTAGGGATTGGGAAAGATGTTCTTTTGCTTCTTTGAGTTTAGCTATGGCCATTTCCAGATCTAGCTTTTCATTTTCAATCACTTTGTTCAGTTTGAATACCTCCATTGTCCTGGATCTTTGCTCAAGCTAGTTAAGCTTTGTCTTGAGAACCAATGCTGCTCTGATACCAATTGTTGGAAATATTCAGGAATTAACCAAGTAACTGAGAGGGGAGGGGTGAATCAGTAACTCCAAATTTTCTTTCAATTACAGATGTATTAACATGTAATTTACTTTAACCTTTGCATACAGAAAGCATGAAACTTAAAAGCATTCACAATAATGACACATAGATTTGGTTACCTAGAAACCTTCCAAAAAGAAAGTAAAACTGGGGTGGGGATGAAACCCACAAAGCTTTAATACTGCAGAATAAAGTTGGCCAGTTAAGGCTTACAATTTGATCACTTCTGATGATCTACCCTGTTAGGAGCAATAAGGATTGCTAAATCCACCCTGTTAAAGGATTTACAAACATACAATGAAGTATGCACTCGGTAAAGAGATTTTACAAAAGACTGTTAAGTCTACCCGGTTAAAGGATTTAGTACTGATTCACCTGTTAGGATGAAACAGTAGATCTCTTGCTTTGCAACTGGATTGCTGATTGAGATTCGCTAATGTACTGATCACCTTCTGTGATGAATTTGTCTTTGCTGTTCCTTATACTGCTGAAGCCCTTTGTAATTCGCTTATCTCTGCCTTTCTTTCTTTTTCACATACATGCTTACTATATTCTTCTTTGACATTTTTACAACATTGTTTATATACAAGTCTTAAACAATTAATTACAATTACAATTACAAAGTCGGCTTGACAAATAAACATAAGTGCTACTAAGTCGGCCCAAGTATGGTTACACGGTTCCTGCAAACTAACTCGGTGACTTTCTGATACTCGGCGTCCATTGCATTACTCAGCATCATCATGCACTCGGTAGAAGTGAAGGCACGGTTCATACTGACCACTCGGTAGGTTTTGAACTCGGTAAATACTGGTGACTCGGTAGACATGATGTTACTCGGTTTACACTATCCTGCTCGGTTTGCACTGTCTGCTCGGTTTGCACTGTCTGCTCGGTTTGCACTGTCTGCTCGGTTTGCATTGTCTGCTTAGTTTGCACTGTCTGTTCAGTTTGCATTGTCTGCTCGGTTTGCATTGTCTGCTCGATTTGCACTGTCTTCTCGGTTTGCACTGTCTGCTTGGTTTGCACCCAGAATGCAAATAAGTGTTGTCACTAGTGGCAATTCTGTTTAATGCCAACAAATGGATCATGTTATGTGTCATGAATGTCAGAAATGGAAAATGACTAAATCTAGTTTCAAAAGTAAGGATTATTCAACAAAGAAGATACTTGAGTTGGTTCATACTGACCTATGTGGTCCTATGAGAACTCAAAGTTATTATGGTGATAGATACTTTATTTTTTTTGTTGATGACTATACTAGATTGATGATTGTTATGTTCTTAAAAGAAAAATATGAAACATTTAAGATGTTCAAGTGGTATAAAACTAAGGTAGAAAAAGAGACTGTAAAGAACTGAAATGCTTAAGATTTGATAGAGGAGGTGAATTTATCTCTGATGAATTTACTAATTTTTGTAATGAGCATGGTATTAAAAGACAGGTCTCTTCACCGAGGACACCTTAGCAAAATGGCATTGCTGAAAGAAGGAATAGGTCAATAGTTGACTATGCTAAGACACTGATGTTGCAAAAGAATGTTGCTTAGACATGTTGGAGGGAAGCTGTCAATACAACTATTTATGTTTTGAACCGAGTGCAATTGAAGGCCACTAACAAGACACCCTATGGGTTGTGGTTTGGACACAAACCTACTGTAAGTTATTTCAAGATTTTTGGAAGCAAATGTTTTATTCTAAAAGATGAACAAAATGGAAAGTTTGACTCAAAAGGTGATGAAGGGATATTTCTAGGATATTCCAGTAAAAGCAAAGCATATAAGTGTCTGAATAAAACTACTAATAAAATGATTGAAAGCACTAATGTCCAAGTTGATGAGTTTGATGAAAAGAATGCAGAGGAAAGTACAAAGGAAATGGAAGAATATGATAGATTCAATTACATTGAACACCCAAAGTATCTACTAAAGACGCAGCCTGTGATAACCGATCAGTAGGAAAACAATACCGAACAACAGGAAAGAGAAATCGACGAGCAGGATGGCTCTATTGAGCAAGCAAATGAACCTGCATAGGATGAACAAGAGAGAAGAAATAAGGTACTAGTGATTTTTGTCAGAAGACACCATCCTGAATCACAAATTATTGGAGACAAACAAGCTAGCATGCAAACAAAGAGTAAAGCAAGACAAGGTACATGTCTAGTTTGTGATTATGAACCGAAAAATGTAAAAGTTGCATTAGAAAATGATGAATGGGTTAATATAATGAAAGAGGAAATAGAACAGATAGAGAAGAACAAAACTTGGACCTTATTACCCCAACCTAAAGATAAGAATGTTATCAGTACTAAGTGGATATTCAGGAACAAGCAGAATGAGAATGGAGAATTAACAAGGAATAAAGCTAGATTGGTATGCAAAGGATATGCATAGGAGGAAGGAATAGATTATGGTGAAACCTTTGCACCTATTGCTAGATTGGAAGGAGTTAGAATGCTACTTGCATATTATACACACAAGAAATTCAAATTTTATCAAATGGATGTCAAGTCAGCATTTCTGAATGGAATACTTGAAGAATAAGTCTACATAGAATAACCTAAAGGGTTGGTTGATCTAGAAAAGAAAGATATGGTATGTAAATTACATAAAGCTTTATATGGTTTGAAGCAAGCATCGAGAGCCTAGTATGAGAGGCTGCATACTTATTTGTTAAGTATAGGATTTATAAGAACAAGTGAGAACAACAATCTGTATATGAAAGGAGACACTGATGATACAATTCTTATTGCTGAGATATTTGTGGATGACATTATTTTTGGAGGTCAAGATCACATATGTAAAGCCTTTGCTAATGAAATGAGAAAAGAATTTGAAATGTCTATGTTTGGAGAGATTAAGTTCTTTCTAGTCTTACGCATCCATGGAGCTTATCCGTTGTCGTGGGGTATGATCGATGATCTAAGTGTGGGGGATCATCAGCACGTTAGTCTTTGTGGCTTGTCCTTCCTCCTTTATCTTCCTTGATTCTGAGTGAATCAGGGCCTTATCACTGCTATTGTTGAGCATTGGCACTTAGACCATAATACGTTTCATCTTCCCATGGGAGAGATGATGATTACTCTAGAGGATGTATATCATATTTTGCGGTTGCCTACTGAGGGAGAACTTGTCTATTACGATTTTGTTTATGATGGATCAACCTGTCGATGAGTCTTTGGAGACCCTACTATTGGTGATGCTCACATCTAGTGGGCTCATTTTGTTTCATTCCCTATTTTACCAGCTATTCTTAGTACTCTAATTGGAGGTTTCCTTCTTCCTGATAGGTGCATGCATGGATTTGAAATCGGTTGGGGTCCTATTCTAGAGGATTTGATGGCAGAGCCTTGTTAGTTCAATTGGGGTTCCTATGTATTAGCTCAATTGTACCATGAGTTACACACTATTGTGTATAGACATTCTACTACTTTGACTGCGAGAGCTATCTTGTTATAGCTTTGGACCTAGGAGGATATCCTAGTGACACATCCTGTTACAACATGAGATCATCAACCATGTTGGCCTTTTTCTTGGATGTATGATGGTATCATTATCCAGACCCATATGGGTAAGCTTGATTACTGGTGACACTGGATTGATGATATGGATACAGTTGTTTGGAGGCCCTATCTCAGTTGCGAGGCTTGGCCAGAGGATGACATCGAGCTACCCTATATGTTTTGTCCTCGCTAGCTGATCAGATGTTCTATATTTTTTATAGAGAGATTTTGCTTTCGTAGAGTTTTGCATTGGTACGGGCACAGACAGTGTATGCCACATGGAGTGGTGATGTATGCCTGTGTACAGGTGGAGAGATCATTATGGGGCCCCTGTGTTGATTTTGGCACTGCTATGAGGGAGAGTCGAGACCTTTAATATCTTCCTTGGTCTATGAGAGGGAAGATTGTAGATGCAGGTATTATAGATGATTATGGTGCTTGGTTATATTGATACCCTTTTCCCAAATTCATAGATCCTGCCAAGAGGATTCCCACTATTGATGAGTTATCAGATGGGGATGATGGTACTAGTGGAGATGGTGGTGATGATGGAGATGATGAGGGAGGTGGTGGTGGTATGATTAGGGCATAGTGTGGATGATGGGGTCATCGAGGAGCTAGAGCCGGTAGAGTTCATGTTGCTGCTAGTCCAATTCCTCCTAGGGGTGTGGATCAACTGAGGGGTCAATGGGTTGACAAAGTATTGCATCAGGTTGCTAGAGATCTAGTAGATAGGCCTAGGGTCAGGTGTCAAAGGGAGGTTGATGCAGATATTGCATAGGTATTACTTGATCAGGCATAGGGTCCTCCTGCTTAGCAGGTCATTCCTCAGGCTCCTTCATCTCAAGCACATGTTTCTGCTTTGATGCCTTCATCTTCTTCACATCCATCATCTTCTCATTTTGTTCCATCTTTCAGTGATCCATCTTCTTCACAAACTCCTACCCCAACATCAACATCAGATGTTGTTTCTCTACAAACTTAGATTTCGGCAGTACAACAATAGGTTTCTCAGTTGAGCTCGATGATGTAGAATTTCATGGCTGCTATGAGTCAGCATGGTTTACAGGCTAGTTCTAGTCAGCCTCCAGATAGTGCTCCTGGTCCTAATGATCTTGATGGTATTGATGGTGCTAGTGACTTCATCAGTTGATACATCCCCTGAGATATTTTAGTTGTTTCATTTGCACTTTGATGATATATGATCTCCTTTCTGTTATTATGATCGAGACATTGAACTCTTGTTGTATCATTTTTGATCGATTGATGTTGCTTATGCTAATACTTTGATAGTTGATGATCATTGATATTTGGATATTGATTTGATGATCATTCATTTGGACTTTGATATCTTGTTGATTTCATGATGATGGTACCATGGACTCTGATATTCTCTTTGATATATTTCACTATATATGATATCATCATGTGTTGGATCTCCTTTTTAGGTGTTTTGCATGATATGCAGATCTATATGACTCTATCTCTTATATGCTTTGTTTTATGCTTTTCAGAATGCAATTTTCCAATGTATGCATATGTCCTAATGATGCTTTAAATGATTTGTCTTATGTATGACATAGAATAGATGAATGAAATGCTATCTTAATGATTAATGACATTGATGAATGTATGCAATCGATACCTGTAGGATGTTAGATGGATAATGAATATTGGATCTAATGGGTGTGTTTATTTTGATATGCAAATGTGATGGATCTATATAATGATGTAATGAGATTTTAATGATTAATGATATATGCAATATGGCTGAATGATTCTATCATGGATGCCATGCATTTATGATCCTAAAGTATGCAAAGAATGATTAACTAACTTAATGCAATGCACTTAATGAATTGATATTTAAGAATGCACTTTAAATGAGATGAACACAATCTAATGATAATGCATTTTAATGAACTTAATGCCATCTAGGTGGATGCTATATATGCAATTTAATGATTGTGCAACTTAATGATTCAAATGTTGGACATATTTAAATAAATGCAATGTTTAATGAAGATGACTTAATGCAACTTAAAAATGACCTTAATCAATGCAAGTGAACTAATGAAATGCACTTTGTTTTTTATTTCCAACACACTCAATCTTATATAGTTGTTTTTGATGATCCTTTGATTTTTGGTTTGAGTACACCCCCTTTTTATTTTCCTTCCTCTTGCAATTAAAGCTAAGAAAGGAAAAATAGTATACAATGCACTTAATCTAAGATGTATGTAGCTAATTGTCATTATTCAACATTTGGAGCTTATAATCATCATTAAGCATTTTTGGATCCTCTTTTAGTACAATGATCACTAGTTCAACTATGATGATATGAATACTTTTTGCACCTCTTTGTTTGCTTTCCCTTCTCTCTTTGGTATGACTATCACTAATTGAAGCCAATCATGAGAGTGTGAATACCAATTTTGTTGGATTCTATGTTGCAAGTGGATGTTGGTATTATGATATTGAAGATCAAAATAGCCAATGTATCCTTTTGCGTAAACAAGTAGAAATCTTAGTTTTATCCTATGTACAAGTCCTCGATGATTCTTTGATGATCATGTCCTTAGACAAATAATACATGATTTAAAACTTCAATTTTAAGACTCTCATTCAGAAATCAACAAAAATATCATCCTTTCATCATAGCTTGTCTAGTCTAAAACTTTCATTGATTCGCTAGAAAGACACGATTTCATCAATTGAGTCAACACTTAGAAAATTTCTTGCATTGTTTTTCAAATCCATATTTCAAGTGTAGTTCCATCCATTTCATACTTTTAATCCTGATAAAAATAAGGTCATGTAAGATCTTGGATCAAATTTTGCATTTGGCTCAAATTGGATTAGAACGTAGATTTGATTAAGTGTTCCTCTTTCAAATTTGATGAATTGATTCCCTGATTGAATAAAGATTGCTTTGATGAATCCTTTCTCCTTTTGAGTAGATAGCCCTAGTTTGAGATAATTTCATTTGTGGGACTTAGGACAATTTGCAGATTAGGTGACCAAAATCTTGAGGTACTTGCAAATGCAACTGTGGGGTTTTATTATGCAATATATACAAATGCTAGCAAATGCAATGTTTACAAGGTGACGTTCTAGGTATGCGACTAACTTGGACTTTCAATGGTGCATGTTTACTAGGTTTTCACCGATTGAATAGATCTTGCTCTTTTTTATGTTTTTAAAGATTTTCTCTTTTTTTGCTACCAAGGTGCCTATTTGCTAGGTTTTCACCAAGGCACTTTTTCTCTTTTTTTATTTTTTTTATTTTTCTTTTTTTTCAATTTTTTTTTTCATATCATCGAGGTGCCTATTTGCTAGGTTTTTACCAAGAAAACATCTTTTTGAAGATCATATATGAATGTTTTTTCTTTCTTCATGCTCAATTTTCCACTATTTTTGATCTTTTCTACTTTTCAATTTGTTTTTGGTATTTTTTAGATCTCTTTTAACTATATACATAAATATGATGCTTTCTATCTGATACCCTTTACACTCTTTCATCTACCTCATGTATAGAACCTCTTTAGATGTATGCTATTAATAGGTTCTTGTATCTCTTCTCCATCACAATCTGCTAATTTATAGGTGCCGGTCCCAAAATTTTCAATGATGATAAATGGTCCTAACTAGTTTGCTTCCCATTTTCCCTTCTTTTCCCTTTTTTCTTGATTTTTGGGGTTTTCTCGCAAAACTAGGTCACCTATTTGAAATGTTCTTGACTTGATGTGCTTATTATAAGTCCTTGACATTTTATTTTGGTATACCTTTAAATGATCAAATGCTTGCTTCTGTTTCTCATCTAGGAGTTCTAGTTCTTGCAACCTAGCAACTCTATAGTCTTCCTCACTTATCAAGCCATGAAGATATACCCTTAAAGATGGAAGTTCTACCTCCAAAGGCAAAACCACTTCTATTCCAAAGACTAAAGAAAAAGGTGTAGCTCCTATTAGCATTCTTATGATTGTTCTATAAGCCCATAAGTTTGGATTTATTTTGATGTGCCAATCTCTACATGAATTTTCCACCATTCTCTTCAATATCTTCAAAATGTTTTTATTTGTTGCCTCGGCTTATCCATTACCTTGGGGGTAATAGATTGAAGAAGAATGATGGATCATGTGAAACTTGGTGCATAATTCCTTTAGGTATTTGTTTTTGAAATGCTTGGCATTATTTGTTATGATAGCATGAGGTATGCCATATCTACAAATAATGTGATTGAGGATACATAAAGATATTTGCTTTCCCGTTGTAGTCGATAAGGGTACAACTTCCTCCCACTTGGTAAAGTACTCTGTTGCCATGATGATGAATTTATGACCATTTGAGGATGGTGGATAAATCATACCTATTAAGTCTAGATCCCATTGATAAAATGGCCAAGGTGTTGTCATCAGATGAAGCTCTTGTATGACCACATGTATCAAGTTTCCATGGAATTGACACTTTGTACAAGTTTTGGCAAAGTTACAAGCATCTTTCTCCATCGTAGGCCAAAAATATCCTATCCTAAGAAGTTTCTTAGCTAGGGTTAATCTGTTCGAGTGTGATCCAAAAATTCCTTCATGGATTTATCGTAAGGTTATGTTTGATTCCTCTTCTTCTAAAAATCTAAGGAGAATTCCGTCTAAACTTTTGCGATATAATGTTTCAGAAATTATAGTGTATCGGGCGACTTGGTGAATGAAGATTTTCTTTTGATTCCTAGTTTGGTCTATGGGAAGGATTTGATCTTTTAAGTAAGTATAAATAGGTCCATACCAAGGTGATTCATTTTTAGTTAGAAATAAAATGGTATAAGGATGGGTAGGGTCAAACACGGGTTGATCCATTTCTTCTACTAGGAATTCATATCTAGCACTCTGATCAGGCATTTGTAGAAGTGAAGCCAAAGTTGCCATTGCATCTGCTGCTTTGTTCTTTTCTCTTGGCACCTGATCAAATGTAATAAGAATGAAGTACTTCTTAAGACTTTCAACCATGTTTTTATAGGGTACCAATTTGTCATCTTTTGTTTGATATTCTTCATTAACTTGATTAATGACTAATTGTGAATCTCCATAAACCTTTAATTCTGTCACTTTCCATTCTGGTGCCAACTTGATTCCAATAACCAAGCCTTCATATTTTTCTATATTATTGGTGCATGGAAATAACAATTTATAGGAATTAGGAATAGTAGATCCTTGAGGAGTGATTAGAAGTATGCCTGCTCCTGACCCATGTTGAGTGTATGAACCATCAAAATATAGTTGCCATGTTTTTGCCTCAACATTCACAATCTTTGAATCGGGGAATTCTACTTGGATGGGATGATCATCTTGAAGTGGTGCTTCTACTAACTGATCAGCAATAACTTTCCCTTTTATTGATCTCCTATCAACATATTCTATGTTGAACTCACTTAACACCATAACCCACTTTGCTAGCCTTCCATTTAATGCTGTTTTACTAAGTAGATACTTCAAAGGATCAATTTTGGCAATGAACCTTATCTTGTGGGCTAGCATATAATGGCATAATTTTTGTGAAGCAAAAACCATGGCCAAGCATGCCCTTTCCATGAATGTATAGTTTAGCTCGTATTTGACTAGAGTCCTACTTATGTAGTAAATTGCCTTTTCTTTTCCTGTTTCATCTTCTTGTGCTAAAAGTGCCCCCAATGAATTCTCCATTGTTGAAATATATAGGATTAAGGGCTTGACTCTAATATGTGGCATCAAGATTGGTGGGTTCATGAGGTATTTCTTTAATAGATTAAAGGATTCTTCACACTTTTCATCCCATTTGAAAATTGTATCTTTATGCAAAAGTTGGGTGAAATTATGACATTTTTCAACTAATTGGGAGATAAATCTCCTGATGGATTATATCCTTCCTTGTAGAGATCTCATCTAACTAATATTTTTAGGTGCTTCTATCTCCATAATAGCCTTCACTTTAGCGGGATCCACTTCTATTCCCTTTGCAAATACAATGTAGCCTAGTAGTTTGTCGGATTGGACTCCAAATGCACATTTTTTTGGGTTAAGCCTTACTTTGAATTGCTCTAATCTTTCAAAAAATTTTGCCAAAATTGGTAGGTGCTCTTTTCTTGAATGAGATTTGGCTAATATGTCATCCACGTAGTCCTCCATGAACTTATGCATCATATCATGAAATATTGTGGTCATCGCTCGTTGATAGGTCACTCCGACATTCTTCAAACCAAAAGGCATGACATTCCAGCAAAAAGTACCCCATGAACATGTAAAAGCTATCTTATCTTGGTCTTCTGGTGCTATCTTTATCTAGTTATATCTGCTAAATCCATCCATGAGTGAAAACATAGAGTGTGCTATTGTTAAGTCCACAATGGCATCTATACTTGGAAGTGGGAAGTCATCTTTAGGACATGCCAAATTTAAGTCTCTAAAATCCATGTAGATTCTGATGGATTTTTCTACTTTTGATACTGGCACTATATTTGAGATCCATTGCGCATAATCAATGGCCCTTATAAATCCTACTTTCAATAATTTTTCTAACTCCACTTTGACAATTAGTGCTATATGTGGATGCATCTTCCTTAACTTTTTCTTAACAGGTTTGGCTCCTTCCTTGATATTTAGATGATGCATTATCAGATTTGGGTCTAATCCCGACATATCATCATAAGACCATGCAAAGCTAATTTGTTTTTCCTTAAAGAAATTGATGAATTCTACTCTCTCTTCACTAGATAGGGATGCTGTAAGGTGGATGATCTTTGGCTCAGTTTCTGACCCAATGTTTATCTTTTCTATGGGCTCAATTAAGATTAGAGATCTTTCTTCATAGTGTTCTGGTAGAGCATCCAAACTCCCTTCCTTAGGTGCCTTAGTTGGGTTTTCACCTTTGGAAACATCCTTTACTTCTTTATTTTTTTCTTGATCTAATGTTGCCACAATGTGGTTTTCAACACTTGATTCTTTTCCTTTTTTATTTTTTTTATTTTTTTCAATTTTTCTCGGATTGAAAGTTTGGATGCTCTCCTTGATCAATTCTTCCTGATATTCACTGATAGAAGAGGGTTCAACTGCGTTAAGGTATTGGGACACCATGTTGTCATTCAAGAAGATTGGAAGGGTAGTAGGTTCAATAGAATTCCATTCAATTAATTCTGGGTGTATGAGGGTTAATGGGTCAATACTTGGGTTTGTTTCAATGGGGTTTAAGGCTAATACTTCATTAGAGGGCTCATACATTGTATCGTGCAAGTCTATAACATGGGCCTCTTCTAAATGTTCTAAAGAAGAAGGATCAAATTCCTCCTCACTAGACTCCTCTAAGGTTTCTGTTGGATAAAATTCATGTGGATTAAACCTAACATTTGATTCCTCCATAGTAGGTCTCCATGAAGGTATGTAGGGTTCACCTACCCATTGATTTATTTCTATTTCTATGCTTGGCACGTCATTTAGAACCACTCGGTTTGAACAAGATGCTTGATTTGAACTTGATTATGCTATTGGTCCTTTATCCTTGGTAGAAGTATAGGTATGAATAACATCAATACCCTTATCATGACATGAATCATCAGATAATGTCTCTCATTCCCACTCATTATAATCCTCATCACTATGAAATTCTAATTGAAATATTTGGCTATGAAGTTTGGGATAATGTTTTTGAGTGTATCCTTCTTCAAGATACCCTAATCCTAATTTCTCCTTGGTATCTCGCCATGTTGTTTCTATGGGTTCAATGAGACCTTCATTCTTTGTGCCCAAAGGTCCTTGACCTTTGTACCCCATCTTTTGAATGATTTGAAATCCTTTCCCATATTGATGTGTGGGAATGGTTATGTTCTGAATATGTTTGATATGTGTACTTGATTCTTCATCTTTATATAACCAGTTTAGGATCTCATTGTCTTCTTCATCCATGGAAGATAATGTACTTGCCCTCACAAAATTATCATTATATTTATGGGGTAGATTTGAGGGTCTTCCATAGGACTTGGGTGATAAGGGTAAGTCCATCATAGATAAGGAGTATTCACCTATGCCTTTTTGCTTGATCTTGCATTGCCTATCAAAATTCTTCATCATTTGGTCCATTTTTTGATAATGGGCTTCTTTGGTGCACACTTGGATAGCTTTGGTATGGTATTCTTTTGATTCTTTAATAATATTATCCTCACTAACCTTCTCTTTCATTTAGTTGATGTAGTTAGGTTAGTGAGTTTTGGCATGTCTTTAATAACAATTTCTTCTTCCATCTTTTCTTTTCCCTTGAATAATGGGATGTCTTTAGAACTTTGTCCTTGCTTTGTTCGATTAGGTATAGATCAGTTTGAATTGTGTGGGACTAAAGAATCATTGATAGGCTTGATATTGTTACAATATTGGAAAGGGTTTAGGTCCCCACTTACCATTATCTCTTGCACTTGATAAGGAAATTTTAGGCATTGATGATAAGTAGATGAAACGGCTTGCATCTCATGAATCCATGACCTTCCTAACAAGATATTGTAATTCAACTTTAGATCCAACACTTGGCATATGGTCTCTTTTTCATGGGACCAACTCTTATGGGTAACACTATGACTCCTTTTGAAGCCCTTTCTTCATCATCGTAGGCTTTTATAGTTATCTTTTTCTTAGGGTATATAGCCTCCTCAAAAAATCCTAGGGCTTTCACTAGGCTAAGGGTACAAATGTTTAGGCTGAATCCTCCATCTATAAGGACTCTTTTCACTCTATGCTTGTGAATCGAGACTTCTATGTGCAAAGGTGGATTTTGAGGATGATTAAGGGACATGTCATCTTGTTTGGAAAATGAATAGCAATGGGGTGCAATAAGGTGCCCTACCATAATTTGAAATTTTTCTACCTCCAAGTTTAGAGTCACATTGGTTTCCAATAAGGCTTTCTCCAAAATGTCTTTATGAATTGGTGACAATTTGAGTAACTCCAAAATAGAGATTTGAATGGGAGTTCTTTGTAGTTGATCAACCAAGTTGTATTGTTTTGATGATGAGGTTGAAGCTTGATTTGATACCACAATTTTAGGAGCATTGGTAGGTAGAATAATTTTTGATGCTTACCCCCTAGTGACAACATTTGATGATGCTTCTCTTAAATTGTTCTTTACTATGACAACATTTATAGTATTATCCTCTTCTCTTAGAGTGTTGATCGTGTTATCATAAGTATGAGAAAAGTTCACTTTCTCATTGTCATTTTTTTGAATTTGATTAGCATCAGACGAATCACCCTTTTCATGGCTCAAAAAGGGATTCTTGAAGGCCGTGTGATCCTCATTGTTTTGAGGTCCTTCAATTTTGATGGTTCCATTATCTATTAAATCTTGCACTAAGTGTTTTAATCTCATGCATTCATTGGTTGGATGACCTCTATTTTGATGATATTCACAATGATGAGAGTCATTCCACCAATTGGATTTAACTTGAGGTTCATAATCTTTCACATCAGGTAATGTGATGATTTTGTTGGCAACCAAGGTCCTTGATGCATTCTCCAAAGGTTCACCTAGATAGGTAAATTTTATTTTGTTATAAGTGGAGTAAAAAGATTTGGACTTATTCCCATTAGAATTATTATAAGGATTATTGACATTATTGTTGGAATTGTTGGAATTATTGGAATTAAATGGAGCTTTGTTTGATTTATTGACATTATTTAAAGAATTAGCTCCATATGGTAAGGTAAAAGGGGTTGCCTTCAAGTTGTGGGCCTCCACAACTCCATCATTCACAAGGTTTTTGTTGTTATTCTTTATCCATGACTTAGATTTATCATTGTAACTATTGGACCCTTGATTATTGACATATTTAGGTACATAATTATTTTTGTTGTTGTTGTTGGTGTTATTGGGTTTGTTATCTTTAAATAATTTTATCTCACCTCTCTTGACCAATACATCCTCAATCTTGATCCCATTTTTGATAAGTTTTTCAAATGTTGGGGGACATTGGAGTTGTAATCTATAATTCATTTCCATGGTCAAATTGTTTGTGAATATTTCCATCTTCTCTTTCTCGGGGATACTTTGTGGATACCTTGCGAAAACGGTCCTCCCCCTTTGTAGGAATCCTAGGAAGGACTCTCCATCTTTCTGTTTGGTATCACACAACTTGAGTATTGTGATTTCATGCTTAATGTTATAAGAATAATGGGTCACAAACTTGGAGGCTAGTTCCTCAAAGGTATTTATTCCTTGGGGTAGTTTTGAAAACCACTCCATGGTGGGTCCTCCTAAGCTTCTAGGAAAGAGTCTCATTAGATATGTATAATTGTGCATGAATTCAATGATTAGGGCACAAAACTCCCTTAGATGATCCCATGGGTCTGTTTTACCTGTATATTTATCATACTTAGGAAAAATGGTATTAAAAGGAAAAGATACCATAACTAAGCTTTTGTCGAATGGAAAAGGATACAAGGCTTCAATAGAAAAGGCCTTAGGTTCAACCACCCTTTTCATGGTATCAATTTGTTCTTGGAAGGCCTTTATTTTCCTAGTCATAGCATTCATGGGGTTATATTTCTCTTGGTATTTCTTAAGTTTTTCTATGTCGAAATCATGGGGAAGCTTTACTCCTGCTTGAGCTAGGTTTAGGAAAAACTTCTGCCTATCCTTATCTATTAATTTCTCCATGACCTCTTGGGCTGCTCTCTCAACTTTTTCTTCAAGTGTTTCTTTGGGATTATGATTGACATTGTTGATGTTATGAGTATTTTCTCCTTGTTGATGATTATGATATGTAGAGTTTCTATCCATTTCTCCAAGTCTTTTTTCAAATAAGTTTGGGAAAATTTCATCTTGATTAGGACCTTTGAAAAGACTTTGGTACTCTTGTCCTTCATTTTCCAGAAGAGTGCTATCTCCTTGTAAAGATAACCTATATGTGTGGAACCGCATGGAAATCGACATCCAACAAGGGTTTGATTTGGAGTGATCCTTGATTTTAGAATTGTTGATTTTAAATTGAAGAGATTTAAAATGTAAGATGAACTTTCAATAGATATCTCTCTCACTTGTTTATGTATTTCAAACACAACAATCATGCATTCACTTGTCTCTTTTTACCCACTTAACAAAAAATGTTTGATTTGAAAGAACGTTGTCATGGGTTTTGCACAAAAAGAAACTTCAAGCACCTACCTAGCACAAGATTTGGTTCATAAACATGGCTCTAAAAGGCGGTCTTGCTATTTTATCAAGGATTTAATATAGATTTCCTTCAAAATGGATCTTAAACTTTCATCCCCCAAGTATGTTAAGGGGCTTCCCACGACCAATATATCAGAGTTTTGTGCAATCCATGAGGACTACTCGAGGAAGTTAAAAAATTTAAAATCCTTTTGTCACACACCCCATTAAGGATGTATGCATTTCATTTTATAGTGGGTTAGATTCTCGCAGCAAAAGCAAGCGTATCCCACTTTGGGCTGTCCCTCTCATTGGCCTCGTTAAGGCAATTTCTCGGGAGGTGAGCCCACTAATGTTCTAGCATGTTCATGTAAAGCAAGGAAATGGAGTTAAGAACAAGTTTTTGGGAATTTGGTTCACCAAAAGGTGAAGAGCATATCCCTAATGTTGGCATTAAGCAGTATTGCCACTAGTGACAACACTTATTTGCATTCTGGATGGAAACCGAGCAGATAGTGCAAACCGAGCAGACAATGCAAACCGAGCAGACAATGCAAACCGAGCAGACAGTGTAAACCGAGCAGACAGTGCAAACCGAGCAGACAGTGCAAACCGAACAGACAGTGCAAACCGAGCAGACAGTGCAAACCGAGCAGACAGTGCAAACCGAGCAGACAGTGCAAACTGAGCAAGTTAGTACAAACCGTTCAGGACAATGTAAACCGAGTAACATCTTGTCTACCGAGTCACCAATGCTTACCGAGTTCAATACCTACCGAGTGATCAGTATGAACCGTGCCTTCACTTCTACCGAGTGCATGACGATGCCGAGTAATGCAGTGGACGCCGAGTATCAGAAAGTCACCGAGTCAGTGTAAAGGAACCGAGTAACCATATTTGGGCCGACTTAGTAGCACTTATGTTTATTTGTCAAGCCGACTGTATAATTATAATTGTAATTAATTGTTTGAGACTTGTATATAAACTATATTGTAAAAAGATGAAAAATATCAAGGAAGAATAATGTAAAAGAAAAAGAAAGGCAGAGATAAGCGAATTGCAGAAGGCTTCAGAAGTATAAGGTTCAGCAAAGACAAATTCATCACACAAGGTGATCAGTACATCAGAGAATCTCAATCAGCAATCCAGTTGCAAAGCAGAGATCTACTGTTTCATTCTAACAGGTGAATCAGTACTAAATCCTTTAACCGGGTAGACTTAATAGTCTTTGTATAAATCTCTTTACCGAGTGCATACTTCACTGTATGTTTGTAAATCCTTTAACAAGGTGGATTTAGCAATCCTTATTGCTCCTAACAGGGCAGATCATCAGAAGTGATCAAATTGTAAGCCTTAACCGGCCAACTTTATTCTGCAGTATTAAAGCTTTGTGGGTTTCATCCCCACCCCAGTTTTACTTTCTTTTGGAAGGTTTTTGGGTAACCAAATCTGTGTGTCATTATTGTGAATGCTTTTAAGTTTCATGCTTTCTGTATGCAAAGGTTAAAAGTAAAATACATGTTAAAAGAGAAGAAAATTTGGAGTTACTGATTCACCCCTCCCCTCTCAGTAACTTGATTAATTCCTGAATATTTCCAACAATTGGTATCAGAGCTTCATTGGTTCTCAAGACAAAGCTTAACTAGCTTGAGCAAAGATCCAGGACAATGGAGGTATTCAAACTGAACAAGGTGATTGAAAATGAAAAGCTAGATCTGGAAATGGCCATAGCTAAACTCAAAGAAGCAAAAGAACATCTTTCCCAATCCCTAAGAAGAAGGAAGGAACTTGCAAATCAGATGAATGATCAGAATTACATTGAAGAAAAAATTGAAGATCTTCTTCCCTCAAATAACTCAGATGAAGCAAACAATGCTATCAAAGAACTCCTAGAAAAGAATGGGTCTCTGCAGGAAGAAGTGAGAAAATTGAAAAGAGAACAAGAACTACACTCTACAAGATTCTGTGAGATCTTGGAACAGAAAAACAAGTTGAAAGATGAATTAGATGAAAGAAACATTGAAGTCCAAAACAAAACCCTTCAGCTAGAAAACCTAATTGATCAGATCTCTCATACAAATGAAGAAATTCTAAATCTAAGTTCAGAAATAGAAAACACAAAAGAAGAACTAAGATCTGAAAAGGAAATCAATCTAAGATTGATGGATGACCTAAATGCTGAAAAACAAATCAATGAAGGAATGCTGAAAAGTCAAGAAGACTTAAATCAGCTGTATGAACGAAATCTTCATAGGCAAAAAGGAAAAGCAGGACTTGGATACAAAGAAGAAGGCGAATCCTCTAAGCAAGGTACTAAAAGAAATCAAAAACCTACTTGTAATCATTGTGGTAAAATAGGACATACTTCAAATAAATGTTGGAACAATGAAAAAGCAAAATTCAATGGAAAATGTTATAGCTGCAATCAACCTGGTCATAAAGCAAATGAATGCAGGGAAAAACCTAGATTCAGAGGTAATTGTCACAAGTGCAACAAACAAGGTCACAAGGCATCCGAGTGCAGATCCAAGATATTTAATCCAGCAGAACAAATTGTGAAAGCAATGTTTGGATGGGACTACAACACCTGGTGTAGATGTCATTACTGTGGAGAATATGGACACATTGGCATGAATTGCATAAAACATCATCTAAGGAAAAGAGACACTACCGTAAGATGTTTCAAATGCACTAAACTTGGTCACATAGCCAGAAACTGCATGAATGCTAATGAAATTGAAGAAGGAAAGAAAAATGAAGCAACTAAGGTCAGGAAACAGGTAAGACAAAAATGGATTCCTAAAGCTACCGAGCAATCCAGTCCAAGTAATGGAATGGATGGCTCTATCGACTCAAATTAAATTTCCAAGGAAGCACTGGAACTGTACTCTCATAGATCAATCTTAAGCAGTTCCAGAACTGAAATTAAAAGAAAAGTCTAAATCAGCATGCAAGATGCAGTGAGATCACAGCGAGGTCGGTATAGTCTTCACCGAGCGAGGTCGGTATAGTCTTCACCGAGCGAGGTCGGTATAGTCTTCACCGAGCAAGGTCGGTACCTGTCTTTACCGAGCAAGGTCGGAGCATTATGAATTTTCGAGTTCACCGAGCTGCGAAGTCTTTTCCGAGCAATTAATTCTTAGTGGGTGACAGTCTGTCAGAATTCCTACCCTAATTTGAAATGAGCATTAATGACAGAATTGTAAACAAAAAGCAAGTAATCGAACTCACTCTTCACCGCGAATCTTTAAGCACTTCGAGAGCAGAAAACTTCAAGGGCAACCTGGCGATTTAATACTCTTGCGAAAGGAATTTTCTGTGAGCTACCATGGCATCATCCAGCACCTCAGCGAAGAAAGGATCAGACATGTTAGTCCAAGGGGAGTGGAAAGCACCAGATTTTAAGATCGTGCCCGCAGTTGCAGCCACCCTAGATCCGAACGGAGCTCAATCTCAGATTCCTCCTAAGGTACTGCTTATCAACGATATCCGTAATCATTTTAACTATTCTATTCAAGAAATGGGAAACCTAGAACTGGACATTGTGCGTGAGGAACTATGTGTGGATGGTACTTTGAAACCCGAGCACAAACATCTGGAAGATAAGGGTTTAGTCCACATTGCACATCTTCCTCGAAACTTTCGAGATAAATGGGTTAGGTACATTCTCAGCCGAGTACACGATGGCAAGATTTGGCTTGAGCAACCTATTGAGATCACAAGGAAAATGATTCATCAAGTTACCGGTCTTCCCATGTTGAACAAAGCGAAAACTACCAAAACCCTAGGTCGGACGGAACTAGAGAAGAAAACCCTAGCCGAGTGGGATGGTAGAGGCATGAAGGTTAGTAGCATTACCGACGCTGAACTGAAGTTTGGTACACATATCATTGCACATAAGATTTACAGTTCTAGTCGACAGAACAGTGTCTCATGTGAAGCTGTTGACCTAGCATACAAAGTAGTCAAAAACAACTTGACATTTGACCTAGCAGACTTATTGTTGAAACAGTTCAACAAGAACATGGAAAGGATCAAAAATTCCAAAAACAATCCATGTAAGTTTGGATCCTTGTTAGTCTGTTTATTCTTCTATGTTCAGAAATTCTTCCCTTCAAAAGGAAAAGTTGTATGGAGAAAAGATGTGCCAGTACTTTATGAAATTAATGAATACATAGCAGAAATGGGTGAAAACTTTGAAAGCATCATGGATAATTATTTTGAGTCTTTCAAAGAGAAAATGAATGACAGATTCCGGATTCCACAGAAGTTGGTGGAAAATTACAAAGATGACATCTGTTTTATGGTAGATTGTGATAATGTGTATATTCAAGCAGTAAAACCGAGAACTGTGTATGCAAAACCTCTTCCTTATGAGGTAAATATTGATGAAACCAAGAACATTATTGAAGCACTTCTAAATCAATCCCAAAGCCCCATATTTTGGAACATATGATGAAGCTAAGATGAGAATTGAACTAAGCATAAAGCTTCCACAGGCGGTAAACAAAGGAAAGAAAAGGATAGCTAAAATGCAAATGATAACCGAGGAGAAAGAAGAAATTGGTGAAAAAGAAGAGGAAAAGGATGAGGAAACAGAGGAACCAGAACCTGTAAAGAAGAAAGGAAAAGTTTTTATCACTAAGGCATCTGTGCCTCCCACTGCTGTGTTTACAAGGAGAAATACAAGAGGAAAGGCAGAAAAGGCAGATAAGGACATAGTATTCAAAAGGCCTCCTCTAACCCTTCAAGAAAAGCTCAAACTCTTCAGAGATGGATCAGGATCTGGAGTAAGTAACATAAAATCCTTGAGATATGAAACCAGATCGGAAGCAGAGCATAAGGAAATAGAAGATGCTGTTGTTGAGAAGATGGGACAGTGGAAATACTCTCCTGAAGAAATTACCCCACAGGTTCCAGCAGTTCTATTGAATCCGATAAGAATGAGATGGAGCAATGCAAGGCAAACTGTAATAGACATATTTGATCAAAACCTAAGACAGTTGATGCCGAGCCTGAACAATGATGAAGTTAAGAAGGCACTAAAAGAGAATGAAAACAAGATGACACTGAAGTTCAATACTTGTTTGATTTTGATCAACAATATTGAATCGGTTGTGAAGGCTGCAAAAGCCACATGGAAGAACATTTACCACCTTCACCAACTGAGCATTGAAACTGTTATAATAAAGGATATTGAAGATGACAGCGATGAGCAAGAAGAAGACACTGAGGTAGATGATACTGTAAGGATAGCAGCAGAAGTCATTGCATCCCTTCCTACCTCTCCAGTGAAAGTCTCTACATCCAGCCCAGAGACACCTACAAGCATGGTTGTGACAACTTCTACATTTGTCCAATCATCCCTAGCAACGTCAGAGGCAGCTACCATTTCTTCTACCGAGCTGCAGTCTCCTGTACCAGTAAGTTTTCCAGCTTTTGAATCATCAAGTGTAAATATTGTAAGTTCTCCAGTAAAAAGTATACCAGTATCAATAGCCAGCCCTATTTTATCTACTATCACTACTACAAGAGCATTAAGTACAGATAAGCCTAAGGCTCTACCGAGTATAAAATTTTTGGGTAAAAATATAGTTGAGGATATAGACCTAGATGAAGAGATAGAGATTCCTACACTAGATTTTGCAAATCTCTCAGCAGACCAGATGCAGAATATAGGTGAGATCCTCCAAAGGAAAGCAAAACAAAAGAAGCTTAAGGAGGAGAGAGACAAAGAGTATCAAATCATCAAGGATGCTAAGGACATTTTGTCTGATGCATTAGGCATTAAAGTAGACTCCTCCCAGCATGTTTTGTTACAATTGGCAGAAGCAGTTGAGAAATACAATGAGGACTCATCCGGGATAGAAAAGTTAGTTGAAAGAGCCGAGAAGAGATTCAACAATAAAGTGCTTGAGCACATTGCTCAGCACATAGCTATCAACCAAGTAGAATTGTCTTCAGTTTTGTCTAATACAGAGTCTATTTATTCGAATGCTACCTCTCTTTTGGCCAGACTATGCAATTTTTCTGAGTTCACAAAGGATGTCAAAGATAAAATGAATAAAATGGATGAGGATATGAAGATTAGCATATAGAAGCTGCAACTTGAACCAAGTTCAAGCTCTGCTCATCACATGAAAATTTCACATCTATCCAATATGCAGTCTGATCTATTGAAAGAAGACTCAAGGATCCGGTCCACACTGCTAGACATCCAACACATGATCCTTCCCATCATGAATACAATGTATAAGCACATTGAACATTCCAGAACATTGATTCATGACAATCAGTTCTCCATAGCAGATCACATGATTGAACTCTCTGCAGAAATCCAAATTGCCATACAAACATGTAAGATTCTGCAAGAAAGTTGGGACAGAACCCTGGCACTAATAATGAAGGTACATTCTGATTTCTTATCAAATTTTGGATTCTCTCTGTAAATAAATTGTATATGCACCTTTGGCATTATCGTCAAAAAGGGGGAGATATGTATAGAAGGAGAGATATGTATACTGTATAGATTTGTATAAGAAACAGTTAGCACATTGAAAGGGGGAGACAATGTATAAAGCCCTTTTAACAAAGACAAATTTTGAAAAATCAAAATAAAACTCAGCATGATTCGGTGTATATAAATTTTGGCCAATAAGTGTTTTTGTCACTAATGCCAAAGGGGGAGATTGTTGGCATTAAGCAGTATTGCCACTAGTGACAACACTTATTTGCATTCTGGATGGAAACCGAGCAGACAGTGCAAATCGAGCAGACAATGCAAACTGAGCAGACAATGCAAACTGAGCAAACAGTGTAAACCGAGCAGACAGTGCAAACCGAGCAGACAGTGCAAACCGAGCAGACAGTGCAAACCGAGCAAGTTAGTACAAACCGTTCAGGACAATGTAAACCGAGTAACATCTTGTCTACCGAGTCACCAATGCTTACCGAGTTCAATACCTACCGAGTGATCAGTATGAACCGTGCCTTCACTTCTACCGAGTGCATGACGATGCCGAGTAATGCAGTGGACGCCGAGTATCAGAAAGTCACCGAGTCAGTGTAAAGGAACCGAGTAACCATATTTGGGCCGACTTAGTAGCACTTATGTTTATTTGTCAAGCCGACTGTATAATTGTAATTGTAATTAATTGTTTGAGACTTGTATATAAACTATATTGTAAAAAGATGAAAAATATCAAGGAAGAATAATGTAAAAGAAAAAGAAAGGCAGAGATAAGCGAATTGCAGAAGGCTTCAGAAGTATAAGGTTCAGCAAAGACAAATTCATCACACAAGGTGATCAGTACATCAGAGAATCTCAATCAGCAATCCAGTTGCAAAGCAGAGATCTACTGTTTCATTCTAACAGGTGAATCAGTACTAAATCCTTTAACCGGGTAGACTTAACAGTCTTTGTATAAATCTCTTTACCGAGTGCATACTTCACTGTATGTTTGTAAATCCTTTAACAAGGTGGATTTAGCAATCCTTATTGCTCCTAACAGGGCAGATCATCAGAAGTGATCAAATTGTAAGCCTTAACCGGCCAACTTTATTCTGCAGTATTAAAGCTTTGTGGGTTTCATCCCCACCCCAGTTTTACTTTCTTTTGGAAGGTTTCTGGGTAACCAAATCTGTGTGTCATTATTGTGAATTCTTTTAAGTTTCATGCTTTCTGTATGCAAAGGTTAAAAGTAAAATACATGTTAAAAGAGAAGAAAATTTGGAGTTACTGATTCACCCCTCCCCTCTCAGTAACTTGATTAATTCCTGAATATTTCCAACACCTAACTTTTCCTTAATTTCCCAAACACAATTAACAATGTTCAATTCTTTCACCCACTAACTATAGAGAATTGAGTATTTCTACTCTCTTCTACAAACAAGGGGCTTTGATTTTATGTGCTTGATTTCCTCAACCTTTCTTCTTAATTAAAAAGTTCAACACCTTTGGCATTTTGATTCACTAGAAGAAGTGAAGAGCATAGGCTTAAATGTTACACTTTCCAAACAAAGATAGGCTGTTTTGTAATTACTAGATTTTCAAATGCACCAATGCCACAATTTGAGGGAAAATATTCACTAGTTTGAGGCTTACCTTTCCTAGTAGCTAGCATAAGCTAGGGGCATTTTTGAGTGATTTTTGTCATTTTTAGCTTACCTTGGCTAGAGTTCTTTTCCAATGTGCTTTCCTCCAACAAAGTTAGTCAACAAAAATAACAATAATGAAGGAAACCAAAATGAATTTGAAGAAGCAAAGTTTGAATTGAATCTAAGGCCTTATTTGCAAATTTTGAGAAAAACTTGACTTAAGGTGAGAAAATCCAATTAAGTGATACAAACTTAGTTTTATATGCTTCTACAATTTTAAGGTAGTTCTCATAAACCTAATTTTCCTCCACTTGTGAATCCTCAAGAACTAATTTGATGTGAACAAAGTTCTCCTTCATTTTCTTAGCCAAAGCCTTCCCTTCTTGGTTAAATCTACTCTCTGGTTTCTTCACTTTTCTATGATCAGACATCCTGCAGAGTCACGAAAATCATTTTACCACAGTCAGATTATGTAAATTAACAATTTATGAAAAAGCACTCCTATAATGCTTAAACACCTTATTTTACTAATTAAAAGTGCTGCTAATCTGATTAAAAGCGCTGCTAATTTGATTAAAAGCACTATTTCAACTATGTCAGAAAATTCAAAAGCGCACAAATAACTATTTAAAGCACTACAAAATCTATCAAATGCGGTAAAATTGCAATAAAAGTGCTTATTAAAATAGGAAAAGTACTCAGAGGTCAGGGAAAATGTGCTGTAGATCCGTGCAAAGGCATTGAAAGAATGATAGACAGATAATAGAAGGATTAAAAGCATTGTGGATCAACGCAAAGGTGCACAAATTTGTTTTCAAAGCGCCGAAACAATTCTGAAAAGCACCATTTTATGATGTAAAAGCGTCATTTAATCTATCAAAAGTGTTGTTTCCTGAAAAACCCAAGAGTTAAACATGTGCAAATTTGATAAAAATGAGATAATTCCAAGCGTTTAGTAAAGTGAAGCATTCTTCCCCATGGTGGGTGCCATTTTGTGTACAAGGAAATGTACCTTCATAGAATTAGTATTGACAATAAATAAAATAGAAACTAAATAAACCACAATATAGAAACTATTTAGCAAATGAAAGATCAATTGAGCATCCTATGGCTCTCTATCTAAGAGTGTTAATAGAAGCTCTCATCAAGCTACCATTAATGACAGTCCTAGAATGAGAAATGATAAGTTAAGCTAAAGCTAACAATTAATTCAAATTGAATGCTAATTAAGCTCTTAAAATGCCTTTGTAGCTATAAAATGCAAGAGGTTCTATGCAATTCTCAGATGTGTGGTTATGAATTATGAGGATTTTGGTCTTCCTTTTATAGATTTTCCCAATGGTAGGGGGTGTAGTGTAGTTGATCATGATTAAGCCTTGGTTGAAACTTTGGTTCCACCCTTTGAAGACAATGCAAAGTTTGTGTCCTCAAAGCTTGGGACAAGTAGACAAGATCAATGGATAAGATTCTCTTTCACTTTGAGTGATTGAGATTGAATTTGGCTTGATCCATGTGAATGCCTTTCCTCAAATCCTATTGGTTGATTGAATTTCCTCCCTTTGTGGTTGTTGAGAGAAATTAGGATTTATTAATTAATTTAAACTCATTTATTTAGTCATGTACCCCTTGAATGGGTTGAATTTGATTTAATTCAAACTATACAATTAATAGAATTAATTGCACTTTGATTTGATTTTAACTTGATAAAAATGCTCTCAATTTTGATTTATCTTCAATTAAGACTTGATTTTAATTTTCATTGGATAATTATGCATTGTGATTCAATTACTTTGATTTTGTCCTTAGTTTGCTTTGATTTGACTTGATTTTTCATTAAATTGTCTTTGTCCATTTTTCAGTGATTACAAATATCATGACCACTCTACTAATGAATGTCGAGATTTGAATTAAAAAATTTAGAAACTCATTAATTATGGTATCATCCACATAACATGTAGCAATGATTTAATTTTCAATTCTGATTTCTTTAAATAATATTTAAGTTCCTATTATGTTGTTGCACACTATGTGACATTGCTAGTCTATCCTTTAGGGGCTCATTGTTATGCATGGTGGTATAATTTTTATGTATGATCATACTTTGTGAGTAACATAATATTCCTTCTTATTTTTATTCTTATATCTATACTTGGGGGGAAAGGATAATATTTTCAATCTCTCTCATCCTTTTCTTAAGGATCCAATTTTCCTCGGTTAAGTAGCATTTGTTTCTCTTATGGTATCCAATCTTACACAAAATTATTTGTTTATATTAGGGGTTATCTCTTACACAAGATATACTCATCCTTGATCATAACATTTTCATTGTTTGCAATTGGGTATCCATGGTAAACAAATCCCTTACCTTGGGGGCTAAAAGCATATCATCCTTCCTCAAGAATCCCTTTACCTAGCAATGGGAAAGGCATAAATTCTTCCCTTCTTGTTCTGCATCTCTTTTCAACATCCTTCAAAAAGATCCATTTTACAATTCTTTAATAATATCCCTTTCTTGACCTCATAGGTGATGTGACCTCTTTGGCTTGGACTGGGGGTTTCTTATGGGGAACCTCCATTGTGTTAAAGACATTTTATCCTTGTTTCTCTTTTACTTAAAATTTCAAAATAGCCCTCTTTTTCCATCTTAAGAGGTGGGTGGGGGGGGGGGGGATATATGGCCTCATTATTGCAAATATTTTGTTTACTTTAAGCATGTCAGGTAGAGTACACTAACATAATACATATTTCTAGGGCCATATCACTCTCCTTTATACATTTCCTTAGATACAATGCTTTCCTTGGCTATTCTTAGGATTGGTTGAACTAGAATAATATAACTTGCTAGCCCATTTGACTTCTCATTTGCATACATTTTCAAGATTGGTTCACAAGACTAACATAATTTTATATACCCTTTGACCTATCCTTTTCATGGTTTGACTAGCATAACACAATTTTCTAGGCCATTCAATCTATCATTTACACAAATTTGTATAAGTTTTGATTAGGTAAAAGTAGGTTTGAAGGGGACCCAAAACCCCAAACAAAAGAACCGAAGTCAGGAACTAGTTTTATAGGGACCAGCAACCCAAAGTAGCAAAAATGAATTTGTATAAGTTGACTAGCACGTGCTAGACCATAAAATCCATCTTTACATTCTCTTTGATGGGTGGAACTAGCATAACACAAATTTTTAGACCATCCATGGTTTTCTTTTCTCTCTCCACCATGATTCCATAGCATAACACACTTTTCTAGTCGATTAGATCACAAAGTCTTATCTTATCATTAATTTATGCTCTTGCTCTTTTTAGGTGACCAATTTTTCTTTTGCAATATCTTTCTAAGTATGATGCTAACGGTTGAGATATTTTCTTTAGTGAGGTCTCTTCAGCTAGTTGACTGGGAATCTTAGTAAGCTTTAGGCTTTTGTTTTGTATTTTGTGTGTCCTTACATATGTATGTATAAGTCAAGATTTGTGGTTTGGGGGCTTGTGTCCCTAGACTTAGATATCTTATCTCTTTGAAATTTTCCCACGATCTTCATCTTTCTCTTTATTTTTTCTACTTTTTCATGAGTATGAGGTGGACTCATAGTCATGCTAAATTGGGGGCTAAATGTACCATCCTAAAAATTAAGAACCCTTAATTAGGTGTTCATTTTAGTATGTATGAGTTTTCACATTGAGTTAACGCTCTCCTAATTCTTATTGGAGCTTCAAATTAACATTACAAGTCCTATATCGATTCATTTTATTCAAAATGTGAGGTTAGCCCTTATTTCTAAGTGTTCTCCTCTATTTTTCATCCAAATAAATCATCTCATCACCTAAGCCCTATATCCATGTTTTTGGCCTTCATGACCTGTTTGGACCTTGGATTGAGTTGTACCTGGGAATCATAAACTTTTTGACTGTTGGAACCCACAATCCAAAATTGAGCCCTGATTAGAGAGTATAGAATACCGATGACACTCTATCCCCAAGGGTTTAGGCCCAAATTTAGCCTAGGGCCCTATGTCGGGTATTAGGGGGAGATCTGATCTCATGGTTGGCCTGCCTAAGTTTAACCCCCAAAATGATGGATTTAACTTATATAAACCCTCTATCTATCCTCATTTTGGCATACAATCAAGGGTAGGCATTCACTATCAAGTTTTCAATCATTCATGATCAATCAAGAAATAAAAGTTCAAGATCTCTTATATAATTGAGCATTCAAGCCTTCCATCCTTCAAAGAATTCTTCCTCCATCAAGCATTTTTGGAAAAATAGAATTTCCATCATTCAGGGAATTTATTTAATGATTTTACTTTAGATCAAGTTATTACATCAACATTTGTGATCACATCCAAAGAAGCATTGTGCCATCAAAGTATAAGGTGATTTACAATTTAGATCTAACTTCTATTTCATCTTTCCTTATGCAATTTCCTTTCATTTCCAAGGTTTATTCCTAAAATAGGGGCTTGATTGAGGAAAACCCCTTTATCCAACCTTCTTCCCCATTTTTCTATGTACATGAATAGGTTAAAGAGCCACTAGATGAAATTTAGGAAGATTGAACATAGTCGGAAGAACCCAAAACAATTAGTAAAAAATGTCTAGTACAAAATGCCATTGGTGTTTTGTACCTAGGTGCACAACAAGTTTCACCTTGTACCCTACATTTTCAGCTCAAATTTGGTAGAGAGTTAGGTTATAGCCTATAGGTCTCAGATTTTTAGTTACATGTCATTTCTGGATTCCAACAGTCGAGAATTTGGATATGAAAACTCACTTATCCCATTTTATTTCTAGGTGCATTCAAATTCCTCCTTATTCCCTTTTACATAAATTTTCTTAGTTGGATTATATCAGACATGTTATTATTTATTATATTGCATACCAAATAATTCTTAGCAACAAAAGGTATAAAACACCCCAAGATATTGATATTGCATTAGCATCTTTCTTAACATGTGGTGTCAATCATATTTGTCTTGAGGTGATTTTGTATCCTAATGTGCCATATGAATTGGAAATTAGCCCTTTTATGTTATACCCTTTTCATATTGTACACATACAAATGAAAGAAGTGTTTTTCTTGTGTTTGCCATTTTTCAAAAAAATTCTCTTGTTGTGATGAGAAATTAAAAGAATAATTTATAGATTTATTTGACAAATGAGTAGGTTGGAAACCTAGAGTTTCTTTGAAAAAGTGTGATGTATATTTCTCATGGGTTCCAATGCTTTTTTGCATACATCTTATATCGTGTCCATCATCTAGGTTTGGAATATCAAAAAGATAAGTCTCTCTTCTAGGTGGAATTGGATTGAAATTTAAAGAGGCCCAATCAATATACATGCATGTGTTATAATAAGGTGTTTGGGTCTCAAATTCAAGGTTGTTTCTTTTACTATGGAAGGTGGGTATAAAGTCTAAATCTCCCCAATCATCATCTTGGAGAGTTGATGGTGTGCTTGTTTGTGTTAGAGAAAGAATTGAAGAAAGAGGAGGAGATTGAATAGTATTGACTTGATTAATATCCTTATGTGCTAAGGTTGAATTAATAGAAGGGAGGACATCAAGGATATTGTCCTCTTGAGGATTTTTGTTATATGTGTATGGTATAGCATGATATTTGAGATGTGTAGCACCTTTTACAATAATAACTATTTTATTTTGAGGGATATCTTGAATGGTATAAGTTTCTTTATCCTCAAAAGATTCATTTGGAAAAGAGAGAGAATCAAGGATATTATCCTCTACTTCTAAGGTATTTCTTGAAAAACTTTAGGAGAAGAAAAATCACAACTCATTAGGGCTTCATCTTTAGAGGGAAGATGATTAAAATGGATAGGGGGATAAATTACATTAAAGGAATTGTCAATAATACCACCCTCTTCTGCCAAAAAATTATCTTCTTGCGCAAAGGTACTCTCATAGAGTTTTAACAGTGTGATAGCGTCCCTTGTGGGATTCGTGACATGGCTTAACTGCCTCCTATGGATTCTATAAGTCTAGTGGTTGTATCGGGCATTGACATTTCAATATTTTGGTGCAATGAAAAATCTAGCTTGTAACATAGAGGAGGGGTATATCAAGAGAATAATTAAAATTATTATCCAATGGTTCATCCCAATGAAAGAGATCATTGAGTGATGGGTTAAAAGTATATTCTCACATAAATATATTGTCATGAGAGAGAATAACTTTGGGAGAGGAATCATTGATTGGTTCACAAAGGGGATTGTTGTAAACTCTAAATCCTTTTATCACATTAGTCAACTTTGGGAAAAAATATAGTTTAGGAGGTGTAGAGGAAGACGTAGTAGAGATGAAGTCATCAAGAACTTCATCCATCATATTGAATTCTTCACTACTAAATGGATCTCCAAATGCAATAAATCTTTGTATAAATAAATAAGACATTTTGCAATGCAATAATCTAATGCAATGAAATAAACCATAAAATGAACTAATCTAAACACACATGATAATGCATGAAAAAAAAACAATTTTAAATTTTTATTATTTTTAACATGCAAATGCAATGCAAAGATGAACTAGATCTATGAAACTAGTATGCATTTTTTATGTCTTTTTTTAATCAATGAATGCAAAAATCAAAACTAAATGTATAAAATGTAACAATGAAATGTATAGAAACCAGATCTAAACACAAAATCACAATATTTTTTTTCTTTTTAGAATTGAAAAACATACACATGCAAGATCTAACTAACCAAAATAAAAGGTATAATGCATGAAAGAGATGTGTTCACCAAAATGTGATGTATGAAAAGGGGATCATCTAAAAGCATAGTTTTCCCCAATTCATGACATACATTGGAATACGAAACCACCTTAAGAGAAATTAGATCGACACCACCTAGTAGTAGGAATGCTAATCCAAAATTCTTACTTGAGGGTTTCTATTCCTTTGTTGCTTAGAATTGGAAAAGAATGAATGATACTAGTTGTAAGTACCTAAAATGCAATGTCTAAGAACATGAAAGCTAAGCTAGCATTCAACAAAATAAAGAAGATAAACACTTATGCTAAGACCTACAAAATGGAAGAAAACAAACTCAAAAGCAATATAAAACCCTTAAGCAAACCTCCAAGATGTAGAAGATTTGTCCAAAGGTTTGGATGTGTGCTCAAATGCTATGCTCAAGCTTCAATAGAGAAAATAGCATGGTAACTTTGCTTCAATGGTGGATGAAAATGAAGGAGGGGAGCTTCTCTTTTATAGAAAGATGGGTGAAATCGACGGTCAAGATTAAGGGGAAAAAGAGGAGTAAGAAAAGGTGGAGATGCATCCAAGGGAGAGCACATGGATTGTGCTTTCTCAAATGCATAGCATTGTGACAAGTGTCACAATGGTGGAGGATGAGAGGAGAGGCACCTTTGGAAGGTGTGAGAGGGGACAAGTGTGTAAGAGGTGTAAGAGGCTTTTGATTTCTCATTGGAGGATGTGGAGGTGATGTCATAAGGGGTTGAATTTGGGGTGGATTAGCATTCTTTAATCTTGGATTATGATTGTGCACATGCTTAGGAGGTGATTAGGCTTGGTAAGTTGAGGATTAGGGAGATGTGATGGAGGAGAGAGAATGAGTGGAGGATTAGATTAACTAAGCATGGATTATTAGCTAATAGGGGAGATTTAGAATTAAATATTTTATTTAATTCCAAGTGGGAGGAAAAGGGGATTTATGAATTAATTTATTTAGATAAATGTATCCATTTAAATTAATAGAGGAATAAGGATTTAATTAATTATCAGACTATAGGTTTGTCATTTTGATAATTAATTGGGCTATAGTTAATTAATTAAATTAATTAACTAGGGGATGACATAAATTAATTAAATAATAATATTTAATTAATAAAATGCCTAGGAGAAGACTAAATGAAATTGCTAAATAATGTAATCAAATTTAGGTGTGTACACTAGTATGAGAATTGACTAAATAAAACAATGAATGATCTAATCATATTGACAACATATGTAAACAGAGATTAGGATATATTTGAATGAACAAAGAATAAAAATTGGTAAAAACATAGACTTAGATCCAAATTTCTAATTGTTAGAAACCCAAAACTAGCTGCAATTGATTTTCTGAGATCCTGAAACCTTTATATGACTACAAGAAAAAATTCACTACATTTTAGAGGGTATAGGTCAAATTGGTCAACCCATACCCAAGTATAGGTTGAATTTTTTGACCTATACGATGGGTTTTCAACCGAAATAAGTTGCATACTGACTGTCTTAGTGCCATGATGCCTCAAAATTCTTATAGTTGTTTCTGAGGACTTTTGTACCTGAAAATCTAAAAAATGTGTATGTGGGTGGCTATTTATTGGTTTGCCTTGGTAAATGCCCCATTTTGGTGTTTTCCACCTCCATAGATAGCCAATATGACAAAGATAAATGTGTGTAGTGCTTGTGAATCTAGAGTATGTCTAAATTGCTATGAGATAAAATGGATAAATGTAATATAAAGATCTACCCTAATGTGATAGAGAAAAACCTAAATGAAAATTCAATCAATGTGTGATTGAAAGCATGTAAAAAACATAGAATTTAAGCATGAGTATGTAGATCTAAAGATAACAAGAAACTATACCCAAATCCAGATAGGAAGGATACAAGCCAATCATTAGTCGATGATATCCTAGTCATCATCATAATCCTATTGTAGCTCCATGATGTTGAAATGATTTTAATGCTTGAATTCTTGATAGAAGATTGATGTAGCCTTGATTCACAAGTCCTCACTTCATGGGATGTCTTAAAATTGGGGTTTCAGCCTTGAAATTAATTTCATCTTACCAAAATGAAGTGTGAGGCTTGCTTTTATATAAAATCAGAAGATAAAATTGAGAGGTTTGATTGTAGATCTTAATCCCCCATAAATTCACTGAGATGGGGGCCCAATTCAAATTTGGGCACAAAATGTAGGCTACAAGTCAGCTAAGTTGACCTATTTCACCAATTTTAGGCCCAAACTAAAACTATGGGTCCCAAACACTCAGTGGATGCAGGAAAATATTTGATTGTTATTTTGGAGGTCCAGATAGAACACTAAGGCCAAAAATGATGACATAGGGCCTAGAAGATGAAATAAATAATTTGATTGGAGGAAAAATAGAGCGCACTTAGAAATAATGGCTTATCTCAATTTTAAACAAGATTGAAGGGGGACCCATATTGGAATTTAGGTATACATTAATTATGATTATGAAGTCTTGTTATGCAATCTATAATGAGAACACACAAAGATAGGTGCTAAACAATCATGAAATTGTATACCACTTATGTGCTTACAATTTATGATGGAACATGTTTTCTCTTTTTTGTGATCTCCCTTTATGAAATATATACCCCATTAATTTAAACCAGCTTCCATTGAAACAATGATAAGGGAAGTGATACTGCAAACTTTAGCTTAACTAAAATATATTTTGATATAATCACACATTTTTGTAAACTTGGTGACATCTCTGATTAATGTTGGCCATCAGTAACTTATGCCTCATAATATAGTATTTGACATGTAGTGCCCTCTAGACAATCCTTGGTTGCACTGTGTTATTATCCTCACAGGATGCTCTTTATCTAAACATCATAATGAGTATACCATCAATGTTTCTCCTCCCTAGATAGCTCTAAAGAAGCATATAACTATAAGATTCAAGTTTCAAATTTCTCCTTTATTTTTCTTCCAACATAGTCATATAATTTAATTTTTCTAGATTAAATACGATGTCCTTGTACTAAGGACAATATGCTAACTACTATGGGACCAAATATGGGTTAGATATCACCTAGGGAACCTTAACAATGTCCAAATTTACCTCATCCATTACTTTATCCAAGACTTTATCTCTAACCATGTTAGTCATCTTTACCTCCATGTTATACTCCTAGATCTTATTGGTCCACATGTACCTATTACTTGATGTCTTGTACTATATAAAAATATCTCCAACACTTGTGTGTGGCTTAAAGATAAAAATATTGGATTCTATAAGAGGGCCTACATTTTTTACCACCATGACAAGATCATATGCATGATTTTTCATAATGAAAGCATTCAAATGAACATCCCATAAAGATTTGTTGAAAAAGGCTCTTGGCTACAACCCTCATCATTTGTTTAGAAAAAAAAATACAATGTAAAATTATATAACTAAGAAAATTTGAAATGGATTTGAACGATATTGTAGAGTAGTGGATTTTCTACCTTAGGATATCAACACCCCAAAGAGAAAATGTACCTTAGCTATCTAACTTCAACTAGCACTCTAGTTAGCTAGGGGATCAATACAACTAGGTAATGAGATGTAACTACAACTTTAAATGAGAACAATGCAATATAAAGAGATTAAATAAACTAAACCATGTTAATATGATTCTTTAAGTTAAACAACAAAACAAAAATATTATTAGGTGTTTGAATGGCTCCTGTCCTTTATGGACCATTAACAACATAATAATGGAGACTCAAAGCATTCTCAACACCTTTGAGAAGGTCTATATTTCTCACGTGTTCAATGAATCAAACCAAGTCGTTGACATCCTGTCCAATGTGGTTGTCAAGTAGAAGGATATTCTAAGGTGGCATAATGGAAAGGAGATCCCAGAGGATGTGGAGGATCTGATCACATGAGACTGCATTCATGGAAAGGAAGGAGACATATGTGATCATTATGATGATTAATTCACATTTTATAATGATTTTTTTCAAGTGTGGGAAGAATGGTGGTTTTATTACCCATAATTATGAGGCATTGATTTTGTACACTTTCTGGGTTTGTAGGAGAACCAAAGATCTATGCTTTGGTTTTTAGTTTCATTTTAAGCTTCAAAGGAATTACAAGAGTAATATCAGCACCCTTCCTAACTTTTTTCTCTGAATATTTCTGAAGTGCAACACTTGTGTTAGGCAGAATTACACCATGGGTGGCCAGAGAATCAGGAGAGAGCCCACAAACTGTAAAAAATGGAAGAAAAAAAGCATTGTTTGGGATATTCTTCACAAGGGTGGTATTAACCCTTTCATAGAGAGACTTCATGGCGATAATCAGGAAGTCACTAATTTTTTCTCAAGAATTGAAATGAGAGAAGTGTGGAAATTAATGGGTGATAATTTACTGTGATGGAAGAAATCATTTCTACGATTACTAGCATTCCCATTATTGGAAAAAAGTTCTACAGAGATCACATGATCTCGGACTTTGCAGTGAATGATTTCCCTAAGGATTCAAAGGAGAAAGAGACTCTCATGAAGATGGGAACTTACTACCATCCCAAGGGCATCAAGAAAATTTGGAGGTTCATTCTATGGGAAATTATCTGCTACATCACACTGGATTCAAGATTTTCCAGAATCTGCACTTACCACTTTGTCCTGCTCAACCATTTCAAACATGGTAAGATGGTGTCCATTCCCTTCTACCTTTATTCGTCCATAAATGATAATATCAATAGTTATAGGGGAAAAGATAATTCTAACCCTACCTTTCATGAGGGTTTGTTGTTTCTTATTTATGAGTACTTTAAATTAAAAATGGTGAGTAAAACTATTAAAGAGAAGGGGATCAAGGAGGATGAGTTGGGGTTTGATTATGAGCCCTCTGATACTGAGGATAGTATTGGGTTGCATTCCAAAGACCAAGAGGAAGAAGAGATTAAGAAAGGGGCTTTCGACTCTTCTTCTAAGAAAAAAAAATGTAATTTGCAGAAGGTTAAGAAAGAGGTCAAGGGTCCTTCCCCTAAGAAATAGATAAAAATTGCCATATTTGCTAAGACTGTTTTTGAATTCGATTGTGTAGAGTTTTTTCCATCAACATTTCGGATCATACTACATGATCCATCATCAGGATGCAAGAGAGAAAGAGGAACAAAAGATGGTGTATTGTAGATCTAGCAAGAAATAAAAGGAAGAGGAGGGAGAAGGGAAGAGGGGAGAGAAAAAAGAGGTACATACCAATAAAAAATAAATCAAAATGGCTAGGCATAAAGAGGATGTCTTTTCAATTGCAATGCACCATCTTTTGTTCCTCTTTCTCTCTTGCATCCTGATGATGGATCATGTAGTATGATCTAAAACGTTGATGGAAAAACTCTAAAAAATTGAATCCAGAAACTATCTTAGCATACGTATGGATTGTGGAAATCTAATAGATTTGATTGCCATATCTTCTGACAAAGATTACAATGAGGATGACGAGGACATGGACATAGGGGAGGGGGATTTGAGAGAGAAGGGGAAGAAGAAAACAATGAAAAAAGTCCCTAAGAACTCCAAGAGGATTAAATTGAACAAGAGCAGGGAGATGAGCTTGGACCAGGTCTCTGCAAACTCCGAAGAGGAAGGAAAGGATATGATTTCTCCCCCTATTACCCATGAGACCACTCCCATTGGTTTCTTGGATTCTGGGAAGAAGAAGAATTCTGAGGGTGATATGGCCTCTTAGGACATTCCCCCTATGCTCCAGCCAGAACCTCACAAGGACACCAAAGGTAAGAATTCTATGTGGAAGCTTTTCAACTATCGTAATGCTAAGATGGGTATTACTAGAGAGATAATTAACCCCATGGTGCTTGATGGGGAAGGTGGAAAAATTGAGACCACTAAAATTATTGATCCCTCATTAGTTATCCCAAGTGATTCCACTAGGGAATTTAATTTTAATTTTCTTAATAATGCTAGGAACAGTATGCTTGATAACTACAAATCCATCAAATGGATTTTTTTTGAAGTTGGCGATTTAAAAACTAGGATGGGAGAGATGGATAAGAAAAAAAGGTGATATTTTTGACATGGATAGGTGTACCCACGACCCCCTCCTCAACGTGCCTGACTTTTACAAGCTAGAGTACAAGATGCTGGAAATGGAGAATAAGGTGTCTGGTATTTAGTGCACCCTCAAGGGCATTGCTGAGCAAAGTTTTAATATCCTCAAATCCTCCAATAAAGAGGGAGCACATAATGCTGAAAATGATTGTTCTAGGTATTTGTTTACATAAATTTTCTTTAATGTTGTAGTACCCACCCATAGTTTTCTTTCTGTTTCAATTGCTGTACTCTTTTAGGCTTGTATTTCAGTTGATTGGCCAAATTATTTAAGGCCATGTTTCATGTGAGCAATCATTATTTCAGTGGATTATTGATCATTATATGTTTATCATGTGTTGCATAGATTAGATGATGATATTATCATGATGATATGTTTTATACTTAATTGGTTTATGATGTTACTGACCCCATACTTGCATGTGTATGGTTATCCTGTGTGTGTACTTGTTTAGCGTGTTTGTGTGGTAGAGGACGTAGGTGTAGTTACTTGCATTGTCGAGATCCACACGTCTGACTGTACCCTATCATTGTCTGCTATATCTATATTGGATGTACATGCTTCTTCTTGTGATGTCAGGTTTGCAAGTACAGAACATCATCTTCCCTGAATTGGCAGGGGTGAGCGTGCCCATAAATATATGTCTCAATGGTAAAGAGGGGAGTTAATAGTTAGACTCAAACTCCTAATCTAAGCCTAATTATCTTAGGATTGGACAAGTATCAGTTTGACTACCCTATTGAATTCATCTAGTTGACATGGATTCTTGGATTCCTTTCTTGAGTGTGCTTAGTTTTACTTTGCTTGATTTCAGTTGATTTATTTCTTTAGCGGGTGATTTTATGTGATTATTATTTTAATGATTATAGTTGAAATTTAATGTTAATTATGTTCCCAGGTTGATTTGAGAAAAATTAATTAAAACTAAAATATTTGAATATTTAAATTTAATTGGTTATTTAATTAAAATTAGATTTAAATATTCTTGTGGGATTTATTAAATAATTAAATGTTTAATTGCATGGTTTTAGGATGCTTTAAATATTTAATCCATTTAATACAAATTTTAATTATAAACATGTGCATTAAGATTATTGAAAAGTGAATTGGTCTCAAAAGTTAACTGTTGAGTTATATTTAGGGTTACATGAAAGGGGGAAATTAAATCTCTATTAGGGGAATTGCATTCATTTTAGGGATTAGATAGGTTTTGGAGTAATTTTTGGAGAGAGCTTGGATTTTGGCATCTTGAGATTTTTGGGTGAATTGGGATTGCTGGGATTTTGTTGAAGGCTTGTTTGTGCATCTGGATCTTGTACATGCTTTCTACGTGGACTCAGATCTACAAGTTGAATCCATACTGGGAGGAATCTAGTGTCTACAGATCTTCAAAGGTTTTCAATTTCAGTTTTGCTTTGGATCTAAGGTAGGCTTTGAAATCCTACATGTTAGTTCTATTTTGCATTTATTTAGCTTTCCTTGTTTATGCAAATTATAATATATCTCAATAGATAGATTTGTGATTTCTTTGATTTTGGGTATTTAGAAAACCCTAGTTATGTTGATTTTTCAGTTTTTATGAAAACTTGGCACATCAAGGTTATGTTGACAAAATTTTGTTAGAAAATTCATCTTAGATCTCCTAGAAAATGATAAATTAACCCTAGACTATAGTTAGACTATAATGCTTGAAGAAAAATAAAATTACCCATTTGGAAAGAAAATCAATTTGTAAAAAAGAATTCCCATTCTGGAAAAATATGCTCTCTGATAAAAAAAAATACAGTCATTAAAAAAAATACAGAGTAAAAAGAAAATTTACCTAGAAAAGGCCAAAACATGGAAAAAAGTCAAAATGCATTGGGAAAAAGAAATATGAATTTTCTTTAAAAAAAAAAATATTCCGTGTGTTTATTTTTATTTTCCATTTTTTGAAAATTAAATTTTTTTAAAAAATATATTAAAAATAAACTTTATTAAAAAATGCTTGTAAAAAGTTTTGTTTAAAAAAAAAAATATATATATATATAATTTTTTTTTGGGAGGACACGGGATTTTAGCTGTACCCCCCATGACATAGTCCTTTCCCTACCGACGGTACCCACTGGTACCGCATGCAAGGGCTAGTCCCTGCCAGCCGTACCAATGGGTACCGTGCGACAGGGGTAAAGGCCTGTTGATGGTACCAAAGGGTACCATGCGGTAGGAGCAGAGGGGGGGTGTGGGGCCAGTCCCCCCAATGCAGTTTAAATGTTTTTATTTATTTATTAAATTTCATTTGTTTATTTAATTCATTTTTATAAAATTTGTAAATTAATTTAGTTGAATTAAAATTTGTTTAGTAATTTGGTTTAAATTAAAGTTGTGGTAAATTATTATTGTTTGGGAATTTTAATATGAAAGTTAAATTAATATTAAAATTTAGATTTGATTATAAATTTTATTAAATGCAATTTAATAACATTTAATTTAAGTTTTTGTTTAGAATTTAATTAAAATGTGTTATTTAAATAAATACTTCTTATATTTCACTTCTTTTTCAGACTATTGATTTAATATATTATTATCTATTAAATAAATTTAATAGTATATTAAATTATCTAATTTATTTGCATTTGATCAAAATAGAATTTTGATTAGACTAAATCTATTTCTATTTCTTTTTTCTTTAAATGCGATTTTATATGTATTTAAATTGGATATATATCTACACATTATGAAATGAGTCTAATTGTGTACATATTGGAAATAATTACTTGATAAGTGGTTATGTTTGAACTGTAATTGGGCATTTTATCCACTTAAAAACTTCTAGAGGCATTAGAGAATATTGTTTACTTAACTTATTTGTATAATCACTCAATTTTAGTTTACTATGATGTGAGTGTTATATTTTCATTCCTGAAGTGTCTTCTTTTTCTTATTATGTTACCGGGGTACTACAAGACCTAGGGGGAAAATAGAGGCTAGGGTAAGTGTCAGTTGATCATGATTTCAGTTTTATGTTTTGGTGTGTGTGTGTATTCTGATCATCACCCTAATTTGACCATATGGGCTCATGTTGTATTTTATTTTGTTTATTGATATATTTTGTAGTCATTTCTGGTTCTTGTGTGTGAGGATCTGAGATTACCTAGTTAAAAACCTGATTTGATCTATGTGAGATCTATGAGCCTAGGGTAGGTTATTTAGATATGTAGTAGGAGGTGGCTTGCAATAAGCACCGGGGCTCACAAGTGGCTGCTAGGATCACTTATTGTAAGTATTTGTAATCAAGTGACAACTTAATATAATTAAGGGGTATTTAAATGAACTTAATAAGATATGGTTCCTCACCCATGCTTGAGTGCTAGTACAGACTAAGATGGAGGATGAGATGATGCTTTCCGCCTTTGAGAGGTGTGTCTAGCATAGTTAATGGCTTCATCTATATGAGAGGTAATTGATATCATGTATGGTCACTTGAGTGCTAGGATCCACAGTGATTACCAGGATGAGACTCAAGGGTTAGACGTACATGATGACACCTTCCTATGCATAGTCTAGTTATTCTACATGTGTCAGTTGCCTTTGGATTAGTGAGTCTTACCTATCACTATATTTTGTACACCTTGAGTTAGAGTGCTTTCAGGATTCCCTTGCTTAGTGGTTTTACCTTGCTTTGGTATTGGTTATCCGAGTGGGGTTTATTGTTATCTCCTCAATACAATGTGGTAGACCTTTGTGGATCTACATGGATGGGTGGTAGTGATTCTTTACCATTTGAGATTTGATGTCCTGGTTCCAGTGCTTGATGGTGCTTCTGCAGTTGGATTTTTTATGATTCTTCATTGGTGGTTTTATTCTTATATTCATTCATTGTAATCTTGTATTAGAGTATCACATGTGATACCTAATCTGGATATTATATTATTTTTGTTAGATTGATTACTACATACCCTGCGACATGTGCAATGGATGCTAGTTTATATAGGTTTCATGGATATCCTTGAGGATTGTAATTATTGTTCTATGATGTAATTGTTTAATCTTATTTATGAAATCTTTTGTTGATGTTATTTAGTTGAGTTTTGTTCTTAAGTAATTCTACATAATGAGACCCTCAAGTTTTGTAATCTATCTTGGTTGTTGTATGAATGTGAGTAAATGGTAATTTCTTCCGCATTGATGTTTACCTTGTATGTAAACTTTAGAAAAAAAAAATTCATCAAACTTAGTAGCATGTTTTAGGTTAATCTCTCTTGGGTTCCCTGGCAGGGCATTACATTTGGAATGAGAGTGAAGTTTCTACACTGGGAACTATGGGTATGTACGCTCATTAAGTTTTGTGTAGTTTTAACTTGAAACTAAACATAGACATAAAACATTATTGCTTTCAGACTATTACCTTGTGGATTATGTTCTCTTTTTTTTTTGTTTCGAGCTTTGTTGTGAGATGTTGTTGGATCTCAGTATGATGCAGGAATCATGCCTGAGACTAGATCTACTAGGGGTCATGGTAAAGGTCATTCTGGTAATCGTGGGAGGGATAGACAACATAGCCCTTCTATGAGTGTTAGACAGGTTAGTCCTCATCAGTAGTCCATAGATGAGTAGAGAGAGGATCATCAAGGTGAGTTTGATGGATCAGACATGAGAAAACTTTTGCAGGTGATTTTGAATCATCTTGGTCCTGAGCAGGTCAGGGTAGAGCAGGATGTTTCTCATCATTCTTAGAGAGAAGACAGGGTAAGGGAGAGGTCTAGGATTCATCCAAGGAGGAACATCATAGTTGATCCTATAGTTGTGGTAGCTAATCACATGAGGGATCAGATGAGAGGATGACCTAGTCCCTTTGATGGGAAAGGAACTAGTTTAGAGGCAGAGACTTGGCTTATATATTTGGAGTAGAGTTTCATTATGCATCCCTTTAGTATAAATACTAAAGACAGGTATGCAGTGATGCAGATTACTAATTTTGCAGCTGTATGGTGGAAGATAGAAGAGGAGAAGTTTGGGCTTTAGATGGATACTATCACTTGGGAGTTTTTCCTTGAGAACTTTAGGGAGCACTTCCTTTCAGATTAGTGGAGGCAGTAGAGAGCAGATGAATTCCATAACCTGAGATAGTTGACCATGATAATAGGAGAGTATGAGTGTCGATTCTTTGAGCTCAAGTAGTATGCTGGCTTTGGACATGATACAACTCTTCTAGTCCAACACTTTGTTAGGGGGTTTAATGCTCATATAGTTGGGGATGTTAAGCTCTTTGAGCCTAAAACCCTCAAGGAAGCAGCCATCAAAGCTACTCTTATAGAGGAAAATTTGGCTTTGGGTCATGGTGGTTAGAGGGGTGCTCAGTCTAGTGGTTCTAAAGGGAATCAGTCTCAGAGGAATATGAACTCTCAGAATCCTTCTACCTTCTCATGAGGTAATCAGGATCAGTAGCAGAAGTTGTTCTCTATTCCAACTTAGGGCGGTGGTTCTCAGTCCAAGAAATTCTATAATGCTTAGCATAGTAAGAGTCATTATGATGGTCAGTCTACTCAAAGTTCTCAACAGAGTGTCAGTAGAGGTAGTTTCCAACAGTCCAGTGCTCCTGTAGTAGGGAGAGGTTTTAGTGGAGATTGTTACTCTTATGGCCAATATAGTCATAGGGAAAAAAATTGTCCCCAACGTTCAGATCAGCATTCAGGACAGAGGCTAGCAGCTTCTGAGCCTACAGTTGGTGATATAGGTAGATCTCATAGGGCCTTTGCACTAGGAAATGATTCAAAGAGTTCAAACCCTAAGGTAGGGAAGGGTTTGAAGGGGACCTATTTAGTGATCCTTGGCTTAGTTTTTAGTTTAGTGTAATGAGGTTTATGGGACTTATATCCCTACTTGTTTCTAGGCTTCCAGGAGGAAGCCTAAACCTAGGGGGGTGGATGTAGTACCCACCCATAGTTTTCTTTCTATTTTAGTTGCCGTACTCTTTTAGACTTGTATTTTAGTTGATTGGCCAAATTATTTAAGGCCACGTTTCATGTGAGAAATTATTATTTCAGTGGATTATTGATCACTATATGTTTATCATGTGTTGCATAGATTAGATGATGATATTATCATGATGATATGTTTTATACTTAATTGGTTTATGATGTTACTGAACCCATACTTGAATGCGTATGGTTATCATGTGTGTGTACCTATTTGACATGTTTGTGTGGTAGAGGACGGAAGCGTAGTTACTTGCATTATCAAGATCCACACATCCGACCATACCCTATCATTGTTTGCTATATCTATATTGGATGTACATGATTCTTCTTGTGACATTAGGTTTGCAGATACATGGAATCATCTTTCCTGAATTGGCAAGAGTGAGCGTGCTCATAAATATTCATCTCAATGGTAAAGAGGGGAGTTAACAGTCAGACCCAAAATCCTAACTTAAGCCTAATTATCCTAAGATTGGACAAGTATCAGTTTGACTACCCTACCCGAATTCGTCTAGTTGACATGGATTTGTGGATCCCTTTCTTGAGTGTGCTTGGTTTTACTTTGCTTGATTTCAGTTGATTTATTTCTTTAGTGGGTGATTTTATGCGATTATTAATTTAATGATTATAGTTGAAATTTAATGTTAATTATGTTCATAGGTTGATTTGAGAAAATTTAATTAAAAATTAAATATTTGAATATTTGGATTTAATTGATTATTTAATTAAAATTAGATTTAAATATTCTTGTGAGCTTTATTAAATAATTAAATGTTTAATTGCATGGTTTTAGGATGCTTTAAATATTTATTCTATTTCATAGAAATTTTAATTATAAACATGCGCATTAACATTATTGAAAAGTGAATTGTTCTCAAAAGTTAACAACTTGTTTTAAAAAGTCAAAGTTGAGTTGTGCATATAAAGTTATTTTAAATTATTAAATTAGGATTTACTTTCATTTTCTTATTGGAGTTGATTTGGGAGTCAACTATTTAGTTATCTTTAGGGTTGCATGAAAGGGGGAAATTGAATCTCTATTAGGGGAATTGCATTCATTTTAGGGATTAGAAAGGTTTTGGAGCAATTTTTGGAGAGAGCTTAGATTTTGGCATCTTGAGATTTTTGGGTGAATTGGGATTGCTTAGATTTTGTTGAAGGCTTGTTTGTGCATCTGGATCTTGTGCATGCTTTCTATGTGGACTCAGATCTGTAGGTTGAATCCATGCTAGGAGGAATATGGTGTCTATAGATCTTCAAAGGTTTTCAATTTTAGTTTTGCTTTGTATCTAAGACAGGCTTTGAAATCCTGCCTATTAGTTCTATTTTGCATTTATTTAGCTTTCCTCGTTTGTTCAAATTATAATATATCTCAATAGATAGATTTGTGATTTCTTTGATTTTGGATATTTAGAAAACCCTAGTTATGTTGATTTTTTAGTTTTTTATGAAAACTTAGCACAGCAAGGTTATGCTGACAAAATTTTGTTAGAAAATTCATCTTAAATCTCCTAGAAAATGATAAATTAACCCTAGACTATAGTTAGACTGTAATGCTTGAAGAAAAATAAAATTACCCATTTGGAAAGAAAATCAATTTGTAAAAAATAAATCCCATTCTGGAAAAATATGCTCTCTGTTAAAAAAAGTATAGTCATTAAAAAAAATACAGAGTAAAAAGAAAATTTACCTAGAAAAGGCCAAAACATGGAAAAAAGTCAAAATGCATTGGGAAAAAGAAATATGAATTTTCTTTAAAATAAAATAAAATATTCCATGTGTTTATTTTTATTTTCCAATTTTTAGAAATTAAAGTTAAAAAAAAAATATTAGAAATAAACTTTATTAAAAAATGCTTGTAAAAAGTTTTTTTTTTTTTTTATAAATAAAATTTTTATAAAAAAAAATATATTAATTTTTTTTTGGGAGAGCATGGGATTTTCCCCGTACCCCCAACAACAAAGTGCTTTCCCTGCCGGCGGTACCCACAGGTATCGCACGACAGGGCTAGTCCCTATTGGCAGTACCGATGGGTATCGTGTGATAGGGGTAAAGGCCTGCTAGAGGTAGCAAAGGGTACTGTGTGGCAGGAGTAGAGGGGGGTGTGGGGTCAGTCCGCTCTAGTGCAGTTTAAATATTTTTATTTATGTATTAAATTTCATTTGTAAATAAATTTGTTTATTTAATTTGTTTTTATAAAATTTGTAAATTAATTTAGTTGAATTAAAATTTGTTTATTAATTTGGTTTAAATTAAAGTTGTGGTAAATTATTATTGTTTGGGAATTTTAATATGAAAGTTAAATTAATATTAAAATTAGATTTGATTATAAATTTTATTAAATGCAATTTAATAACATTTAATTTAAGTTTTTGTTTAGAATTTAATTAAAATGTGTTATTTAAATAAATACTTCTTATATTGCACTTCTTTTTCAGACTATTGATTTAATATATTATTATCTATTAAATAAATTTAATAGTATATTAAATTATATAATTTGTTTGCATTTGATCAAAATAGAATTTTGATTAGACTAGATCTATTTCTATTTCTTTTTTCTTTAAATGCAATTTTATATGTATTTAAATTGGATATATATTTAGACATTATGAAATGAGTCTAATTGTGTACATATTGGAAATAATTACTTGATAAGTGGTTATGTTTGAACTGTAATTGGGCATTTTTATCCACTTAGAAACTTCTAGAGGCATTAGAGAATATTGTTTACTTAACTTGTTTGTATAATCGCTCAATTTCAGTTTACTATGATGTGTGGGTTTTATTTTCATTCTTGAAGTGTCTTCTTTTGCTTATTATGTTATTGGGGTACTAGAAGACCTAGTGGGAAAACAGAGGTCGGGGTGTCAGTTGATCATGATTTCTATTTTATGTTTTGGTGTGTGTGTGTTCCGATCATCACCCTGATTTGACCATATGGGCTCATGTTGTATTCTATTCTATTTATTGGTATATTTTGTAGTCATTTCTGGTTCTTGTGTGTTAAATTGGATCTGCGATTACCTGGTTGTATACCTGATTTGATCTATGTGAGATCTGTGAGCCTAGGGTAGTTTACCTAGATATGTAGTAGGAGGTGGCTTGCAATAAGCGTCGGGGTCCACAAGTGGCTGCCAAGATCACTTATTGTAAGTATTTGTAATCAAGTGATAACCTAATATAATTAAGGGGTATTTAAATGAACTTAATAAGATATGGTTCCTCATCCATGCTTGAATGCTAGTACAGACTAAGATGGAGGATGAGATGATGCTTGCCACCTTTGAGAGGTGTGTCTAGCATAGTTAATGGCTTCGTCTGTATGAGAGGTCATTGTTACCGTGTATGGTCACTTGAGTGTCAGGATCCTGAGTGATTACTAGGATGAGACTCAAGGGTTAGACATACATGATGACACCTTCCTATGCATAGTCTAGTTATTCTACATGTGTCGGTTGCCTCTGGATTAGCGAGTCTTACCTATCACTATCTTTTGTACACCTTGAGTTAGAGAGCTTTCAAGATTCCTTTGCTTAGTGGTTTTACCTTGCTTTGGTATTGGTTATCTGAGTGGGGTCTATTATTATCTCTTCAGCATGGTGGAGTAGACCTTTATGGATCTACATGGACGGTGGTAGTGATTCTTTACCATTTGAGATTCGACGTCCTGGTTCCAATGCTTGATGGTGCTTTTGTAGTTGGATTCTTTATGATTCTTCATTGGTGGTTTTATTCTTATATTCATTCATTGTAATCTTGTATTAGAGTATCACATGTGATACCTAATCTAGATATTGTATTATTATTGTTAGAGTGATTACTACATACCCTACGACATGTGTAGTGGATGCCAGTTTATATAGGTTTCATGGATATCCTTGAGGATTGTAATTATTGTTCTATGATGTAATTGTTTAATCTTATTTATGAAATTTTTTGTTGATGTTATTTAGTTGAGTTTTGTTCTTAAGTAATTCTACATCATGGGACCCTCAAGTTTTGTAATCTGTTTTGGTTGTTGTATGAATGTGAGCAAATGGTAATTGCTTCCGCATTGATGTTTACCTTGTATGTAAACTTTAGAAAAAAAAATTATTCATCAAACTTAGTAGCATGTTTTAGGTAAATCTCTCTTGGGTTCCCTGGTGGGGCGTTACAAATGTAGTAGAATCTCATTTATCTTATTTATTTCAAAATAAGTTATATATTTTTCATTTAATAGTCATGTACATTATTTATATATATTGAAGTAAAATGATTATAGTAATTATGTAATGTTTATGTTCATTCAATTAGGTAAGTACTGAGTTAAAGATATGAATGTATATATCAAGCCTCTTATTGATGAGTTACTAAAGATATGGAATGATGTCATTATGTATGATGTCCCTAGACCAATAGGATAAAGACAATTTCAATTCCATGCAATGCTTGTATGGATAATTTATGATGCCCCAGGGCTAACACATTTTTGTGGTATGTTATAACATTCGATTGAACTTTAACAATATTAATTTTATTTAGTAGACATCATGCATGTTTTTAAAATAATCTATTCATTATATATTGTTGGCAATTTGGCTGAGGTATGTACATGGATGTTGTCATGATGGAAACATATGTTCCTTATGAAGATCGCATAAGCTGGAAAGTAAGTATGGAAGATCGCAGACTAAAATTGTCTAAGTATGAAACAGTGTTTTTGACAGAGCACTCGATATAGTTTGTTTTGGCGACGTTCACTAGAGCATGATTAGAGTTTGCATAGTTGAACATAGAATCTATGGTGTCTAAGTATAGCCCATCTTAGTGTGCAAAAGAGTATGGATAGTACGGACAAAGTTATGATTGTTTTACCGATGATAAAGTACAGCTGACAGAACTAGTAAATGAATTAAGGGATTATTTTTCTTGTCAAAATAATGACTTAATATTATAAAGAGCTGACATCCTAGATGTTTACTCTTGGATAAAGATGTGGAAGTTGACTGGAGAAAGATATTATGTTTGTATCTTGTATAAAGATGTAATATTGTAATGTACCGAACATACTTGAAATGTAACTTGTGATAATTGTATATTGTGATAGCGGCGAAAGTTGTTGATGCAAAGTTGTAAGTAGTACCATATTGTAATTAGTAAAAATTTGTATTACTTGTTTGGGCAATGAGCTCATCTGGTAATCAGGTTTTGTATCTACAACTCCTAACAGGGTTGAGGCTTCTAACAAGGCCTATAGTCCCTTAACCAGGACTGATACACTATATGTTTGTAATAGACTCCTAACAGGGTCAACATCCTTAACATGATACTTTTGATTAGTGGATCTTTGTGGGTACCATCCCCACTAGGGTTTTCCCTTGGCCAGGGTTTCCTCGAGAACATATCATGTGTTATGAGTTCTTTACATTTACTGTTATGTATGCTATTTAGTCTCTTATGCTTTAAAGTAATCTGTTATATCCATAAGTGGGCAAAAGTAAAAGTTTGTGAAATATTGATTCACCCCCCCCTCTCAGTATTTCCTATTTCTAACAATTGGTATCAGAGCACAGTTACTCGGAGAAGGAACATTCAAGGAAAGCCTAGCAACTTGAGTAAGATCTCTATGGATATGGATCAGTTACAAAAGAATCTTGAAGAAGCTCTTGAACAAATTGATATGCTTACTAATGAAAGAAACACTCTGAAAAGAAAGTATGATGATGCAAAGAATCTTATTAACAAATTGAAAGGTAAGATAGAAGATCTAAAATCTGAGAAGGAATCTAAAATTCTTGTTGAAGATTGTGATGATTTAGAAAAAGAAAATGTGATCCTTAAACATGAATTGAAGATAGCAAATTTGAAGCTTAGCTTGAAAGATGGAAATGACAATCTGAGATCTGAGAATGAAAGTTTAAAGAATGAGAATGAAGATCTGAAATCTAAACTTGGAAAGGTAACATTTGAATTTGATAAAGTCAAATTGCAGTATGATGAACTTGAGAAATACAACAAGATTGTGAAAGGTGAATTGAATCAATCCAAACAACAACTTGAGAGGCTATATTCAAATAGTGAAAAGATTAATGAGCAAGTATCTTATGGAAAACCATTCTATGACAAAATTGGTCTTGGATTTAACATATTAAAGATAGTTAGTGAAAGCAAGAAACCAGATCTAAATGTATGTGAAAGCAGTGAAGAAAAGAAGTTAGATGAGAACAAATTTGAAGATGCACCTAAGCAAGAAGAATCACCGAAGCAAGAAGATGCACCGAAGCAAGATGAGCCATCCAAAGGTATGCAAAGAGAATTCAAAGGTAGATGTTTTGCTTGTAATACTATTGGTCATATGAAGAGAGATTGTACAAGTAAACAATTCAAACCTCTTAACGGATATTGTAATAATTGTCATGATTTTGGACATAGAGCTATTGAATGTAGAAGATCTAAAGTTATTGAGAATAATTACAATAGTAGAATGCCTAGAAATACTAACAATGCAAATCAGAGATCAACTAAAGACATGAAAAGAGGAAATGGAATAGTATGTTATAGATACAACAAAATTGGAGATATTGCTAGAAATTACAGGACACAAATCAATTAGCAAGCACCTAGATATGGAACCAATGGAATCATTTGTCAGATATGTAACAAGATTGGACACATAGCAAGATTTTGCAGAATGAACAATGGAGGTTATCATCATAACCCTAACCCTAGAAACTATGTAAGAAGGAATGAAAATGCAGGAAATAAAGAGAAAGGTTGCTGTAGCAATGAAGATGAAGTAAAATTTGTTAAAAGCATAGATCAAGGAGGTTTATTCAGCATTGAAGGTAATCAGGAAGGTAATGTATCTGATGGTAAGAATGAGTCTTTACCTAACCCTTTTTTAAGCACTTAAATTATGTAAATTTCTGTAGTTTAGGAACTTAGAATTAGTGCAGAATTAGATTTTGAATGAGTTAAGTTTTGTGCAGTTAAATGAAGGTTTGTTATGTTATACTAATGCTATGGTTAAGTGTGCAAAAAGAAATATTATGTTTTGCGAGGTCGCAAGAAGATTTATGGTTGCAAGTTTACAGAATCAGCTTTTTGGCATTTTAGCGGCAAAAGAATTGAATGTGATGTCAGATCAAAAGGTTGAAATTGAAGTTATTGTGATTATCAAGCGATTAGAAGTGATTTGGAGAGTGAAGAAAGAAGTTTGGAAGTGATTTGCAGAAGTTTGAAGCTCCGATCAAGCGAAAGCCCTAATTTTGTGAATTTAAGGTATTTATCCAACTAAGATCTTGAATCAACTTAAGTAATCAGATATAATCATGGATGTGTCATTGATTCAAAACATCAAGGATAAGAACAGACCTAGAACTATGAAAGATCCAGTTGAACCCTCAGAAAGAGATGCTAGTTTAGCTTTATCATCCGTACCAGATGGAGTTCTTCATTTAGAGAATGTTAAATGTTATCTTGGATGCAAATATGAAACCCTAAGGGAGAGTAATTTTAATGGTGAATATCAAAAATTGTACAACAAGGATATGTCAGTGAAATAAGGTTATGAACATCTAGAAAACAATGAAATCATTGAGTACTCTATGAAATATGAATTTGATGATGATGAGTGTACTAAGATCATTTTGAGTAGGATACATAATGGTAAATTTTGGTTAGAAAGCAAAATTATTGACATAACTACAGACCTAATTCATGATGTGACTGGATTATCAAAAGTTGGTGCAATTTCACTGAATGAGAAAAACATGAGAAAGATTCTGATTGATAACACTGGTTCAATATACAATGGTAGAGGTATAGTCATTAGTAAGATTAAGAAAGATGATGTAAGATACTTATGTAAGATTTTGACAACAAAATTCTATGGAAGTTCTAGAGAAGATGATATGTCAACAGGTATGGTACACATTGCTTATTTGATGTGTGTGGAGAAGAAGCCTGTGGATATGTGTGAAATTCTGAGAATACAGTTGTTTGAGAATTTGTAAAAGATAAAGAAAGCTAAATACACTCACTTTAGATTTTCCTCATTGGTTACTTACATGTTCTTCCACTTGATAAGAAGATTTCCTTACACTATTGATTGGAATGATGGTGAGAATACTATGGAAAGAATCAATAAAGTTTACATGAAACATCTTATTGAGAAGGTTAATGACAGTGTAAAGTTAGTGTTGAAAACTTTTCAGAACATTGTCGTAAATAGATCAAGAATTCCTCCATCCCTAGTTGAGAAATACAAAGATGATATATGTTTTATGGTTGATACTGATTTCACTTACATTAAGGTAGTAGAACCTAGACATGAATTCATAGACCCTCTTGGCTATGAAATCTCTGAAGTTGAAAAAGAAGGATATGTTAGTAGATTGTTGAAAAGTAAAGTGGATGCTCATAGCAATAGATTTGGAACATATGATGAAAACTTTGATTCAGCAAAGACACTTAAGGAAGAGAAACAATCAAAGAAGAGAGTGGAGACTACAATAAAGAAAATTCTAAAAGAAATAGGTATGAGTGAGCAAGAATTTGATATTGCAAGAAAGACCATAGAAGCATTAAGGCAAAGTGAGATACTATCAGTCCCACCTTTGGCATCAAGTGCAGATCCTCAAGAACCCATTCAAGTTAAGGTAAAGGTTGAAGAACCTAAGAAGGAGAAAGAAATTAGTTAGAAAGAGAAACCCTCTTCTTCAGCACCAAGAAAAAGAATGAAGGAAAGTGCTTCAGGACCGGGTAAAAGACAAAAAGAAATTGTTCCACCAGTACCTAGAAGAGTTGTAGAGATAAAAGATGATGAAGTAACAATAAAGAAGAAATCATGGAAACCAAGGATAGAAAGAGTTAATGAAGACATATTGCAGCATGGAGACTTTACCAAGATGAACAAATACTATGATTTATATGGATCCTCTGATAGATTAGATCTAGAGAATGCAATGGTTACACATGATTTTGGCAAACAAGAAATTTGATACTATTCATGGAAAGATAACAGAAGATTTGTACAACAGACTCAAGAAGAAGATACTAAAATGAGAGAGAATGTGATAAGATAGTTCTGTGACATAAGAGATGATGACCACCTTAAAAAAATCCTCAAGCCACTTGAAACCTTATTAAGAACCAAAAGAAGAACTATACAAATAATGGGAGGTCAGTATGAACTAGTGAAGACTGAAACTGAACAAGCAGTTGTGCAAGTGCTAGCAGACTTAGTAGCAATAAAAGATAGCAAAGATCAATCAGTTGTAGAACCAATAGAGAAACAGAGTTCAGAACAGGTAGAGGCAGTAGCAGAGGTAGTTGAAGTTGAAGTTGAAGATATTCCCTGTTCTTCTATAAACATTGGCACAGAATCTATGGACATTGAAGGAACAAAAGTTACTTTAGATTCAGATGATTTGGTACTCAACAATTTGGATAACATTGTTGACAATTTGGATTTGGGAGAGTAGGAAAAGAGTATTGAAACAAAGATTACACAAACAGAGAAGCAAATGGCAGCAGTGGTCACTACATCTAGTACACCTATTGTACCTATGATACCACAAGAGGACATCAGTTTTACCCCTAAGAATGGAAAGAAAAGAGAGATTGGTTCGATGCTTGAAGATTTAGGCAAAGAAGTGGATGATGTTGATCAACTAGATTTGATCACATCTTTGAATAAAATTATTGGGAAAAACAATAAGGTCAAGAATTTGGAAGGTAGCCTGAAAGATTTGACTGAGAAGCTACAAAGTGTTATATATACAAAAGTCTTTGATTCAGACCCACTTGAAAGAGAAAAGATGGTAATAAATTATTTTGATGTTGAGTTCACTAATTTGACTGATATTGCTAAGGTTAAGGCTCAGGCAGCTTATGAAGCTGAGATGTTGTAGAATATAAGTCAGAATATCAAAAATGACATTGACAGCCTTGACAGATACATTAAGAACTTAAGGAAACATCTTGAGACTGGAAAGTGTTTGTACATTCAGTGTACAATATCTAAAAATATAATAATTGAGGAAGAGAAGAAGATAAAAGAGAAGCAAGATGAAATTGCAGCAGAGACAAACTCAATGGCCAACCCAAACATAAAGATCAATGCAGTTGAGAAAAAGATCAGAAAATTATGTGATGAGATAAGGACTTTGAATGATGAGAAGAATAGGAAAATTATCAGGATGAACATCTTGAGAGAGCATGTCTCAATCAAGTTGACTATAATAGAAGAGTAGCTAGAAGAATGTATTATTGCTAAGACATCATTTCAGAAGTTCAACTTTGAATCTCTTCAAGCTTGTCAGATTGCAGCATATAGATTGAGTACTTTACTCAATGTAGTAGAATCAATTAAGAAGTCTTGGGAGAAAGATTTTGAGGCTTGGAAGTTAGATTTTGCAGATTGTGTTGCAAGCCTACCGGCTTTGCAATAAGACAGTAAGGTAAAAGTTTTGACACAATTTTGTATATCCCTTTCCACCCTTTATTTTGTCATTGTTGTCAAAGGGGGAGAGATACTTAGAAAATTGTCTATATATGATAAGGAAGGATAATCATAGGGGGAGTTCTATGGAGTATTATGAAGTGTTATAGATTATGTGTATATTTTGAGGAGATATAAGGATATTATTCTATGGCCACAATTTTAATACAAATTTTGAGATTTTGACTTGTACACTTAGCCAATTTTCTCATATGTTGCCACCAATGACAAAGGGGGAGATTGTTGGCAATTTGGTTGAGGTATGTACATGTATTTTGTCATTATGGAAACATATGTTCCCTATGAAGATCACATAAGCTGGAAAGTAAGTATGGAAGATCGCAGACTAAAATTGTCTAAGTATGAAACAATGTTTTTGACAGAACACCCGATACAGTTTGTTTTGGCGACATTCACTGGAGCATGATCAAAGTTTGTGTAGTTGAACATAGACTCTATGGTGTCTAAGGATACCCCATCTTAGTGCACAAGAGAGTACAAATAGTACGGACAAAGTTATGATTGTTTTACCGATGACAGAGTACAATCGACAGAGCAGTTTTGAAGATAGAACTAGTAAATGAATTAAGGGATTATTTTGCTTGTCAAAATAATGACTTAATATTATAAAGAGCTGACATCCTAGATGTTTAATCTTGGATAAAGATGTGGAAGTTGACTGGAGAAAGATATTATGTTTGTATCTTGTATAAAGATGTAATATTGTAATGTACCGAACATACTTGAAATGTAACTTGTGATAGTTGTATATTGTGATAGCGGCAAAAGTTGTTGATGCAAAGTTGTAAGTAGTAGCATATTGTAATTAGTAAACATTTGTATTACTTGTTTGGGCAATGAGCTCATCTAGTAATCAGGTTTTGTATCTACAACTCCTAACAGGCTTGAGGCTTCTAACAAGGCCTATAGTCCCTTAACCAGGACTGATACACTATATGTTTGTAATAGACTCCTAACAGGGTCAACATCCTTAACAAGATACTTTTGATTAGTGGATCTTTGTGGGTACCATCCCCACTGGGGTTTTCCCTTGGCCAGGGTTTCCTCAAGAACATATCACGTGTTATGAGTTCTTTACATTTACTGTTATGTATGCTATTTAGTCTCTTATGCTTTAAAGTAATCTGTTATATCCATAAGTGGGACAAAGTAAAAGTTTGTGAAATACTGATTCACCCCCCCCTCTCAGTATTTCCTATTTCTAACATATATAATTATAAAAATTAACATATTCAATTCAATTTGTATGATCTTGTAGGTCTTCAAACAAAGGGAAAATTTGCATGTCTAGTTTGTGGTCCAAAGATGAAATCTCATCGTTCAACAAGTTTAGGAAAGTAGGTGTTTGATGAGTATAGGTACTTCCTCCACAAAAATCATAAGTATCAAATTACTGAAAAACATCTTTTTAATGGGAAATAAGAGACTACATCAAAACCACAAAGAATGAAACCCCACCTATGGAAGTTGGAATATAATAGAATTAATCATCAAGGTTATACATAATATCAATTTTTTAATCTATCGTATATGATATATTTTGAATTTATATTTTTATATTGTGTTTTGTTTACTCATGTAGTAATTGACAATGATTGTTGTTGTTAATTTATTTAACTTATATGCTTCTTGAAGGTCATCAAGGCATTGATGGTTGGATTCCATAGGGGCCCTACTATGAGAAGCTACAAATTGTGCATTTATTTGATACAATGCATATAAAAAAGAATATAACATAAATGTTATGGAAAATATTGAATGGAAGGGATGAAAAAGAAAAAAATGTCAAAATTTGCAGTGACATTTAGGAAGCTAATAAGGCAATGAAAAATGTCATTCAATTAAATAACAATGGAGACCAAATTAATATAAGCACACTTCCTTGGTTATTAACGAAGCAAAAAAGCAATGCCATAAAAGAAGTCATACAAAAAATTTGATTTCCCATAAGATTTTCTATGATCATAATGAAAAGATCATTTTATAATTGTTGTAGTACGTTCTACCTCTATCTCTCCAAGACAACTTCAACAACAATGTCAAGAAAGTTATATAATATTGGCAAATACATGAGGTAAGTAGCAATATTTATTCAATTCATTGTATAGATCTTATATTTTCCATTTGTTTTACTTGTTATGTAATATATTGTATATTTTTGTTAAATTTCGGTAATATATTTGCACCTTGAATCACTTGTAGATGGTTGTCATCTAAATAAATCCATATAGAAGATATAAATTATTGGAAGAGAAAAATTCCTTGTCTAATGTGTGAAATAAAAAAGTGTCTACCTTTGACATTTTTCAATGCATAAGAACACTACCTCATACACCAAGTTGAGGAGATTGAATTATGAGGACCTATACACACAAGGTCAATGCGGATGGTTGAGAGGCACTTGAAATTTTTGAAGGCTTTGGTTAGACACAGAGAAAATCTTGGGGGTTCTATGGTGGATGGATATATGGTATACTAGACCATGATGTATATTACTAAATATCTTCCTAAGTTCACAACAAAGATCCATGTAGATCACATTTGGTATCCCAACTCCATTAACAAATTCAAAGGGAAGTACCTAGTGGAGAAAGGTACATTGATGAAATTGAGAGGTAATTATAAGATGGTAATGAAGATTAATTAGAATACATTTTACATTTCCTTCAATTTCTTGAAAAGAAACAATAGAGAACTAGTCCAAATGAAAGAATCTTCCATAAACAAATAGAAAAGTACTAGTTTGTATTACTCCAGAAAATAAGTCTTTCACCATTGAAAAGTATTAAAATCTTAAAAAAGTGCTAATGATCAAATATTACAATTACATTTTTATATATATAAGAAGAAGACCCAATAAAGGTGTCTCTTCAGATTGTCTTCTGGAAAATAATTAAACTACTGATCTTAATTAAACTACTAATCTTAATTAAACTTATAAAATAATTTAATCTTCTCCTAACATTGACTTAGTTTTTGAGAGATATTTTTTATACTCCTCCAAGGTATGGGTATCTCCATCATGCATTGCATTTTAAGCTTCATATTCAAGTTTTATCATCAATTCCATATGTTAGAATAATTGAGAGGGGGGGTGAATACGTTATCCAAGTCCCAAAACAATAATGAGTAATCCAAAAATATTGTTTTTCTAATTTCTGTCAGTCAGTAAACATATATATGATTCACTGTTAGTGTTTTTACCGATCTTCAGTTAAAGCTCCTTAGGAGTTACTGATCAAATCAAATAGCTAAAATGTAAAGTATGATAATAAACAATCATCACAATAAACACATAACACAATGATTTAACGTGGAAACCTTGTTAAGGGAAAAACCACCTGGAAATCGGCAACCCAAAAATTTCAATCTTCTAAAGTGAGGCCTGTGAGGACCCAACCCTGTTAAAGGTTACAATACACACTATTAGGTGTGACTTGGTTAGAGGATTTTGCACTAGAAGTTATCTTTCAATCTTGTCACTCACTGTGCTGATTTACAGGATAACAATGTTTCACTTGTCAGAATGAAGCACAAATAAGACTTAAAAGTCCACTTGGTTAAGAGATTTTCACTATCTACAATTATTAGAAAGTAACAGTAGGTTGATCTGCCTTAATACAACAAATTGCAGTTGCAGATCCGTGTTATGCTCAACAATGTTTTCTGATCAATATATCACTTCAGATCTAATATCAATATCACTTACAAACAATCAGTTCTGTGCTTTGTGTAGCTCAGTTTGTTCATTGTGTAGCTCGGTTTCTGCAGCTTGGTTCAGTAACTTGTTTGATCAATGTATACACCTAAAAATGGCTTCATTAATTAATTAAATATTTATTATTTAATTACTATTGACTTGATAAATTAATTAAATATTTATTATTTAATTAATAATTATTCCTCTATTTATTAAATAAATTATTCAATTTATTTAATAAATTCACTATAGTCTAATTCTATATCCTAAGTCTTCTAAATAGTCTATTAAAGTGATTTAATTGAATACGCAATCACCTAAATATGACTAAGTCTTCTAATTCACTTCATCCACCTAGTCACCTGACACATCACCTTGGCTAAAATAAATAATTATTATTAATTATTTATTCATATTTATCCTCACCCACACATGTCCTATTCTTAAGGGCTATGTGGCCTCATAGGACTTGGTCTCATGACCACATGTCCTCTCAACAACCAAGTCAAGAGACATTCCCTATTCCTAAGCGGCTTCTCAAGCCACCTCTAAAGGTCAAAGGTGACTCATGGGACACTTGTACAAAGAGTCCTCATGAGGAAAATGTCTCTCCCCCTTTCTCTTTTTGGTCTTTGTGAGACACTTGACATGTGTCTTTCCCTTCCACCTTCTTCTCCTCCATGTCAATGTGAGAGGAACATCATCCCTATTCTTCCTCTCACATTCCAACTACATCCCCCTTACTCTCAACTCCTTCAACCAAGTCAATCCTAGCCCTAGGGTCTTCCACCTTTCATTCTCAACCGTAGGATTGTGCCACCTAGGCCTAGATCCTCCAAAACTCTATAAAAGGAGCCTCATTTCCCATTTGAGAGCTAATAGGTATTTTTGATAACAAGCATCCAAGCATTCAAGCATTCAAGCAATCAAGCATTCCATAGCAATCACCATTTCATTTGCATTTCATCCATTAGTTTGCATAAGCTATTGTGCACTCAATTTCATTCAATCTCCACACTTTGGTAGCATCTTGGGAGAAGGCTTCATTTTGGAAATCTGAGAGCTCAACATCTTCAAGAAATTAAAGCTAGGAGGACAATGGAGACAAGCTGCATGGTAGGTGAAGGTAATTAAATTAGTTTCATCATTTCATAGTTACTTTGCATTCTTCATTGTGTTTGCATTAGATAGATTCATTAGCTTTAATAGTTAATTTATCATTTCTAGTTGTTAGACATCTAATTTGCATACATTTTTGGTGCTAGAAGGAGGGCGAGCCTCCATTTTTAACATTTTATTTTCTTAGTTTTCCATGTGCAGACGTTTCCAAGTTGTTTCTGCGCATTCATTCATCTGTGCTGCGCATCCATTTTTGACGACATCAGTCATTTTTCCTCTCTCCCATTTTCATTTTGATTAAAAACTGTGCATTTGTTCCACGTTGCTGCGCATTTGTTCAGATTTTCTACGCATACATTCCATTTTCTAAGCTTAAATTACATTTTGCTGCACATTAATTATTCTGTTCTGCACATATGTTTAATAATTTTGCGCATTGATTCACTATTGTTGCGCATTTGTTATTGACAGTATTTAGATTAAAATTTTTGATTTATTTTGATTTTAGCTAACCTTTGACAAGTGTTTGTTCATTCTGGTAGTATTTTTAAGCTGTTTTGCAGGACGTAATTTTGAAGACCCCATTGCTAATTTTTTTTTTTTCTAACAGTTTGATTGCAGATTGCCAAGGGGTTTGCAAAATAAACTATAATCTCATTTGGGCTTAAAATACGACATGTTTTTGCTTTGTGTGTCTTCCTTAGCATATATTCAAGTGTCTATTGTGTTTTTCTTAATAGCATATCTGTAATCCCAAAATTATAACAACGTATCCTCTCCCCTCACCATTCGTGGACCTTGGGTGTAAGAGAAACTGTTATAATTTTTAGAGGGTGATCTTTGGTGGGAAAAGAGGTACGCACCCCAAGGAATGACCCAACCGATAATAGGCTAAATCCAAGCCCTTCCAAACCGGTATATAAAAAATGGTAATGTGATTAGTCTCACATTAGACAGGTGTGAATTCGTTGTGGCAACCAAAATCTCCTCCAGTACCCTAGTGGTGCGTTAAAGTCCTACTTAGTAGAGGTGAAAGCCTTACTTTGAAAGGATTGGGAGAGCCCCCTTAATTGGGAAAATGACTTGATCACAACCACCTGAATGGATGTCCTTACTAAAATTTTTTGTTTAGTGGCCAAAAACCTTCTATCTGCTGGCTCAAGGAGTCACCCAAGCTCATGAAGACACCCCACATTACTCACGGTTCATAATAGAGATAGCAGTTCTTTGGGAAGTAATGACCCATTGAATTTGGAACTTGGTGTGCCTGAGAAGTGAGTGCACTGTAAGGAGGAGCCCGTGCCTCCAAGTTCCTAGGTTGTCCGCTGTGAATTTGCATGGCTGGATTTTATTATCCTAGTGAGGATTTAGCAGATATCATCCTTGCCAACCATAGGATTGTAAGCGTGTTTGTGCATTCATATTAGCATAGTCAGATTAACATCATTTCTGTCTTGTGTGCATGTGTTTATGCATTTTTCACTTTGCCAAAAAACAAAACAAAACAAAACCAGCCCACACCAGGAAAATCCAAAACATTTCAATTCAGATCAAAATTTCAACACCTGCGTATATATCACATCTTTCTGCGCATTTAATCAAATTTACTGCACATTAATCAAAATTTGTTGCGCATATGTTCAAACTGTCTGTGCTTTTGATTATTACTAGTCGCATCTGTTACATATTGCTGCGCTTCTATTTCATTTTGTTGCGCATTGATCAATCTGTCCTGCACATTTGTTGCTACGCATTTACAATAGTGAGCATTTCCACAAACTTTGCAATTTTCAAAATCACTTTTTCAGATACCCATTTTTTTCCTTAGTAAGATTTTGGAGAAATAGTCAAGTTACACAGACCTTTCACACCATCAACACCACCAGACCTTTGATCTTTAGTTTGACCATTCATCACTTTTCATCATTCCTTCATCAAGATTCATCAAACCATTTTTCTTCCAAATCTTTGCAATTCTCAATTTTGTGTTGAAACATTATCTTATCCATTAGATTTTGATCTTTGCGAGTTTACCATATCAGGATATATCATCCTTAATCATCAAACTTGCTTAGGTTATTATCTCTTGATTTCTCTTTGTCATATCATAGTGAGATCTATACCTCCTATTGACTTAGAGTTTATCAAGTTGTCTTATCACTTTTCAACACATTTCAATATCTTTCCTATCAATCACTTTCTGTATCTTCTCATCAAAAATATTTCATCCCCCAATCAATTCTTTCAATTTTATGGTTCAAACTCGATCTCATAAATTTAAACAAGCCACCAATCCAGAATCCCTAGACAAATGGAAGGCAATACCAGCAATGAAGCAAATCCTTGGCCCGAAGCTCCTAAGAAACCTTCACTTTTTACATCCACTGATGAACCCATCGATGAAGAACTTAGGGAAGCTTCACAAGATCCTCAACTTTATCATGTCATGGAAAGACTCTTAGGCTTGGATAAAGAGATGTATTTTCTCATGCTTGCTCAACAAGGAGCTAAGTTACCAAGTGATTTTGATGTTTCTTATCTTAGAGAACCAGCTCACACAAATAATCAACAAATTCCTAAAGGTTCTCAAGATACTCATGGAGAAAAGGAAACCAATCAGCAATCCAATGCTTCTCATATTCATGAACAACACACTATTTCTCAAAATGATCAGCCAAATCACGCTTCACAAAATAATGCTTCTCACAACAATGTTTCCCAAAATTCTCAAGGAAACACACCATCTTTGGATCCCATCCTATAACAAATCCAAATGCTTCAACAACAAATCCGTGACATCCAAACTAGATCATCAACAAAGAAGTATTCCTTGGATGATATATGTCCTTATCTTTTTGATAAGAATTTAGCAATGATTCCATTCCCTCCTCATTTTGAGGTACCAAAATTTGAAAAATACAAAGGGAATTCGGATCCACAAGACCATATTCGTGAGTTTTGTGCTGCTTGTATTGAAGTCGCTCACAATGACACTTATCTTATGCAACTATTTCCATGAAGTTTAGGAGGACAAGCCATGGAATGGTTCTCCAAACTACCCCCAGGCATCAAATCTTTCAATGAGCTTCTTGACAAATTTGTGACTCATTATTCATATAACATCAAACATGAGGTCACTATGCTTGATCTTTGCAATGCACATCAAAAGAATGGAGAACCTTTCCTTACTTTTTTGCAAAGATGGCGTCAATTTTTTTCTAAATATCCACCAACAATTCCTGAACAAGAAAAGATGGATATCTTTGTGCATAACCTTACACCAGAAATGAGTTATAGGTTGCAATTGCAATGTCCACCAAATTTCAATAAGCTCATAGAAAATGGTATCAAGATTGAGGAAGCCATGGTTTGAAAAGGTGAGATCAAACTTTATTCTAAAGATAATGCTGGATCTTCAAATTCCAATTCCAACAACTATAACAATGACAAATCCAAGTTTTGGAATAAAAACAAAAACATTGTCAATGATGGGATTGTTGATAATCGTAATGTCAAACCAACACAACCCCTTCTTAATCTCACTAGTCAGGCCAATGCTACTCAAGGAACCTACAACAATCAATCATCCAATCAAAATACCAACAAGGTTTCATCTAAACCAAGATTTCCTTTTATGTCACCTTGAAGAAACTTTACTCCTTTGGGGGAATCTCTCGAATCAACATTATAGAAGTTAATCATAAAGAAAATCATTACACTTCCTGAAACTAAAGATTTTGAACCTAGAGTAAAGCCTTCTTGGTGGAATGAGAATGATTATTGTGAATTTCACAGAGGCAGAGGACATCAAACAAATGATTGCAAAAGACTCAAAAAGTAATCCAAGATTTAATCGAAAGAGGTGAAATTGGTGTTGACGGACATGTCTTGAATGAATCACATACAACTTTCAAAGATCCACTTCCTAAGCATGAAAAAGGGGGTTCTTCCAAAAATAAGGGTGACAATCAAGCTAATTATAATTCCACTACCTATCGATATGTTGGTAACATTTCTGAATGTCATCCTTCTATGTATTATGCCAATGTTATTACCATCAAAGAAAAATTAGAGAGTCAACCAGTCCAAGCAACTACTCGTGCTCAAGCCAAAGTTACTCTTCAAGGAGTCCAGTCTAAACCAAGTACTACACAAAATAAGTCTGTTTATGTCCTGAAGTCTATCCTAAATACTTCCAACCAGTACAATCTTTTGGAACAACTCAAGAAAACACCTGCCCAGATATCCATCTTAGAGCTTTTGCATCTTTCCCCATCTCACAAAGATATCCTTGAAAAAGCTCTCTTAGAGACCCAGGTTCCCACAACTCTAGATCCTGATCAATTTCAAGCTATGGTGGGCCATTTAACAACCCCACACTATTTTTCCTTTACTAAAAATGATGATTTAGCCATTACCCAACCTCATAATGCTCCCTTACATATCGAAGTCCTTGTTCAGAATCACAAGATTAAAAGAGTATTAATAGATGGGGGAGCTGGCTTGAATATCTGCACATTAAAGTTAGTCCTTGCATTGGGATTTTCTGAGAATGCCATTGATCCAAAAAAGAAAATCACAATAAAAGCCTATGATGAGGAAGAGAGATCATCCAAGGGGTCTATTGTTCTTCCAATTAGAATTGGTCCTATTGTCAAAGATGTACCTTGTCAAGTTCTGGACATGGATCTTGCTTATAATATTCTTTTGGGAAGACCATGGATTCATTCCATGCAAGCTATGCCATCAACTTATCACCAATGTATAAAATTTCCTCACAATGGTCAGGAGATCACTATCAAAGGAGATTCTAATCCTTTTCAATATTGTAGCAATGTGAAGATTTCTAATTCTTTGGTTCCCTATAATCGTACTGGATCTTCTGCAACTACACCCAGTGACCCTAGTAATATAGCATCAACTTCTAAATCAGATGGGATCAAGATAGACATCAAAGAAAGAAGTATGAGAGAATATACTTTAGGTCAAGCTCTTTGTATCACTGAGTTACCTTTATCTCCCAAATCATATGGTAGATCTTTGATCACTAAACAACAATCAAAACCCCCTTCCACACTTGTTTATAAAACATTTATAAGTGGGGGCACAATATCCAAAGAGGTAGTTGAGCGTAATGCAAATTATTGGCTTAAGACACAAAAGATTGAAGAGGATATTAAACATGAATGTATATCACTTGATGTCTATGGAAAAGGGTATACTTTGCTACAAAAGATGGGATATCAAGGTGCTGGACCTCTAGGGTTACAAAGAGAAGGTGTTATAAAACCAATTTTGCAAAATCCCAATTATCAAAGAGATACTACAGGATTAGGATATAAAGGTGAAGAACCACAAGAACCAAAAGGAAAAGCAAAAATACCACCTTTTCATGAGACATCTAAAGCTCTTGCCTTACAATTCAGAAATCATGGTATGTATGTAGATCCAGAGAAACAAAGGATAGCTCAAAGAATCATTGATAGACTTGAAGATAATGATGATTCTGATTCTAATGATTATGAATGGGATTCCTTATCTAATTATACTGAAGAAATAGGAGTCGATGTTGTCCATCAATATAGTAATGATTACCATGAGGGTGAGAGTTCAACGAGTGACTCACTAGGATTGGTCCCACGTAATACTACTCATGTTGATCGTGAGTGAAGTGAGCATTATCTTGTGACAGACGATTTAGATGAGTATGGAAATAGACCTTGCTGATACTATCATAAACCTTGACAACTTTTCCATCAATACCATCTCTACTTTTGAAACTGACCCAAATGATCCAATGCCCCTTGTCCATCCTGACCTTATCGATTGGGATTCTCTCGATCACCCAGAACTTGATGTCTTCCATAATGATGATGCGATCATTGACTATCTTGGCATCAGGGATCATTTACCACCAGGGGATCACAAGTCAGGATTTTTGATAGAACTCAATGACATGGCCTATTTTGGAGAGAGTGCCAATCCTTTTAGTCATAAAAATATAAAAATAATCAATAGATCTAATGGTGAAAACCACTCAGTGGCAGTATTAGATCCAAAAATAGTAAAAAGAAAAGATGCATCTGATGGTGAAAACCTCTTTGAGGTGCCTGATGATGGAAGGATTGACACTCTTCCCAACTATCTAGATCAAGAGAAATATGCCATTCTTATAGAACCAACAGTACCACTTAACATTGGAACAGAGGAGTCTCCACGCATCCTCAAAGTAGCAACATCCTTGACAAAATCAGAGAAAGAAACTTTTGCAAAATTCTTCAGAAAAAGACAAATCAACTTTGCTTGGTCCTATGCTGATATGCCTAGTTTGGACCCCAATCTCATTATGCATCATTTATCTATCAAACCAGGTGTAAAACCAGTTAAGCAGAAGCTCCGCAAAATGCATCCTCACATTGCTCTAATGGTGAAAGCAAAATTGAAGAAGCTCCTAGATTTTGGATTCATTCGGGCTATTGATTATGCTGAGTGGATTTCAAATATTGTTTCGATTTTAAAACCAGACAAGTCTATCAGGATTTGTATTGATTTTTGAGATCTTAATAAAGCTTGTCTGAAAGATGACTTCCCTTTGCCAAATATTGATATGATTGTTGACCTAACAGTTGGGCATGAGATGTTATCATTAATGGATGGATTTTCTGGCTATAACCAAATCAAGATACCAGAAGACCAGGAAAAAATTGCTTTTACTTGTCCATGGGGTACATACTGCTGGAATGTGATGCCATTTGGCCTCAAAAATGCTGGAGCAACTTACCAAAGAGCCATGACCATGATCTTTCATGACATGATGCATACCATCATGGAAGATTATGTTGACGACATTTTAGCAAAATCCAAAGACAGAGCTGGTCATTTGAGAGTGTTGGATAGAATATTCACCTGGATGGAAAAATATCAGATTTGACTCAATCCAAAGAAATGTGCATTCAGGGTCACATCTGGCAAACTGTTAGGGTACATTGTCTCAGCTAAAGGAATTGAAGTAGATCCAGAAAAGGTTAAAGCAATATTGGAGATGGCTTCCCCCACTAACATCAGTCAGCTAAGATCTTTATAGGGGCATCTACAATCCATTTGAAGATTTGTTTCTCAACTAGTAGATCGCAGTCATCCCTTTCAACATTTGCTGCATAAAAATATCTTATTCCAATGGGATGATAAGTGTGAGGAAGCTTTTAACAAAATCAAGCAGTATCTAGTGAATCCTCCAACTCTAATGTCACCAATTCTGGGCAAGCCACTCTTGCTCTACATTTCAGCCACGACAGCCTCATTAGGTGCTCTTCTCGCTCAGCAAGATCATGACGGAAAAGAAAAAGCCATCTACTACATCAGTCGCACTTTAGTGGGATATGAGTTAAACTATTCCCCTATTGAAAGAGCATGTATGGCTATTGTCTTTGCTTCATAGAAGTGGCGACATTACATGTTGTCACATTCTACTCAGCTTATTGCAAAGATTGATCCTTTAAAGTATTTGTTAAGCAAGACTGCATTGACAGGTAGGTTGGCTAAGTGGGTTATGCTACTTAGTGAGTTTGATATTGAATATGTAGATAGAAAGGCTATCAAAGGTCAAGTGATCGTAGATCAACTAGCTGATGCTCCATTAACAGATAACCAACCTATACACATAGAGTTTCCTGATGCTCATATCTTAGCTTTGTCTACACAAACATGGAAATTATACTTTGATGGCTCATACACTCAATAGGGTTTAGGAGCTGGTATTCTTTTTATCACGCCACAAGGATACACTATTCCAAAATCTTTCAAGTTGTTATTTCCTTGCACCAATAATGTAGCAGAATATGAGGCTTTGCTGATTGGGTTAAAAATGGCTTTACAATGGAACGTATCTGAAATAAATGTCTAAAGAGATTCTCAGTTGATTATTAACCAGGTTAATGATGATTACCAGACCAAAGATGATAAGTTATTGCCATATAAACATATGGTTGATGACTTTAAAAATTATTTCTTTGTCATCACTTTTGAGCAGATTCCTCTGCATGAAAATAAGGCTGTCGATGCCATGGCAATGATTGCTTCTTTATTTGATATAGAAGATACCAAGGCCCGTTTTGAGTTCTTAGTGGAATCCCTGACTTGTCCTACATATGATGACCCTGATACGAGTATTATATGTCATCTGATTGGACATGACTCCCCAACCTATGGAAAGATCTATTCTTACCTCAAAGATAACACTTTACCTCCCGACCTATCCTGCAATAAAAAATGAACTTTTCTCCACCAAACCTCCCGCTATATCTTAATATCCAACACCCTTTATCGGTGAGGTTTTGATGGTACTCTCTTGTGATGTCTCAAACATGATGAAGCTCAACTTTCCTTACATGATGTACATGAAGGTATTTGTGGGACACATTCAAGTGGTCCCTCTTTGGCTAAGAAACTCATGCATATGGGTTATTATTGGCCTACCATGGAAGTAGACTCCTTTCATTTTGCTAGGGCATGCAGGAAATGTCAGATACATGGAAACCTTATCCATGCTCTAGCTCAATAGTTACATCCTTTTACAACTACTTTTCCATTTAGTCGGTGGGGACTCAACCTCGTGGGCGCTATCAATCCTCCATCTTCCAATGGCCACAAATGGATTCTCACTGCCACAGAATACTTCACTAAATGGATTGAGGCCGTTCCATTAATTACTGCCACAAGGAAACAAATCTCCATGTTTATCTTAAATTATATCATTTGTAGATATGGTATACCTATGTATCTTATCACTAATCATTGGAAACAGTTTCAAAACCAAGACATGGATGACTTGTGTGCCAAATTCCACATCACCCACAACTATTCCACAATCTACTATCCTCAAGGAAACGGCCAAGCTGAGGCGTCAAACAAAACAATTGTTAAAATCCTACAAAAGACTATCAATGAAACTAGTCATGATTGGCATCTTGAACTTAATCTAGCCTTATGGGCTTACCGCACTTCCATCCATACTCCTACTGGAGCCACTCCATACTCCCTTGTCTATGGATCAGAAGCAGTCCTGCCTCTCGAGGTCGAGTTGCCTTCACTTTGTGTTACTCTTAAAGATTTAATTCCTAATGAAGAGTATAGAGTTGCACACTTGAATGAATTGGAACTCCTAGATGAACACCGTCAGGGAGCCTATGATCATTTGAAAGTTTATCAGTAGCGTCTATCCCATCAGTACAACAACAAGGTAAAGATCAGAGATTTTCAATTGGGTGACTTAGTCCTTCAAGAAAATCCAAAGAATCAACAACACTGTGAAAAGAAGGGAAAGTTCGAACCTAATTGGTTAGGACCTTTTGTGATTACAGCAGTCTATGGTTCTGGAGCTTATCAGTTATCTACACCTGAAGGGGATCCCTTGGATGAACCTCTTAACAACATCCATCTCAAGAAGTTCTATCCTTGAAATCTCAATGTAAGGGGCATGTATATAGTCTGTATATATATTCAGTAAATAAAAAGAAATCAAAAATATAAAAAAATCACAAAATCAAAAGAAAAACTACAATAAAAGCATATGGTGAAAACTTGGAAACAGGTGCTATGTGTGACAAGTTAGCTCCTCTATCTATTAGGATTCTTTTAGTGTGTCCATTCATTGTATATATCCAAAATAAAATACTTATTCAATCCTTGTCCCCACCATGTATATATCATAATAAAATGGCCAGTTTGTACACCATCCGTTGTATCTATCCGTAATAAAATCCCATCATAGCTTGATCTTTTGTCATGGTCTTCATCCTAGTCTTGTTGCGTCTTTCTTCACCCATAATAAGTCAGTCCATCACCTCGCTGGGGGCATGTCCTCAACCTAGTTTGAGAAGTGGATCTATGATAGTCATGACTCTTAGAGGACATAATGGAGTTATTTTCACCAGGCAAGGCAAACACAATCAAATGTTCTTTCCCAATGGTATCTTCATGCTGAATCAGGTTCTATGATCTATCTTTCGAATTGTGACTGCTTATCTATACATCTTGACAATACATCATCACTTGAATTGATTAACATATCCTAAATCAATCCTTTTGGAAAAAGAAATGTATATTCATGGCAGGCATGTTAGATTGATTTGTTATAACTTATGCATTCATATCTAGATTTCATTGTTATCATGTTTCCTATGCTATTCCGGGATATCTTTGACATGAGTTTGAAACTCTCATATGTCATTGATTAGAATAGCTGGGATGGGGCATGATATTTTCTTTGATTGCTATTTGTGGGGTATTTTCTGATGAAATCGAAGGAACAAGTAATTGGGGTGTCTATGTATAAGTGCCTTCATCCATTTTATAGTATGGACAACATACAAATCATGTTGTTCTAACAAATGCTATTTATGGTGATACGCCATTGCATACCTCGACTCCAAATATTTGTTCCCCGATGGAGGGGGAAATATTCCTTGTCTGTTATGCAAATGAGACTTAGGTCATCTCTGTTCAATTATACCTAGATGCTTGTCAAGTTTGCAATATTAAACTCCATGCAAAAAGTGCTCAGGTCATCCTGGTTTAATTATACCATGATGCTTGCCTTTTCTTGAAACATAACGAGCTCAATGATGAAACTCAAGTTCCAATTATTATGAAGTTCTAAGATGTTACCTAAAGTTGTGGAGATACATTCATTTCATATTGCATTTCATTAAAACAATTCATGACTTACATATCAGTGCTTCTTTTATAGAGATTTATAGGTTACCTTTCTTATTAGGTTATCTGTTCTCTTAGTCTATTCTTTTTGTGTCAGATACATTGTTATTTAAGTTGAGGACATTTGGACAACCAAACATATTACGACTTTTTGCATTTAACATTTTGCACTTAATCATTTAGAGACATGTGTTATCTTCATTAGGAGTGTTCATTTATATATAATTTGATCATTTATTATAGCTATCATTTCATCTCATTTTATTTTATCATGTTATTAGTTATTACATTCAATTATCTTAGGTACATTATCATTTATTACATTAGATATCATTTACATTACACTGTCATTTATTATATATTATATGCATTTTATATCATTCATTTACATCATTTATTTATTATCCATTATCCACATTGTTCATCACAACATTGCATTGATAATCACATAACATTAGTAAACTCATTTAAGACATGCATTTATATCACCATAATATGATTATTAACCATTAAGCATAAAAAATATCAAATCAGATATAAATCATTTTGCATTCTAAGACATACATTTTATGCATATTAAAGTAAATCATCACATCCTACATATTTCAATACGCACATGTATATAAATCATCAAAGAAAATCATGATAGAACTGCATCACTGTATATATAGAGTCAATCATATAGCATCCATCATATAAAATCCATAAAACAACAAAACTATCTGAATGTCCAATGATATAAATCAATAACAATGTGTCCATAGTCAGTGTCCATCAAGTCAAAATATAATGATACAATGAATCATAATGGTACAATAGTGTATACAATGCTCTCTCAACATCTATGAACCACTACCTCCAGACTCTATCTACCGCTGTCTACAGGATGCAATGTGGCCCTATGCTGCCAAACTCCCTGATGCTGAGGATCCACCCTGACCTCCTGAACCTATCGGTGCTCTCAGAGGGTGTGATGACACACCCTCTCCATCAGCTGGTGCTCCTCTATCATGCACTACTGTCCTGGTCGCCACTGAGCTCTCCCTATAACTCTCGATCCACTGATCCCTCAGGACTGCCTGTCTATATGCCTCTTGCCAGTAGGATATCTCCTTCCTGGCATGTATCATGGCTCTCATGATATCTCCATGAGGACCTAGGTCCTCTATTCTCTATAACTCATCTAGTAGCATCTCAGACTCCCCGAGTCTCTCAATCGCTACATCCCACTCATGTCTCAGGACATCCATCTGACGCTCTAGCCTCTCAATCTGTCTCTCTAGACCTGGCACCCACTCTACCTGTACCTGTGTAACTACTAGTCTGACTAGCAGTGCATCAATATCTGGCTCCTTCTCTACCACGTCTCTCTATAAATAGGGATCCTGTCCCATGATGTCCATGTCCGCTTGCTCATCCTGTGCCTATACATCTAGCATCTCAGCGTCAGGCTCATCCTGTATATCATCTTGGACCTGACCACCCTATACCACACCAACCTGGCCCAATAAAACATCTGCCTCATCCTATCCTTGCCTCTATACTAGTGGCACCTATACCTGTGTAGTTGGTCTCTGTACTACAGCAACTGGAATTTGTGCTGGAGGGACTGGTACCTATAGTCACACTCCTGCAACTGGCTGTGCTAGAGGCTATCTCCATCCCTATCTAGCTGGAGGTGGCATCAGTCCTCTGAGCCTCACACCACCTCCTCTCATCTAAGGTCCTGCTCTATCCCCTCTCCCTCCATCTCCACCATCATCTCCTCCACCATCACCACCACCTCTTCTCCCTCATCCATGTCTATCTCTCCCTCGGAGTCTCCCCCATCATCTCTCTACCAGATCTCTCTCTGGAGGCCTCGCAGCTGGATCTGTAATCCGTGGAACCAGAAAATCCCTCAAAAACTACTCCAACTCAGTAGTCATCCCTGGGTCTACCATCGTCAGTCTCATTGACCATGCCTGAAATGGGGCATCAAAAAACTCCTACCGAGCAACATCAAATGATGCCATGGGCCCCCAGTCTTGTCTCTCTTGATGCATGCAAGCATGCTTTGTCACTCCCTGCGGCATGCCCTATATCCTGCCAAGCTGGTGCAGAACTCGGCTAACCAACTATCGCTCAATGATAAATGGTGTCTGTCCTATCAACCACCATGACTCAAAACAAAAACCAATCTGTTGCTCATCATCCCATGGCTCACACCCTAGGTAGGGTCTCCATGTCACTGTGTCTAGTGTGTTAAACGTATACCACCAAAAATCTAAATGGCCCAGTTTTGCCTAAGACAAAACTAAGGAGTATAAATGAATATAGGGCTTCCTTGCACCCTGAAATTTGATAGCCACTGGTTGAGTAACTACAATATGCTCCCATGCCCAAACATAGAGTAGTGTCACACCTGCTAATAATGATGCACCTCTATGGTAAACCACTTGATGTATGTCATGATAAAGATGTGCTAACAAACACACCCCCCAAGCATATCAGGTCCCCTCCATCATCCACTATAATGTGTGGCCCCATCCCACTGCAAATCCATGTGATCTATGATTAGGGCATACAAATCCCCCAATCGCTCCTGCTAGCACTACTGGTAAAGGATCATACAAGTCAACCATATCCTCCCAGCTGATCTCTCCATCCTCTATATCATCATCACTGAAGATAGCTCTGCACTCTATAACTCTGCCATGCCGATCATACTGTACCAGCTCTCCTATGATGGGAAGACAGAGGATGTGATATACATCCTCTAATGTAACTGTCATCTCCCCTGTCGGAAGATGGAAGGTACTCCTCTCTGAGTGCCATCGCTCTACTAATGCTATCATCATACTCAGATTCGCCTGAATCTTAGGTGTGTAAATCACATAATATAATCTAGATGCTCCAATCAACAGTCTATCTGTCTCCGACAACGCCGGTCTCAGATTCTGAGTCACAGGGTATCTCTCCCATGACATCAGACTATCTATGATATCCTCCTATTCAAGTCAACAAAAAATCAACCTATCAGATTTTGATAAAATGATCTATCAATCTATCTATCCTATCATATCAAATATAAACATATTCTTATCACATGTTTCAACAGATAATTCTATCAATTATCTACGTTCAAGACTGGTTAACTAGCAAACATGCTACAATGTTGCCTATCTTGATCGAATCGATCAAAATCAAATGCTGATAGATCCAATCGGCTTATCGACATCAAGTTTGACCTAATTGACTATCTATTTTCACCACATTCTACCACCTAAAATAGATGTGCACCATTTTATCATGTATGCACAACATTATTTAACATTTGCGCAGCTTTTTACATTTGCGTAGTTTTGTTAGATATTTGCGCAACAATTCATCACGAATGCCCAGGTTTTCACATATGCGTGCTTTTATTGCATATTTGTGCAATAATTACATTCTATAGTATGAATGCACAGCTATTATTAATGAATGCGTAGAAACTTAACATTTCTATGCAAACATCAAAAGTTTCTGCACATTGGTGCGTCAAAACTACGCATTCGTACTCTGCCTAGAAAACTAAAAATTTTCTAATCTAATCTACCATTTCATCTACCCTAAACATGCTACAAATCTAATCTAACATGCATCAAATCATAAAATCACAAAGCAGGATTGAGTCACGTACCGGTTCACCCAAATTGGGTGGTCGCTGGAAGCGTCTGACTCTCTTGAAGTGATGATCTGACAAGGGGAACGACATCATGGCAGCTCTGCTCTTCTCTCTCTCACGCTCTGATCTCCTAATGACAAGTGTGCACAATGAGCCTATTATGGACCCCTAAGCCCTATTTATAGCCTGTGGACCCTATATGGTTGGTGTGTGGACCCTATCTGCCATTTTTCTTCTATTCAACCCCGTTTTCCTCCATCTTTTCTACCGTTCTTTCGTGAGATTGATTGCACAACAAAACAAAATTACAAAAAAAATATATATAAAATAAAAATCCAATAAACATTCAAATAATCTTTTTTGTCAATCAATCTCTTGAGGGGGCACGCATAAGTCATCTGAGACATTGTTTGGGGCAAAAATGCTTGAAATTTTCTTTGAAACAATGTGATACACACATTATTTCAAAGAGGGGCAAAATGTATACACCTAAAAATGGCTTCATTAATTAATTAAATATTTATTATTTAATTACTATTGACTTGATAAATTAATTAAATATTTATTATTTAATTAATAATTATTCCTCTATTTATTAAATAAATTATTCAATTTATTTAATAAATTCACTATAGTCTAATTCTATATCCTAAGTCTTCTAAATAGTCTATTAAAGTGATTTAATTGAATACACAATCACCTAAATATGACTAAGTCTTCTAATTCACTTCATCCACCTAGTCACCTGACACATCACCTTGGCTAAAATAAATAATTATTATTAATTATTTATTCATATTTATCCTCACCCACACATGTCCTATTCTTAAGGGCTATGTGGCCTCATAGGACTTGGTCTCATGACCACATGTCCTCTCAACAACCAAGTCGAGATATTCCCTATTCCTAAGGGGCTTCTCAAGCCACCTCTAAGGGTCAAAGGTGACTCATGGGACACTTGTACAAAGAGTCCTCATGAGGAAAATGTCTCTCTCCCTTTCTCTCTTTGGTCTTTGTGAGACACTTGACATGTGTCTTTCCCTTCCACCTTCTTCTCCTCCATGTCAATGTGAGAGGAACATCATCCCTATTCTTCCTCTCACATTCCAACTACATCCCCCTTTCTCTCAACTCCTTCAACCAAGTCAATCCTAGCCCTAGGATCTTCCACCTTTCATTCTCAACTATAGGATTGTGCCACCTAGGTCTAGATCCTCCAAAACTCTATAAAGGGAGCCTCATTTCCCATTTGAGAGATAATAGGTATTTTTGATAACAAGCATCCAAGCATTCAAGCATTCAAGCATCCAAGCATTCAAGCAATCAAGCATTCCATAGCAATCACCATTTCATTTGCATTTCATCCATTAGTTTGCATAAGCTATTGTGCACTCAATTTCATTCAATCTCCACACTTTGGTAGCATCTTGGGAGAAGGCTTCATTTTGGAAATCTGAGAGCTCAATATCTTCAAGAAATCAAAGCTAGGAGGACAATGGAGACAAGCTGCATGGTAGGTGAAGGTAATTAAATTAGTTTCATCATTTCATAGTTACTTTGCATTCTTCATTGTGTTTGCATTAGATAGATTCATTAGCTTTAATAGTTAATTTATCATTTCTAGTTGTTAGACATCTAATTTGCATACAATCAGAAAATGCATGAATGCTAGTTCACGCTCAGCTTTTGCAGTATCTCCTCTCCTCTCTCTTTTGATTTTTTTTCTCTTTAAATAAACATGTAAGCCATTTTATTTTCATCCATCATATTTTGCTGCTTAATCATATCCACTAATTTTTCCACTTTAAACTTCCTCGGTTGATGTGTCATTAACAAATTTTAATCTCCTTTGTTAGATATTCCTTGAATTTTGTTAGCCGTAGATCCTTGTAACAAACTTTGACTTTTCTCCTTGAAATCATGTGAATCCAGCTCATCAGTTTTGTCGTCAAATTGTCTAGTCGACAATATCATTAAGTGCTTTTCTGTTCTCCTCAGTTAACAAAGAAATGTGTCTCGGTAAAATTTCATCAGTTAAACTTGTGCTCGGTATACAACACACTGCATCGGTGTATACTGTCGTTAGTGTTTACATTGAGGATCTCGGTAAACATTAAACTGTTCTCTTTTACCGACCAACACTGCTTTGTGTCTTTTAGTTCCTTTCTCCATAATTGATGAATACAACATACTAAAGTCAATATAATGAGATCAAAGAATCATCACTAAGCTACGCAACACATTCCTTATCCTTATCTACTGTGACCTTCTTTCACCATTCTTCAAATGTCTCGGTAATGATAACTTACAAGATAAGTATTATCAAACTAATAAGAAACTAGTTGACATCAATGACAACATAATACTGATTTAACATATTGTATATCTATACAACTACTTTTCATGTGATCTTCAATCACTATTTCAACAATCTCTCCAATCAGTTGTAAATCAGTTGTAGGTTCAACAATCTCTCCCTTTGGCATTGATGGCAACTCAAATAATATGAATGTACCAAACACATACCAAACATATACTCTACAACTCTATCTATCATAAGCTCTCCCTTAGATAGTTCATCCTTAACTCTTCCTGTTCAGTATTCTCACTCTTTGTCTTTACAGTACAGATTCTCTTCCTTTCACTCATTCATATTTGCCTATTCTCTCCCTTTGAAAACAATGCCAAATGAACAAAATAAACAAACATCAGTCTCATCCAAACCTCTTCATTGTATTTTAGTATACTAATATCTCCATCTGTTCTTCAAACTTAATCACAACCTTGAACTTAATCAAAGTGCAATCTATGCTAGCATCAACATGAGTGATCTTCTGATATAATAGGCTGATGCAGCATTCCATATCACCTTAGTGACCGATAGACAGGGGACGGACCCAAAGTCTATTCCTCAAGTATTCAAAAGTGTCTTTTGGTAGAGGCTTTGTAAAAATGTCTGCAAGTTGTTCTTTTGATGTAACAAACTCTAGTTTAACTTGCTTTTCCTGCCCTTGTTCCCTTAAGTAATGATACTTAATTGATATATGCTCTATTTTTTAGTGCATTACCAAATTCTTTGATATGTTTATAGCACTAGTGTTGTCACAATATATAGTCACTAGATCAGTGATCACCTCATTCATACCTTCGAATACTTGCTTGATATAGGCTATATTGGAGCAGTTTGTTGCAGTAGCAACATATTCAGCTTCAATTGTTGACTGAGAAATACAACTCTACTTCTTTCTTGTCCAAATTACAAGTCTGTCCCCAAAGAAAAATGCTCCTCCCATTGTACTTTTTCTGTCATCCACATTACTAGCCCAGTCAGCATCGGTATACACTTTCAGTTCAAAATTTCCATCTCTTGAATACCATAAACCATAATCTTCTGTCTTCTTAAGATATCTCAATATCCTTTTTGTTGCTATCATATGTGATTCTCTGGGATTTGCAAAAAATCTTGCAACTATTCCAACAACATGAGCTATATCCAGTCTACTGTGAACTACATACATCAGCTTACCAATCATGGATCGGTAAAGTGTCTGATTTACCTCGATAGTCTCATCTTCCTTTATCAAGTTACATCCAATAGCCATCGGTGTTCCCACTAGTTTTGCATCTTCCATGCTGAATGTCTTTAATACCTCCTTTATGTATTTTGATTGTTTGATGAAGATTCCATCACTATGCTGAATCACCTGTAGTCCTAGAAAGAACTTAATCTCTTCGAACATAGACATTTCAAATTCCTTTTGCATCTCATCAGCAAATGCTTTACATACAATATCTCTACCTCAAAAAATTATATCATCAACAAATATTTCAGCTATGATAATAGTATCATCAGTATTACCTTTCATATACAAATTACTATTAACACTTGTTCTGATAAAGCCAATACTTAACAGATATGTGTGCAACCTTTCATACCATGCTCTCGGTGCTTGTTTCAGTCCATACAGTGCTTTGTGTAGTCTACAAACCATATCTCAGTTGTTTGGATCTTCAAATCCTTCAGGCTGTTCAATGTAGACCTCCTCTTCAAGTATTCCATTCAAGAAAGCAGACTTGACATCCATTTGGTATACCTTAAATTTCTTATGTGCAGCATATGCCAGTAACATTCTGACACCCTCAAGTCTTGCAACAGGTGCAAATGTTTCACCATAGTCAATTCCTTCTTCTTGCGCATATCCTTTACATACAAGTCTTGCTTTATTTCTTGTCACTTCTCCATTTTCATTCAGCTTATTTCTGAAAATCCATTTAGTACCAATAACATTTTTATCTTTAGATCGGGGTACTAAGGTCCAAGTCTTATTCTTTTCTATTTGCTCAATCTCTTCAGTCAATGCTTTGACCCATTCTTCATTATCCAAAGCAACTTGTACATTCTTAGGTTCAAATTCACAAATTAAGCAAGTACCTTGTCTTGTTTTTCTTCTTGTTTGCATTCCAGCATCTTTGTTTCCAATAATCTGATCTTCAGGATGATGTCTTCTGACAAATCTTGCCAGTATCCTAGATCTTCTATCTTGTGCATCCTACTGTGTATTCTGTTTTGGTTCATTAGCTTTCTCGGGAGCACCTCCTTGATCATTGGTATGTTCAGTTAGTTCTGTCAGTTGTGGTACATTGTTTATCTATTGGCCGATTGCAGCAGTCTGTGGTGTCCTCGATTGAAACTCAGGAAACTCATAGTAAGTGAACTATCTATAATCTTCTAGTTCCTTCATCTGCTCACCTGTGATCTTATCATCATATTCATCAACACGAACATTCACACTTTCAACAATTTTATTAGTCACCTTGTTCAGACATTTGTAAGCTTTGCTTTGGGTAGAATATCCTAAAAATATTCCTTCATCTCCTTTGGAATCGAACTTACCATTCCTATCATCTTTCAGAATAAAACACTTACTTCCAAAGATTCTAAAGTAACTTACATTGGGCTTGTGTCCAAACCAAAGTTCATATGGTGTTCGGTTGGTGTCTTTCTTCAACTGTACTTGGTTAAGCACATAGACTACAGTGCTTACAGCTTCTCTCTAGAATTTTTGAGCGACATTCTTTTGTATCATCAGTGTCCTAGCACAATCAATTATTCATCAGTTTCTTCTCTCAACAATACCATTCTGTTGTGGGGTTCTCAGTGCTGACACCTACCTTTGGATTCCATGCTCATTAAAAAAGTTAGTAAATTCACAAGATATAAATTCACCACCTCTATCTGATCTAAGACATTTGATTTTCTTTCCAGTTTCCTTTTCAACTTTAGCCTTATACCATTTAAACAGTTTGAAAGCTTCAGACTTTTCCTTCAAAAACATCATAATCATCAATCTAGTGTAATCATCAACAAAGAGAATAAAGTATCTATCACCATAATAGCTTTGAGTTCTCATAGGTCCACATAAGTCGGTATGAACCAACTCAAGAATCTTCTTTGTTGAGAAGTCCTTACTCTTAAAACTAGATTTGGTCATTTTCCCTTTCTGACATTCATGGCATAAAGTATGATCAGGCTTAGATAAGTTAGGTAAACCTCTAACTCTCTTCTTTTTACTAATTTTGATCATATTATCAAAGTTTACATGACATAATCTCTTGTGCCATAGCCAAGCATCTTCATCTTTCATAAGTAGGCAAGAAGACTCATCAATATCAAGTTGAAAAAGATTACCTCTAGTTTGAGTACCAGTCCCAACAAGTCTTCCATCATTTTCATAGATTTTCACCTTTTTATTTTCAAACACCAGTTTGTGGCCTGAATTGTTTAGCTGTACCACACTCAAAAGATTATAATTCAGTCCATATACCCAGTAAGCATTCTCGCATTTTATTCTATCATTAATTACAAGGGTACCTTTACCTTTCATAGTGCATGGGGCATCATTTCCAATTCTTATAGATCCAGCATTATATTCAACTAATTCATCAAATTTATCTACATCACCTATCATATGATGTGTGCAGCCACTGTCAATGATCCATGTTTCATTCTTGCTTATCTGTGAGATCAGGGCGGATTCATCTTGGTTTTCATCTTCTTCTGAATCTTCCTTCATTGCAACAAACACTACCTCTTCATCATCAGAATCAGACTCAAAGTTAGTATTTTCAGCTATATAACAAGCCTTTTTATCTTTGTCCTTTCGGTCATTTCTATTACTATGTCGGTAGCTTCTGTTAACTCTCCTCCCATAACTTCCTTTAGATTTATCTCTTGGTTCATCATCATCATTTCTTTTTTGAGGACATCTAGTAGCAATATGATCTACTTCCTTACAATTAAAACATGCCAAGGGTAACTTACCTCTATATCTCCCTTTACCTTTCGGTAATCTTCTAGCCATTAATGCTTCAAGCTCATCAAGGTCATCATCAATATCATTGTCATTATTATTTCTATTTTTCTTGCTAGATTTCCCAATCTTCAAAGAAGACATGAAAGCAGACTCAACAGAAGGTACAACACTATTATCAAAATTGTTCAACTCAAAAGTAGTAAGCTTACCAACCAAAGTATCAAGTGTAAGATTGGATGTGTCTTGGTTCTCATGAATTGCCGATACTCTGATTGCATAGATAGGTAGTAGGCTTCTAAGGATTTTTCTAATTATGGTCTCTTCTTCAATTACTCCATCAGAAGCTCGTATAGTATAAACAACCTCTTTAATTCTGTTTGAATATTCAACAATATTTTCTCCTTCTTTCATTCTCATTTCATCGAATTTACCTCTTAAGCTTTCTACTCTAGCTCTTTTGACAGATGTGTTACCACTGTATACTTGCTCTAATCTATCCCACATTGCCTTAGCAGTAGTCAATCCTTTGATTTCTTCAAATTCAGCATCGGTACAGGCAGCAACAAGTTCCATCATTGCTACGTTGTGATCATGCTTGTCTTTTAGTTGTTCCACAGTCAGAGGACCAGTTGCTTCGCTGTAGCCAGTGTTCATAAAATGTAGTGCACTTCCACCAATTCAAACTATATGAAATTTCATTCTCTATTGCCATACTGAGAAGTTGTCTTTGTTCAGTCTAGGCACTTCCCTCTTACTCATTTTGTGATCTTTATGCTCAAGTCCTTAAAAATCTATTTCAAGCAACCAAACTACTCTGATACCAATTGTTAGAATAAATGAGAGGGGGGGTGAATCAGTTATCCAAGTCCCAAAATAATAATGAGTAATCCAAAAATACTATTTCTTTAATTTCTGTCAGTCGGTAAACATATATATGATTCACTGTCAATGTTTTTACCGATCTTCAGTTAAAGCTCCTTAGGAGTTACTGATCAAATCAAATAGCTAAAATGTAAAGTATGATAATAAACAATCATCACAATAAACACATAACACAATGATTTAATGTGGAAACCCTGTTAAGGGAAAAACCACCTGGGAACCGGCAACCCAAAAATTTCACTCTTCTGAAGTGAGGCTTGTGAGGACCCAACCCTATTAAAGGTTACAATACACACCGTTAGGTGTGACCTAGTTAGAGGATTTTGCACTAGAAGTTATCTTTCAATCTTATGTCACTCACTGTGCTGATTTACAGGATAACAATGTTTCACTTGTCAGAATGAAACACAAATAAGACTTAAAAGTCCACTCGGTTAAGAGATTTTCACTATCTACAATTGTTAGAAAGTAACAGTAGGTTGATCTGCCTTAATACAACAAATTGCAGTTTTAGATCAGTGTTATGCTCAACAATGTTCTCTGATCAATATATCACTTCAGATCTAATATCAATATCACTTACAAACAATCAGTTCTGTGCTTTGTGTAGCTTAGTTTGTTCATTGTGTAGCTCAGTTTCTACAACTCAGTTTAGTAACTTGTTTGATCAGAAAATGCATGAATGCTAGTTCACGCTCAGCTTTTGCAGTATCTCCTCTCCTCTCTCTTTTGATTTTTTTTATCTTTAAATAAACATGTAAGTCATTTTTCATCCATCAGATTTTGCCGCTTAATCATATCCATTGATTTTTCCGCTTTAAACTTCCTCGGCTGATGTGTCATTAACACGTTTCAATCTCCTTCGTCAGATCTTCCTTGAATTTTGTTAGCCGTAGATCCTTGTAACAAACTTTGACTTTTCACCTTGAAATCATGCGAATCTAGCTCATCAGTTTTGTCGTCAAATTGTCTAGTCGACAATATCATTAAATGCTTTTCTATTCTCCTCGATTAACAAAGAAATGTGTCTCGATAAACCTTCATCGGTTAAACTTGTGCTCGGTATACAACACACTGCATCGGTGTTTACACTGAGGATCTCGGTAAACATTAAATTGTTCTCTTTTACCGACCAACACTGCTTTGTGTCTTTTAGTTCCTTTCTCCATAATTGATGAATACAACATACTAAAGTCAATATAATGAGATCAAAGACCCATCACCAAGTTACCCAACACATTCCTTATCCTTATCTGATGTGACATTTTTTCACCATTCTTTAGATGTCTCGGTAATGATAACTTACAAGATAAGTACTGTCAAACTAATAAGAAACTAGTTGACATCAATGACAACATAATACTGATTTAACATATTGTATATCTATACAACTACTTTTCATGTGATCTTCAATCACTATTTCAACAATCTCTCCAATCAGTTGTAGGTTCAACACCATATGTTTGCATGCTCCATCCAACAATATCCATTTTTCTTTGACTGAACCCAATGCTTCCTGAAGTATCCTATTGAGTTCATCATCCAATCATCTCATTCTTTTAGAAAACCATTCTTATCAAATAATTTAGGTAATCCAAACTTTAGAGTGTCATCAAAACCTACATTTTTTGAGTGTAAGTTTTCATCATATTTGTCATGCTTTCTCATGATTCTGTCAATGGTCGAGATTGAATTGGTGTTAGATGCTTGTAGTTTCATATCATGTCTCTTAGTACCTAATCTATTTTTTTCACTTTTTCGTGCTCAAGAATGGCTTCATAGTTCTTTTTGTGAACATGCCAAAAATCATCAAGGAATGTCTTCAGGTTTGTAAATCTCTTGCGCAACATCATTGCCACACTATCAAACTAAAGGTCATTGATCTTTTCTAGTAGTTGTTGATGTTCTTCTTGCAATTTCTCATATTTATTCTACAACTCTGTATCAGTTCTAGAGGTGATCCTCATTATGATGTCTTTCATGGTAGTAATTTCCAAATCTAATTTTTAACTTTTCATTTTGTGATAATTTATTTCTTTCATCATCTGTATTGTTTGTGCCCTGTTGAACTTGGCAATGCTTATGCTCATATCTACTAAATCCATAGGGTCAGTTCCCCTAACTTTAAGGGTCATCATGTGTCCAAAGGATTTTTAAATATCAATGATCTTTGGGCTTTTATGAGGTGGGTATAGTGCCCATGTCAACATTGAATATTCATCAGGATTGAATCTTGACCCTATGTAAATTTCGTTCACACTCTCTATGTTTAACTTGTATTCTCCTTCTTTGTCATGCACAAAACTAAAAAAAATTATAGAGGCAATGAGGTCCCAACCAATAAATACTATTAAAATATATTTAAGTAATAACTATCTACCCCCTTGATGGGTCATGTTCTGTACTTCACTGTCTATATCATCTTTCAACCTTTTCATCAATCACTGTTCATTTTTAGGGGTAATATTTGGGATGGATTCCCTCAACCTTTTATCTTTGTAATTATATAAAAAAAGATTTAAATGCTCTTGAATTGACAAACTCATTATTATGAATAAAGGATTCATAGGATTTAAGCCTATCATCTTCATCTACACGCAATTCCTTGGCTACTTGTAAGTCCCTATCAGGGAGTTCTTCATATTCATCAATCATCATCCAAGCGACTATTCTCTTATATGAATGTACTTCATTTTCTCCCACATATTCTTCTTTAGATGAATCATCCATTACTTGCAACCTTTTATTTTTTTCTCCAACTCCTTCATGAAAATTTCTATAACCTCCTATGCTTCTTTGTCTTCTTTGTTCTTAAACACATCTTCCCTCGGTATAGGAACATGGGTGTATCCACTAAGGTTTTTCTTTTTCTTACAAGAGTGTATGTACCCTTTAGGTCATAATTCATTCTTTGTGTATACTCCTTTAATTTGAATTCATCCAACAATTTACTTCTTATCAAGTTATATGCCTCTATTGAGACAATGGTGAAATCACCAAAGTTTAATGTCCCAGGCATGAAAGAATGTTTTTGGTGAGACCCTAGATTCTTGGAACTTGAATAATCTAATTGCCTAATGATCTCAAGATAATAAATTATATTTGGAACTATTTTGGGGAGTTTGTAGGGTGCCCCTTCAAAACCAAAAACTCTAACACATAGTAAATCCTTATGAACATACTAATATCCCCATTTATGATCAACTATCTTCTTCTCATCATAATCCTTAGGTCTCAAGAATTTTTTTAATTTCCAAGGAAATTGAATAATCACATGGGTAATAATAGAATCTATATAGGGTTTTAACAAAAAAATCTTTAAAATGAACATAATGTGAGCCATCATACCTGGAGTCCATATAGATGTCCACAATTGAACTTGAAAATCCTCTCCTTGTTTCCCAATAGTTGTGCTCTTAAGCTCTGTTGGCCACATCCATTAGTTTCTTCCATAAAATAAGATTATATTCATCAAGACTAAGTAATGTTTAAAGAATAGATGATATGGATCACCTTCAAGAGAAATAGTACCTGAACCAATCTTCTTTGTAATATATTCTATATAATCAAAAGGCCTAGGCTCATACATTTGCACTATTGGATTACTAAACGGGGGGTGAATCAGTAATCAAAGAATCTTTAAACCTTAAAATTTTTAACTTTGATTTAACTCGATAAGATAAAATTTAGTAGTAACTGATAACAATAGTGAATTAACTTTTTCAATCAACAACTTTAAGTAATCAACAAATAACACGCACAATAAACATTCAACACTTTTTACACCAGTATTTAACGTGGAAACCCAATTTGGGAAAAACCACTATGGGAATTATCACCCACCAATCAAAATACTCTTCTGAAGTATGCTCAGTTAAAAGCCAATCCTATTAAAGATTATAATGCACATTGTTAAATGTGACCTTGTTAGAAGATTTTCCTAGAGTCTATTAGGATCTTCACCCTGTTAGGAGTGGCCTAGTTAAAGGGATTTGAACACTCTTCTAGAATGTCACCTCTCTCAAGGATTTATAATAAGACTGTTAAGTCCACTCAATTAAGAGATTTTCCTACTACAAATGTTAATAAGCAATAGTATAAAATTTGATCTACAAATCTGCAACTACCTCTTTCTTAGTCATATCCCTTGTGCACTCTTTGTCTTCAATTCATTCATTCACTATTCAATGGCCTTAACACTTCATCAATCTCTATTGTAGACTTAGTTTTGCACCTTTTTATTCTTCATTGCATCACTCAGTGACACAAGAACACTTCAAATAACTATCTTTTTTTTCATTCAATTTCATCCTTTATATAGACTCTTTTTTGCCTCTTCATATGATTGATTAGGTTTTCCTCTGTTTATTCTGAATAATCAGATCATCCTCTTGAACTGATTCAATGAACTTGACACTTGGTAAAACTTGTTATCATCACCTCAGAACTTGCACTTTTCTTGGAACTTGTACCTTCACTTTTTGCCAATTAAATCTGTACCATAGATCATCACCTTGAATTTTCTTGATTGTAGATCTCTTTAACTAACTTTTCTCCATCCTTGGAATCTTCCAAATCATTGTGTCTCTTCATTAAATGTCATTCAGATCCTTGTATTTAATTTTTTTTCTATTCTTGGTGCCCTTCCTTTTCCTTCAACCAAAATTCTATTTTCTTCGCTTGCTAACTAACTCCTTGCACTCGGTGTCTTGGCTTCCTTTCTCTTTACTAAAAATTACTTTCCTTTTACCAAATGACTTCTTCTTTCTCAGTAACTAAACTATTTTCTTTGCCTTGTCAACTTTCTAACCTTGCTCACTTATCCAATCTCCTTTACCGACTTGATGTCATCAAATATAAAGTAGAAAATAACTAAACCATTATTACCTTATCATTGTTTGATCTGTATTAGCTTCCCAATTAATTTCTTCAACTTCACTAAATCCTTCAAAACTTTTCGCTTCCTCTTTTTCTTTAACTCTCTCAACTTATATCATACTCCTAATGATATGACAACTCAATATAAACTAGAAATTAGTTGCTTGACATCAATGAAAAAATAAGAACTGATCTAATCATTCTACAAACTTGTATACCTTTGATCTCGATCATCATAATCATCACCAGTTGGGGTTAAAATGCAAATATATAGCTACAACCATGAGACCAAAATTCATGAAATCAGAAGCCTCTTTGCCCATAACTTGCACAACGATATTGTAAGTGAATTTCAAATATGGACTAAATAAATAAATGTTAAATTGAGGACCATCCTCCTCTTTTAAAGGATACAACTGATGAACTACAACTGATTAAGAACCTGATTGAAGAACTACAAGTGATTAGAGATCACCAAGCACTGAATTGTTATGTAGGATAATTGCATAAGTCATTATGTTGTCATTGATGTCAACTAGCTTTGATAGTACTTATCATGGTAGTTGCAAATATCTAAACATCTGTAAAGGAGGAGAAAAGATGAAGAACCAAGATATCTACATGGAGGAAGATGGATATAACAAATGAGGATAAGGAATACTCTTGGTAACTTATTGATGAGTCTATGACTTCATATTATTGATTTTATTATGTTGCATTAATCAGTTATGAAGATAGAAGAAAAATGTTACAAAATAGTGTGGTCGGTTAATGAAGCATTCTAGTATACACCAAGCAAGTGTAGTGTATACTGAGCGATAGTATCAACCGAGCTTGTGTTCACCGATGCATTTCTTTGCCAATCGAGTATAGACAAAAGAACTAAATGATCAGTTTAGCCGACAAAAATTGATGAGCTATAAAGTGTATGATTACGAGGTGAAAAGATAAAGTTTGTTGTAAGATCTACGACTAACAAAATTTGGAGAAGATCTAAAGGATAGAATTGAAACATGTTACTGATATATCAACCAAGGAAGGTTTAAGCGACAAAATCAATAAAGGAGATTAAACGGAAAAATTTGATGGATGAGAAGAAAATATTTACTTGTCTATTTAAGAGACTAGGGTTTCACAGTGAAATGTATGCCAGAGGAAGGAGACTGTAGAGATATCGCATGAACATTGCTTCATGCTTGCCTAATCAAACTGGTTGAAGAAGAACTGAACTACGGAGTTAATCGAGCATTAGAGAGCTTTTACTGAGGGCCAGTAAGTTGTTGAATGATTGATGAACTGAATAGAAATATTGATCAAAGGATTTTTATGCACTTAAAAATAGATCTTAACATCTGCAAATCAAGTTGTATTGTATTCAAATCACCTGATGTTACAGTTTAACCATTGTAAATAGATAAAATCTCTTAATCGAGTTGAATTGAAAGTCTTATATGTCATTTATATAATGTACATTATTATCCTATCAACCCCATAGTGAATGTTGGTTGGATGATAATTGTTAGTGTTAAATCCTCTAACAAGGTCACACCTTACATTGTGTTTTGTAACCTTTAACAGGGTTGGCTCTTCACTGAGCTCACTTCAGAAGAGTGAATTTTTTTTGGGTTACCAGTCCTAAGTGGTTTTTCCCTTTGCAGGGTTTCCATGTTAAATCTCTTATGTTATGTGTTCATGTTGTGATTGTTTGGATATCATACTTTACATATTGCATATTTGATTTAGTCGGTAATCACTATGAGCAATTAACTGGTAATTGGTAAAGTCATAGATAGTTTAGTATTTTTTCTTTACCGAGCTGTAGAATTTAGCTAAATTAGTTTTAAGTGGTACATTTTGTAATTGAGACTATGGATAACTAATTCATCCCCCTCTTAGTTATTCTAACAATTGGTATCAGAGCATATTGGTCGCTTGGAATAGAGTTTTAAGGACTTCAGCATAAAGATCACAAAATTTATAAGAGGGAATTGCCAAAGCTAAATAAGGATAATTTTACAATATGGCAAAGCCAAATGAGACTTCATATATTTGGGATTGGGAATTATACTCTCACCCTATTGGATAATGGCTACATTGCACCACCTACAGGACCTTTGACTCTTGATCAAACAAGAGATAGACATGAGCATAATATTACTATGATGGAGATTGCTGCTGCTCTATCAGATGCCAAGTTTGAAGATTTCAAGGATTGCCTTACTTCTAAAGATGTGGGATAAAATTACTCAAGTTTATAGTGGTGATGCTAATGTCAGAAGAGCTAGAGCTAAAAGTTTAAGAGGGAGATTTGATGATATGATAATGAAAGGAGGAGAAAACATTGTGTAGTACACAAACCGAATAAAGGAGGTAGTTAATGCTATCAGAGGATTCAGTGGAGTTATTGAAGAAGATACAGTGGTAAGAAAAATCTTGAGAACTTTATTGCTTTTTTATGCAATACATGAAATGAGTTCTACACCTAAAAGTACTCTCACTCTTGACAATCTGATCGGTAAGCTAACAACCTTTGAACTGGATAACTCTGAAAATAGTGTTGTACCATCTATTGAATCTGCTTTCATGACTTCTCTGAAGATTGGTAAGTCTAGTAGTAGAATTAATAATGATGATAATGATAGTAATTATGATGATGAGCTTGATGAGATTGAAGCTCTTATGGCTAGGAGATTACCTAAAGATAAAGGTAGATATAGAGGTAAATTACCTTTAGCATGTTTTAACTGCAAAGAAGTTGGTCATATTGCCGCTAGATGTCCAAATAGGAAAGAAGATGATAGAAACAAGGATTGATATAGTGAAGGAAGCTATGGGAGAAGAGACAACATAAGTTACTGACACTACAACAAAGATAATTGAGATGACAATGATAAAGACAAAAATGTATGCTACATTGCTAAAAAAAATGATAGTGATTCTGATACAGATGATGATGTAGAAGTAGTATTTGTTGCGATGAAGGATGACTCTAAGGAAGAAGAAAGGTATGTAGAGACAAAACTCATTTCTAAGGTTAATAAAAATGATACATAGATCATTGATAGTGGTTGTACCCATCACATGACTGGTGATGAAGGAAAAATTGATCATCTTGAGAAATACAATGGAGGATCTATAAAAATTGGTAATGATACTCCTTGTATGGTTAGAGGAAAAGGAACTTTAATGATATTAGATAAAATCAGATGTGATAATGCTTATTGGGTAGAAGGACTAAATTATAATATGTGAAGTGTGGAATAGGTTAACAACTCAAGTCACTGAGTAGCTTTTGAGAGCAAAAATGTTAAAATATTTGATGATGGAGGAAAACTTGTGATGCAGGAGCATCCTGGGTGTAAGAGAAATCTTGCATCACCCAAAAATATTTCTAGTTTTCTTTTCAATAAAGGCTATCTTGTGCATAGCTTCTATTTATAGAAACTTTCTATTTTTAGTAAGTTGGTCATACGATCTTGGAATGTTCTGGTTTCACAATTGGAGGTTCATCTTAGTCATATCTGCCTGCATGTAAAGTTTCATTGCTAGATCAAGTCTAGTCTTGAAGATATTGAAAATTTTCGGTATTGGAAATAGGGTACAAAAATTTTGAACTTAGTTTTGAAGGCTTTAGAGGCCCTAGATGAGGTAAAAAATTTGGCTAACTGGAGCTTGTGTGAGTTAGGCACCGTAGAGCTCCTCTCACCCTTTCTGAATTAGGGTCATAATAGTCAATCAAAGCATAAGGTGATGACTTATGGTCTTCAGAAGTTGGGCCACCTAAAATGGCGAAAAATAAATTTCCTTCAAAATTTTTGTTTGGGTTTCAAAAGTTATTTTGAGCCAACTTTGATGTAACAAATTAAAAAATAAAATAATTCTAAGTTTGGTCAGCCCTAAAGGCTAAATATTTGGAACTTTCTCGGGCGGTGGAAATTGCCTCTATAAAGAAGGCCCGTAGTGTTGTCTAGGTAGTTTGGGGTAGTAGATCTGGGTATTGATTCGAGGCTTTTTCCTACAAAATATTGTAAGGGAATGCCCATGTAGCTTTGCATATTATAATTTTGAAAGTTTGTAATTCCACATTTGTGGAGATAATAAGAAGCCCATTTTCTATTCTTGCATATTATTGTTGTTTCTCTATTTCTGTTAGGTGTTTGGGGTAGTAAGGGGAGCACCTTTCATTAAGTCGTATTAGAGTGGGAGTTCCTAAGTGTGTAAACAAATCATCAGCTATGAGGTAGTTTGCACCACGACCGTGGTTAGGGTTTTAGTGAGCAACTCCATTAAGGGAACGTGGTGGAAGAGATGGTGTTGTAACTCCTGAGGTTAGGGAACTGCAAAGACAAGTGAGAGCATTGCAAGAGGAGATTCACAAAGGAATGAATCTTAATGTCAGAGATGAAAGCGAGGATGAAGCCGAGGGAGAAGGAAATTCTGATCAGGAAGGAGAAGTCAAAGTTTTGAATCAAGAAGAAGAAAGACTTTTCCGAGCCATCTCAAAGATCAGGAAGAGACCTAAGATTGAGGTCCCAACATTTTCTGGAAATCTTAACCCAGAGGAATTGATCGATTGGATCAATGAATGTGAAGAATATTTTGAGTATGAAGATATCAAGGATCCTAATAGGGTCAAGTTTGTGAAGGACAGACTGAAGGGTCATGCAAAGATTTGGTGGCAAGAGATTTAGTTGGAGTGAAATCAAAGAGGAAAGGATAAAATCATAAGATGGGAGCAGATGGTGGATAAATTGAAGTGACAATTCATCCCTATTGATTATGAGCTTGACCTATCGAAGAAAATGCAAAGTTTGAAGCAAGTGAGATGATCAGTTCATGAGTATACAAAGGAGTTCTATTGAATCCTCATCAGAACATGCCATGTGAAAGATGATAAGGAGAAAGTTGCCTATTACCTTAATGGGTTGAGGCCAAGCATTCAGGAGGAGTTGAATCTAGTTCGAATGAATAGTATTGAAGAGGCATACCAATTTTCCCTATAAGTAGAGGAAAAGTTAAACAAGAAGTTCGAGAGCAGACAAAATGAAAGAGGTTGCGGAGGATGATCTGGTGGACAATCATATGGAGGCCGAAATGAAGATCCAAAAAAGAAGGATGAGGCCAGTAGTAGTCAAAATCAGAGAAGAAACAATTTCAATAGTTTCCAAGATCAGAACAATAGAGATCAGAGAGGAAGAGGAAGAGTACAAGGTTCAGGAAGAGGAGGCTTTTGTGGAACATGTTTTCACTATGGAGAAGAAGGTCATAGGGCATTTGAATGTCCTCAACACCAAGGAAGGATAGATAGAAGGAATGAAGGCCAGGCCAGAGTGGCACATGTAGATGAAGATGCTAGATTCTCAAATTCTAAAGATGCTGAAAGAGGAGAAATGTTGATTAACATAAGAGTCCCGTTGAGTGGTGAGAATGAACTTGAGCAAAGGAGGAGCCTATTTCACACTAGATGCAAGTGTGAGGGTAAATGTTGTGATTTGATTATTGATATTGGAAGCACTGATAATTTGGTGTCAGAAGAGATGGTGACAAAGTTGAAGCTCAAGAGATAGAAACACCCACATCCATATCAGATTGCCTGGGTGTAGGATGACCACAAGGTCATGGTCAGTGAATAATGCCTAGTAAAGGTCAAGATTGGTAGGTGCCATGATGAGGTACTATGTGATATCATACCTATGGATGCATGTCACATGTTGTTGGGTAGGCTGTGGTAGTTTGATAGATGTGCTATACATGATGGTCGTACGAATGCCTATTCCCTGACAAAGGATGGAGTGCGACATAAGATAAAGCCATTGAAGGAGACCAAAGAAAAGGTATGTGGTAATGCAAAAATAAATTTTGTTGATGGAAGAAAATTCCTAGATGGTATGAGGCATGAGCATGTGTGTTTTTCTTTAATTCCAAAAGCTGGTAAAGAGGAAGTAGAGGATGTACCTATAGAGGTTGCAGATTTGTTGAATGAGTTTTAGGATATTGTATCTGATAATGTACCTAATGGATTACCATTGGTAAGGAAGATCAATCATCAGATGGATTTGATTCTAGGAGCCAGTTTTCCAAACAAGGTAGTATATAGAATGACACCAGCAAAAAGTGAAGAGTTGAACATACAAGTACATGAGTTATTGTAGAAAGGGTTGATTCGAGAGAGTCTGAGTCCCTATGCTATACCAACGGTATTAGCACCAAAGAAGAATGGATAATGGAGGATGTGTATAGATTCTAGAGAAATAAACAAGATCACAATCAAGTACCAATTTCCATTGCCACGAATGGATGATATTATGGATTGTTTGAGTGGAGCTATGTATTTTTCAAATATAGATCTGAAGAGTGGATATCACCAGATTCAGATCAGAGAAGGAGATGAACGGAAGACTTCCTTCAAGATAAAGGAAGGACTGTATGAGTGGTTAGTCATGCCTTTTGGGCTAACCAATGCACCCAGCACTTTCATACGGCTCATGACTGAGGTTTTGAAAGAATTTCTAGGTAAGTTTGTCATTGTTTACCTAGATGATATTTTGATCTTTAGCAAGACATTGGAGGAGCATATGATGCATATTCGTATGGTGTTTGAGAAGTTAAGATATGAGAAATTGTTGATTAATTTGAAGAAGTGCAGTTTTGTGAAGGATTTAGTGTATGTGAGATTTGTAGTTTCAGCATAAGGTCTAAAAATGGATCCAGAGAAAGTACACGCTATCCTTGAATGGCCTACTCCAAGGAGTGCTACTGAGGTAAGGTCTTTTCATGGTTTGGCTAGCTTTTATAGAAAGTTTATCAGAAATTTTAGCAGTATTTGTGGACCCTTGACTAAAACAATGAGAGGGGATAGAAAAGAGTTCAAGTGGACTAATGGGGCAGATAAGAGTTTTAAACTATTGAAACAAAAGGTTACAAAACTACCTATTTGAGCACTTTCTGATTTTAATAAGGTGTTTCAAGTAGATTGTGATGGTAGTGGTACTACAATAGGAGCTGTTATGAGCCAAGAAGGTAAACCTATTGATTATTTCAGTGAGAAGTTAAATGATGCCAAGAGGAAATATTCTATTTATGATTAGGAATTTTATGCTATAGTTCAGACATTGAAGAAGTGGAGAAACTATCTGCTTCCTAAGGAGTTTGTTTTGTATACTGATCATCAAGCTTTGCAATATTTGAATAGTTAAGGAAAGTTGAATCAAAGACATTTGAAATGGGTTGAGTTTTTGCAGAGTTATACATTTGTTTTGAAATACATAAGTGGAAAGTCTAACAGGGTTGTAGATGCGCTTAATAGAAGGAAACTGTTGCTGACAGAGATGCAGATTGAGGTGGTTGGGTTCAAGGAACTCAAGAATTTGTATCCAGGGGATCCTAATTTTGGTGAAGCTTGGAAAGCTTGTAAAGAACCTATTACTCTAGACAGAATGAAGTGGTTGGATTTCATCATTCAGGATAATATGCTATTCAAAGGGAGTCAGTTGTGCATTCCAAGAAGTTCTATGAGGGAGAATATCATCAAGGAGAAGCATAGCAAAGGATTGGCTAGACATTTTGGTCGAGATAAAACCCTTGCTTTGGTTAGTGATAATTATTATTGGCCACAGTTTCAGTAAGATATCAAGAAGTTTGTATAGAGTTGCAGAGTATGTCAGATGGCGAAAGGAGTGAAGTAGAATATAGGGTTGTATCAACCATTACTTGTACTAGAGAAGCCTTGGGAGGATATTAGTATGGACTTTGTTCTTGGTTTACCAAGGACACAATGGGGACATGATTCAATTTTTGTGGTGGTTAACAGATTTTCAAAGATGACACATTTTATTCCTTGCGAGAAGACTAATGATGATGTTCATGTAGCAGAATTATTTTTCAGAGAAGTGGTGAGACTACATGGTTTACAAAAGAGTATAGTTTTAGATAGGGACACTAAGTTCGTTGGATATTTCTAGTGTACATTGTGGAATAAGTTGAAGACAAATTTGAAGTTCAGTTCATCACATCATCCATAGACTGATGGACAGACATAGGTGATAAATAGGAGTTTGGGGAATTTGCTGAGATGTTTGGTTGGAGATAAGCCAACAGGATGGGATTTGATTTTACCACAGATAGAATTTGCATACAATAACTCTGTCAATAGTAGCAGTGGTAAATCACCATTCTAGATTGTATATGGGAGTAGTCCAAGAAATGAATCTGAGTTGAGAAAGATAGATAAAGGAGAAATAAGTTGTGCTAAAGCTGAGGATTTTGTAGAACATTTGAAGAACATCCATGAGGTGGTGAGGAAGCACATTACCAAGATGAATGTGTAGTATAAGGCTAAGGCAGATGAGAAAAGGAGGCATAAGAAATTTTAGGTTGGAGATGAAGTCATGGTTCACTTGCAGAAGGAGTGATTTCTAGTTGGTACATATAACAAGCTAAAAATGAAGAATTTTGGGCCATGTAAGATACTGAAGAAGCTGATTTAGGAAATGCATATGAGGTCGAGTTGCCTACTAAGCTGAATATTTCACCAGTATTTAATGTTTCAAATCTGATAGAGTATCATGAAGGAGGTGTTGAAGATGAGGTTACAATAGCACAGTGGAGTATTCCAGCAAACAATTTAGATATCAAGGAGATTGAAGACATACTAGATAGTCATGTTGGCAGAAGCACAAGGAATAGGACATATAAAGAGTATTTGGTCAAATGGAAAGGATGACCTATTGAAGATTCATCTTGGCTAAAAAAGGAGGAGGTTAACCATCTTAGTTTTCCTCTACACACCTGAGTCATGACAGGGTCACTTCTCAAATTACCCCAGGTGTCTGATGCAAGAGCATCCTGGGTGTAAGAGCAATCTTGCATCACCCAAAAATATTTCTGGTTTTCTTTTCAATAAGGGCTATCTTGTCTAGAGATGCTATTTATGGAAACTTGCTATTTTTAGTAAGTTGGTCATACAATCTCAGAATGTTGTGGTTTCATAGTTGGAGGTTCATCTTAGTCATATCTGCTTGCATGTAAAGTTTCATTGCTGGATCAAGTCTAGTCTTGAAGATATTGAAAATTTTTAGTATTGGAAATAGGGTACAAAAACTTTGAACTTAGTTTTGAAGGCTTTAGAGGCCCCAGATGAGGTCAAAACTTTGGCTGACTAGAGCTTATGCGAGTTAGGCACTATAGAGGTCCACGTGCCCTTTCTAAATTAGGGTCATAATAGTCAACTGGAGCATCAGGTGATGACTTATGGTCTTTAGAAGTTGGGCCACCTAAAATGGTGAAAAATAAATTTCCTTCAAAATTTCTGTTTGGGTTTCAAAAGTTATTTTAAGTTGACTTTGAGTTAATAAATTGAAAAATAAAATAATTCTAAGTTTGGTCGGCCCTAAAGGCTAAATTTTTGGAACCTTCTCAGGTGGTGGAAATTGCCTATATAAAGAAGGCCCATAGTGTTGTCTAGGCAGTTCGGGGTAGTAGATCTGGGTATTGATTTGAGGCTTTGTGCTACAAAATATTGTAAGGGAATGCCCATGTGGCTTTGCATATTGTAATTTTGAAAGTTTGTAATTCCACATTTGTGGAGATAATAAAAGCCCATTTTCTATTCTTGCATATTGTTGTTATTTCTCTATTTTTGTTAGGTGTTTTTGGTATTAAGGGGAGCACCCTTCATCAACTTATTGGGACAAGAGCAAAAACAAAAGGCAACTTGTTTTATCTTGATAATGATAAGTCTTCCTATTTAATAATGCAAAATGAGGATACATGGCTATGGCATAAAAGGTTATGCCATGTAAACTTTGATAACATGATTAAGATAAGTAAAAAGAAAAAGGTTAGAGGTCCACCTAGCCTAGCTAAGCTAGATCATGTAATGTGTCATCAATGTTAGAAAGGTAAAATGAAAAAATCTAGTTTTAAGAGAAAAGATTACTCAACAAAGAGAATTTTGGAGCTAGTTCACACCAACCTATGTGGTCCCATGAGAACATAGAGCTATTATGGAGATAGATATTTTATTTTTTTTGTTGATGATTATACTAGATTGATGACTATAATGTTCTTCAAAGAAAAATTAGAAGCATTTAAGATGTTTAAATGGTATAAAGAAAAAGTAGAAAAGGAAACCGGGAAGGAACTGAAATGCTTAAGATCTGACAGAGGTGGTGAATTTATTTATGATGAATTTACTAACTATTGTAATGAGCATGGTATTAAAGATGGGTTTCTACACCGAGGACACCTAGCAAAATGGGATTGCTAAAAGGAGGAATAGATCAATTATAGATTGTGCAAGGACACTGATGATAGAAAAGAATGTGGCCCAAACATATTGGAGAGAGGCAATTAGCACAACTATTTATGTTATGAACCAAGTACAATTGAAGGACACAAATAAAACACCCTATGAGTTGTGGTTTGGTCACAAACCTACTATAAGTTACTTCAGAATTTTTGGTAGAAAATGTTTTATTCTGAAAGATGAAAGAAATGGAAAGTTTGAATCTAAAGGGGATGAAGGGATATTTCTTGGATATTCCACTAAAACCAAAGCTTACAAGTGTCTAAATAAAGTTACTAATAAAATTATTGAAAGTACTAATGTCAGGGTTGATGAATTTGACACCAAGAACAGTCAAGAAAGCACTAGAGAACTAGAAGACTATGGTAGATTCACTTACATTGAACATCTAGAGCACCTATTGAAGCTGCAAACTGTGTAAACCAGGCATTAGGAAAACAATACTGAGAAATTGGAAAGAGAAACCAATGATCGGGAAGGAGCTACCGAGCAAGTGAATGAACCTGAATAGGATGAACAACAAAGAAGACATCATGTGCTGACAAGATTTGTCAGAAGACATCATCCTGAGAACCAAATTATTGGCAACAAGCAAGCTAGCATGCAAATAAGAAGTAAATCAAGACAAGGTACATGCTTAGTTTGTGAGTTTGAACCAAAACATGTTAAAGTTGCATTAGAGAAGGAAGAATAGGTAAATGCAATGAATGAAGAGATAGAAAAGATAGAGAAAAACAAGACATGGACTTTAGTACCTAGGCCTAAGGATAAGAATGTTATCGGTACTAAATCAATTTTCAGGAATAAGCTAAATGAAAATGGAGAGGTCAGAAGAAATAAAGCTAGACTTGTATGGAAGGGTTATGCACAAGAGGAAGGTATAGATTATGGTGAAACCTTTGCACCTGTTGCTAGACTAGAAGGAGTTTGGATGTTACTGGCCTATGCAACACACAAGGAGTTTAAATTTTATCAAATGGATGTTAAATCTACATTTCTGAATGGGATACTAGAAGAAGTCTACATTGAACAACCAGAAGGTTTTGTTGATCTAGACAAGAAAGACATGGTATTTAGACTACACAAAGCTTTATATGGATTAAAGAAAGCACCTAGAGCCTGGTATGAAAGGCTGCATACTTATTTGTTAAGTATTAGTTTTGTTAGAACTAGTGAGAACAAAAATTTGTATATGAAAGGAGATACTGATGATACTATCTTGATTGTTAAAATATTTGTGGATGATATTATTTTTGGAGGAAAAGATCATATTTGTCAATCATTTTTTGATGAGATGCACAAAGAATTTGAAATATCTATGTTTGGAGAGATTAAGTTCTTTCTAGGCTTGCAAGTTATTTAGTAGAATGATAGAATATTCATCACACAATCCAAGTACATAAAGGAAATAATGAGAACATTTGGCATGGAAGATTCTAAACTAGTTGGAACACTGATGGTCATAGGTTGCAAACTGACCAAGAAAGATGAAACTACAGAGGTGAACCAGACATTGTACTGATCAATGATTGGTAAATTGATGTATACAGTATATAGTAGACTAGCTATTGCACATGTTGTGGGAATTGTTGCTAGATTTTCTACAAATCTGAAGGAGTCACACATGGTTTCAACTAAAAGAATCTTAAGATACCTAAAGAAAATAAAGGACTATGGATTATGGTATCCTAAGGAAGGGAAGTTTGAACTAAGAGTTTACACCAATGTAGATTGATTGGGTTGGAAATATAGATGACAGAAAGAGTACCACTAGAGGAGTATTTTTCTTTGGTGAAAGACTTGTTACTTGGACAAGTAAGAAACAAAATTGTATTTCTTAGTCTACTACCAAAGCAGAGTATGTTGATGCTGCTACAAACTATTCAAATATTGCCTATATCAAGCAAGTGCTGGAAGGTATGAATGAGGTAATCACTAAGCCGGTGATTATATACTGTGATAACACAAGTGCAATAAACATTTCAAAGAATCTTGTAATGCACTCAAAGACCAAGAAAATCTCTACTAAGTATCACTACTTAAGAGAAAAAGTACAGGAAAAGCAAGTTAAATCAGAATATGTTACATCAAAAGAGAAACTTGCCGACATATTTACCAAGCCTCTACCAAAGGAAACTTTTGAATATTTGAGGACTAGAATTGGGGTCCGTACCCTATCTACCAGTCACTAATGTGATCAGGAGGTTGCATCAACCTAATCTTATCAGAAGATCATTCTATTGGACTATAACTGATTTGGAATCTGATTGAAGAATCTATGATTGCAAGATCACTAAGGAGTTGATGATTAGATATGTAATATGATTAAATCAGTATTATGTTGTCATTGATGTCAACTAGTTTGACATCACTTATCTTGTAAGTTACTATACCAAGACATCTGAAGAAAGGTGAAAAAGATGAAGAATAAATAAATCTACATGAGGAAAGATGTACATGACAAATGGGGATAAGGAACACATTGAGTAACTTGTTGATGAGTCTATGACTTGATGATATTGACCTTATTATGTTGCATTCATCTATGATGAAGTATAGAGCTGAAAGACACAAAGCAGTGTTGTCGGTAAATGAAGTATTTCTAGTATACACCGACGGAGTGTAGTGTATACCGATTGTAGTATTAACTGAGAAGTGTTCACCGATGCATTTCTTTGTTAACCAAGTAGAAAAAAATGTATTAAATGATTAGTTTAGCCGATAAGATTGATGAGCTGGAAAAAGTATAACATCGAGGTAACAGATAATGTTTGTTACATAGATCGACGACTGACAAAATTCAAAGGAGATCTAACGGAAAAGATTGAAATGTGTTATTGACACAAGTACTGAGAAACTTTGAAGTGGCAAAATCTGATGGTGGAGAAGAAAATGATTTACTCATCTATATAAGAGAACATATTTTCTTTATGAAAATGCTGAAAAGAAGAAGCTGTAGGAATATCGCATGAAAAAGGATTTCATGTATTCTGATCATACTGGTTAGTAAGAACTGAGCTACAGAACAATTACCGAGCTACAAAGAGCAATTATCGATGGACAGTAAGTTGATACAGTATTGAATTTGAAGTGAATTATTGATCAGAAGGATTTGTATGGACTAAATATTGATCTGTAATTTGCAATTGAAGTTGTATTAGGGCAGGTCATTTACTGTTACATATTTAACCATTGTATATAGTCAAATCTCTTAACTGAGTGGACTCTAAAAGTCTTATGATGTATCACTCATAGAATGAACATTGTTATCCTATCAACCCCATAGTGAATGCTGGTTGGACAATAACTTCTAGTCTAAAATCCTCTAACAAGGTCACACCTGACAGTGTGTTTGTAACCTTTAACAGGGTTGGTTCGTAACCCACCTCACTTTAGAAGAGTGAACAATTTTGGGTTGCCAGTCCCAGGTGGTTTTTCCCTTTACAGGGTTTCCACGTTAAATCTCTTGTGTTATGTGTTGATTGTGATATTTTTTTGTTATCATTCTTTACATGTTACATGTTAGATTTGATCAGTAAACCATTTTAGCATTAGACTGATAATCGATAAAAGCATAGACAGTAAGAGTTATTATTGTTTACCGATGAGCAGAAATTGAAGAAATTGTTTTGAATGATACATTTTGATTTGGGACATTAGATAACTGATTCACCCCCTCTTAGTTATTCTACCAATTGGTATCAGAGCGTTGGTTGCTTGGAATAGAGTTTTAAGGACTTAAGCATAAATATCTCAAGATGTATAAGAGGGAAGTACCGAAACTGAACAAAGAGAACTTCACAGTATGGCAAAGTAGAATGAAGCTGCACATATCTGGAATTGGGAACTCAACACTAGATCTGATGGAGAATGGTTACATACAACTGCCCACTGGTCCCTTAACCCTTGATCAATTGAAGGACAATCATGAACATAATGTTACTATGATGGAACTTGCTGCTGCCTATACTGATGTTGAATTTGAAGATATCAAGACATGCACAACTGCCAAAGGAATGTGGGATAAATTAGCACAAATATACAGTGGAGATCTGAATGTCAGAAGAGCCCGAGCTGAAAGTCTGAGAGGCAGATTTGATGATATGAGAATGAAAGAAGGTGAAAAAATTATACAATACTCAAATAGACTCAAAGAGGTGGTACATGCTATTAGAGCATCTGATGGAGTGATTGATGATGAAACAATGATAAGCAAGATTCTCAGAACCTTGCTACCAGTTTATGCAATCAAGATTTCTGCAATTCATGAAACAAGAGCTACATCCAACCTTACTCTTGACACTCTGATTGGTAAACTTACAACCTTTGAATTAAACAATTTTGATAACAGTATTGTTCCTTCTATTGAATCCACTTTCACATCTTCTTTGAAGATTGGAAAGTCTAGCAGGAATAGTAAGAATTGTGATAGTGATGAAAATACCGATGATGAACTTGATGAGCTTGAAGTACTTATGGCCAGAAGATTTCCCAAAGGAAAAGGAAGGTATAGAGGTAAGTTACCTTTAGCATGCTTTAATTGTAAAGAAGTTGGTCACATCACTGCTAGATGTCCTCAGAAGAAAGATGATGATAGATCCAAAGACCGATCTGAAGGAATCTATGGAAGAAGAGTCAATAGAGGCTACCGAAACTACAACAGAGACAACCAAGATAAAGGAAAAAAGGTATGTTACACAGCCAAAGATATTGAAACTAAATCTAATTCTGATGATGATATAGAAGTTGTATTTGTTGCTATGAAAGATGACTCAGAAGGAGAAGAGAAACATGAAGAGATAGCATTGATCTCTAAAATAAGTAGAAATGATACATGGATCATATACAGTGGCTGTACACATCATATGACTGGTGATGTAGAGAAGTTTGATCATCTTGTTGAGTATAATGGAGGATCTGTGAGAATGGGAAATGATGCACCTTGTATGGTAAGAGGTAAAAGCTCACTAATAATCAATGACAAACTACAATGTGAAAATGCATACTGGGTAGATGGATTGAACTATAATCTGATAAGTGTGGCTTAGCTGAACAATTCAAGCCACTGACTACCTTTTGAGAGAAAAAAGGTGAAAATCTATGATGATGGAGGAAGACTTTTTAGAACTAGTACACAATCTAAAGGTAATCTATTCTATCTTGATATGGATCAGTCTTCTTGTTTATTAATAAAGGATGAAGATGCTTGGTTGTGGCATAGAAGGTTATGCCATGTGAACTTTGACAACATGATCAAGATTAGTAGAAAGAGAAGAGTTAGAGGATTGCCTAACTTAACAAAACCTGATCATGCCATGTGCCATGAATGTCAGGAAGGTAAGATGACTAAGTCTAGTTTTAGAAGCAAAGACTATTCAACAAAGAAGATACTTGAGTTGGTTCATATTGACCTATGTGGTCCTATGAGAACTTAGAGTTGTTTTGGTGATAGATATTTTATTCTTTTTGTTGATGATTATACTAGACTCATGACTGTTATGTTCTTGAAAGAGAAATTTGAAGCTTTCAAAATGTTTAAGTGGTATAAAGCTAAGGTAGAGAAAGAAACCAGAAAAGAAATAAAATGTTTAAGATCTGATAGAGGAGGTGAATTTATCTTTGATGAATTTACTAATTTTTGTAATGAGCATGGAATCAAAAGGCAGGTATCTGCATCGAGGACACCTCAGTAAAATGGCATTGCTAAAAGAAGGAATAGGTCTATAATTGACTGTGCTAGAACATTGATTTTACAGAAGAATATTGCTCAAACATATTGGAGGGAAGCTGTTAGTATAGCTGTGTATGTTCTTAACCGAGTACAACTGAAGAAGGACTCCAACTAAACACCTTATGAACTATGGTTTGGACACAAACCTACTGTAAGTTATTTCAGAATTTTTGGGAGTAAATACTTTATTTTGAAAGATGAGAGAAATGGAAAATTTGATTCTAAAGGAGATGAAGGAATATTTCTGGGATATTCCACTACAAGTAAAGCATAAAAATGTTTGAATAAGGCTACAAATAAGATAGTTGAAAGAACTAATGTTCGTATTGATGAGTTTGATGACAAGTACATAAAGGAAAGTACAAAGGAACTAGAAGACTATGATAGATTCACTTACATTGAATATCCAGAGTATCTACCAACACTACAGATTGTGACAATCGGTTAGCAGGGAAACAATGTAGGACAACAGGCAACACAAACCAAGGAACAAGATGGAGCTACTGAGCAAGAAAATGACCCTGAATAGGATGAACAAGAAAGGAGAAATCAAGTTTTGGCTAGTTTTGTTAGAAGACATCATCCTGAGACACAAATCATTGGAGATAGACATGCTGGAATGAAAAATAGAAGCAAAACAAGACAAGGTACATGTCTAATTTGTGAATTTGAACCTAAAACTATGAAAGTTGCATTAGAAAATGAAGAATGGGTTAATGCAATGAAGGAGGAAATAGATAAAATAGAGAAGAACAAAACCTAGTCCCTAGTACCCCAACCAAAGGATAAAAATGTTATCGGTACTAAGTGGATATATAGGAATAAATTGAATGAAAATGGTGAAGTCACAAGAAATAAAGCTAGATTGGTATGCAAGGGATATGGATAGGAAGAAGGCATTGACTATGGTGAAACATTTGCACCTGTTGCTAGATTAGAAGGAGTTAGAATGCTACTTGCATATGCTGCACACAAGAAATTCAAAGTCTATCAAATGGATGTGAAGTCAGCATTTTTGAATGGTATACTTGAAGATATAAGGAAACTCAGGTGTGGAAACAACTTCCTACACTAATCTCTTAAGGAAAGTATTGTGCAAATTCTTTTAAAATCCTTACAATTTCAGATTTGTTAAGCTACTTAACAAATAATATTGTAGCATATACCATACATATAGAAAATAGATAGAGAAGATCGAAACACATAAACACAAAGATATGCCAGTGGGGAAAAACCTTTTGGTAAAATAACCCCACCCCTCCAAAACCTACACAATGTATTATCTTCAACACAAAGACTACAACACACTTGCAATGCAAGTTCTTTTAGGAGATGAGAGACTAAAAAACTTATATCTCTCCCATAGAAGTAACATCATATATATAGACTCCTTAGGACCCAAAAAATACCCAAAAAAGGAGTTTGGCATCCAATCACCAAGACCCATGCACAAAGCCACATGTACACAGCTGTTACATGCAATCCCAAGAATAGGTGTCCATCCCTAGAATAGACTATGATAGCTTGTCATAGAATCCACCAAAAATAATGATCACAAGAGAAGTGTAAGAGAATCTGTCATACCAACCTATTTTTGGCATATTCTCTTACACACACCAACCACTTCTTCTTGGGCACCCAAATGGGCCCAAGTCATAAGATGCTCTTACACCTGTCATAGCACATTCCTTAAATAGTTCTTACGCATCATAGGAATCTGTCATGACCATTTCAGCCATGATCTCCTTACGCACAAGATGCTGACACATCAAGTGGAGTGACACATCAACATGCAAACTAGACATGTACACTCACACTTAATTTTTTTATTTGCAAAAAATACATTTACAAAACAAATAATAAGAATAGGAATTATCCAAGGTTGAGACACCTTATTCCTAACATTCTCCCACTTGTTGAACACCTTGTAAGAGCAATAGGAACATAACAGGAACTTTAACTGCTATAGGCCAAAAGGCCCATAGACTACGAACACCATCTAAACTTCTCAGTGCCCACTAGTTTCATTAATGCATCTACAACATTCTTCACAGTATCTACCTTCTCCAAATTTACCTTTCCATCTTCCACCATATCTCTCACAAAGTGAAACTGCACATCAATGTGCTTCATTCTGGCATGGAAAGTTGGATTTTTTGCAAGGCAAATAGCGCTCTGATTGTCACACCAAATAGTAATATGTTCTACATCAACACCAACATCAGAACACAATATCCTAAGCCAAATGGCTTCCTTATAAGCATGAGTAGCAGCCGTGTACTCAGCTTCTGTAGTGGACAAAGCAACCACATGTTTTCGCTTACTCATCCAACTAATGGCACCACCAAACATAGTGAACACATAAGCACTGGTGGATCTCCTACTATCAATATCACCTACCCAATCTGAATCCACAAACCCATGAATACAAACTGAATGCAAAGATCCAGAAGAGTTACCATGATAACATATGGAGTAATATGATGTACCCCTCAAATATCTGAATACTCGCTTAACTGCATCCCAATGTACCCATCCAGGGTTAGCCATGAACTGACTCAAGACTCCCACTGCTTGGGCAATGTCTGGTCTAGTACAGACCATAGCATACATAAGACTGCCAACTACACTAGCATAAGGTACTCTACTCATGTCCTCCATCTCACTAGGAGATTTTGGACAATCATCTACAAATAAATTTGTTCTCACAGAAACAAGAACACAAAGTGGTCTACAATCTTCCATGCTGAACCTGTCCAACACAGACTTCACATACTTACTCTGACTCAACCAAAGTTTTCTATTAGACCTATCTCTACTGATTTCCATACCCAAGATGTACCTAGCTTCCCCAAGATCTTTCATCTCAAACTATACTGACAATTGAGATTTAAAATTAGAAATCATACCCTTACCCTTCCCAAATAGCAACATATCATCAACATATAATGCAACAATAAGAAGGTGATCATTTTCAACTCTGAAATAAACACAATGATCTGATTTCGATCTTACAAATCCAATTGACAACACAAAGGCAAAAAACTTAAGGTACCACATCCTAGGAGATTGCTTCAAACCATATAGAGATTTCTTTAATCTACAAACTAAGGATTCTTTACCTTTAACAATGTAGTGCTTAGGCTATGACATATAAATCTCATCCTCCAAATCACCATGAAGGAAAGCTATCTTCACATCCATCTATTCTATCTCTAAATCATATGATGCAGCAAGAGATAACAAAAATCTAATGGATGTCAACTTTGCAACAGGAGAGAATATTTCACCATAATCTATTCCCTCTACCTGTGAATACCCCTTTGCAACCAATCTAGCTTTGTACCTTTCAACATTGCCATCTGCATAGAATTTCTTCTTGAACACCCATTTATAGCCAACAAATTTTCTCCCTTTAGGCAAAGGTACAAGGTCCCAAGTTTTGTTTTTCTCCAATGTAGCCATCTCATCATCCATAGCCTCAATCCAAGAACCTGCATCTTCCATGCCCAAAGCCTCTTTCACAGATCTAGGCTCATCAGTGTTAGTAATCAAAGCGAAAGCACAACTGGAATCTAACAGAGAATAACCAAACCTTTCTAGTTGCTTTCTTTCTCTTGTGGATCTCCTCAAGGGCTGAGGTTGAGGTTGTTCTTCCTCTTCTTGTGAACTATCATAGCTGCTAGAGCTCTCCTCATCATTAGAACCAACATGGTCCCTCTGTTCAGTCTTCTCAGGGGTAGGAGGCAACTGAACAACATCTTTTTCCTTTTCTTTTTCATCTAGTTGTAGCACAATAGGAGAAGATGTTAGCTCTCTAAAAATAACATTTCTACTATACAACACCTTACTAGTCACAGGATCCCAAAGCTTGTATCCTTTCACACCAACACTGTATCCGATGAAAATACATTTGACAGCTTTGTTTTCCAACTTAGATCTTTTCTCCTTTGGAACATGTGCATAAGCTTCACAACCAAAAAAATGAAGATGTCTAATTGAAGGCTTCTTACCAAACCACACCTCCATGGGTGTCTTACCAACAAGAGCTAATGTAGGAGATCTGTTAACCGGATAGCAAGCAATGGCCATAGATTCAGCCCAAAATCTTTGTTCTAAACTAGCTCCACTAAGCATACTCCTAGCCTTCTCCATCAGTGTCCTGTTCATTCTCTCTGAAACTCCATTTTTCTGTGGGGTATAAGGAGTTGTCTTATGCTTCTCGATACCTTGTTCTTTACAGAACTGTTCAAACTCTACTGAGCAAAACTCACCACCATTTTCAATTATCACACACTTAATCTTCTTACTAGTTTGATTCTCTACAAGGGCTTTAAATTCCTTGAACTGACTAAAGACTTGTGTCTTAATTTTAAGGAAATAAATCCAAGTCCTTCTACTGTAATCATCTATGAAAGATACACAAAATATAGACTTGGAGATTGAAGGAACTTTTTCAGGACCAAATATATCAGAATGAATAAGATCCAAAACATCAGAATTTGTGAGAACTGGAGAAAAACTGAACATGATTTTGTTTACCATAGACACAGTGTTCATAGAAGTCAAACTCAAGATTGGAATCATTTAACCCCTCAATGAGGTTTTTATTCTTCAAGGTCCTAAGACCCTTCTCACCAATGTGGCCAAATCTCATATGCCACAACATCCTCTTTTCTGTAGGAAGCTTGCCTTCCAAAGTGTTTGCACCCTTAGGTACACTTACTACATTGCCATCGAAACCCATTGCCATAGTCTTCTTTACTACTTGTTCAGATGGTGGGGATGAAGTGATATCTACTCTCTTCTTTGGAACAGAAGAACTATTGCACTAAGCAATGCATGCTTCAAGCTAAAACAAAGTACCTCTCCTAGTACCTCTAGCAAGCACCATAGAACCTCTCATCATGTTGCATCCATCTTTTGAAAAGACAAATTGCACACCTACATCATTCAGCATACTTATAAATAATAGGTTTTGTGCCAAACATAGAATGTGCATAACTCTGTTGATTCCCTTTACTTGTCCATCAAGAAATTTGATAGTGACCCTTCCACGTCCAACTATAAGTACACCTTTCCACCATCAAACTCTTCATATTTCGAGAACCAGTTCTGATGAGAGGTCATGTGAAAAGAAGCACCCAAGTCAACTAACCATACATCATCAGATGCATGGGCTACCAAAGCTGCAATAAAAGCATCTCCATCTTCTTGAGATTTTTTGGAAGCTGAATCTGAGCCTTTCTTCTTCTTCTTCGATTCTTTGCAGTCCCTTTGGAAGTGCCTAGTTTTATCACAATTACAACATTTCACCTTGGACTTTCCAGGAGTCTTAGAACTCCCATGGGATTTGGATCTACCCTTCTTTGACTTGTTGTCATTCTGCTTTCCTCTGTCGTTGGATCTCCGACGAACAACAAGGGCTTCCTTAGACGAATTTGAAGTCTTTCTTCACATCTCCTCAGATAGCAATGAAGACACCACATCATCCATATGGAATGTGAATATAGTACTTCTAAGAGCCATCATAAGATGGTCCCATGAATCTGGCAAGGAACAAAGTAGGGTCATACAATGATCCTCCTCCTTGATCTTGGCACCAGATGATGCCAATTGTGCAATCAATAAATTGAATGCTTTGAGATGATTAGTTATGGATCCACCTTCCTCCATTCTTAAAGAATACAACTTCTTTCTCAGGAACAACTTATTCACTAGAGATTTGGCATGATACACAGACCCAAGTCATTGCCACAAAGAATTTGTAGTAGTCTCATCAAGAACATTCAGAAGAATGACATCTACTAGATAGAGTCTGATGAGACCCTTAGCCTTCTAATCCTTGATCTCCCAATCTGCTTGTGATATCATTGTAGGTTTCATATCAAGTGAAGTAGCTTCCCATAGATAGCGGTCTTCAAGCATGTCTTCCATCTTGAGTTTCCACAACTCAAAATTAGTGCCATTAAATTTCTCCACCTCCATTCTACTATATGAGGAACTTGCCATCTCAATCTGCAAATAAGATTCAGAATGCTCTGCACAAAACTCCCACTCAACTTGAGATTAGCTAAAAAAACCCTACCCAAAAACTATAAAGATCGAAAGTTGATCAGGCTCTAATACCACTTGTAAGGAAACTCAGGTGTGGATATAGCTTCCTACACTAATCTCTTAAGGAAAGTATTGTGCAAATTTTTTTAAAATCCTTACAATTTCAGATTCGTTAAGCTACTTAACAAATAATATTGCAGCATATACCATACATATAAAAAATAGATAGAGAAGATCAAAACACATAAACAAAAAGATATGCCGGTGGGGAAAAACCTTTTGGTAAAACAACCCCACCCCTCCAAAACCTATACAATGTATTATGTTCAACACAAAGACTACAACACACTTGCAATGCAAGTTCTTTCAGGAGATGAGAGACTAAAAAACTTATATCTCTCCCATAGAAGCAACATGATATATATAGACTTCTCAGGACGCAACAAATACCCAAAAAAGGAGTTTGGCATCCAATCACCAAGACCCATGCACAAAGCCACATGTACACAGCTGTTACATGCAATCCCAAGAATAGGCATCCATCCCTAGAATAGACTATGACAACTTGTCATATAATCCACCAAAAATAATGGTCACAAGAGAAGTGTAAGAGAATCTATCATACCAACCTATTTTTGGCATATTCTCTTACACACACCAACCACTTCTTCTTGGGTGCCCAAATAGGCCCAAGTCATAAGATGCTCTTACACCTGTCATAGCACATTCCTTAAATAGTTCTTACGTGTCATAGGAATCCATCATGACCATTTTAGTCATGATCTCCTTATGCACAAGATGCTGACACATCAAGTGGAGTGACACATCAACATGCCAACTAGACATGTACACTCACACTTAATTTCATTATTTGCAAAAAATACATTTACAAAACAAATAATATGAATAGGAATTATCCAAGGTTGAGACACCTTATTCCTAACAGAAGAAGAGGTCTACATTGAACAAACTGAAGGATTTGTTGATCCAGACAATAAAGACATAGTATGTAGACTACATAAAGCATTATATGGATTGAAGCAAGCACTGAGAGCATGGTATGAAAGACTGCATACTAACTTGTTAAGTATTGGATTTGTTAGAACAAGTGAAAACAACAATCTATATGTGAAAGGTGATACTGATGACACTATTATCATTGCTGAAATATTTGTTGATGACATTATTTTTGGAGGCTTAGATCTTGTCTACAAGGCATTTGCTGATGAAATGCAAAAGGAATTTGAAATGTCTATGTTCGGAGAGATTAAGTTCTTTCTTGGACTACAAGTGATTCAATAGAGTGATGGAATATTCATCACACAATCTAAATACATAAAGGAAGTACTGAAGACATTTGACATGGAAGATGCTAAACCTATGGGAACAATGATGGCTACTAGATGCAAATTGACAAAGGAGGATGAAACTACCAAAGTAAACCAGACACTTTACCGATCCATGATTGGTAAGTTAATGTACGTAGTTCACAGTAGACTAGATATAGCACATGTTGTGGGAATTGTTGCAAGATTTTTTGCTAATCCTAGAGAATCACACATAATAGCTACAAAAAAGATCTTAAGATACTTGAAGAAAAAAAAGAATTATGGATTATGGTATCCTAAGGAAGGAAAGTTTGAATTGAAAGTTTACACTGATGCTGATTGGGCTGGAAATGTGGATGATAGAAAAAGCACCACCAGAGGAGCATTTTTCTTTGGTGAAAGACTTGTAACCTGGACAAGTAAAAAGCAGGCTTGTATTTCTCAGTCTATAGCTGAAGCAAAATATGTTGCTGCTGCTACTAACTATTCAAACATTGCATATATCAAACAAGTGTTGGAAGGAATGAATGAGGTAATCACTGACCCAGTGATTATATATTGTGACAACACTAGTGCTATTAATATTTCAAAGAATCCTATGATGCACTCTAAGACAAAGCATATATCCATTAAGTATCATTACTTAAGAGAAAAAGTATAAGAGAAGTGAGTGAAGTTGGAATTTGTTACATCTAAAGAACAACTTGTAGATATTTTTACAAAGCCCCTATCGAAGGACACATTTGAATACTTGAGGACTAGACTTGGGGTCCGTCCCCTGTCTATCGATCACTAAGGTGATTTGGTTATTGCATCAGCCTAATTTTATCATAATTTCATTCATGTTGATGCAGCATAGTTCACACTTTGAATCATGTTCAAGGTTGTGATTAAGTTTGAGAACTTGAACCGATTGGAATATTAGTATTTTGAGATACCGAGGAAGACATAATTATTTGTTTATTTGTTTCTTTGGCATTGCTGTCAAAGGGAGAGATATACAATATGAAATTAAAAGGGGAAAGATAAACAAAATATGAAAAGGAACAAGCACCGACGATAATTATCTAAGGGAGAGACAATTTGAATGAGGTAGAGTATTGAAGATCAGTTACAGAAGACAGAAGCAAGAACAAGAAAATTGAAAAGATCACAACTGCAGAATGGTAAAGCTGTATTATTTAATGCTAGTTTAGTAATGTAGTGATTAAACATATTAAGTCTATTCAACTTACAAAATTTGTTCACAAAGTTGTAGAATGTATGTTTAGTATGTGTATGGTACATTTCATATTACTTGAGTTGCCATCAATGCCAAAGGGAGAGATTGTTGGACTACAACTGATTTGGAATCTGATTGAAGAATCTGTGATTACAAGATCACTAAGGAGTTGATGATTAGATATGTAATATGATTAAATCAGTATTATGTTGTCATTGATGTCAACTAGTTTGACATCACTTATCTTGTAAGTTACTATACTGAGACATCTGAAGAAAGGTGAAAGAGATGAAGAATAAAGAAATCTACATGAGGAAAGATGTACATGATAGATGGGGATAAGGAACACATTGAGTAACTTGTTGATGAGTCTATGACTTGATGATATTGACCTTATTATGTTGCATTCATCTATGATGAAGTATAGAGCTGAAAGACACAAAGCAGTGTTGTCAGTAAATGAAACATTTCTAGTATACACCGACAAAGTGTAGTGTATACCGATCGTAGTATTAATCGAGAAGTGTTCACCGACGCATTTCTTTGTTAACCGAGCAGAACAAAATGTATTAAATGATTAGTTTAGCTGATAAGATTGATGAGCTAGCAAAAGTATAACATAGAGGTAACAGATAATGTTTGTTACATAGATCGATGACTAACAAAATTCAAAGGAGATCTAACAGAAAAGATTGAAATGTGTTATTGACACAAGTACCAAGAAACTTTGAAGCAGAAAAATCTATGAATGAGGTTAAGCGACAAAATTTGATGGTGGAGAAGAAAATGATTTACTCCTCTAAGAAAATGATTTACTCCTCTATATAAGAGAACATATTTTCTTTATGAAAATGCCGGAAAGAAGAAGAAGTTGCAGGAATATCACATGAACAAGGATTTCATGTATTCTGATCATATTGGTTAGTAAGAACTGAGTTGTAGAACAATTACCGAGCTATAGAGAGCAATTACAGACGGATAGTAAGTTGATACAGTATTGAATTTGAAGTGAATTATTGATCAGAAGGATCTATATGGACTACATATTGATCTATAATCTACAATTGAAGTTGTATTAGGGCAGGTCATTTACTGTTACATATTTAACCATTGTATACAGTCAAATCTCTTAACCGAGTGGACTTTGAAAGTCTTATGATGTATCATTCATAGAATGAACATTGTTATCCTGTCAACCCCATAGTGAATACTGGTTGGATGATAAATTCTAGTCTAAAATCCTCTAACAAGGTCACACTTGACAGTGTGTTTGTAACCTTTAACAGGGTTGGGTCTTAACCGACCTCACTTCAGAAGAGTGAACAATTTTGGGTTGCCGGTCCCAGGTGGTTTTTCCCTTTACAGGGTTTCCATGTTAAATCTCTTATGTTATGTGTTGATTGTGATATTTGTTTGTTATCATTCTTTACATGTTACATGTTAGATTTGATCAGTAAACTATTTTAGCATTAGATTGATAATCGGTAAAAGCACAGACAGTAAGAGTTATTATTGTTTACTGACGAGCAAAAATTGAAGAAATTGTTTTGAATTATACATTTTGATTTGGGACATTAGATAACTGATTCAACCCCCTCTAAGTTATTCTAACATATTCATGTTGATGCAGCAAAGTTCACACTTTGGATTTTGTCTAAGGTTGTGAAAGATTTTAGGAATATAGATTTTCATATCAGTATACTGAGATATAGAGAAACATTGTATACACTGGACAATAGAGAGTCACATGGCTAATATAGAGTTGTATGTTTATTTGTTTCTTTAGCATTTCTGTCAAAGGGAGAGATAAATAATATGATACCCGAGGAGATCACTGGAACATCTATCTAAGGGAGAGACAATCTGAGAAGATAAAGAAAGAGATAAATAGAAGAAAGATGAGAACCAGAAAGATCATATCTGCAGAAGAGAGTCTACATTTGCAATGCTATCATGTAATGTAGTGATTAAAACATATTAAGCTTAGGGAGAGCTTACTGAGCTACAACATTTTCTTACAGAGTTGTAGAATACATGTTTGGTATGTGTATGGTATATTTCATATTGCTTTAGTTTCCATCAATGCCAAAGGAAGAGATTGGTGAACTAAAACTGATTAAGAACCTGATTGAAGAACTACGAGTGATTAGAGATCATCGAGCACTGAATTTTTATGTAGGATAATTGAATCAGTCATTATGTTGTTATTAATGTTAACTAGCTTTGATAGTACTTATCATGGTAGTTGCAAATATCTCAACATTTGTAAAGGAGGAGAAAAGATGAAGAACTGAGATATCTACATGGAGGAAGATGGATATGATAGATGAGGATAAGGAATACTCTTGGTAACTCATTGATGAGTCTATGAATTCATATTATTGATTTGATTATGTTGCATTAATCGGTTATGAAGATAGAAGCAAAATGTTACAAAGTAGTGTGGTCGGTTAATGAAGCATTCTAGTATACACCGAGCAAGTGTAGCGTATGCCGTGTGATAGTATAAACTGAGCTTGTGTTCATTGACGCATTTCTTTGTCAACCGAGTATGGAAAAAAGAACTAAATGTTTAGTTTAGCTGACAGAAATTGATGAGCTATAAAGTGTATGACTACGAGGTGAAAAGATAAAGTTTGTTGTAAGATCTACAACTAATAAAATTCAGAGAAGATCTAAAGGATAGAATTGAAATGTGTTACTGCCACATCAGCCGAGGAAGGTTTAAGCGGCAAAATCAATGAAGGAGATCAAGTGGAAAAATATGATGGATGAGAAGAAAATGGTTTACTTGTCTATTTAAGAGACTAGGGTTTCACAGTGATACATATGCCAGAGGAAGGAGACTGTAGAGATATCACATGAACATTGCTTCATGCTTACCTAATCAAACTGGTTGAAGAACCGAACTACAGAGTTAATCGAGCGTCAGAGAGCTTTTACCGAGGGAAAGGAAGTTGTTGAATGATTGATGAAATGAATAGAAATATTGATCAGGGGATTTTTATGAACTTAAGAATAGATCTGAACATCTGCAAATCAAGTTGTATTGTATTCAGATCACTTGCTGTTATAGTTTAACCATTATAAATAGATAAAATCTCCTAACCGAGTGGACTTGAAAGTCTTATATGTCATTCATAGAATGTATATTGTTATCCTGTCAACCCCATAGTGAATGTTGGTTGGATGATAACTATTAGTGTTAAATCCTCTAACAAGGTCACACCTTACAGTGTGTTTTGTAACCTTTAACATGGTTGGCTCTTCATCGAGCTCACTTCAGAAGAGTGAAAAGTTTTTGGGTTACCAGTCCCAGGTGGTTTTTCCCTTTGCAGGGTTTCCACGTTAAATCTCTTGTGTTATGTGTTCATGTTGTGATTGTTTGGATATCATAATTTACATATTGCATATTTGATTTAGTCAGTAATCACTATGAGAAATTAATTGGTAATCGGTAAAGTCATAAACAGTTTAGTATTTTTTCTTTACTGAGCTACATAATTTAGCTGAATTAGTTTTAAGTGGTACATTTTGTAATTGGGACTGTGGATAAATAATTCACCCCTCTCTCAGTTATTCTAACAACATATGGTTATCCCTTCTAGGTCTATGCAATGTAAGTCTCCATTGATGGTATGTAGTGTCCATCATTCTGTATTCTTCTTCCAAATCCTTCAATACCAAAGGCTGGTCATGAGAATAATCTAACCCAAACACCTCTATTATAGAATCACTTGATATATACACAAATGGATCTCTTTTAATATCTAAAATTTCCCTTTTCTGTGGATTGTAATTCTATGCCAAAATTTTGAGCAATTATATATTGACAGAAAGATTAGGTACCACTAATCTTCCCAAGTTCATTCTCCATGGGCTGCACATGGGTTCTCTATAATTCCTTCTACTATAGTGGAAAATGAAAATTTCATACCCCCTAATTCTCTTCTATACATCTCCAATGTCTTTATAGAGAACCTCTATTTTCTCACTCTCAAGTATATGTTGTTTGGATTTTCTAGATCATGGACCAGACTCCTCCATCTGGTCAATCATATCCTAGCTAAGTCTTCTAGTTGGGGTTTTGGTCTCTTTCTTCTATTTTTAGCTCTCTAAATCCTCATTCTCCTTTTGTTTTCTTTTCCCTAAAGTGGTAGGGATTTCCCTTGTCGACATTTCATATAGTTTTATAGAGATTTGAAATAGAAAGGTAATGAAAACCCTATTTTAGAATTGATTGTATTGCATTATGGAACTCTTCTAGATAGAATTTGATTCCTCCTCTTCATTACTGGGTCATGTCTTAGAAATTTTTCAATATGGCTTGTATATCTGATCAATGTCATTTATAATACTTTGTGTGGAACATTAATGGTTGATGCTAATGGACATTCAATGAATTGGTTTTTTTGAAGTTAAAAATCCTCTGATAAGTTTTACATAAAACTTGTTACTCCGATGTAGATATCATCAAAGTAACTTAAGCCATCCCAAGAGCATTGTAGTTTGAGTTTGATAATATTAATTTGGGAGATGTATTTTTCAGTATAAGTCACCCCGATAAGCATTTGTCCTTCCTTGCATCCTTTATCGGTGTAGCTTATCTGATGTTATCCTATCAGAGAGACTTTGTTCTATCAGGCCCAAAGTTATTCATTACTTTCAATGGTGATACTCCCACCAATGAATTCCATCAACATAACTTTCACTGATGGTGTCTTATTTTATATACTTTGATTATTCCCTTTTCAACAAAACTTGAGATATGTTCTCTCAACTAAATGGTGTCAGTGTAAGATGTGTCATCAAGAATTCCATTTTCTATTGTTCTGATATCAATGTGTTCCTCTGATGAAATATATTAGTGTACCTCATGCCAAAATCTAGAGTGAGTCTATCTTTTACTTTCTTGAATAACCCATTAGTAGAACAAAAATAATGTGTCCCCGATACAAGACTTTTATCTTCATCAGAGTAGTATATGAGATCGGAATCGTCACTTGTTAGGCTTCAGATGGATGATGAGTATTTTGTCAAGAAAAATTTCATGAGTTATGTTGATATGCATTTCTTGTGGTGCTACATTCTCTATTTGTTCCTTTTTAATCAAAATATACATCCTAGTTTCTTTTGCCAATCGATATGAATGCAATGTGCCTATGTTGATATTGTAACACATTCTTCCTTGTTCACACAGGTCATTCCTAAAATGTTTTTATAGGTTAATCTTGCTAGTTGTTGTGCCAATATATTCTATCTTGTCAATATAAACTTTAAATATGACCAGGGTGACATAGATATTGCTTCGTCGATATGTTATATTTCTTGAATTTGAAATATGTGAACAATGGGTCTTGGATAGATATAGTTCAGAGGTTTCTTATGAAATATAATAAGATCATTGGTAGTGGGATGTATGGATTTTAGCTACATAAATTATAAATTAAGGTTGTATACCATGGTAATTAACTAATTATATGTCATTTGTGAATTTCAATTTTTTTTGATATAGTTGGTTGAGAGTGGGATGCATTACATTTGGAAGTCACAAATAATCTTGATTGGATGATGGTATGAATTGGACGATGTCAACAATATGCTCATTCATTAACATGGGGAGGTGTAGCTTCATTGGTTAAACAATATCATCATAATGGAGATTCCAATGTTACTGTTACTTAAAATTACAGCATACAACACAATAAGCATAAATAGGAAAAGGTTGCACATTTGTTTGTCAAATTAACACTACCTTGTAGGTTTTGTTAGTTTACATTTCATTATTGCATTCATTCTAGATGTCATTATTGTACTCTAAGTATTGATCATTGTTCCAAAAATTTCAAAAAATCATAAATGATCGTTACATTGTGCATTCAAACTGAATGTAGTATACAAATGTCTTTCCATGTTCATATTTCATATCAATAAGTAGAGTACATTTGCAGAATTGAAAGAAAAGATTGAAGTATGGAATAGGGGTCCCATGCATTACCTTTGTGTTGTTTTGAGTGAACTGGTTGTCTTTTAAGTCTCAAGTCCCAAGGTCTTCAAAGTCCAGGTCTTCATCTACATTTAGGTCTTTAGGATTCATAGCTACATAAGAGTGATAAAATAGTTAGATCCTATTGGATCTAAGCAATGCATAAGAAAAAAATAACATACTGTAATAATCAATTTTTCAATTCTGTACATCAATCTAGAAAATCAAATGCAATAAGAAAATGTACACTAACACTCACTGCAAGGTAGTATTAAAGGGACTTGTTTCTGTAAACAAGAAACCTTTTACTATTTATAATCATTCTAGTGTATGTTGTAATTTTTATTAACCAGGCATCTGAATTAAAGGGACTTAGAATGTTCAAGCAGAGAAACCTTTTTCAGATGATGCAGTGTTTTGATAGATTAGTGACCATAATGGTCTGAAAATTGATTAAGTTGTTTATTATGTTCACTAATCTAACCAATTTAGAATGATGTATTTTGAAAGCTTAAAACAAATTATTTTATAGAGAAGAGTTGACTAGTTTTCATATTCAGTCATAGAAAAAGATGCAAATCAAGCTAGAATTTCAAAATAAAGTGCTAATGGAAGTGCCAATGTTGTAAATATTTAGAGTTCAAGTCACAGAATGCAGTTGCATAAATATTGGTACAATATATGTCCTTTCTATTTCAATGGTACATTTTCAAGTAATATCATTATTGTTGCTGATTGTAGAAGGAATGTTTCAGAATTATGCCATAAAGTTATAAAATGTTTTCAGTTTGTATTTAGTGAGTGTCACGAGCCCATACTCCAACTTCATTAAATATAAATTTTTTTATCTTGTTGCATTTCTCATAATTAAGGATCAGATTCAACATCAAAATAGAAAAAGGACTTTGTTCACACATGTTGTTATGTATCAGTGAGTTCAAGGATGTTCTCTATTTTAACATTGAATTTAAATACAATCAAGTGAGTTGGTGACAGTGGTCATGCTGTAGGAGCTTTGATACAATGAGCTTTGTTTTGAATTCTTTCAAAGTGAAAATTTATGCTATTGAACAAATGTGCATAGTATATTATACCTACAATTGAAATATTAAAGTTACAAATCAAACAAAATGCAAGCTGTAGAATTATTTTTATAAACAAAAAGCATGATTTTTCAACATAGTTCATGATCACAGGTAGAGTGCATGGTATGTTTTTCAAAGCAAAGAAGACAATATATTTTATGATTTGATGTTCCTGGTGATGTGTGTGCATATTTATTATAGCATTGAAAATAGAGATGTAAATGAACATGAGCTAAAAGCAAAATAAGTTTCACAGGAAGGAATGTACTTATCTGCTATGAGCGAAGTGACTCTTATTCCTTGATGTCTTTCAGTCATATTTTTAGTTAGCTCCCAAAGTTTGTGAAGCTTATGATTGAAAGATGTCATAGAAAAACTATATACATCTACCACATCTTTCAGTTATAAGCTCACAACTTTGATGAAATAACTAGAAGAGAGCTCATATTATGGAATGTTGATGGATTTTTCAATCATCTCGATAAGAGTCTAAAGTTGAGACTGAAAAATGTCTTAATAGATCCCAGATCATATTTTTCAATTCCATCTTGGACTGTTATCAGTATAACTAAAGGAATTTCATGTTCAGTTTTGTTTGCACTATCAAAAATAGATATACCAACATTAGCAAGATGGTAAAATAAATAAATCTCATAATTGAAGGCTCACAGTCATAGTTCACATTTTTAAACTATAAGTAAAAACCAAGTTTTGAGAACTCACTATTTTAATACGGTTTCTTCATAATTGTTCATTACAGAGAAGGCCAAGTTGTGGTTATGATTCTGCCAACAAAACAATCCATGTCAGTAAGAATGGTATATAACAAATTGAAGAGCTTCATATTTGTGTCAAGAAGAGAGCTTAATAAAGACTAAATAGGACTCAAGTTTCAAAATTGAGTTCATGAAGTTACACTTCCTATCTAACAGTCATGACATTGTATGTTACCAAGCTGAAAGGAAGTTTACTAGTCACTAGTCGTGACTACTATATAGGAAGGGATGTATTCATAGTGCTATGACAACAAGCATCTTTGAAGATTTCAGTCACAACTACAGTCAAAGGTTGAGCTCAAAGAATGAAGTCATAGTTAAAATACTTTGTATATAGTGAGAGGAAAAAAAGAACACGAGTCACGAGGTCATGAGTGTTACAATGGAAGTATTTTGAGCTCACGGTTTGACTTATAGATGGAGGGTAATACTTGTTCGAGCTGAGTGCATGTATGCTATAAATAAAAGGTAAGAACCATTCACACCGTGACTTATATTCATAACTAACAGTGCTGAGCTATATATGTGGTTCATGAACCACTTAACATTCAAAGCCGAGTTTCATGCTGGCATACGTGCAATAAACAAAGGGTGAAGGCCACTTTCAGCTTATTTAAAATGAAACTACAGTCACAAGCCATGACTCATAAACTTACAGGCTTTGCCATAAGTCACAGCTTGTTTTATAAAGCACATAAGAGAATATATTCAAGAAGAATGTTGTGACTTATGGAAAATAAAGGGACTATTATTTTCAAGCAAAAGAAAGGCCGAAAATAGTATATCCAAATAGGTAATGCTCAATAATAGTGACAACAATGATAGCATCAGTCATCAAAAAATAGGCACAATGATCTACCTGTTAGAAGGCTGAGAGATTTGAAGATTCTATCATTCAAAGCTGAGAAAGATGGAGATTCACTAGGAAAATAAATGAGAAAACACCATGTTAGAAATAGGGAATATTGAGAGGGGGGGGGGTGAATTAGTATTCTAAAAAATTTATCTTTTGCCTAATTATGGATATAAAAGATTATCTTATACATGCATAACATAAGAAGCTAAACAACATACATAGCAATAAAACTAAAGAACTCATAACACATTATTTGTTCTTGAGGAAACCCTGGCCAAGGGAAAACCTCAATGGGGATGGTACCCACAAAGATCCACTAATCAAAAGTATCCTGTTAAGGATGTTGACCCTGTTAGGAGTCTATTACAAGCATATAGTGTATTAGTCCTGATTAAGGGACTATAGGCCTTGTTAGAAGCCTCAACCCTATTAGGAGTTGGCAGTACAAAATGTGATTGCTAGATGAGCCCACTGCCCAAACAAGTAATGTACAATATACACTGATTACAAAAATAGGTTAAGGTACATAACCTTATACTACTTGCATAATAATCTCTTCACTACTCTTTCACTATCGCTATTACATATGCATCATATATTTCGCATCATATCACTGCTTCATTACATTTCATCACTTTACTATACATGTGTTGTCAACTCTACTTTTCTTACAATTAAAATTACATTTATAAAAATAAATTTATCCAAGGGTTAACATCTAGGATGTCATCCCTTTATATTGTTAATTCATTATTTTGATAAACAAAATAATCCCTTAACTCTTTACTAATTCTGTCTTCATATTCTGTCTTGTCAGCTTGACACTGTCTTCGGTAAAATTGTCATAACTTCTTCCGTACATGCCATACTGACTTGCACTCTGAGATGGGTGATCAATAGTCATCATGGAGTCTATGTTCAAGTGCACAAGCACTAAACTTATTCCAATCAACATCACAAACAAAAACTGTGTCCAGGTTCACTGGTAAAAATACTGTCTCACACTTAGACAAATTTGCAATGCGCTCTGTCATACTTGCTTTCTGACCTATGCGATCTTCATGTGGATCATATGTTGCCATAATGAAAAAATCTATGTAATCAACTTAGACAAATTGCCAACACACTAGTCGACTGGTTATGATGGTGAACTTGAGTTCCATTGCAGGAAGTTGAGCTCCATCAACAAGCTTTGCTAGAGATTTCCTTGAGTTAGGGTTTTAGTTTTTCCCTAATTCTTCTTGACGAAGATTGAGATAGCACTTCTCTCTCAAAAAAAAGAATAAATGAACATAATATCTTTGGAGTCCACCAAGCATAAGGCATTGAATGCCTTCATTACAGATGTCAGTTCTGACAGTTTTTTGAAAATTGCTAATAGGCCACCTCATCCCTCTTTTTCTAAGGCATGTGCAAGTGGGTCAAGTTTATTATTCCCCACTCTACATTTTGTCTGCACTTAGTGTTTTAGAGGATAGGTTATTTGTTTGATATTAGGTTTATATCTAATATTAAAATATTTTAAAATTTGGCACGATTTTGTAAAAGGATTTAAATCCTTATTATAAGCCAATATTTAGGGCATTTAGGAGGGAGTTAACATAGGCTAATATTTGGCATGATTATGGGCCAAAATTGGGCAATTTTGAAGGGTTTCTATTTTCGGATTTGAGGCTAGGGCATATTATAAGGTTGATTTTGAGAATCATTTTTAGGGGTTGCGAGTTTTGGGAGAGAGGCGAATAGTGAACACATTGTTCCTATTTTGCTTTGAAGCCATTTTTGTAATCAGATTATCAGTTTTGTGAGAATAAAAGTAGATGCTCATTAGTTCATATGTTTTGTGGTGAGATTCAAAGATCCTAATTTCATCTTTCTGTATAAGTGTTGATTTTCAACTCTAATCCAAAAGAAGTGAATGTTTGATTATTCATTCTTAAGGTGATCAGTTTATGCTTAAACCTTGTATGGGAAAAGTATGTTGTTAACTATTTAGCTATTTGTGGTTTAACCCTAATAGTAAAGTTGGTTAGCCTATATGTTGAATAGAGATCTGAAGAGTCAAAATTTTGGTCTATGATTTTGACCTATTGTTTTACCATTCCAGCAAAGTCTGAACTTATTTTTGTGTATCACCCCACATTCATTTTAATTTCAAAAGTTCTTTCTATCCCTTTCCTTATCAAATTTTTAATCAGGTGGTGATATTTCATACTTAATAGGAACTGACCTAGAATTTGGAGATTCCTCCTTATTCATAGTCTACCCATAGCTAGAGGAGGTTTCCATTGTCAGGATAGAGTTGTTGTGTGGCCTTAATGCCTAAGTTAGGGTAACAATTCTAAACCTGAACAGATTTTGGCACACTCGATGGGACACAAACTGCTCTTCAATTCTGAAATATGAGTTCTATGGTTGTTTTCAATTTAGTTTTAGATTTGAGTGTTTGTTATAATAAGTAGAACTCCAACAAGATCAAACAAGGAAGGTTTTTTTTATCAAGAATTGCAGCTAGGGAGAAGGGGAGGAAGATCATCCAAAGGTGGAAGAACATCACAAGATCCAAGAGGTACTCAATTGAATTCAAAATTTTCATAATTTGATAATCCCATTTTTGAAGACCAAGCTGCAAATTCAAACGAGCTTGAGGCTATTATTGAAGAAATCAGTCTTCCTGAGGATTTAAGTGTTCCTAATCATTTTGAATTAGAATTGCCAAGTTTTGAAGATTTATCTATAGATAATTATGTTCTTGGAGCTTCTACAAGTGGTGCTGTAGCAACCCCTCAAAATTTGAAGACATATCAAAGGAAGGTGATTCAGCCTACACAACCTTCTGTTACATCTGCCATTCAACAACAAGCTCCTATACATCAAGCAATGGAAAGAAATCTTCCTTTTGTTCCATTTGATCAAGGTAGTCCTTTGAGGATTGCAAATCATAATGATATTCCATTGGCTACTTTAAAAAGACTGCCAAATTTTACTAGAGAAACACATGTGACAACTATTGAGTATATTCGAGATGTTACAACTCTTTGCAATGTTCATCATATCATAATTGAAGATGTAGCTTTGAAGCTATTGGCTGCATCAATGAAGGGTAAAGCCCTTGATTGGTTCAGAACTCTCCCGGTGGACTCTATTGCTACTTGGAATGTCTTAGGAGAAAGGTTGTCTAAATTTTTTGAGGACAAATCTGATAACTTGTCCTTGGTGGAGCAACTAACTACTATCAAGAGGGCCCCACAAGAGGAGATGATTGATTTCGATCTCCATTTTTAGAAGAATTGGAATAGAATTCCTATTACGATAAGGCCTTCAGCTAAATATGCTTTTTTGTATTATTTGAAAAGCTTAAATAGTGATATCTCTATAATGATTCAATCAATGGGAGGAGTGTCCTTACCCTAAGTTTTTGATACTACTATTAGGGCATAAAATAGTCTTATCCAAGCATGGAAGATAGCCCCTAAACCTCCTATGCCTTTCCTTCCTAACATATAGTCCAATATGCCATTGGTTGTTCCACCATTATCTACTGTCCCATCTTTTAAAGCCCCAGAGATAGTTCCTGTAGCTCCTCTGAATGAACTACAAAGTATTAAGGATAGCTAGCAGAAAATAGAGAATTTTCTGTAATCTTTTGGAAATGATTTAGTCACCTTTAACAGGAATCAAGCCTAGACAAACCTTGATGTACAAAATCAATTTGTTGGTTCTTCTTCCCAATATCCTAATCAATCTAATTTTTAGGCCAATAGGAAGCAATTCCAAGGTAATGCTAATGCAAATAGATAGAATTGGAATGTGAGGCCAAATAGACAGTACAATCCAACACCTCTTAATATTGTTAGAGATATTGTCCCTACTCAAAATAATATTGCTACTGATTAGTGTTTTCCATGCAATGAGCCACATGACCAGTCCACATGTTCTAATGGAATTCTTAACCAAGCTCTTATGGTATAAAATGAAATGAATTCATAGTAGAATGTGTCTATTTAGGAGGTACAACAACAACTAGATCAAAGTTCTATGGAAACTAGGTTCCTAAACTCGCAAGAGGAAGAGTTTTGTGGTCTAAATGAAGATTCATCAATAGTAGAAAATACTAGGGCAAAAAAGAGAGCTCTTGAAATAGATCAATTTGCTGGTAATGTACCTTCTCCATCAATTTCCATTCTAAAGAGTCCATCAATTTCCTCTAATAAGGATCAAAGTCAAAATAATGCTGATCAGAGTTCTCCTAGAACTTCACATTGTTGGAAATATAAGTGGGAAAGTAATACTAAGAGGGGGGGTGAATCAGATATTACCTACTTTTATCCTTTGATCTGATAAAAATTTATGCATAACATAAACAAAACTTGATCATAGTAAGAAACAAAACATATAAAGTAGCATGCATGAAATTACTCATAACACCAAGATTTTGGTAACCCAGAAACCCTTGAAAGGTAAAACTGGGGTGGGGATGACACCCACAAATCTTCACTACTGCAGTAATAAGTTTTGCCTGTTAAGGATTACAAAATGTGATCAAATCATGATCTACCCTATGAAAGGTCTGCTCTGTTAAAAGCTAAAAGACTTGTATAGTCTACCTTGTTAAAGGATTTATAAACTTACAATAAAGTAAGCACTCGGTAAAGAGATTTACAAAAAGTCTGCTAAGACTACTCAGTTAAGAGATTTACCCTGATACACTGGTCAAAATGTGTTAGTACCTAATCTTTCAGTTTGCACTAATATGTAGATTATAGATCTCCTCTTTACTTTATATTTTGATCTCTTCTATCTGATCTATCTTGACTCTATCCTTTCACTGCTTAGCTCGACCACTGAACTCTGTTTGAATACTTCACTATTCTAAATATACTTCTCTGATCATTTTATCATACTAATTCAATCTTATCTCTATGATTCACACACTTATCTCTGATCTAGATCTTGTCCTTATATAACAACAAAAACATTTTACCGCTTCAAGATCTACGGCTCAGATTTATTTCTATTGCCGCCTAAACTATACAATTTTTTGATTGGCTCTAGGTTTTACATAGGGATCAATGATAACAATATGGATTCATAATTACCTTCGTAATTACCTCAATAGACAAAATACAAAACATTATTATCACCAAAAATGGTTTACATCGATCATTGTGCCATTCCAAACTTGTATGTCAATTCTGGCTAACTCAATAAAAGTTATTCTTGGCACTCGGCATCTGTTGAACTTCTCTGTCACTTGGTAACCATTGATATAACTCAGCAATAACTATACTCTTAGCATATTACAAACATATAGTGACCATGAATTTACTCGATAGTACTACTGCTCGGTAAGTATACAATATAAAACTCGGCCTTTACAAAATAACTCAGTCGCAGTGATGACTGGCCATCATTGCCTAGATAAATGACTAAGTGTGAAACAATAATGGTCAACAAAAACTATAGAGATCTACAATCTCCCCCTTTGACATTAGTGGCAAAAAAACTTTTTCATGACATTGGTATACACAATTTACAAAAATGTTTGTACTAGCCTAATACTCCCCTTGAGATGTATATACATTCAAAATTTTATTACCTGTCCCTATTATGCCTTTGTCCTTACTTGTGTCATGATGATTCCCCCTTGTTTTTGACATGACTAATCTCTTCATCAGTAGGTAGCTCACAAATTTTCTCCAGAAAAGGTTTATGCAGCACTGTGATCATGTAGAGTGCATTGGTCCAAGCAGTTGAAGCAAGGTTCAAAAATTTTGTCTGCACTTCTAAATTAGTAGCTAAACTGATAAGGCTCTTGGCTATGGACAGATGTGGATCACTCTGGATCAATGTTTTAGCCTTTGCTAATTTTCTCTGTATAGCCTCTAGATGCGGTGTTAAAATAGTTTGAATAGAGAGTAGGTGAGAATGAATCTTTCCATCATTAGCCATCAACTCAGCTAACTTACCTTGTGTCTGAATGATTTTCACATAATGTACAACACTAGTGTTTGCATCCAAGGTCAGGGACTGACTTGTAGCTTTGATTTCTTGCTTGAGAGTCTCAAGAAATTGTTGATTTTCTTCTGTGAACAGTTCAACATTACATATCTTGGCCAATAGAGACTGTCCATTCACAACTAATCCCTCAGCCTCCTTTACCAATTTGGATAGCTCAGCTTGTTTTACTGCTATCTCGACAGATATCTTATCTAGCATTTTGGTCTCAAACCTTCTTTCTAACCATTCAAATAACTTATCACTTGCACAGCTAACTTCATTATTTACTTTCTGAACAATGTGTACAAGTTGTTCCAATATGAGAATGAAATTATTTACATCTGATAAGTCATATACTTCATTAAATATATCTTTAATTTCATGAAGAACCTATTTTTGTTGATGCTCTTTGTGAAGTTCTGCTTGCTTGCTCTTTCTTGATAACAAATCTTTCATTATCTGCAGTTTCTCATAGGAAAGATTATATGTATCCCATTTAGGAATAACAATTTATTCATCAATTGTGACCTCATCTTTCTCCTTTTGTCCTCTCAGTGGAGTGCTTCCACTTGACATCTATACAAGAGCTTTTATTGCCTCTTGTTCCTTTGGTTCTTGTTCTTCAATGATTTTTCCTTTTATGTTTTCTTCTCCTTTCTCCTTCTCCTCGGCATGAGGGCTAACAGTTAGTTTATCTAATTTGCTTCCTTGTTCTTCTATGATGTGTTCTTCCTTAGGAGGACTTTGAATGTTGTCTGCTACTTTAAATTCTTCCTCGGTAGATTGAGGTAGTGGGACTGACTTGATGGGTTCCTCAGTAGGACTTGTACCAACTAACTGATCAATAGTAACAACTCCAAGTAGAGTAGGATTATCATTGGCAGATTGTGTGCTTGGATTGGTGGGATAATCCATGACTTGCAATAGTACAATGTTGCTACCGAGTAGGGGTGTATTAGTTGCTTTCATGTTCTTTAAATCATCCTTAGTTAAGAATGAATTCTTAATAGGACTCTCCTTCAGTATGTCAACAATGTGAACCTCAAATGTATCATGTGATTTCACTTCCTTAGGAGTATCAGTCTCTATTTTATTTTGCTTGATATTAGGTTCAACAACTATTGAAGTGGTAGCATCTTTTCCTTCATTCTTTCCTTCATGATTTTCTTCATCTGGAGCAGGTAACAATCCATACAATACCTTCCAAATTTTTAAACTTTCTTCCACAACATCTTCAACCTTGTGTTGAAGAATGTGATAGGCTCTAATTTTAGGATCAAACTTGTCTTTGTATTGCTCAATTGTCTGTTTGATGTCTGCAGGGGTGAGAGTGGATTCAACTTGTGCTAGTGTACTCTCCTTGATTTCCTTCTCTATTTGCATAGCATACTCCCATTTCAATGCGACCCTCTTGCATAATTCCTTTGGAATTCTATTTTCAATCTCAATTGGCAACATCTTGAAAATGCATAACATTTCAAGAATAGCATCCTCAACTTTCTCTTTATCTCCGATGCTCATTTTGCCAAACTTTAATCTTTTTACCTCATCTACTGCTACTGTTTTAGTAAGCTTAAGACATAACTCATCAACAGTGATTTGATGTGTACCTTGTTGTGTAGCCTTCCCCTTTATTGCTTCATCAATTTTTGTTTCTTCATCATCCTCTGTTAGAACAAGTTTCATTCTTGGCTTCTTCATAACCTTGGTCGACACTACCTTAGGTTGAGCAGATTTTTGCTTTGTAGATGGAGGAGTCTTCTTTGGAGTCTCAGTAGTAGCTCTTCTTGTCTGAGGCCTTGGTGATGGTGTCACTGACACTTTTCATTTCAACACTCTTCTCTTTGGCAGGGACTCGACAATTACTGGTTTCTTCTCTTCTTCTTCTTCTTTCTCACTACTACTAGTTGCACTCAGCTCATCTTCTCCCAATCCTTGGGTTAACTCTAATGGTGCATCCTTCTCAGATTATTTAACATATTCTTCCAGATTTCTCACTATTTTCTTCCTTTTCCTTTCAGTGGTGGCAGCCAATAATCCCAAAGAAATCTTGGATTTGGCCTCTTCAAATGTTCCAAAGTAGGGTGACTTTGTATCAATTTCCTTAGCTAAGAGGGATGTGATTGCTATAGTAGCTTCATCTATGTTGAGTTCATAGGGTAATGGCATTAACCATGAAACCCTAGGTAGGACTGCCTATGCATAGGTAAAGTCTGTGTCTACTAGAAAACATATATCTTTGCTATATTTCTCAATCAAAGACACAAGAATTCTAGTCCTATTCCTCATCTTCTTCTTAAACTCAATGAAATAATTATCCATAATCCATTCAAAATCATCTCCAATCTAGTTTATAAAATCATTTATTTGAACTGTGATGGGCTTCTTCTTATCCCAAGTTACATCACCATGTGTAGGAAAACACTTCTTGACATAAAAGAATATACAGCTCAGTAGGGAACTGAACTTACACATAGAGTTCTTCGCCATCTGGATGGAGTTCAAATTCTTAGCAAGTTGAGTTAGTTGGAGCTCGGCAAGATCATATGTGTGCCCTTTCTTCATCATCTTCCATGCTTGGTCCATTTCCATATAGGGGACGCTATCCAACTGACTGGATTGGTAAAACTTGTGCGAGATGACTCTAACAGTGAAGTCAATTTTTGGATCGATAATGGTGGAAATTGTCATGCTGTGTTTGTTCCAAACTACCTGGGTGTTTTCTTGAATATCCTCTTTTCCTGCACATTTCATCATTCTCTTCCCGTCAATTTTAGGGTAACTAGTGACCTTGTGTATCATTTCCTTTGTGATCTTCACCATTCTATCTTCTAACCATAATTGCATGTCATGTACTCAACCCAAAATGATCTTTGATCCATTCCACTTTGAAATTTTGTGGGAAATTTAGGGCATGCACTAACCCTTGAATGGAAACAACCTTATGTTCTAGCTTCAGCACTCTATTGACACATAGTTTGTCATATGCTTCCTTGATCTCATAATCACCAATTTCTCCAATTTTGCACATATAGCAAGACCTAACATCATTCATCAATAACACATTCTTTGGAATAGAAGATAGGGCTCCGTTCAAATCTCCTATGATAGCACTTTCCAACATTGTCTTGAATACCCTCAGTTTGCAAACTTCATTCCTTACAAGTTGCACATTGAAAACTTCCATCCCTTGTTTCTTGATTGATGCGAATTAGGATGATGCCATTTTAAAACTATAATTTTCAAAAAGAAAATATTTTCTCAGTAAAGTACCTTTTTGTCAATAACCCTGTAGATGAATTTTGCTGATGACATGTTGAGAGAATTCGGAATCACTTTGCTTGATTTGGTTGCTCAAACTCTAAATCTCTCTCTAAAATCTCAAATAGCTTGGTGAAATGAAATTAACGACAACTTTTCACTTTATAGAATCCAAAAAAATAGGATTAGGGCCTCATAAATGCTCCGTATAGATTTAGGTAGATTACAACTGTCTCGACAAACTCACAAGCTCGGTCGATATAACCATTGTGATATAGCTTAGTGTTCATAGCATTTCTGCCATAGCAAGTGCTTGGCATACATTGATAGCTCGGTCGTTGACACTGATGCTCAGCATCAAAAGTGAAATTTTCTATTTTGCTCACATATGTCCTAGTGCATCTTTATCTATGCTGATGTGGACTTTTGCTCGGTTCTATGTTAGGAACTGATGAAAGATAAGGCTTTGCAAGATTCAGTTCTGAACATACCTTTCAAGCTTAATTAGAAGAAGTGTGATCACCTGATCCATTGGATTGGGTGATCACCGATGTGCTAGCTTCTCTTGAGTTTTCTTGTTCTTTCTTCCTCCATATCTTTTCCATTCGACTCTTCAGTTTCTCATGGATACCTCCATTCTGATTATTATCATTTCTCAGCATAGGTGATCTGCAATCTTTCTTTAAATGACCAACCTTGTTACATTTGTAACAAACCATGCTTCCATTCATCCAGCTTTTAGATTTACCTCTAAAGTGAGTCTTCATGTAATTTTCTCTGATGTGTCCATACTTGCCATAATAATGGCAATTATACCAGGTGTTGTAATCCCAATTGCAACAATTGTGCTTTGTGACTGGCTTTGTTTTCTCATTTGATGACCACCTTGGTCTTGATCTGCATTCAAATGCTTTATGCTCATATTTCTAACAATTGAAACAACTTCCTTGAAACTTGGGTGAGGTGGATGAATTACTAGCTTTGAATCTACATTCATGTGCTTGATGTCCATGCTTTTTGCAGTTAAAACAATGTCCATTAAACTTAGGCTTAGAATCAGACTTACCATGTTTGCTTCTACATATGTTGGCTATATGTCCTGGCTTTCCATAGTGATGACATGTGGGCTTGATGTTCTTTGGTTTAGCCATCTTTTGTTCTCCATTCATTGATGATTCTCCTTCTTCAATAGGTGAATGTTCATTCAGTCCAAGTCCTGATCTATCACTGGATATTCTAGGTGATCTTAACAACTCTTCAAAATATTTTGCAACTTCATTGGGTTTGTTCATCCTTTCATTGATCTCTTTTTTAGTTCTCAAATCATGTTTCAACAGATCATTCTTAGACCTTAGTTGATTGATTTCCATATCTTTTCTACCCAATTCCTGATTAACCATCAGTAGCTGATTTACCATGTCTAGTTAATTATTAGTCAATCTTTGCATGTCACTTGTTCTTTCATCTAGTCTGATTGCAATTTGTCTTTTTTCTTCCTTAGCCATTGTCTTATCATCTTCAGATTTCTTTTTCTGTTCCACTAATTCACAAAGTCTGATAGATTGAATTTCTTGTTCTCTCCTTAGAGTTCTGATGTCATCATTTAGTATGGTATTTTTCTCTAGTAGTTCTTTTATAGCTTTATCACTTTCGGTAGAGTTACCATTGTCAAATAGTCCAAAGATGTCTTCCTCTTTGTACTGTGGCTCATTCTGTTGGATTGCAATCTCTCTTCTCTTGCTCAAAGATTTCTTCAATTCTCCTCTGGCTGCTTCCAATTGCTGCAATGCTAGCTGTACTTCAATCTTTTGATTCTCTATGATCTTTCCTAGTTTATAAGCTTCCATTATAAGATCTTTTTCCTCAAGTGGTTAGACTTCCTTAAGAGAAAACTTGCTGCTCTGATACCAATTGTTGGAAATATAAGTGGGAAAGTAATACTAAGAGGGGGGGTGAATCAGATATTACCTACTTTTATCCTTTGATCTGATAAAACTTTATGCATAACATAAACAAAACTTGATCATAGTAAGCAAAAAAACATATAAAGCAACATGCATGAAATTACTCATAACACCAAGATTTTGGTAACCTAGAAACCCTTGAAAGGTAAAATTGGGGTGGGGATGACACCCAAAAATCTTCACTACTGTAGTAATAAGTTTTGCCTGTTAAGGCTTAAAAAATGTGATCAAATCATGATCTACCCTGTGAAAGGTCTGCTCTATTAAAAGCTAAAAGACTTGTATAGTCTACCTTGTTAAAGGATTTATAAACTTACAATAAAGTAAGCACTCGGTAAAGAGATTTACAAAAAGTCTACTAAGACTACTCGGTTAAGAGATTTACCCTGATACACTGGTCAAAATGTCTCAGTACCTGATCTTTCAGTTTGCACTAATATGCAGATTACAGATCTCCTCTTTACTTTACATTTTGATATCTTCTATTTGATCTATCTTGATTCTATCCTTTAACTACTTAGCTCGGCCACTGAACTCTGTCTAAATACTTCACTATTTTGAATATACTTCTTTGATCATTTTCTCATACTAATTCAATCTTATCTCTATGATTCACACACTTATCTTTGATCTAGATCTTGCCCTTATATAACAACAAAAATGTTTTACCGCTTCAAGATCTATGGTTCAGATTTATTTCTATTGCCGCCTAAACTATACAATTTTCTAATTGGCTCTAGGTTTTACATAGGGATCAATGATAACAATATGGATGTGTAATTACCTCCATAATTACCTCAATAGAAAAAATACAAAACATTATTATCACCAAAAATGGTTTACCTCGATCATTGTGCCATTCCAAACTTGTATGTCAATTCTGGCTAACTCAGCAAAAGTTATTCCTAGCACTCGGCATCAACTGTACTCGACATCTATTGAACTTCTCTATCACTCGGTAACCATTGATCTATGTAACTCAACAATAACTATACTCTTGAAATATTACAAACATATAGTGACCATGACTTTACTCGGTAGTACTACTACTTGGTAAGTATACAATACAAAACTCGGCCTTTACAAAATGACTTGGTCGCAGTGATGACCGACCATCATTGCCTAGATAAATGACTAAGTGTGAAACACTAATGGTCAACAAAAACTATAGAGATCTACACACATAAGGTACAATTTGTTGTTCCATTCAATATTGTTGATACTATAAAAAAACAAATGTTACCTTATCTGCATGGGAGACTTTATCTATTCTAGGATAGATTGAGATTTTAAAAGAAGAGTTGTCTAAATTAGCAGTTGGCTCACAATAGACAGTTCAACAACCACCTAGGGTGGTTATGAATAATTTTGAGCCTCCTAAGGTTCAAAGGAAGCTATCAAAAGAAGATAAAAAGCCTGCCAAAGTGTAGCAGCCAACAATACCAGAAGTCAAGAAGGCTGCAAATATGAAACAAACAATAGTAAGTTTTGATAAGAAACCAAAAAATGTTCAAAAGACATCTGAAAAGGAAGGTAAGAAACCTACAAATGATAAGATGCATCCTTTTTATGTCTCACTGATTATTGTAAATAAATTAGTTCACAACTGTATGGTTGACACTGGTGCAACCAGTATTGTCATGCCTAAGAAGATAGCAGATTTGCTAAATTTGAAATATGAACCTCTTGAGAAGGGTGTAGTCCAGCTTGATGGAACTTTAGTTAAGACCTTAGGAGTCATTAAAAATGCAAGTTTGACCTTACACTCTTGCCCAAATTTCTCAATACCACAGGATATATATGTCATTGATTTGCCAATGTATTTTACTATGTGCCTATCCAGAGACTTCACAACCAAGATAGATGGCTATTTTTCATCAGATTGGTCACATTTATATTTTAGAACTAGATATGGTACTAAGGTAACCATAAAATTAGAATTATTGGCCAAAGACCACATAGAGAGTTACAATTCGAGTCCCATTAATGCAAGCTATGTGATCATGGATCAGGATGAAATACCAGATTATTTAGCCTATAACACACAAACTAAAGCATATCCAGACATTGTTTTAGATGAATGGGCTACTAGGAATGAAAAAAATGATGATATGTTTGATGTTGGTTTTGGAAATTATATGATTTTAGAGTCTGATTCAGTAGTGCCTAATTTGATAAAAGATCCAGAATCTGAATCTGATGTTTCTAACCAGCTTTGGGATTTATATTTTGATGGGTCAAGGAATAAGGATGGATTTGGTGCAGGGGTTATGTTGATTTCACCGAATGGTGATAGATTTTATGCTACATACAAGTTATCTTTTCCTTGTTCTAAAAATGTGACTGAATATGAAAGTTTAATTCAAGGATTAGAGTGGGCAAGATTGAGAGGTATTAAGTGTTTGAGGGCATTTGGTGATAGTGAACTGATAGTAAAGTAGGTGAGAGGTATCAATACTATTAAAAATGATCTTCTTAAGATGTATAAATCTAGAGTTTCTGATATTCTAGATGAGTTTGATGCTTTTAACCTGATATCAATTCCTAGAAGGGAAAATCTGCATGCTGACAGGCTGGCTGGCAATGGTGCTCATGTTTCAATAACATAAAATAAAGGACAAATTTCAAACCAGTCACATGTCAAAATTATTGTTAGGCCATCTATTCTAGATAATGACACTTATTGGCAAGTTTTTAATATTGATGTACATATTTTAAGTTTTTTGACAAAAACAGATGGTTTCTCAGCTTTTAGAAATAATAATATCAATCAGCAAATGGAAGACTAGATTATTCAGTTGAAAACCAACAAGCTTCCAAAAGGTTTGGTCAGCCTGGAATCAACTTTTAACTCTGATGATCAGTTTAGGAAGGATAAAACCAGCCTGTTGATCAAAGAAGATCATTATGAGGAAGTGGAAATATTCAGAGACAAGTGGTTAAAGGTTGGTAAAATTAATTCCCCTGAAGAAAAAGAATTGTTTATTGATCTTTTCAGAGAATATAGTGATTTTTTTGCATGGGATTATTTTGATCTGAAGGGATTTGATCCTTAATTAACACATCATACTATAGAATTGGAGCCAAATGCTAGGCCAATTAGACAAAGACAAAGGCCTATAAACTCCAAGTTAGAGCCATTAATGTTAAAAGAGTTGAGAAAACTCCTAGATGGTGGTATTATATTTCCTATTAAGCACACATCCTGGGTTCCTAACTTAGTTCCAGTAAGGAAGAAGAATGGAGAGATAAGACTTTGTGTAGACTTTAGAGACCTTAATAGGGCATCTCTGAAAGATAGACACCGTCTTCCTTCCATGGAATAGATTTTACAATATGTTTCTCATTCTGAAAGATTCTCACTCCTAGATGGGTATTCTGGTTATAATCAGATTTTAGTCAAAGAATCTGATTAGTTTAAAATAGCTTTTACAACTAAATGGGGTACAATGGCTTACATAAGAATGCCATTTGGGTTATCAAATGCTAGGGCCACTTTTTAGAAAGCAATGGACATGGCTTTCAAGAACTTAATGTATAAATTTGTTCTAGTATATCTAGACGATGTGACAATTTACAACAAGGTTGCAAACTAGTACATTGATCATTTGAGATAGATTTTGCAGAGATGTAGAGAGTTTGGGATTTCTTTAAACCCAAAGAAATTTGTATTTGCAGTTCATGAGGGAAAAATCCTAGGATACCAGGTGTCTAAGGAAGGTACAACAATAGATCCTGAGAGAATTCATGAAATTCTGGAACTTTCATTGCCTAAACATAAGAAAGGATTGCAAAGTTTCATTGGGAGAATAAATTTTGTAAGAAGGTTTATCCCTGATATTGCAAATCTATTAAACCCACCGACTTCTATGCTTAAGAAGGATGTCCCTTTCAACTGGACTGATGAGGGAAAGAAGAATTTTGAGTTGATAAAATAGGGTTTGTCTTCAGCCCCTACTCTTGTTAATCTTGATTTTACTAAAGAATTTATTCTATATGCTTATGGTGGTTTTGATACAATTTCAACAATGCTGGTTCAAAAGAATGAAGAAAAACATGAGCAGCCAATTGCTTTTTTCAGCAAAGGTATGGATGACTATGAGAAAAGGTACAATTTTTTTGAAAAGCATGTGCTAGCTATTATTAAAGCTTTGAAGAAGTTTAAGCATTTGATTGCTAGGAATAAAGTACATTTAATGGTTGCACATACTAGTATTAAAGAGTTTTTGTTGAACAAAGATGTTAATGAAAAGAGGGCTGGTTGGATAACGAGAATTATGGAGTATGATGTATAGATTCATGTGATTAAGCTGGTTAGAGGCAAAGGCCTTTGTGCTCAAATGACAGAAGAGGAAGAACAAGCTGATACTAAATAAGAATCTGAATCTTCTCAAGGTGATATTGTATTGTTTAATGATCCTACAACTTGGTTATAAGATATGACCAAATTCTTGCAAATTGGACAATGTCCAACCAATCTTGATAAGGCATAAAGGAGATATTACAGGTTACAATCTATTCCCTATGTTATTATTAATGGTATACTTTATAGGAAGGACTATTCTGGGATTTTTCTCAAATGTATTGATTCACTAGATCAAGGCAGAATTTTATCTAAATTTCATGATGGATCTTGTGGAGGAAATTTTAGTCCTAAAACTATAGCTTGGAAAATACTAAGGGCTGGCTATTATTGGCCTGATTTATTTAAGGATGCATATTCTTGGGCTAGAAGATAATAGAAATGTGCTATGTTTGCAGGGAAATAAAAGATGGCAGCATTGCCATTAAAGCCAATTGTGGTTGATCATCCATTTAACAAGTGGGGAATGGACTTTACTGGTCCTATAAATCCTAATTCTAGTGTAGGTCATAAATGGATTTTAGTTGCTACTGATTATTTTACGAGATGGACTGAAGCTATTGTATTAAAAGAGGCCATTAGACCTGATGTGTTAAAATTCTATGAAGACATTGTAACTAGGTTTGGAGTTCCTCAATCAATTATCTCTGATAATGCTATGGATTTTATTGGTATAGCTATTACAAAGTGGGCTATGAAAAATGGGATCTATTTAAATACTTCTTTTAATTATTATCCTCAGGGTAATGGTTTAGCAGAGTCTACTAATAAAAATCTGATCAAAATTATCAAAAAGACCTTGCAGCAGAATAAGAGAGATTGGCATTCTAAATTGAAGGCAACCTTATGGCTGGATATAATTACACCTAAACAGGTAATTGGGAATTCCCCTTATGTCCTAGTTTATGGTAAAGATGCCAGATTGCTAGTTTCTACTAAATTCCCAACCTTACAGCTAGTTGATCAAATGTTGCTCTTTGAAGAGGAAGATCCTCTTAAACTAAGGTATGTTGATTTACTACTACTTGAAGAAGAAAGGAAGAAGGCATTGGAAACTATGGAGCTAAAGAAAGCACAGACTAAGAGGTCATTTGACAAAAAAGCTAAGTACAGAGAGTTCAAAGAAGGTGATCTAGTACTCAAGTGGGATGTACTAAAGAGCAGGCCAGGGAAGAATGACAAGTTTGATAATTTTTGGTCAAGCTCTTTTCTTATAATAGCCTGTAAGGAGAACAATTCTTTTCAATTGTCCACAACTAAAGGAGAAGATCTGCAAATTCCAGTTAATGGAATACACCTCAAGCTTTGCTTTGAGGGTTCGGATAGCTTTAGTTTTCAATTAAATAAGTGTTGTCCAAGCACTAGGTCTCTAGGTTGCATTGAGTCTAGTTTAGGTGCATTTTCATTTCAATAATGGTTGTATTGATGGTTTCAATTTTCCTAACTCCGTTGCCCTATGATAAGTCTACAGGTAATGTCTAGTAGGCAGACATCTAGCAGAAGTCACCAAAATTGTTACTTAAAATTACAACATACAACACAATAAGCATTAATAGGAAAAGGTTGCACATTTGTTTGTCAAATTAACACTGCCTTGTAGGTTTTGTTAGTTTTCATTTCATTATTGCATTCATTCTAGATGTCATTATTGTACTCTAAATATTGATCATTGTCCAAAAATTTCAAAAATTCATAAATGATCATTACATTGTGCATTCAAATTGAATGAAGAATACAAATTTCTTTCCATGTTCATATTTCATATCAATAAGTAGAGTACATTTGCAGAATTGAAAGAAAATATTGAAGTATGGAATAGGGGTCCCATGCATTGCCTTTGTGTTGTTTTGAGTCAGCTGGTTGTCTGTTAAGTCTCAAGTCCCAAGGTCTTCAAAGTCCAGGTCCTCATCTGCATTTAGGTCTTTAGGGTTCATATTTGCATAAGAATGAGAAAATAGTTAGATCCTGTTGGATCTAAGCAATGCATAAGAAATAAATAACATACTATAACAATCAAGTTTTAAAATCTGTACATCAATCTATAAAATCAAATGCAATAAGGAAATGTACACTAACACTCACTACAAGGTAGTATTAAAGGGACTTGTCTTTGTAAACATGAAACCTTTTACTATTTATGATCATTTTGGTGTATGTTCTCCTTTTTATGAACTAGGTATCTGAATTAAAGGGACTTAGTATGTTCAAGCTGAGAAACCTTTTTCAGATGATGCAGTGTTTTGATAGATTACTGAGCATAATGGTCTAAAAATTGATTACAAAGTTCTTTATTATGTTCACTAATCTAACCAATTTAGAATGATGTTGTTTGAAAGCTTAAAACAAATTATTTTATAGAGAAGAGTTGACTGGTTTTCACATTCAGTCATAGAAAAAGATGAAGATCAAGCTGGAATTTCAAAATAAAGTGCTAATGGAAGTGCCAATGTTGAAAATATTCAAAGTTCAAGTCACAAAATGCAGCTACATAAATACTGGTACAATATATGTCCTTGCTATTTCAATGGTATAGTTTCAAGTAATATCATTATTGTTGCTGATTGCAGAAGGAATGTTTCAAAATTATGCCATAAAGTTATAAAATGTTTTCAGTTTGTATTTAGTGAGTGTCATGAGCCCGTGCTCAAACTTCATTAAATAGAAAACATTTTATCTTGTTGCATTTCTCATAATTAAGGATCAAATTGAGCATCAAAATAGAAAAAGGAATTTGTTCACACATGTTGTGTATCAGTGAGTTCAAGGATGTTCTCTGTTTGAACATTGAATTAAAAAAAAGTCAAGTGAGTTGGTGACAGTGTTCATGTTGCAGGAGCTTTGATACAATGAGCTCTATTTTGAATTATTTCAAAGTGAAAATTTATCCTATTGAACAAATGTGCATAGTATATTATACCTACAATTGAAATATTAAAGTTACAAATCAAACAGAATGCAAGTTGTAGAAGTATTTTCATAAACAAAAAGCATGAGTTTTCAACATGGTTCATGATCACAGGTAGAGTGCATGGTATGTTTTTCAAAGCAAAGAAGATAGTGTATTTTATGATCTGATGTCACTAGTGATGTGTGTGCACATTTATTATAGCATTGAAAACAAAGATGTAAATGAACATGAGTTGAAAGCAAAAGAAGTTTCACAGGAAGGAATGTACTTATCTACTATGAGCGAAGTGACTCTTATTCCTTGATGTCTTTCAATCATATTTTTAGTCAGCTCCCAAAGTTTATGAAGCTTATGAATGAAAGATGTCATAGCAAAGCTGTATACATCTACTGCATCTTTCAGTCATAAGCTCACGACTTTGATGAAATAACTAGAAGAGAGCTCATATTATGGAATGCTGATGGATTTTTCAATCATCTCGATAAGAGTCTAAAGATGAGATTGAAAATTGTCTTAATAGATCCCATACTGCATTTTTTAGTTCCAGCTTGGACTGTTATCAGTATAATTGAAGGAATTTCATGTTCAGTTTTGTTTGCACTATCAAAAATAATTATACTAACATCAACAATATGGTAAAATAAATAAATCTTATAATTGAAGGCTCATGGTCACTCTTCACATTTTCAAACTGTAAGTAAAAACCAAGTTCTGAGAACTCACTATTTTAATATGGTTTCTTCATAATTGTTCATTATAGAGAATGCCAAGTTGTTGTTATGATTTTGTCGACAAAAGAATCCATGTCAGTAAGAATGGTATATAACAAATTGAAGAACTTCATATTTGTGTCAAGTAGAGAGCTTAATAAAGACTAAATAAGACTCGGGTTTCAAAACCAAGTTCATGAAGTTACACTTCCTATCTAATAGTCACAGCTTTGTATGTTATCAAGCCAAAAGGGAGTTTACCAGTCACTAGTCATGACTAGTAAATAGGAAGGGATGTATTCACGGTATTGTGACAACAAGCATCTTTGAAGATTTCAATCACAACTATAGTCAAAGGCCAAGCTTGAAGAATGAATTCACAGATAAAATGCTTTGTATACAGTGAGAGGAAAAAAAGAACACTAGTCACGAGGTTGTGACTGTTACAATGGAAGTATTTTGAGCTCACAGTTTGACCCATAGATGGAGGGTAATACTTGTTCGAGCTGAGTGCATGTATGCTATAAACAAAAGGTAAGAAACAGTCACATCGTGACTTATATTCATAACTCACAGTGCTGAGCTACATATTTGGTTCATGAACCACTTAACATTCAAAGCCGAGTTTCATGCTAGCATACATGAAATAAACAAAGGGTGAAGGCCACTTTCAGCTTATGTAAAATGAAACTACAGTCACAAGCCGTGACTCATAAACTTACAAGCTTTTCCATAAGTTGTGGCTTGTTTTATAAAGCACATAACATAATATATTCAAGAAGAATGCCGTGACTGATGGAAAATAAAGGGACTATTATTTTCAAGCAAAAGAAAGGCCAAAAATTGTATATCCAAATAGTTAATGCTCAATAATAGTGACAACAATGATAGCATCAATCGTCGAAAAATAGGCACAGTGATCTACCTGTTAGAAGGCCGAGAGATTTGAATATTCCATCATTCAAAGCCGAGCAAGATGGAGATTCACTGGGAAAACAAATGAGCAAATACCAGTCGACTAGTTATGACAATGAACTTGAGTTCCATTGTAGGAGGCTGAGCTTCATCAGCAAGTTTTTCTAGAGATTTCCTTGAGTTGGGGTTTCAATTTTTCCCTAATTTTTCTTGACAAAGATTGAGATATCACTTCTCTGAAAAAATACAATGAAATGAACATAATATCTTTGGAGTCCACTAAGCATAAGGCATTGAATGCCTTCATTGTAGATGTCAGTTCCTGTAGTTTTTTGAAAATTGCTAATAAGCCACCTCATCCCTCTTTTTCTGAGGCATGTGCAAGTGGGTCGAGTTTATTATTCCCCACTCTGCATTTTGTCTGCACTTAGTGTTTTAGAGGATAGGTTATTTGTTTGATATTAGGTTTATATCTAATATTACAATATTTTAAAATTTTGGCACAATTTTGTAAAAGGATTTAAATCCTTATTATAAGCCAATATTTAGGGCATTTAGGAGGGAGTTAACATAGGCTAATTTTTGGCATGATTATGGGCCAAAATTGGGCAATTTTGAAGGGCTTGTATTATCAGATTTGAGGCTAGGGCATACTATAAGGTTGATTTTGAGAATCATTTTTAGGGGTTGCGAGTTTTGGGAGAGAGGCGAATAGTGAACACATTGTTCCTATTTTGCTTTGAAGCCATTTTTGTAATCAAATTATCAATTTTTTGAGAATAAAAGTAGATGCTCATTAGTTCATATGTTTTGTGGTGAGATTGAAAGATCTTGATTTCATCTTTTTGTATAAGTGTTGATTTTCAACTGTAATCCAAAAGAAGTGAATGTTTGATTATTCCTTCTTAAGGTGATTAGTTTATGCTTAAACCTTGTATGGGAAAAGTATGTTGTTAACTATTTAGCTATTTGTGGTTTAACCATAATAGTAAAGTCGGTTAGCCTATATGTTGAACATACATCTGAAGAGTCAAACTTTTGGTCTATGATTTTGAGCTATTGTTTTACCATTCCAGAAAAGTCTGAACTTATTTTGGTGTATCACCCCTCATTCATTTCAATTTCAAAAGTTCTTTCTATCCCTTTCCTTATCAAAATTTTAATCAGGTGGTGATATTTCATACTTAATAGGAACTGGCCTAGAATCTGGAGATTCCTCCTCATTCGTAGTCTACCCACAGCTAGAGGAGGTTTCCATTGTCAGGATAGAATTGTTGTGTGGCCTTAATGCCTAAGTTAGGGTAACAATTCTAAACCTGAATAGTTACACCAAGGGAAATTGATTTAGCATATGGTTTAAGAGATAATAGGTATGTATAAATATATTAATCACCCATATTATTTAATTATTTTCAATTATATTGATGTATATATATGCTAATTTTTTTTCTTTACATACATTCGTCCAAGAATAAATATGTTTATCAACTAATGATGCAATAATTTTTACATGTTTGTGATGTAGGAACATCTCAGGTTCTTGGCAATCCTGTATCACCAAAAATAAGTTAGAGTTGCTAGTTGTGCTTGGTAGCTTCTTTTGGGCTATCGGTGATGTATTCCTATTTTCACTGATGGGGCTCGGTTGTTGTTCAGTTCCTTGTTTAACTAAGTTGGATCAGTTGTTCACTGATTTAATTTCTTGTTGCTCGGTAACCTTACTCACCGAGTGGTTTATTTTGGATTTTTGTTGAGGTCGAATCATGTATTTAATCTTGGTCACAAAGTTAATAGTTACATCAATAATTGGGAAGCATGTGGACCTATCTCTATTTATTCCCTTCTCCAATGTTGGATCTAAAGGCCAACTTGTTTCAGTAGCCTCTTGTATAAATAAAGTAGTATGTTATAGTTTTAGGTATCAATTTCTAGATGGAAGATAGAAATTGAAAGTTGAATCCTTGATGTTTGGAGGACTGTTGTACTGGAATTATGATTTTATTTGGCCATAACCAGGAAGGCCTTATAACCTAGCATGTATGAATCATTCTACAATGATTAGCATATATGTTTGATCTACTCTCTCTCTCTCTCTCTCTCTCTATTGTTGTGTTATTACTTTCGTGTGGTTTTCTTGCAAAGGATTGGTGATTTGGGTGTGTCTTTGACTTGTTTCTCTACCTCCTTGTGTTAGGTGGTATCAGAGCCAAGTTAGATCTTGATCTAGATTTGCAAATTTAGGTCTTTGGTCGAGGGTTCCTTCTTGTAAGCCCTAGTTGGTATTTGTTGTGGGGTGGCAGATTGTGATCTTACCTGCAATTACAAAGGCTTTTAAGATGGTTCATGGGAGGCAAGATGCAGATCTAGACTTAGCTGATATGCTAAGGCAAATTGCTGCTAGGTTAGAAGATGTTGACATAGTCTAGCACCGAGGAAGACATCTTGAGGATGTTAGTGATGAAGAAGTCAAAGATGAATAAGGTGAAGTAGAACTTGCACCTGTGATGGATTAGGGTGAAGAAAGACTTTGAAGGCATTGAAAAACTTGAAGTCTACACCACACTTCAATCTTCCTGAATACAATAGAAGGATGGATTCAAATGAATTGATGGATTGGATAACCGAGATGAAAAAGTATTTTGAATATGAAAATGTTCCTGAGGAGAAGAAGTTGAAAATTGCAAGCAAAAAATTGAAAAATCATGCATCCTTATGGTGGGAGCATCTACAATTGGACAAAAAAAGGAAAAGCAAAGACAAAATCAAGGTGCGGAACAAGATGGTGAATAAGTTGAAAGGCACATTTCTACCTTGTGATTATCATATTAACCTAGTTAGGAGAATGCAAAGTTTGAGGGAGAAAGATAGCTTGGTAAAAGACTATATTGAGGAATTTTATAGATTGGACATTAGATCTAGACACACTGAGGATGAGGTAGAAAGAATTGCTAGATACCTGAATGGGTTAAGAGTTTCTATTTAGGAGGAAATCAATTTGGTCAAATTGGAAAGTATTGAAGAAGCTTATCAATTTTCCCTAAAAGCTGAGGAGAAATTGAACAAAAGACATGAGAAAAGACAAAGAGGAAGAGGTGGTAGATTCCCTAGGGGAAGAGGTAGATTTTATGGTGAAAACATTAGATCTTATCAAGACAAAACAAATCAGGATAAAAGAAAGACCGAGTGGAAAGGTGAAAGTTATTCTAGAGGAAGAGGTAGTAATTACCAAGGTGGCTATAGCATAGGTGGATTCTAAGGAACTTGTTACAATTGTGGAGAAGAAGGACATAGGTCATTTAAGTGTACACATGCAAGAAAGAAAGTCGGTAATAGTAGGAATGCTTTGGTGTAAGAAGAATCATCGAATGAACCTAAGAAGGAAAAGAACTTGATGGTCAAAAGAGTATTATGGAGTGAAGTAATAAGACCCCATAAGGAAACATTTATTCAAGACCATATATAGAGTTGCCGACAAAGTGTGGAAGGTAATCATTGACAGTGGAAGCCCAGAGAATATGGCATCTGAGGAAATGGTTGCAAATTTGCAATTGGAAAGGATGAAACACCCAAAACCTTATCAAATTTCATGGATTAGGGATGGGCATACACTATTGGTAAGTGAATAATGTTATGTGAATTCAAAAATTGGCAAGTACTATGATAATGTGTTATGTGATATCATGCCTATGGATTGTTGTCATATTTTGTTGGGTAGACCTTGGCAATATGATAGACATGCTATATATGAGGGAAGATTGCATAAATATACTATTTGGGCTGATGGGAGAAGATAAATCTTGTTATCTTTTATTGAAGAATCTATTTGTACATCTATTAATTTTTTTTTGATGGAAGGAAGAGAGTTTGAAAAGGATTTAAGGAAGAATGATATATGTTTTGTTGTGATTCCTAACAAACCGAGTGAGAAAATAGTGGATAGTATCCCTGATGAGGTTGATAAGATACTTTCTGAGTATAGAGAGATCATTTCTGATAATGTACCTGATGGTTTACCATCAAAGAGAAGAATTGATCATTGAATCGATCTAATTCTTAGAGCTAGTTTACTGAATAAAAAACCACATCGATTGACACCTACCGAGAATGAGGAACTTAACTGACAAATTCACAAGTTGTTGTAGAAATATTTGATTCAAGAAAGTTTAAGTCCATGTGCAATACTAGCTATATTGGCACCTAAGAAGAATAGAGAGTGGTGAATGTGTACTGATTCCATAGAAATCAACAAAATAACTGTAAAATATTGGTTTCCTATACCGAGAATGGATGACATAATGGATAGCTTGAATGGAGAAAAGTATTTTACCAAAATTGATTGGAAGAGTGGATATATCCAAATCAAAATTAGAAAAGGTCATGAATGGAAGATTGCTTTCAAGACAAGAGAAGGTTTGTATGAGTGGTTGGTTATGCCTTTTAGTTTAACTAATGCACTGAGAACTTTTATGAGATTGATGAATGAGGTTTTGAAGAAATTCTTGGGTAAATTTGTGATTGTATACCTAGATGACATTTTGATATTCAGTAAGACCAGATAGAAACATTTGTTGCACATTAAACATGTATTACAAAGATTGAAAGAAGAAAAGTTGTTGATCAATTTGAAAAAGTGTTCCTTCATGAAAGAAGAGATTGTATAATTGGGATTTTCAATTTTAGCTGATGGTTTGAAAATGGATCCTAAAAAGGTTGAAGCTATTTTGAATTGGACTATACCTAAAAATGCCAGTGAGGTAAGATCATTTCATGGTTTAGCAAGTTTTTACTGAAAGTTCATCAAAAATTTCAGTTCAATTTGTAATGCTATGGCCGAGACTATGAGAGGAGATAAAAGAGAATTCAAGTGGAGACGTGGAGCTAATAAAAGTTTTGATACTTTGAAGTAGAAAGTTATTGAATTGCCCGTATTAGCTTTACATGATTTCACTAAGGTATTTCAAGTTGAATGTGATGCAAGTGGTAGTGCAATAGGAGCTATTTTGAGTTAAGAAGGTAAACCTTTCACTTTCTTTAGTGAGAAATTGAATGATGCAAAATGGAAATAATTTGTGTATGATCAAGAGTTCTATGGTATTGTTCAAGTCCTAAAGAAATGGAGGCACTATTTGATACCGAGTGAATTTGTGATGTATACTGATCATAAGGATTTATAGTATTTGGGTAGTTAGAATAAGTTGAATCATAAACCTATGAAATGGGTTGATTATTTACAGAGTTATACATTTGTGATAAAACATAAGAGTGGAGTCACTAACCAAGTTTCTGATGCATTGAGTAGAAGAAGATATTTGATGACTAAAATGAGAATTGAAGTTCTTGGTTTTGATGACATGAAAGATTTGTATGAAATTGACCTTGATTTTTCTAAGCCATGGAGAAAGTGCAGAGAACCTATTCAAGATCAACTGAGTACTAAATGGGAAGACTATTTCATTCAAGAAGGTATATTATTTAAAGGTATTCAATTGTGTATATTGAGAGGATCAATGAGAACTAGTTTGATAAAGGAGAAACATAGTAGTGGTTTGGCTGGACATTTTGGCATTGACAAAACATTGAATTTTCTTAAGGAGATTATTTTGGCCACAGTTGTATAAGGATGTTCAAAATTTTGTGAGAAGTTATGGAGTTTGTCAAATTGTGAATGGAGTAAGTCATAATACTAGACTGTATACACCAATTTGTCATGCCCTAAATGGGAATCTTTGGAAACAAGGATCCAAAACAAGCATGATTTTTTATATAAGATAGACTAATAACATTACAACAACAAAATCAACTACAATTATAAGCATTAAGTAATATAAGAAGTGCAAAAAATATGACACAACTATATATCTACATATGCAAGCGGAAGTCTTACAACACCATCAAAGATTCCCAAGCACGCTACTAAGGTTTATGGGATGGTTACATGCATCTATTAGTTCATTATTGTTTAAGTGATTAACATACACGAGTTTATCTATTTACTATGATATGCATTTCGATAATTATATTCTTTTTAAGCCCAAGGAACAATTCCTACCATGATTAATCATACAAGTTCATTTACCGATTAATCACATAGACAAACATAAATACACATATAATTACTACTAGGATGATAAAAAAAAATGATCTATTTTGAATTTGGGAGGGTGTGTTTCCCAAAAAGGGTATCTAAAAAGTCAACTTGCATCTTCTAGTCAAGGGCATAAGTGCCCACTCTTTGATAAATGATAAACTCATTTACTTTATCATATGATAAAAACTTTTACTAGAAATGATGAAACTCTAATGCATACGATGAAGTTCCTAAATTATACAAAAAAATATTTTGTCGTATGAAGAAATATTAGTTTATATGATAGAATACTCTATCAAACGATAATCTTATTGACTTTCTTAAAAGAAAAAAACTAGTAAAAGAAGAAGGAATAATAACCCCCACCACATGGAGTACCATAAATAGGCATATCAAGGAGGAAAGCACTCAATTGCACCAGAAACATAATCACAAGATTATACTGATATTCATTTTAGGGCACCAATTGAAGTGTTCCTATGATAACCTTAACTATGAAAATACCAAGATAGGAGCTATAACAAGCATGTTCAGTGTCAACATTGAAACATGAAAAATACTACTAAGCATCTCATTGTTACTTATATTTACATTTCCTTCATACTGAGGATCCATTCTACAAAATTACATTGCATAGGAGATGAGTCCTTAATAACATACACAATAATGACATAACATGAACCAAATACAATAAGAGATGAGTAAGGGGGAGAGCAATAAGATGAAGCCCAAAGATGAAGTTGAAGTCACTACTGATGAAGAACTCTGGTCCCCAATGGTGATTGGCAATGCCGCCTGACCATGTGGAACCCTTAGGCCCACCCCACCATGCTAGGAGATTAACACATGACCCAAACACAACAACAATGAAACACTAGGGAGTAGACTTACACACACGCCAAACATAGGGAACTCACTTTAGCACATGAATAAGAAAGATATGTTATCTACTCTTTACAAAGTAATGCATATAGGTTTCTACTCCATCTATAATGAGGTTAGGTGATAGGGTAAAATAAATGAGAAAGTGTCATCGTGTAGCACAAGTAGCTCACACAGAATGAATAATCTTCTCATAGAAATAATGATTCCAAAATCAATACCTTGCCTCTCATAGGCAGTTTTATCTCCACATCTCATCCCAAGCTCAACAAGTTCTAAGGCATGAGGAGAACATACATGTAAAACACACATAAACCACTTTCATTATGTGCAATATGAATTTTGGAATTACCAACTTATCCGAGAGGGAGTAATTTAATAATCAATTATAGATGCATCATTTAAAAAAATGAACGATATTAGCTCATTATGAAAGGTCAAAATCAAGAACAATAACAAGTATAAAATTATACTAACACGAAAAATACTCAAGGCAAACATATTACATAACACATGCTCAATTGGACACAATGCCAAGGGCATGAATCCGAAGGTGATCCGATAAATAAACATAGGATATAAAAATCCCCACATGTTCCATGACATATCTATCATCCAAAAATTGAGCAAAGAGCTCCAAAACACAAAAATACCAATTTCTAGCAAAATTCGATGAGGGTTCTAAAATCAACATTTTGACTTGAAAGACCACTTTTAGGTCAAAATATAAAATTATTCAGAATGTTCTATGACCATTTCAATTTTTTTCTTCTTATTGCTTGTAGCAAAGACAACCTATATCAAAATCTAGTTCATGCCCAACATGATGAATGACGGGTTTTGGACAACATGCAAAATGGTGTGATGAATAAAAAGTCCAAAAATCAAATTTGGATTTAGGCTACAAAATTAAAACCCATTGGTTTAAATCTACCCAACAACACACTTTTGAAATAAAATTTCAATTTCAAATTCACAATGAAGTTCTGTTATTCACATAAATTATCACATTTGCATTTTTATATCACTATTCACATGCAATCTTTAAATGACCATAACTATATGAGAATGGACTCAAATTGAGTCAAGTAAGAAATTCTATTATATAATTCTATCATCCCACAAAATAATATGAAATAAAAACACCCAAATTTCACTTTTTACATTTCTTCTATTTTATAAGCAAAACCATCAACTCTCATAAACGTCATTAAAATAGCTTTAATTTTCAACTTTCAAAAATCAAAATTCTAAGTATACCCTTTGGTTCTAAAAGTGCTCAACACCCCTCTTTTAACATAAAATTTACATTTTCACTATTTCTAAAAATTTGGATAGCATAACACTACCTAGGGCACGTTTTTAACATTTTTTTACAAAATAAAAGATACAATGCATGAAACCAAAATGTTTTATAATATAAAACATTCTAAAACTTATTGATAAATAAACAAAACTGGTTTGGATTGAAAAGATTGAGTATAAAGAGATAAATCAACAAAACTCTACCTCAACTTGAGCAAAATTTTAAAATTGAAGAACTCTTCACATACCCAATCATAACTTTAATCTTTTTAACAGTAGGGAGAATTTGAAGAGACTAATCCATTGAGCTCCTACTCACAAAAATCTTCCCAATCGATTTCTCCCAACAAAAGATGAAATTTCTTCATGTAGAAGGGTATGAAAGCTAACAAAAGTTCCCAAGAATTAAAAAAACTTCCTTTTTTCTCTTTCTTTCTTTCTTTTAAAAACAAGAGACTTTCACTTCACTTTTTTGAAATATTTAAAATAACTAATAATTAAAATACATTCTTTATTCTCAAATACCTAATTTATCATGATAATGCAATGCCTATCAAAATAAGCACATATATGTTAAATTTATCTCTTTTAAAATATCAATTAATCTATTTCAAATATTTAATAAATATTTACACTATAAAACTCAATATAACACTAAAAGATAGATTTGATAAACATTCACTTTCTTCTAATATCCAATTATTCCCAAGTGCCCCAAATATTATCCAATCATTATTTCATCATCCAAAGTCATATAATAATCTATTTAAACTCATTTAATTAAAATTAACTATTAAATAAAATAATTAATTCAAAAAAATTCATAATTTACAATAAAACTTCTACAAAATGTATCTAAACACAAAGACACTTATCACAGGGTATCCACGTAGGGTTAGGGCTATTGTCCTTTACCATATAGTAGTAGCCAAATGAAATAAGGTTATTTCAAAGATAAATCATGTTCAATTTAACACGACGAGGATAGGCTTAAGGAAGTTGGTCAATGTGTCATCTCTGAATAACCACCATTGGGGAAATAGATACACTCAAATCCTGTAGCTCAGGTGGAATGTGTCTGGTACCTATTCAAGTTAGCACATAGAGTGTATAGCCAAAGCACATAAACATAGACAGTCATAGTGAAGGATAACAGGACACCGTGTAGATCTCGCAAGCAAGTGACTACAACTCCATCTAACTTCATACTAGCACCAATGGGAAAAATGCATAGCAAGATGCGATACATCATACACAACATATAACCATACAATATTGCATTAACTTGAAGCATTTAAATAAATTATTTCTACCAATATGAGCATATATCCATTTAAATCTTCCTAAAATTCTCAGTGGCATATAAGACACAATGTCTAAGAATTAGTGGCAATCATCCTAACCTACTAATCCAATCTTTTGAACATAAACAACTAATATATTTAATCAATAAAGCACCATAATGATATACTATTCAAAAGGGTAAATAACAACATGATACATCATAGTATTTCATTTATTGCAACATGTTATTTGTTAGATAAAATAGTATTTAACATCAAGTATACTCACCTCATTGTACTTGTAATCCAAAGTTTGAGGCTCTATTACCTCCTTGCAATGAAAGGGTTGGAGAGACACTACATGATTTTTGTTCCTGAGAAACCTTGGATTGATATTAGTATGGATTTTTTTCTTGGATTACCGAGGACAGTAAGAGGTAATGATTCTATATTTGTTATTATGGATAGATTTTTTAAGATGGCACATTTCATACCATGTAGAAAAACATTAGATGTAGTGCATATAGAAAATATTTTCTTTAAGGAAATTGTCAGATTGCATGGATTACCAAAGAGTATCATCTCTGACAGAGATAGTAAGTTTGTTGGTTACTTTTGGAAGACTCTTTGGAAGAAGTTGGATACCAAGTTGAAGTATAGTTCTACATTTCACCCACAGACTGATGGACATACAAAGGTTGTAAATAGAAGTTTAGGTAATCTTTTGAGATACTTAGTTGGAGATAAACTGAGTAATTGGGATTCTATGTTGGAACAAATAGAGTTTCAATACAATAATTCAGTGAATAGAAGTAATGAAAAAATACCTTTTTAAATTGTTAATGGCACACAACAGAGAGGTATATCATATTTGAGAAACATTGCTGGTGAAGAAAATGGGAGTGTTGAAGGAGAAGAATTTGCTGAGTTCATGAAGATATTGCATGAGGAAGTAAAACATAAGTTGGAACATAGTAATCACAAGTACAAGGAAAGAGCAGATAGATCAAGAAGGCATAATAATTTTGTAGTTGGAGATGAAGTAATGGTTCATCTGAAGAAAGGAAGATTTCTTGTTGGAACATGTGGAAAATTAAAAATGAAGAAGTTTGGTCCCTGTAAGTTATTGAGGAAGTTCGATAGTGAAAATGCTTATGAGATTGAGTTACTTGATGACATGGATAGATCACCCACATTCAACATTGTAGACTTGTTCATGGATAAAAAAATATGAGTCAGATTCAACTTGGGTTGTACCTATTGCATGATTTAGAGAATCATCTCAAAACAACTCTAGGTATCTGATGAAGGAGCATCTCGGGTTCTTGGCAATCTTGTATCACCAAAAAAAAGTTAGAGTTTCTAGTTGTGCTCAGTAGCTTCTTTTGGGCTCTCGGTGATGTATTCCTATTTTCACCAATGGGGCTCAATTTTTGCTCGATTCCTTCTTTAACCGAGTTGGCTTGGTTGTTCACAGAGTTAATTTCCCATTGCTCGGTAACCTTGCTCACCAAGTGGTTTATTTGGGATTTCTATTGAGGCCAATTCCTGTATTTTTTCTTGGTCGTAGAGTTAATGGTTACATCAATCCTTGGGAAGCACAAGGACCTAGATATGGTCATTCCCTTCTCCAATGTCGGATCTAAAGGCTGACTTATTTTGATAGCATCTTGTATAAATAAAGTAGTATGTTATAGTTTTAGGTATCAGTTTTTAGATGGAAGATAGAAATTGAAAGTTGAATCCTCGATGTTTGGAGGATTGTTGTACTGGAATTCTAATTGTATTTGGTCATAACCAGGAAGGCATTACAACCTGATATGTATGAATCTTTCTACAATGATTATCAAATATGTTTGATCTACATTCTCTCTCTCTCCCTCTCTCCCTCTCTCACTATGTTGTGTTATTACTTCCACGTGGTTTTCTCGTAGGGGGTTGGTGATTTGGGTGTGTCTTTGACTTGCTTCACTACCTCCTTGTGTTAGTTTGACGTATTGTAGATGAAACATCACAAGGCTATGTGGTGTAATGGTTTTAAATTTTAAATCAAAAATTTGGATGACACGAAGAAAACTTGTGATTGTGGGATAATTGCAGTCTTTCAGGTGACTAAGCTTTCATCTAGAAGTGACATACATCCATAAGTCTCAAAAAATCAATACTATGGGATTTTGGATGATATACTTGAGTGTGAATTTAAGTCCTTCAAATTAGTTATGTTCAGTGTCCAATGGTACATGATATGATTGAATGAAAATGATCCCGAGAGAACTATTATTGAACATGATAATGGATTTACCATTTTTAATACAAGGTCGATCGAGTGAGTTGGAAATGAGCCCTATGTTCTTCCAAGCCAATGTGAGAAGGTATTTTACTCATAGGTTCCAGGTAAACCAGATTAGTCATTTTTTGTTAGACATGATCCAAGAGGAAGACCAGTAAAGTATAATACAATGAAAGAAGAAGATACCAAAGAACTTAAAGACAATGATCATGATCAATAGTTAGTTGATGATGTGCTCGAAGAAGATGTTGAAGAAGAGGAACTAGATCATGATGAAGTAGGAGTTAATGTTGTTGAAGATGATATACCTGTGGATGATGACATTATCAAAACTGATATCAATGATGATGATGATGATATAACCAATCCTTACAATGTTGAATCTAGATTGGATGATATAGACACAAAGTTGGATGAAGAAGAAGATCAATGACATTGAAATGTATGAGTCATGCGATTATATTATCTATTGGATATTGATTTCTTGATAGAATTATATTTGGATTATATGGTTACATAATTAATTCATTATGTACTTTTTAATGTTGTTAATTCATGATGTTATAACTATTGTAGCTCTCCTAGAAATTTCCATATGATCCAATCCAAAATTACTATATGACTATTTATGATTAGATATTATTTGATCATATCTTTGGTTATTTCATATCCAAAAAATTATCATTTCCTCATGTTGACCCTATATAGTGACATGTGAATGGGGTCAACGTTGAATTTTTTTCAATTTGTACTTGTATGGAGTGAAAATTGACATGGTTAGCCTAAACACATATGTTGATGATATGGGAGGGTTTCAAGACTCAAACATGAGGTCGTGCTATATAAAGGCATCTCATCCTTCCTAATAATACACGTTGCCTTATTCTTCATCTCTTTCATATATTGTTCTTAGCATTTCTTTGGTTAATGGTTTCAATTTACGAGGCTCTCCGAGCCTCACCTTGGATCTATTACAAATAAGTTTGTACATTTTCATTAGCAATGAATATTTAGATGATCTTTAAAAGATCATTGAATAGAAAGATGATAATAGGAAGCTAAAAAATGAGTATGTTTGTTTATGGAACCTAAACCACAAGTTTTGTCACTCTAATGCTAAAACTAGGTCAAATTAACCCCTAACACCTATTGAAAAAGTCAAAAAAAGTCTTTCTTTTAAATTCACAAGAATGTATAAAACTTTTGAAACCACACATGCATGTTATGAAAGTGTATGGTAATCATACTTATAGAAGAAGTTCACATTATAAGCTAACCAATGCCACTATATTGGAGGATCAAGACTTGACATCACCTTAACAATCTTCTTTATGTCATAACATATCTCCAAACTGCCTTTGGCATGATGACCTACAACTAATTGAATATCTAGATGAACTGAAGGAACAATGATTAGAGATCACCGAGCTATAAAAGTGATATGTAAGATGATTAAATCAGTCAATCTGTTGTCATTGATGTCAACTAGTTTTGACTATATTTATCATGATAGTTACAAATATCTGAATATCTGTAGAAGGAAGAAATGGTGAAGAAATGAGATATCTACATAAGAAAAAGATGGATATGACAGATAAGGATAAGGTATAAATTGGGTAACTTATTGATGAGTCTATGACTTTATATTGTTGAATCGAGCATGTTACATTATTCTATTATGAAGAAGAGATTTGAATTGAATAGGTTAATGCAATTGGTAATTGAAGAATTTTGTATACACTGATCTAGTAAAGTGTATAATGAGTGATAGGAATAACTGAGTTAGTTATCACCGACACATTTCAGTATTAACCGAGTATGGACCAAAACATTAAATGGAAAGAAGAACTGACTGAAATTGATTAGCTGGAAATTGTTATGATTTTGAGGTTACTGATTAAGTTAGTTATAAGATCCATAACTAACATAATTCAAAGATGATCTAAAGGATGAGATTGAAATGTGTTATGGACACATTTGCCGAGGAAGGTTTAAGCGACAAAATGGACAAAGGAGGATAAGAGGCAAAATCTGATGGCTGCTATGAGTTTCATTGTTGAAACATGTCAGATGAATATAGACTACAAAAGATTTCACATGAAGACTTTATTCATGCATTCCTGATCAAACTGGTTACAGACATAACCGAGCTACAGACGTTACCAAGCATCAGAGATATATACACCGAGTGAAGTAAGTTGAGGAAATATTGAGGAAGTGAATTGATTAATGATTAGATGAGTTTTATGAGCATAGCATAGATTTGGATATTTGCAATTGAGTTGTATTTGAATCAAATCAATACTGTATCCATTTAACCATTGATTCAACAAAATCTCTTAATCGAGTGGACTTAACAGTCTTATTGTATTTCCATATGACATTTGTTGAATGTTAATTGTTATCTTTTTTACCCCATAGTGAATTCTGGTCAAAATTTAACTTTTAGTGATAAATCCTCTAACCAGGTCACATCTAACAATGTGCATTGTAACCTTTAATAGGGTTGGCTCCTAACCGAGCTCACTTTAGAAGAGTGAAATATTTTGGGTTACCGACACTACAACATTTAGGGTTGAATTTCAATGCTAATTTGTGATGCCACTACAATTTGTGTATGTTTTTTGTGTTTTTTTTGCAAGTGCCCCTGATGGTGTCATAATAGCGATGCTATTGTTGTAATTGTGACACCCATTTGGTTATAAACAAAAAAAAAGAAAAAGGAAGTGTCATTTGTAATTTGTGAATTCGAAGAGCTGCTGTGAAGATGACACTGCATTTATACATGGCGTGAAGAGGGCATCCGAGTTTGGTGTGCGTGAAGAGGCCAACACTATTTGGGAAGAGAGCATTGGTACTTGAGGTAGGCATTCGAGCTTTGTTTTCTCATTAACTCAATTTTAGTGGCATTGTTTATTTGATAGCATTGTTAATAGTGGCATTGTTTACATCATAATTAGCATTTGGAATGCTCAATGACCCACAAGCTTTGAGAGATAAGGCATCATTGCTATTACCTTCAAGGCATTGTGTGAAGTGTTTGATCTCTCTTTATTTGTTTTGTTGTTGATATTCACTATGTGGTACTCCTTGTTTGTGATCATTTCATGAGGAAATGTCTTAATGGCTCACGGGCTGCAAGCTAGGACATCATACATTGTTTAATACTTGCATTGTTTACATCTTATCATTTGGAATGCCTGATGACCAATGAGCTTTGAGAGATAGGGCATCACTTCTATTACCTTCAAGGCATTGTGTGAAGTGTTTGATCTCTATTTATTTGTTTTGTTGTTGATATTCACTATGTGGTACTCCCCGCTTATGATCATTTCATGAGGAAATATCTTGATGGCTCATGGGATGCAAGCTAGGGCATCATACATTGTTCATGAGCTCATTGTTTAATACTAAAATTGTTTACATCTTTTCATTTGGAATGCTTGATGACCTGCGAACTTTGAGAGCTAGGGCATCATTTCTATTACCTTCAAGGCATTGTGTGAAGTGTTTGATCTCTCTTTATTTGTTTTTTTGTTGATATTCACTATGTGGTACTCCCCGTTTATGATCATTTCATGAGAAAATGTCTTGATGGCTCACGGGCTGCAAGCTAGGGCATCATACATTTTTCATGAGCTCACTATTTAATACTGGCATTGTTCATGAGCTCACTGTTTAATATCTGGCATCATGCAAACATACATTAATACACTTACTGTTTTGAATTTGAGCTCAGGAATCATGCAATGTTATTGTTGTCATTGCATGCTTGCTGCTGTTGTGCACCATATATTGTTTTATACACTGTTTATTTCACTGAGATCGTGAGCTTGGCATTTGTAATGTATTTTCTGTTATTGGATCAATGCTACCATGTTGTTGAGTTTGTGTATGGCTTGACTATGCAAATGCATAATTTTAGATGAGGACCAGTAATATGGTGCCAGACATTGCTTAGATCCTTTGGATCTAACCCCATCTTTTCCTTCCTTGCAGGTTTTGGATCATACAAGAGCATACTGGATTGAAACCCGGGTCAACACTTCATTACTTCAAGCAATGTCTGGTACCTTCATTATTTATGTTCATCCACTTATGTATGTTTGCATTTATTCATATTCTTCTGAAAGTTGGCTATTACTGACCATATAGGACCATTCTTGATGTTTTTGGGTCATTTGATGAAAAGATGTAAATATGGACATCAATAATAAAATAGGGATATCTTCATAGGGATATGTTAAGATTAATATGGTAAGTAAAAACATTACATAGTGGCATTCAGATTAAGTACAATATGAATTCACATGCCTTTAATTATAACACACTTTTGAAATTACCACTCATTGGTCATTTGACAATTCAAGATATAAGTATCAGAATATAAACTGTTGCAAAAGGAAGAAACCCATATGTATCTATCATCATTTAATACAAAATATAAAAGTATCCCACAGACACACAATTTCTATTATAACAACTATCCTCTAATCCCATGGTGTACTAGTCTCAAGGTAAGAACAATTTACTTAAGCCATCATATAAGTATCATCCTAAAGTTTAAATAGACATTGACTATGGATATACAACACTGAGCCATAATAAATTACAAAGTTTCACTACAATTTCTATGTCCACTTACAATAATAAATTACAGAGTTTCACTACAATTTCTATGTCCACTACCATTAAAATATATCACTCTTGTTATATAATGTATATGAATACTTGTTTAAAATGTCATACTTGTTGCTCTTAAATATTATTACCATTTCACTCAAATTTACATGACATTAAAACCAAGCCCAAAATGTATACATACGTGTAAGTATAGGAGAAGCTGGATTCTGCAACTATTGAAAAAAAAAAAAACTATACCAATAGCAGCTTACGAGAAACTATACTTGTGCTTACCACACCATACCTCAACATCGTAATGTTTATCATTTTCAAACTTGAGTGAAGCTTCGTACCACGCACCATTCATAGATTTGTATGCAATGCTGATTTAGACTGGAGGTAAACTACATGTGTCATGTAAAGAACATGGTTGAATGCAATCTCTTTTGCATGTTTTCAAGAGTTTTTCCACCAATACAAGCATAAATAACACATTGAACGTAATCTACGAACAGTGCATGGTATGAAGTCTTGCTGAAGCTTGAAATATATCCACTCCTCGTGTTATTGTGAAAATTAAATTCAAATATTTCTCAAGACATTTATTCTTGTAGAATTAAGATATCCTTATCTCAATAATAAAACAATCTTCCATAATAGCTTTTGAATCACATTAACACACACCCATGTTCTATAGCATAGTTCATTTTAGAAGTGTATGGCTGATGTGAAGTGTGAAGTGTTTGTGTGAAGTGTTTGATCTCTCTTTATTTGTTTTGCTATTGATATTCACTATGTGGTACTCCCTGTTTATGATCATTTCATGAAGAAATATCTTGATGGCTCACGGGCTGCAAGCTAGGGCATCATGCATTGTTTATGAGCTCACTGTTTGAGAAACTCATGTCCCTATTTGATTGGCCGATGCTCTATTTGTTATATTGAGTTTACATCATATATTTAGTATTAATAAATATCTTATAAAACAACATAAAAGTAACCCAAAATACTTTGTCTTAATAAAACAATATATTTAATCTCAATAAAATCTTATAAAACAACATATATTGTGTGAAGTGTTTGATCTCTCTTTATTTATTTTTCTGTTGATATTCACTAGCTATGTGGTACTCCCCATTTATGATCATTTCATGAGGAAATGTCTTGATGGCTCGCGGGCTGCAAGCTAGGGCATCATACATTGTTCATGAGCTCACTGTTTAATACTCGCATTGTTTACATCTTTTCATTTGGAATGCTTGATGACCCATGAGCTTAAAGAGCTAGGGCATCATTGCTATTACCTTCAAGGCATTGTGTGAAGTGTTTGATATCTCTTTATTTATTTATTTGTTGATATTCACTATGTGGTACTCCTCATTTATGATCATTTCATGAGGAAATGTCTTGATGGTTCACGGGCTGTAAGCTAGGGCATCATGCATTGTTTATGAGCTCACTGTTTGAGCACCGACCAATCAAATAGGGACATGAAGTGCTCAAATAGTGAGCTCATAATGACATAAACAATGCATGATGCCCTAGCAAAACAAATAAAGAGAGATCAAACACTTCACACAATATATGTTGTTTTATAAGATTTTATTAAGACTAAATATATTTTTTATTAAGATTTTATTAAGACAAAGTATTTTGGGTTAGTTTTATGTTGTTTTATAAAATTTTATTAAGACTAAATATATGATGTAAACTCATAATTATACTTGATATATATATACTTCAAAGGAGGAATTATGAAATATAGTTGTAGGTAGTTATCTCTTTTATAATGATGGAGTGAAAGGTAATGATCAATGAGGTTGCTACTATTAGATCATACATTAATACACTTACTGTTTTGAATTTGAGCTCGGGCATCATGCAATGTTATTGTTGTCATTGCATGCTTGCTGTTGTTGTGCACCATATATTATTTTATACACTGTTTATTTCATTGAGATTGTGAGCTTTGGATTTGTAATGTATTTTCTGTTATTGGATCGATGTCGCCATGTTGTTGAGGTTGTAGATGCATTGAATCACCACTGCCATTCTATTTTGATAGCAGCAATATAACAAACAGAGCATCATCTAATCAAATAGGGACATCAATATAGATGATGCAGATTTGTGTACCTCTTTGTTTTGATGTAGCTTACTCACTACATGCAATGGGGCCTCCTTGGGGCTTCCAACCATGTTGTGATGTTATGATCTTTACTTGAAATCACAATAGCGACTCACCAGGTGTTCATGCAGACATAAATGCAACAGTTTACTCTCTGCAACATTCTTCTGAGTGCACATGTCCTGTAGCATGGTTTTTCTTTCAGAAGTGTATGGCTTGACTATGCACATGCATAATGGTAGATGAGGATCAGTAATAGGATGTCATTCATTGCTTAGATATTTTTTATCTAACCCCCATCTCTCTTTTCTTTGCAGGTTCTGGATCACACAAGGGCACACTAGATTCATACCCGGGTAAAAAATTCATCACTTCAAGCAATGTCTGGCACCCTTATTATTTATGTTCATCCTCTTATGTATGCCTGTACTCTTGCATTTTCTTTTGAATGTTATTTTCCTTGTATAGTATATACAAGTTATTTTTCATATATATACATGTAATCTTTATATGCAATTTTTTTTTTCCTTTACATGTATCTTTGTATGAAATGAACACAAATTTAACAAGATCATCTAATAATGCAAACTAGGGTACTTGATGTTACATAGACCTTGCTATAACTTTGTCCTAGGCCCTCCTAGAATCAAAGAGGCTAATCTCCTAGCCTTAAGGGTGCTATCCTAGTCCCCTTCTAAGAAGTTTCAAACTCCTTTCTCCATTTAGTCTATGACACTAGGAATATGATAAAGTTCACTGTCCTAGGAACCTCTCTGTCCCTTCTAAAAAGTTTTGTCTGTTGTCTGGCCTAAAAAGGCTACTAGGTTTAGTAGGCCTAATTGACCTTTTTTTGCTAATAACTCCAAACTTCTCTGAGAAAAGCATCCAACTAATTATGGATTTGAATACCCTTTTGGGAGGGCTTTAAGATTCTATCGGTCTCCTTTTCCCATACTATCTATACAGGGCCTGTTGAAAATGGGGCTATAAATGAGGGTTTGGTAACTCATTGTCTGTAAAAGTGAGGGTTTAGTATTTTCCCTTGTATCCACAATCCCCCAAGCTCTCTCTACATTGGAGATGCTTGATCATGCATTTGATCTCCCCTCCACTTCATTTGAACCAGGCTTTGAGTTCCCTCAATCACTCTATCTGCTCTGCAACAGCACACTGACCCCTAACCAAACATTGATAGCTTGCCTAGGGCATCAATTTATAAATACATCCTGAACTTTCTAGGGCCCCTCCTTTACACAACATATATTACAGGGAGTCTAGACACAAATCCCATAGACTCGTATAGATTGTACAGTGGGAGAGTGCTCTAGCACTCCATTATTCAAAGCTCTATTAGTAGTAACTCGAGACAAGCCAAAATAAAGAAAACTATGAAGACTAACTCAAAACTAAAATGAAATACTAAATAACTATCCTAGGAATTCAAAAACATTAACAATAATCATATGCAAACATTACAGTCAAATATTCAATCCATTTCTTATCTCTGTCAACACAAAAATGTATATCTCTGTTAAAGGAAAACTATTTATGCAGTCTAATTGCAACCAAAAGTTTCCTCTTCATACTGCACTCTTCCCTACGCCTCGAATTATGGTTTTCAAAAATTAAATAGCTCCCTCCTCGGTGTTAGGGTCCATGGATCAGGCTAGCTATCTCTTGAGTTGGTTACATACTTTTGCAAGAAAAACTATCATGACAACTTTCAAAGTTGTCAAGCAACTTTTGGTGGATAGACAAACCACCTACACACACCTCAAAAGCACTCAATCCTTGATTGAGTAAGGGTCATAAAAGCTATTTCAAACCTCTAAAACATTAAAGAGGCCATTTATTCAACTTTAGAACACTGTTCGAGCCGGTTACATGCTTTTGTAAGAAAAATTGTCATGACAACTTTCGAAGTTGTCATGACAACTTTAAAAGTTGTCAAGCAACTTTTGGTGGATAGATGAACCACCTATACACACCTAAAAAGCACTCAATCCTTGATTGATTAAGGGTCACAAAGGCCATTTTCAAACCTCTAAAACATTAAAGAGGCCATTTGTTCAACTTTAGAACACTGTCTAAGCCAATTACATACTTTTGCAAGAAAAACTGTCATGACAACTTTCAAAGTTGTCAAGCAACTTTTGGTGGATAGAAAAACCACCTACACACACCTCAAAAGCACTCAATCCTTGATTGAGTAAGGGTCATAAAGGCCATTTTCAAACCTATAAAACATTAAAGAGGCCATTTGTTCAACTTTAGAACACTGTCTGAGCCGGTTACGTGCTTTTGCAAGAAAAACTGTCATGATAACTTTCAAAGTTGTCAAGCAACTTTTGGTGGATAGACAAACCACCTACACACACCTCAAAAGCACTCAATCCTTGATTGAGTAAGGGTCATAAAGGCCATTTTCAAACCTTTAAACATTAAAGAGGCCATTTGTTCAACTTTAGAACATTGATCGAGCCGGTTACATGCTTGTGCAAGAAAAATTATCATGACAACTTTCAAAGTTATCAAGCAACTTTTGGTGGATAGACAAACCACCTACACACACCTCAAAAGCATTGAATCCTTGATTGAGTAAGGGTCATAAAGGCCATTTTCAAACCTCTAAAACATTAAAGAGGCCATTTTTTCAACTTTAGAACACTGTCTTATGACAGGCAACCTAGCAAAGTTGGCCAAGACTGCTGCAACTAGGCTCCAAAAGACACACCAAGGACTCAAAAGAACATAGAAGAAAAAACACTAGCTAGCACACCTAGAGAGACCAAATAGACTTCTCCCTAACCTAGTGGCTTGGCTAAGGCCACTACAAGCCAAAATTTAGGAACACTAGGTACCAAACAACCCTACCTAGGTGACCTCACTAGTACTGTAGTCCTTTTGAATCTTAGGATGACATCTCAATTGGGAAAGGCAAACCAAAACTTTTCATAGACCAATAACAACCAAGGCATGTGGGTGCTCTTCTGTTGTACAGTTATACTCATAAAATATATGTATGGTTATAAAATTTCATGCCTCAAAATTTTATAACATAGTTCATCTTCATTAAAATAGAATAGAAGTGGTGATTCAATGCATCTACTCACATTCTATGTGATTTGAGCCAATGAAATTTTTATCATCATGATGAAGTAATAATGCATTAAATGTCTTACTGATGTCCCTATTTGATTGGTCGGTGCTCTGTTTGTTATATTGCTGCTATCAAAATAGAATGTCAGTGGTGATTCAATGCATCTACAACCTCAACAACATGGTAGCATTGATCCAATACCAGAAAATACATTACAAATGCCAAGCTCATGGTCTCAATGAAATAAACAGTGTATAAAACAATATATGGTGCACAACAGCAGCAAGCATGCAATGACAACAATAACATTGCATGATGTCCAAGCTCAAATTCAAAATAGTAAGTGTATTAATATATGATCATATATTTAGTCTTAATAAAGTCTTATAAAACAACATAAAACTAACCCAGAATTCTTTGTCTTAATAAAATATTAATAAAACAATATATTTAGTCTTAATAAAATCTTATAGAACAACATATATTGTGTGAAGTGTTTGATCTCTCTTTATTTGTTTTTCTATTTTTCTAGGGCATCATGCATTGTTTATGTCATTATGAGCTCACTATTTGAGCACTTCATGTCCTTATTTGATTGGTCGGTGCTTAAACAGTGAGCTCATAAACAATGCATGATGCCCTAGCTTGCAGCTTGTGAACCATCAAGACATTTCCTCATGAAATGATCATAAACAAGGAGTACCACATAGTGAATATCAACAACAAAAAAAATAAAGAGAGATCAAACACTTCACACAATACCTTGAAGGTAATAGAAACGATGCCCTAGCTCTCAAAGCTCGCAGGTCATCAAGCATTCCAAATGAAAAGATGTAAACAATGCGAGTATTAAACATTGAGCTCATGAATAATGTATGATACCCTAGCTTGCAGCCCGCAAGCCATCAAGAAATTTCCTCATGAAATGATCATAAGCGGGGAGTACCACATAGTGAATATCAACAACAAAACAAATAAAGAGAGATCAAACACTTCACACAATATATGCTGTTTTATAAGATTTTATTAAGACTAAATATATTGTTTTATTAAGATTTTATTAAGACAAAGTATTTTTGGTTAGTTTTATGTTGTTTTATAAGATATTTATTAAGACTAAATATATGATGTAAACTCAATATAACAAACAAAGAACCAACCAATCAAATAGGGACATGAGGTGCTCAAACAGTGAACTCATAAACAATGCATGATGCCCTAGCTTGCAGCCCGTGAGCCAAACTCGAATGCCCTCTTAGCACCATGCAAAAGTGCAGTGTCATCTTCACGACAACTTTTCGAATTCACAAAAATTACAAATGACACTTTCTTTTTCTTTTTCTTTTTTTGTTTATAACCAAGCTGGTGTTGCAATTAAATCAACAAATGCCATCAAAATGAAATTGAGTTAATGAGAAGACAAAGCTCGAATGCCTACCTCAAGTCATGGTTGCAATATGAAGATCAAATGCTAAGGAGCTATGTTATAAAATTTCAAGGCATGAAATTTTATAACTGTACAAATATAAAATTTCAAGGAATGAAATTTGACCTCTGATTTGACCTTAATAATGCCCCCGCCATTGCTTATGCTTGATCATGTTTTCCTTGTGTTGATGGGCATGGTGGGTTACTGTTGTGGATGCATCATTTGGAAATGATGCCATAGCAACACCAGATGGAACAACAACATCTGGTGTTGTTGTTGCACTATTTGGATGATGCAGTCACAATAGTGATTCACCAAGTGTTCATAGAGACATAAATGTAGGGCTTCATTTGGATTCCAGTGCCTATATAGTGCACATGTTCTTGAGTGCACATGTTTTGTAGCATAGTTCCTTTTAGAAGTGTATGGCTTAACTATGCACATGCATAATTGTAGATGAGGATCAATAATAGGCTGTTAGGCATTGCTTAGATTCTTTGAATCTAACCCCATCCTTTTTTTCCTTGAAGTTTCTGGATCATACATGAGCATACTGGATTGAACCCAGGGTCAACACTTCATTACTTCAGGCAATATCAAGTACCTTCATTATTTATGTTCATCCACTTATGTATGTTTGCATTCATTCATATTCTTCTAAAAATTGGCTATACTTGTATTCTTCTTGTGTCTGAGTCTTCTAACTATGATCAATTTAATGTCGTAAATCTTGACATAGAATTCAATATCAACTGATCATATATCCATTCCAAATGATATAACTCAATTTGAATAAACATACATGCCAACCATTTGACAAAATGTCCATATGAAATCTAGAGCAATACATTAATTTTATAGCGAATTCATGATTTATAATGCCCCTTGATTTATAGTGAATTAGTTTTATAGTGAATTCATGATTTATAATTTAGTTTTAGCAGCTCAATGTGTTTGAACTCAAGAATACCCCTTAGGAAGTAAGTGTATAAATGAAGGATGAAACACATAGGAAGCTATGAGAAGCTATGAGAAGGTGACATGAAGCTAATGAATAGAGGCATCTCAATGATGTTAAATCACAAGGGATTCTCTTTGTTCCTTGCAATGGAGTGAGCTAATTCTAAAAGTATAAATATATAATTTTAACAATGTATAAAGTCCTTCAGAAGATGCAATAAAAACACTAGTGTCAAGGCACGAGAACTATTTGACGAAATGCCACAATAGTGGTGTCCCATGCAATGCTGAGATGTTTAGTTATATGCAATGCTGAGATATTCAAAATATTGTTGGATAAATAGATAATTTTAACAATGAGTAATGTCCTTCACAAGATATAATGAAAAATATGGAGTGAACTATGTTTGTCTGATTGTATAACTATTATCTTGTGTCAGGTATCCCACACAATCTCATGGATTGTCAGGTACAAGTCAATACACCCCATAGAGATTAATGTCTTTCACCATATGTAAAATATCTCTCATTGCCACCTATCTTTCTCATTGCATGAGGTGCAGGTACTAGTGAAAAGGTATTTTTCAGATTTATCTTCCTCGAGCGAGGAAAATCTAGGAATGGAAGAAAGTGAGACACTTAGTACATGTAATTCAATGAGATCGACTGGAGGTCAAAAGATCAGAAAAAAATTCAATAAATGCATGAAATTTTTCCTTGCCCAAGGGGGTCGTGTTCTTATGATGATGAGAGAAAAAGTGACTCTGAGCTACCATTTAGGTACAAACATCTACAAAAACAATGGGTCCCTGATGAACTTCCTACAATAAACACCGATTTTTGTGTTAAAGAGAGGATATATCGCATAGCACCATCTTCATTACATGGTTTGGGCCTATTTTCTATAGATGGCATAAAGGTCTCTTACAACAAAGTTGTCAAATTGATGGAGTATGTCAGACCTTGTTATGATTACAGTAGTTGGATGCAGATTGTTAAATATATAAAAAGTATGTGTAAGTATGCACTCGCGGTAAATTATGTACAACAAAAAGTCAGTGAACAAAGTAAAAAAGTAGCTATATACGTTGACAGAAGACCAAAAGCATCAAGGAATATTACAGGTTTTATAAACAGTACACGACCTACGTCAACTAAGAAGCAACCCAATTGCATATTTGAGGCACGTGAGGGAAATCATGTATTTGTATGTGCGATCAAATCAATACGTGGAGTCAAGGAGTTGCTTATTGATTACAATTTGAATCACATAGATAAAAAAAACCCATCACTATCATGGAAAAGGTGGTACACATTTTGATAATTGTCTATTATTCAATGTAACTTAGAATAAGAACACATGTTTTAACATGTCTGAATGATTTTTTTTGAAATACAGAGCTATAGTATGGATCAACAGCCACAGGATATGCATGATGGTGATAGTTCTCATGGGACTTCTTCTTCCTGATAGGTAAAACTCATTGTTGTTGTACAAATGCACATACAAGAAAAATATTAATGCGTATATTTTGTTGTTCTACTATTTTGGATTGCTTTTAAATAAAAGGCTAATAATATTGTTCTCACAAACGAGTGCTAATCAGAGAAAGGGAAAGGAACAAGTAGTCCATGAGGAGCCATAAAATGAGCATGATCCATTCAATGTTGATTTTTTATCAGAGGTTGATCATGTGGTTGCACTGGAAAGGGTCCTTCGTGCAATATTAAAAGAGTTAGCTCGAATGACAATTATTCAACCTCACACTCTTGAAATACAGAGGGCAGTGGATATGTTGATTGACCATGTTCAAAACTATAGAGTAAGTATTAATGTAGTTTTTTATTATAACAAAAGTTCAATAATGATTTTTATAGTATACTATTTTATTTATGTCATTAACTAAAATATACATGTGTTCTCTTTACAGGGGATGCTAAATAGATTAAAGGGCATTACCTTAGATGCAAATACTTCAGATGGTACATCACATTTTTTATCCTCCATCTTGTCCATGGTTATCCATATTTTTTTATGCTCTAATAATATTTTTGTTCAACACCTGCTATTGAACCTATGTTGAGTACGGTGCCTAGTACGAGGATCAAATCCATAGAGGTGAAATATTGGCAAGTACACCTACTATTGGTAAGTAGACTCCTCTTTTTCTCTCTTATTTATCATGTGTTTATTTCACTTGAACTATATATTCTTTCTTAGGGGGAATTTTGTAATATTGGATTCATTTTATGTAGGAGGCAATGACACAATTCTTGGATGTACTTGTGTTAAATGTACGGGAACAATACAGTGTGATCAATTGCTTGTGAGCAATGAAGATGGACTTCCCTTGAGAGTAGCCTAGCTTCCAGGTACTTTAAAGGCTGATCCTTTCTTTTACTATACAATATAATACTCATAACGTAATGCACTAACCTCCTATGTGGTCCCTTGCAATAACTAATTATAATAATCTCGTAATTATCTTGCAGGGAATAATTTATTTTATGAAAAACTTAATGATGAATGTTTGCACATGACCATACGCACATGGTATCATATTTTGATTTCATTGCAATATTAGATTTCATTTCATCCCTTTCTTCAAGTATATTAAAAGGTAGCTTCACTTCATTTATGAATCTAACAGTTTTTTTTCTTAAAAGGTGGTCAGCACAAGATAAAGGGTTAAAGAATAAGCTCATTGACTCTATGACAACACTTTTTGGACCTGAATTCTTTCATAGACTTAGACTCCTTGACAAAGCGGGCACTATTTTGAAGTATATTAGGGAAAACTATAGGAGCCAAATAGAACACAACCCTTATTATGAGCGGCCTCCCTATATTCCTATTAATGAGTGGGAGGATCTTAAAAAGGATGCACTTGAGAGAAGTGCAAGACATAGTAGACGAGTAGTATCACCTGAGGAAAGAAGGTACATGATAATTTTAATAATGAAATTATGTACTATTTACTCTTTGTACTTATGTGATCTAACATACTTCAAACATCACATAGGTTTCCTGACACAACAAAGGCAACAAAAACAAGAAGACAAAAGCACAGGCAACATAGGCTTGGCTTGGGTGGATATTCAAAACTTGTTGCACGAGTTGTAAGTATTAGTAAATGAAAAATCATATGCAAATATTTATAATTAAATTGAAATCAATTTAGTTTTGATGAAATTCACTACAATAAAAATTCATGATACCAATAAAATATGCAAGCCTTGGAGTTTGAAAAACTGATTACAAAAGATGACAAAAAAATAGGCTTCAAACAAGGCTATAAAGTCATGGTTGAACTATATCGAGCAATGAGTGCACAAGGTTCTTCTACTGGATCTGTTGATCAGGTAAATAAGCCAATTGATTTTTATTTCAAGTTGAAAACTTTACCAATTACCGTATTTGATGTTAAGCTCCAACATAAAGTGAATATATTTTTTTAAGTAAGGAAACACTGATTATATATTTGTTTAAAACTTTAAAGTGAATATATTTATATGTAGTAAATCGAATGATTAGCATTTCTCATTATTTGTCTTGTATTTATATGTATATATTGTCAATAAATACACTAATTATTTACATTGGAATGCAACCTGCCGATATTGATATTGCACCGGCCGAGTAGAATGGAGGCATCGATTCTAATGTGAATTGTAGTACTCAAGGTATAAATTTTCTATTCAAATTTTGATTAATGAATATTTAATACAAGCAAACATGTTAAATTGAATTTGGTGTAGTAATAAAAATTTAATTATAATGTGTTGGGATTAATAAAACATTTTGTATTGTAGTTGCAAGGAATGAAGAGGATGTTGTTCCTGATGAGCGTGTTGAGGTTCAAGCCGCCGAGCAAGATGATGTGGTTGGACAAGGTAAAGAGTGTCACGTTTATATTTTTTAATGTATTGAAATGCTTGTAACAATAATGAATATATTTTAAATTAACCCCAATTATGATAATATGTTTTTAATTGAAGCCTTTTATTTGTTATTGTAGAGGACCCACCTTTGCAAAGGATAGTGAGATCATGTGCATGACCGAGAAGAAATGACACTCTGGACATGGATACGACTCTGCAACAATATAAGGAAGTAGAAAAAAGAGAAAGCCAAAAAAAAAAATGATTCTCATTTATGCAACTTATTTGATAATGACTAATGTTTATTTACACGTGTTTGAGCTTAGTTCCATGTTTAGACACTAAGTTTCCTTTTATACACTGTTGTAATGTTGGAGGGGTTTTCGCTAAATTTTAGTGGATTTCATATTTTGGGAGAAATTAGTATTAGAATGTTCAATGGGTTCTTTTCTAAAACACAATACTTAAATCATCATCTTGTCTAGAATGGTTAATCAATTGTTTAAGGTGGATTAGTTGTGATGATGAGATGGACCATTTAGATGTTAACTATGATAGTCTCTTGGTTTCAGGAAATGTAGAAGGAGACACCTAGTTCAATATGCAATCTCAATTCATATACATAGGATATCAGGTGGAGTTGAAAAACACAACAGGGTTGCATTTTTGATAGAGGTCTTTAATTGCATATTTTAAGTTATAGACCATCGTGAACATTGTAATTTTGACCTATTAAAAAAATGCAAACGTGTTGTGTTTTTTCAACTCCACCTACTATTTGTGCATATTCTGCTTGTGTTGCATGTGCATTCTCAATTTAGAGTGGGAAAAATCTTATTTTCAATGCGAGGGAGAGAAGCCATACACATAAGTGATGGAGTTGAGGGGAGATGAAGGAATACCAAACATTGAATTTGGAATTTTTCATCAAAGAAATTGCAATGGAGGTCTGATCAATAGAGAAGATAGTAATGACCGCAGAAAAATGAATAGTGGTTACAGTTGTAGTGGGGAAGATAGTAGAGGTCATCCATGAAGAAACTTGCCGATAGAGATGGTGTACAAGAAACAAAGGAGAAAAAAATGTAAATGTATTGGGTCTTCTCAGCTCCACCTACTATCCGTGCATATTTTGCTTGTGTTGCACGCACATTCTCAATTCAGAGTGGGAAAATCTTATTTTAGATGCAAGGGAGAGAAGCCAAACACAAAGAACATGCAAATAAACACAAAAGTTACAAAACATAAATGTAGGTATCACAACAGCTGAGAAACATAAATGCAGGCATCATGGTCCCAATTGTTTGGAGACACAACATAATTGAATGCTATACCCAGAAAATGCAACACAACCACTACTCCTGTAGTTCTAAGTTAACACAGTGGGATCCAAAAACCATATATAGATTCCTTATCTTTGGTTTTTGGATTCCGCAGTGTCAAATTGGAACTAAAGGAGTAGTGGTTGTGTTGCATTGTCTAGGTATAGCATTCAATTATGTTGTGTCTCCAAACAATTGTGACCATGATGCCTACATTTATGGTTCTCAACTGTTGTGTCCTAGGACCCCTTATGACCCTTTATGACCCTTTACAACCCCTAAGAATACACATCTTAGAGGTCTTAAAGTGTCATAAAGGGTCATAAGAGAATCCTAGGAGGGTCCAGATGAGCTTCCACCTTCATGCAGTTGGCCCTGTTAAGTAGAGAATGTTAAACTATTATCGAAACAAAGAGAAGCTCAATAATTTAAGATCTCAATCAACGTATGACAAATATATATTTCTTTTAAAAAAATAGTGAAACACCAATCGCAATTACAAAGAAAACCAAAGAATAATCAATGAAAAAACTAAAAGCGATGATTATCTATTGGAAACATCAATCACTTCAAGGAGCAATGATCACTTCAGCTCACCTCAATAAGTCTTGACCCAAGATCAAGTCATATCGATTCATCTCAATGGCTACCAAGAACCAAGTCGCAAAGAAACACCACAGACTGCACTGTGAACCCGTTGTGAAGAGGCATCCAATGTCTCATAAGTTGCATCAAAAAACCCACATTCTATAATCTAAGTCTCTCAGGTCAGTTCACCTAGAAGAAGACTTCTCCCAAGTCATCATGGACACCATAGTGATCTACAAATCCAAGTCTCTAGACTCGACTCAATAATGTATGAGCCGCTACCGAATCTACTGTAAAGTCATCTCCGAATGACAACCAAATCTGAAAGAACACTAATTGAGTCAAACTAGATTGACAAATTTATATATATTTTTAAAAAAATTGTGATTTTCATCGCAATTACGACGACATCAGAGAAGCGATGACAATCTATCAAAAATTCCTGATGGATAACCGTCGCACCAATTGCATTTTCGTCGGTATACAATCTTCCAACAATAGATAGGCATTAGAAGTTTATGATGGTTACCCGTCACACGTACAACATTTTTGTCGATAACTAACTACATCCAACAGAGATCCATTGAACATGGGACAGCTACAAGTAGACCTAATGGGTGTATTCACTGCGTTGAAACCCCCTTTTGCAATGACTATAGACGTTGCATGTACGATGCCTATTGTAACCGTTGGTGTTTTCGACTGCAAAAATGCGATGTCAGGTGGTGTTGCTTAATCGACGGTATACTATCTGAATTTAGACAATTAGCCGTTGAAAAAAGGTCTCAAATATACTAGTGCGGTCCCAGGTGGTTTTTCCCTTGGCAGGGTTTCCACGTTAAATCATTGTATTATGTGTTATTTGTTCTGATTATTTTTCTATCATACTTTACATACTGCATAGTTTATTTAATCGGTAATCACAATTTGGATAATTACTGGTATTCGGTAAATGAACAAAAAAATTGATATTTTATCTTACTGAGTTACTTATATTGTTGAAATTTTTTTGAAAAGTACATCTAAGAGTTTGGAACTATAGGATAACTGATTTAACTGATTCAACCCCCCTCTCAGTTATTCTAACAATTTGTATCAGAGCATATTGGTTTCTTGGAGGAAAGTTTCAAGGAGTACTTAAGAAAAAGATCACAAGATGTATAAGAGGGAAGTACCTAAGCTGAACAAAGATAACTTCACTGCATGGAAAAGTAGGATGAGGCTGCACATATCTAGAATTGGAGAAGCTCCTATCACTCTACTAGATAATGGCTACATACAACTGACTATTGGACCTTTGACAGTTGATCAGTTGAGAGCCATACATGAGCACAATATAAATATGATAGAGATTGTTGTTGCTCTAACTGATGCTGAATTTGAAGATGTCAAAGCATGCACTATGACAAAAAAAAAAGTGGGATAAACTTGCACTAGTTCATGGTGGAGATGTAAATGTAATGAGAGCTAGAGTTGAAAGACTAAGAGGTAGATTTGATGACATGAAGATGAAGGAAGGTGAGAACATCACACAATACTCTTATCAAATCAAAGAGGCATTCAATGCTATCTGAGGAACAAGAGGTATTATTTCTAAAGATATTGTTGTAAGTAAAATATTGAGAACCTTGTTACCTATCTATGCAATTAGAATATCTACAATTCATGAAATGAGATCTGCACCTGGTAGTACTCTTACCCTTGATAGTTTGATTGGAAAGTTAACTACTTTTGAGCTGAGTAATTATGACAATAGTGTTGTATTGATTGTTGAGTCTGCCTTTATGTCATCCCCAAAGTTTGGTAAATCTAGTAGTAAGAACAACATAAAGAATGAAAGTGGCAGTGACAGCAAACATGAGCTTGATGAGCTTGAAGCACTTATGACCCAGAGACTTCAAAAAGGTAAAGGAAGGTATAAGGGAAAGCTACCTTTAGTTTGTTTTAATTGTAAATAAATTGGCCATATTGCTGCTAGATGTTCTAACAGGAAAGAAGAAGATAAAGACAATGACCGATCTAGTGATGGAAAGTTTGGCAGAAGAGATAACAAAGGAAACTGATACTATGATAGAAGAGACAACCAAGATTACAAAGAAAAGGGCAAGAAGGAATGTTACCTTATTGGAGAAGATGACAATGATACTGACACCAACACTGATGATGAAATTGAAGTGGTATTTGTTGCAATAAAATGTGATTCAGAAGAAGAGGAAAGGTATGTAGAAAAAGCCCTTATTTCTAAAGTTAGCAAGAATGATACTTGGATCATTGATAGTGGTTGTACACATCACATGAATGGTGATGAAGATAAATTTGAATACCTTGAACACTACAATGAAGGATCAGTCAAAATGGGAAATGATACACCTTATCAAGTGAAAGGAAAAGGGTCTATCTTATTGAATGATAGGATTAGATGTGATAATGCATACTGGGTAAAAAGAATTAACAAAATTTTTTTGAGTGTAGCATAGATGAATAACTCAGGTTATTGAGTTGCATTTGAAAGTAAGAAGGTGAAAATCTATGATGAAGCTATAAAGTTGGTCGGTACTGGAGGGAAATCAAAAGGTAATTTATTCTATCTCGACAATGTTGAAGCTTCTTGTTTATTGGTGAAAAATGAAGATGTATGGTTGTGGCATAAGAGACTATGTCATGTGAACTTTGATAACATGGTTAAGATTAGTAAAAAGAGAAGAGTTAGAGGTTTACTAAGTCTAACCAAACCTAATCATGTTATGTGCAATCAATGTCAGAAAGGAAAGATGACCAAATATAGTTTTAAAAGAAAAGGCTATTCATCTAAAGGTATTTTGGAGTTGGTACATACCGAATTATGTGGTCCTATGAGAACTCAAAGCTATTATGGGGATAACTATTTTATTTTATTTGTTGATGACTACTCTAGGATGATGATAGTCATGTTCTTAAAAGAGAAATCTAAAGCATTCAAGTTGTTTAAGTGGTATAAGACTAAAGTTGAAAAATAAATTGGTAAAGAATTAAATTTCTAAAGATCTAATAGAGGAGGTGAGTTTATTTATGATGAATTTACTAATTTCTATAATGAGCATGGAATCAAAAGACAAGTTTCTACACCAAGGACACCACAACATAATGGAATTGTTGAAAGGAGGAATCGATCTATTATTGATTATGCTAGAACATTGATGATTGAGAAAGATGTTGCAAAAATGTACTGGAGAGAAGTAGTTAGCATTGCTGTATACACCTTGAACCAAGTTCAAGTGAAGAAAGACATGAACAAGACACTTATGAGTTATGGTTTAGCTATACATCGAATGTAAGTTATTTAATTTTTTTTGGAACTATATGCTACATTCTAAAAGATGATAGGAATGGTAAATTTGACTCTAAAGGTGATGAAGGAATATTTTTAGGATATTCTACTAAGAGTAAAGCTTATAAATGTTTGAACAAGGCTACTAATAAAATGGTTGAAAGTGCTAATGTAAAAGTTGATGAGTTTGCTGAAAAGAATGATGAAGAAAGCAGAAAGGAACTGAAAGACTATGGTAGGTGTACATATGTTGAGCATCCATACTATTTTCCAAAGCCATGGGATGAGTCTACCGAGCATCAAAAAAATGCTACCGAGAATCAGCAAATGCAAACTGAGAAGCAGGAAGAAGCTACCGAGCAAAAAATAAACTTGAACCAAATGATGAGCAAAGAAGAGAACAAGTGTTGGCAAGCTTTGTTAGAAGAGACCATCCACAAAACCAAATCATTGGAGACAAGCAAGCTGGCATGATGACCATAAGTAAGTTGAGATAAAACACATGCTTAGTTTGTGAATTTGAGCCTAAGAATGTTAGAGATGCACTTGAAAATGAGGAATGGGTTAAGGCTATGAATGAGGAAATTGAACAGATTGAGAAAAATAAGACATGGACATTAGTATCAAGACCGAATGATCAAAATGTGATTGGTACTAAGTGGATTTTTAGAAATAAGTTAAATGAGAATGGTGAGGTCACTAGGAATAAGGAAAGACTTGTATGCAAGGGATATGCACAAGAAGAAGGTATAAACTATGGTAAAAATTTTGCACTAGTAGCAAGACTTGAAGGAGTCTGTATACTACTTGCATATGTTGCACATAAGGAATTCAAAGTATATCAAATGGATGTGAAATCAGTATTTCTGAATGGAATTCTTGAGGAGGAGGTCTACATAGAATAACCAGAAGGTTTTGTTGATCCGAATCAGAAGAATATGGTATGTAGACTGCACAAAGCTTTGTATGGACTGAAGCAAGCATCGAGAGCATGGTATGAAAGACTACATGCTTATCTTATAAGTATTGGCTTTTTAAGGACAAGTGATAATAGTAATTTGTACATGAAAGGAGAATCTGATGATAATATTTTGATTGCTGAAATTTTTGTTGATGACATAATCTTTGGAGGACATGATTTTATTTGCAAATATTTTTCTAATGAAATGAGAAAGGAATTTGAGATGTCAATGTTTGGAGAGATTAAATTCTTTATAGGTTTGTAGATTATACAACAAAATGATGGGATTTTCATCACTCAATCAAAATACATTAAGGAAGTGTTAAAGACTTTTTGCATGGAAGATTCAAAACCGGTAGGAACACCGATGGTGACAGGATGTAAGTTGACAAAGGATGATGAATCAACTGAGGTAAATTAGACACTGTACAGATCAATGATTGGAAAACTGATGTATGTGGTACACAGTAGGCTTGATATAGCACATGCAGTTGGGATTGTGGCAAGATTTTCTACCAATCCTAAAGAATCACATATGGTTTTTGTTAAAAGGATTCTGAGATACTTGAAGAAGAGTGAAGACTATGGTTTATGGTACACAAAGGAATGAAAATTTGAACTCTGAGTTTACACTAATGTAGATTGGGCTAGAAACATTGATAATCAGAAGAGAACAACCAGTGGAGCATTCTTTTTAGGAGAAAGGCTTGTGACTTGGATAAGCAAGAAACAAGCATGCATTTCTCAGTCTACTATTGAAGCGGAGTATGTTGTTGCTACTACAAATTATTCAAATATTGCTTGGATAAAACAAGTGTTGGAAGGAATTAATGGGTGATCACTAACCCAATGATTATATATTATGACAACACTAGTGCTATAAAAGTTTCTAAGAATCTGGTGATGCATTAAAAAATAAAGCACATACCTATTAAGTATCACTACTTAAGGGAACAAGTTCAAGATAAGAAAGTGAAACTGGAATTTGTAAAATCCAAAGAACAACTTGCTGATATTTTTACCTAGCCCTTACCGAAGGACACTTTTGAGTATTTCAGGACTAGAGCAGGGGTTCATCCCCTATCTATCAGTCACTAAGGTGATCAGTATTGGATTTGATGAAAAATAACCCACAGCTCCCAAGAACATCTGCATGCAAACACCTGTCACAGAAAAAAAGAGAAGCAAGCAACTATGGAGACCCAAATGTATGGATCCATGAGAGAGGAGAAATCCTTGATGTGCAAAAAAAAAAAGTTACAAATCAATAAAAATGAATGTTTAGAATTGGTTACAAAGTGTTATGACATCAATCCTTATAAAAGGAGATCAGAAAACCTAAAAAGGTAAAACCCTAGGTTGCATAATAATAATTAATAAAGAAATTAATTATTATATGCCTAAATTTTAGCTTAAGTTGAAAGAGGTAATAAGTGACTTTATAATTAAATCAATATGATTCAATTAATAAGAAAATACTTTATTACTCTAACACCCCCCCTTAAGATAAACTTTGGGAGAAGCTAAAAACCTAGAAAGAACTACTAAAAGCAAATGGGTCCCGGTAACAAAGGCTTGATCAGGTACCCAAGTACAAAACAAAGTCTTTGTAAAGCAGAGAAATAGAGAAAACCACATGGGAAAAACTCTACTCCAAAAAGAGACAAAGACTAGTATGAAGGACTGAAGAAGCCTCCAAAACTAGGAATCTTCCAGAAAATAGCAACAAGGATTAACATGTACAACATCACTGAAGTAAGAAACTACAAAATCTATCAAGAAGTAACTGCTGATCTAAAGATCCTCCACTAAAATATGACCAGGTAGAGAAGACTGTAATCTACATGAGTGCCCTCAAATGACACTACTCGAATCAAGAGGCAAACAAAGGAAAACACCTGAACTTGAAGATACAGATGACATAAACACCAAAAGTCTGAAGAGTTGATCAATCAAAGCTGGAAGAGTGCATCCAAAAATAGGAAAGAAAAGAGTGTCTATATGGTAAATGATCCATCTCACTAGAATGCATAGCTACCCAGCCACTGCAACCACCTAGTACATAAAATCAAATACTAAATACATAGCTCACACTATTGAACCAAGGAAGTAGTAGAACCTATAGTAGAAACCCCCCCATACTATTGACAAGGGAGTAATGATAGGTACACTAAAAAGATTGTCCAATATGAATTGCATGATGAAGAAGAATCTGAAACATCGAATGTGGGGAAAGAGTACAAACACATATAGAGATACTTGAGGCTAATTTCATTGGAGGAACACTCACATGACAAAATTAGATGGCAAACAAAGACAAACATCAAACCCCCATGGCACTTTATAATGGAGTGCAAGTATAAAGAGCACGAACATGTGCAAGATCCCATACATATAATAGAATGGCACTTTATCTCAGTGTGTGTGCATCAAAGAATGCTACAAAAGTGAAGTATACACTGCTCAAAGAATATTGAAGGCTACTGAAACAAAAGAACAGCCTAATACGAGTCATCCCTCAAAGGGAAGAGATCCCAGGACCTAAAACATCCAAGATATCCACCAGACTGCAAAAAAGCAAGAATCTGGATAAAATAAACCTAGAGAATAATCTATAAAAATGACTCATAGTAATGGAAATCTCTCTAAACAAGCTTTGCAATGATATATCATTTTCTAAAAATGGAGTCTAGATGTGCAAGATAGAGCTCCCGGAGTGCAGAACTGAACATCTTTCTTTGATAGTGAAAAACACCATCAAAAAAATAAAAAAAATAAAATCAAACTTGTAGATCTGGAAAGATCTCAGAATTATCTTTCTGATGATATATTGTTTGCCAAATTTTAACACCGTATGCTCAAGATATGAACAAAAACCCAAAAGTTACGCTGGAGGCCCCAAAGAAGGTGTCTGGAAGGATCTGAGGATGGGTGACATCAGAAAAAGGAAAAAATCACACATGAAACCATTAGATTTGATAAAATATCAAAAAGAGCTTTCTGACAATATCCTGTTTGTCAAAAATGGAGCCCGGATGCAAGAGAAACGGATCCTGGAATGCAAGAGGTCTGAAACACCGAGAACATAGAGAACATCAGACTTTGATAGAAAAAAATGGCATCAAAATGGAAAAATATTGAAACCATACCAAAAAGAATGGATCAGGCTTGGAACCAGATTTCTGGAAGTATATTCCATGCCCAATTTCGATCCCAGATGCCCGAGATATCTTTGAAAAACCAACTCCCTGTCAATACAAAAATGATCCAAGGAGTGCATGCATCAAAGAGTTTGAACTTTACTCAAACATGTGTGATGTCATGTTGATGTCAGCACCACCAGTTGAAAGTGGATGTGAATGCCATGTGTCACGCGTGGTGATGCCAGCGGTGACACCGATGATATCGCCAACGGTTTAGGCCGGGCGGTGATGTCGGCGGTGATAGCGTCGGCGGTGACCACGCCACCGGTGGGGCCGCCCTCAGTGGTGCCCGCTGGGTGGTGGGCCGATGGCCACTAAGAAGTGGGACCAAAAATTAATTTTATTTTTATTTTTTTGTTTTCCACCTACATCAGCATCGGGTTGCGTGCCAGGGTCATACGACCCTGGTATGCCAAATAATTTTTGCCCCAGAGGGCAACTTGTCCAAAATGGACAAGTTTTATATAGATTTTGCATTTCTCAGATGCTCCAGATGTAAATGGGAGGTTTGTTTGGGCCAAAAATGTTCCAAAAAAAGTGACTACCTTGGGATTCATGTCGGGGCCAGTTGTAATTTTTTTTCTCACAGATTCCAACTTTGTCCAAATTGGACAAGTTTTATATGGATCTTGGGGTTCTTGGATTCTTTGAATGCAACCATGAGGTCCGTTTGAAGCCAAGATGACCAAAAAAAATAGGTCCCCCCAGATCTGACAGGAAACCCTCTAAAAACGTAGATCTCACGAACACGACCAAATCTCTCAGGAAGAGGATCTGATGAACATGACCAAATCTCTCAGGAAGAGGATGGGGGCAAGTAGATCTGAAGCTTTGATAGCATATTGGAGTTGATGAAAAACAACCCATAGCTCCTAAGAACACCTGCACGCAAAAACCTATCACAGAAAGAGAGAGAAGCAAACAGCTATGGAGACCTAAACATAAGGATCCACAAGAGAGGAGAAATCCTTGATGTGCAAAAACAAAAGTTGAAAATCAATAAAAATGAATGTTTAGAATTGGTTACAAAGTGTTATGAGATCAATCCTTATAAAAGGAGATCAGAAAACCTCAAAAGCTAAAACCCTAGGTTGCATAATAATAATTAATAAAGCAATTAATTATTATATGCCTAAAGTTTAGCTTAAGTTGAAAGAGGTAATAAGTGACTTAATAATTAAATCAATATGATTCAATTAATAAGAAAACACTTTATTAATCTAACAATTAGGAGGTTGCATCAACCTATACTTTATCATAAAATCATTCATGTTGATGCACATAGCTCACACTTTAGGATTCCTAAGGCTGTGAACAATTGTAGAAGCTGGAACAGAGAATTGTTTATCAGTACATGAAGGTACTTGATCTGGACCGAACAACAGTGAATTACTTGGCTATTGAAGAGCTATTTATTTTCTTTGGCATTGTTGTCAAAGGGAGAGGAATTTCTATGAAATATCTATTGATGAGAACATGAAATGGGAGAAAGAATCAGAGAGCTGAAAAATATCAAATCTGCATGGAGAGTTTGCATGGAATGTTGTATGTAGTGTTTAAACATATTAAATATCAAACTTATAGGGAGAGCTTACTGAGCTACAAAATTTACCTACATATTTGTAGAATACATGTTTGGTATGTGTATGGCATATTTCACATTGTTTGTGTTTCCATCAATGCCAAAGGGAGAGATTGATGACCTACAACTGATTGAATATCTAGATGAACTGAAGGAACAATGGTTAGAGATCACCGAGGTATAAAAGTGATATGTAAGATGATTAAATCAGTCAATATGTTTTCATTGATGTCAACTAGTTTTGACTATATTTATTATGATAGTTAAAAATATCTTAATATCTGTAGAAGGAAGAAATTGTAAAGAAATGAGATATCTACATAAGGAAAAGATGGATATGACAAATAAGGATAAGGTATACATTGGGTAACTTATTGATGAGTCTATGGATTAATATTCTTGACTTGAGCATGTTACATTATTCTATTATGAAGAAGAGATTTGAATTGAACAAGTTAATGTGGTTGGTAATTGAAGAATTTTGTATACACCGAGCCAGTGCAGTGTATACTGAGTGATAGTAATAACCAAGTTAGTTATCACCGATGCATTTTAGTATTAACTAAGTATGGATGAAAACATTAAATGCAAAGAATAGCCAACTGAAATTGATGAGCTAGAGGTTTTTATGATTTTGAAGTTACTGATGAAGTTAGTTATAAGATCCACGATTGACATAATTCAGAGATGATCTAAAGGATGAGATTCAAACGTGTTATGGACACATATGCAGTATACTAAGGAGTTCTACAAGATGACAATCAGATCCAAGTACAAAGAATCATCTAAGGAAAAGGTGGCCAGGTGTGTTAATGGCTTGAGGCTTAATAATTAGAATGAGTTAAGTATGCTAAATATTAGTACAATTGAAGATGCTTATCAGTATACCCTGAAGGAAAAAGATACGTTAAAAAGAAGACAAGCTACCCCTAGGGTTAGGGATAAAATGATGAATGATAAGGGCAAGGATAAATTGATGATCAAAGAAGAACCTAATTAGAAGATTCATGTCAGCAGTAGGAGCAACAAGGATTACAAAGTCACTTGTTTCAAATGTACAAATATTGGACATAGAGCTTTCCAATGTCTGGTTTGTTCTAGCAAAGAAAAAAAAAACTTAGTGGCACATGAGGAAAAGGTAGAAGGAGAACTTATTGGAAATGAGGTGACACCTAAGATGGGAGAATCTCTAATGTTCAAGAGAGTTATGTTGAACACCAAAGAATTAGAGCTTGACTAGAGAAGGCAATTATTAAGATAATATGCAATTCAAGAGGTAAATGTTGAAAAATGATTATGGACAATCGTAGTACATAAAACCTTGTATTAGAGGAGATAGAGTAGAAGTTGGGTTTGAGGAGACTTAAATAGCCTTGTCCCTATGGGATAAGTTGGTTTTAGGATGACTAGATGGTGGAGGTGAAAGAGCAATGCTGGGTTAAGTTCAAATATGGTCCATACCGGGATGAGTTATTGTGTGATGTGGTGGATATGGGTGCTTTCCATGTCTTGTTGGAAAAATCTTGGTAGTATGATGTTGGAGCTATTCATGATTACCGAAGGAATGTGGTGTCTATCATGAAGGAGGGAAAAATGTTTACTTTAATTCTTTGAAGGAGGAAGGATGGAAAACTAGGAACCTAGGTGTGATAAGGACTTACACCTTAGGAGATTAGATTTCTATGCATCAAAAGGTGTTGGATTTATAGCAGGTGGTTGAGAAGGTTATTGAGGTTTCACAGTTGCTTGGGAAATTGATGAATGAAACTAAATTGATGGGAACAAGGCTAGAGATAATCGGATGTTGGAGAATGTTATCAGGGATTTGAATTTAGTTGAGTTGCAAGATCTTGTGTGGAGATCTAAGATGTTACCTGATGTTAGAAGTGGAGTTGAACTGCAAAAAAGGAAGTAGAAATTTGTTGATGATTTTAGGAGAAATAAAAGAAGAAGTGTAAGATGAAGAGTCAAAATAGAGGTTGTGAAAATAGTGAAAAATCTAAATCAAATGAAGGAAGGTACACTACTGGATTCTAGGATTTGGATTGTAGGCATGGCCATTTGCAGATTAAGAAGGTTACAGACAAAGAAGATTTATGGGTCATAAATGAGCATGGGATTTATGTCCCGAATCGCACATGATGTTCATAAACTCCTTTATGGAACATATTTTATTAACCTAGGATGTATGATGCAGGAGCATCCTTGGGTAGTTGGAAATCTTGCATCACCCAAAAATATTTCATTTCAATTTTTTTGCTTACTGTTCTAGTTGGGCAATTTCTATTGTTTCTAGGTGCGATCAATCTAGTTGGTACGTCATCTTACGTGGTCATTATATTGTGTTCTAGACATCATGAAGATCTTATGTCTATGATTGCATCATGATCTGATATTTTTAGATAAATTTATCTCACTACTGAGTCTTGTCCTATTTTAGTTTATTGTTCTAACAACCAGGATGGCGAGATCTGGCTTGCAGTGAAGATTCATTATTTTTGGTTATTCATGGCACATTGTTAGATGTTATTATGTTCATGGTAGACCTCCTTGTACAATCACACATCATGATATATTTATTAGGGTTTGTTCTTATGGATTTGGGTCTTGTCCTATTTGTTGTAAAATGCTTTCTCTATCTTGGGTTGGATGATCAAATAAGATGACTTGTGGATGGAAATCTTATATATAAGTAGGGTTCTAGTTTGTGTTTAGGGGCACAAAGGTCATAGGGGAGAGAATATTTGTGAAGGATCAAATATTTGATTTAGTCATACTGTAAGGCTACAACCAGGTAGGCCTTATAGCCCGACATGTATGAAGGCATATTGCTTGTTGCTTGAATATGTGGTAGCTTCTTGCAAGCTTGTGATATGAAGTTTGATTCCCTCTAATTTAATAGTATTATTATTATCTTGTATTGTCATTTCTGTTATGTAATATCTAGCTGCAAGATTGGACACCTCCTTTGGGGATCTCTCCTCTGCTAACCGCATCATCTATCAACTCAAAACTTCAAGAAAACCCACTGCTACTTCTAATAGTCAACCTGACAAACCCTGCCAGCTCACTAGGGCATCATAAACCTGATAAAAAATATAAAAGAACATCATTCCACCTAAAGAATATTGAAATACACATTTTAAAGGATTAATATACCAATTTTTAGGTATTTTGAGTGGAGGGATTAAAATTTATGCAATTTTTATTGTCCACTGGATACCGTAACAAGGGTTTGGAATTGTAATCATAAAAACCACAACAATTTTTCCAAAACAACATGATATTATCTCAAACTTGATTCATTTGAGAGTAGAATCAAATTTTCTTCCAACCATGTGTCATTTGTGGCACCAAAACCCTGTACAAAAAAGAACAAGGGTCTGCAAGTCGAGAAAACAATGAAATTCTTAGAAATAATAGTGCTCTTTATTGATTTTTCCTTCAAAATTAAACAACCTAGATCTTCAACCCAAAGAGGAATTATAAAGTCATTACAAACTCTCACCAACTATTTTAACCAAATTTCAAATTATTTGGTCATTTGGGAAACAAAATGCAACTTTTAGAACCAAAATTGCAAAGTTGCTCATAACATCTTTTGAGCAATTTTGACAACTTCTACAATTTTCAACCAAATGATCTCCTATCAACCCAAGACTCCTCAAACATGTTAAATATGACATAAAACAATGAATTAAATCAATTTCATCACTTTTGGCCACCTCTAGAGGTGTTTACTAGTGTTGACCTATTTAAGACCAATGCAGGTACCACCAAATAGGTGCTTCTTAAATTTGTTATCCTCAACTAAGGGAAATTTGGGAAGATAAGAGGAAAGTGAGACATGTAGTACGTATAAAAGAGGGATATCAACTAGAGGTCAAGAGATTAGAAGAAAATTCCATAAATGCATGGAATTTTTTCTCATTGAAGGGGGCCATGTTCTTATGATGATGAGAGCATAGGCAACATTGAGGTTCCCTTGAGGCACAAGTTGTTGGAAAACTACAATTGAAACAATTCTTATATTGTCATTGATGTCAAACCTTAACTGGTAAGACAATTGCTATCTATGAGAGTACCATATCTTTTGATTGATGAGGAGGATTTGAAAAGAGGAGATAACAAGAGGACCTAAGGAAAGGATGAGTTATGTGATACTTCAATGGGTACTTGATTAGTTGGCACATTGATAAGGTAATGTGTTGTTTATCTTTAACACCAAGTGAAGAAGAAATATTGGAAACATAGGCTTAACCGAGTAAAAGTGAAGAAATTTAGTTTAAGCCGAGTGATGCTAGTGTCGACCGAGTGCCAGTATAAGCTGAGAAAATCTAATGTTGATCGAGCATCAATAATTGTTGAGCAAAAGATAATTATCAAGTAAAGAAAGTGTTTGTCAAGAAGGAAAGTCTTAGCGATGATCGAGATATCCAATAATGACCAAGGAGATGAACACAATATTAACTGAGTGTCAGTAATTTACAGTTTGAGAAAGAATTAAGAATCCGAGCTGACATAGTTGAATTCTTGGGATATGTAAAATGTTTTGACATTATTAATGAATGGTATGGAGTATTTAATTAATGCATGGTAAACCATTTTATTATGGATTCAAATGGAAGTTTGGAAATGTATCTAGAAAGAAAAGGAGAACAAAATGATGGAAGGATTCGATGAATCTGATGTAAACCTAAGATCTACAGAAGAGATTAAGCGACAAAAGATTAATCTACCTGATCAAGGAGGTATAAGGATGACCTAATTGTGAGGTTACAAAATGAGTGGAAGAGGTTGATGTTATTGACTGATGAATCTAAGAAGAAGGCTAAGGTGAAGCTGTGAAGAGCTTAACAGAGTTGTAGTGATTGCTTGAAGAGAATTCTGAGTAGATCGGAGATGGAGATGGAATTGAAGGTTAGTCAGTAAATCAACATATGAGAGAATTGGATTTGTATTTGCAAAGTGAGTTGTATATTTCAGATCAGAACCTACTATTACTTTCTAACCATTGTATTAGTCTAAATCCTTTAATCAAGGTTGACCTAACATTCATTGTGTAAACCCTTTAATCAAGGTGACATTTTGATGGAACGTTCTTAAGCCCTCTAACCAAGGCACTCTTAATAGGGTGATTAAATCCTTTAACAGGGTCACACCTAACAGTGTGTATTTTAAACCTTTAATAGGGTTGTTTCTCACAGAGCTCACTTTAGAAGAGTGAAAATCAATAGCATGTTACAAGTGGTTTTTTCCAAATTGGGTTTCCACTATAAATCCTAGTGTTATACTTGTGTGAATGTTATTTGATGTGAATTTGTTGAAAGATTTATATTCTGCAAGTTAATTACTTATGGATAGTGGATTGCAAGTTTTATGTTATTGATATATGCTATAGATACTGAGTTGAATTGCTGATTACATCTAATTTTGTTGAAGAGATAGAAAGTTGAATTGGTACATTTGGACCCGAGGATAACTGATTGACCCCCCCCTCTCAATTATTCTAAAATCATTCTAACAATTGGTAACAAAGCAGTTGGTGCTTGTAGAGAAATTTTTTAAAGGTACTTGAAGCTAATGATCAAGATGTACAAAAAGGAGGTATTGAAGCTGAACGAGGGGAACTTCCCTACATGGAAGAGTTTGATGAAATTGCATCTAGCTGGTATTGGTGATTCGATGAAGTACTATGTGGAAAATGAATATGTAACCCCTGTTGCACCTTTGACTACCAAGGAGATGAAAGCTAAACAAGAACACAATCAAGCAATGTTGGAGATTGCATCTGCCCTAAGCTATCTTGAATTTGAAGACATTAAGGACTGTACTAATGCAAAGAAAATTTGGGACACTCTAGCAACTATCTATGGTGGGGACACAAATGTACAAAGAGCCAAATCTGAAAGTTTGAGAAGTAAGTTTGATGAAATGAAAATGCAAGGTGAAAATATTTCTCAGTATTGTGGTAGAATTGAGGAGGTAGTAAATGCTATCAAAGGAGCTAATGGAAACATTGATGATGAAACTGTTATCAGTAAAGTATTGAGAACTTTTATTTCTATCTATGCTATTAGAGTTTCTACAATACAAGAATCAAGATGTAATCCTGGTAATGTCCTAACTTTGGAAAGTCTTGTTGGCAAGCTTACTACTTTTGAGCTGTCTAATTATGATAATTTCACTATTCACAATATTAAATCTGGATTTAAGTCTAAGATGCTTCTTCAGAAGCCTAAGAAGGGAAAATAAAGATGTGTGAGAAGTGACATCAACAATGACAATGATAGTGACACTTCTGATGATGATCTAGATGACCTTGAGGCACTTATGGCTAGAAGGCTACAAAGAGGAAAAGGAAAATATAAAGGTAAACTTCCTATAATCTATTTTTCATGTAACAAAGTTGGCCATATTGCAGCAAAATACCCTGACAGAACTAACAAGGATGAAAGAAGGGAAAGCAAGTACAAAGACAAGAGAAATGACATAGATCATCGAAGGTACAAAGACTATAAAGAAAAAGGTAAGAAATATTGCTATATTGTTGAAGAGGAAACTGATAGTGAAACTAGTGAATCTGATGAATGTGATATAAAAGTTGTTTATGTTGCTATGAAAGATGATTCTGATGAAGATTAGAAAACTGTACTTATTTCATATGTGACTAAATGTGATAAATGGATTATTGATAGTGGTTGTTCACATCACATGACTGGTGATAAAAGTAAGTTTGAGACCCTGAATCATTACAAAGGTAGAAGTGTTAAGTTTGGTAATGATGCACCATGTCTTGTGAAAGGAAAAGGATAAAAAATATTGACGAATAAGATCAGATGTGATAATGCTTATTGGGTTGAAGGCCTTAACTATAATTTTTTGAGTGTGGCATAGTTGAACAAAATTAGTTACCGAGTTGAATTTTATCATAGAAAGGCTAAAATATTTGATGCCACTGGTGAACTAATTTGAAGTGGAGAATAGACAAGAGGTAATTAATTCTATCTAGACCTACTTGAAGAAACATATTTTTTTGCACAATTTGATGATGTATGGTTGTATACACCTAAAAATGGTCATCTAGACTATTAGCCCCTTTTGCTAAATTATCAATTGCTTATTCTTGATCAAATCCTAGCTTTATCATTTATTCGATTATTTTCTATGGGCTAACCATCTTATCCTAAGTCTTTATTTATTAAAAGGAATATTTCCTCCCCTTTTAATAAATAAAAAGCCCCCACTTTTCCTCTTATCCTAAGTTGCACAAATAAAGCATTATTCTTATTTTATAAAAAGAGAAAAGTACTTTTTGTCTCATATGGACACAAAAGTCAACTCTTATTTTCCTATTGGAGGATACTTGTGCACATGGATTGCTCCTCTTTTAAGCTCCACCATTGATTAAATCTTTTGCCTCTTAATCTCCATGGTCCATTCCTTTTTCATTCCTTATAAAAGGAGAGCTCTCTTCCTCATTTGCATACACATAATTTTTATGCTATTGTTATGCTACAGGTTTTCTAGGTCATCTTGGAGCTTTTGGAGACATTCTTGCATCTAGGGTTTGAAGATTTGGAGCATTGTTGGCATTCATCTTGGATCTTCATCAACACTCTATCTTCTTGTCTTCATTCTTGCATCATCATGGCTTTCTTGCTTCATAGTTAGATTTCATTTCTTGCATAGTAGCTTCATTTTCATGGCATTCTTAGCTTAGATTTCCTTTATGCTTTAGATTAATTCATCTAGTTTAATTAGGAGGCTTTGTAATACTTGCATCTTTTAGCTTGCATTTCCATTCTAGCATAGCATTGCATTGCATTTTCATTCTTGATTCTTGAGGATATTGGCATTCTTGCCCTTGTCTTCATTGAATCTCCCATTGCATGGTTTACTAGCAAGGTTATTGGCTAAATAGCTCTAGCTGAGAGCATTCTTAAAACCCTTGCACTCCATGCCTAGGGAGCTATGGATCGATTTGTGAGGCCTCATTCTTGAGTTCCCTTGCATGTAATGATCCATAGAAGTGTGACACATTTATAGCACACAATGGTTATGGCATAAGAGGTTGTGTTGTGTGAACTTTGACAATTTGGTAAATATTAGTAAAATGAAGAAAGTAAGAGGTTTTCCAAGATTGAAGAAACCTAATAATGTGATATGTAAACAATGTCAATTGGGAAAATGACAAAGTCTAGGTTTAAGAGAAAGACATATACATCTGAAAATATTTTGGAATTGGTTCATACTATCCTTTGTTGACCTATGGGCATGCAAAGTTATTGTGGTGATAATTATTTCATTATGTTTGTTGATGACTATTCTAGAATGATGACTATAATATTTTTAAAAGATAAATATAATGCATTTAAGTTGTTTAAGTGGTATTTGGAAAAAGTTAAAAAAGAAATAGGTAAAATCTTGAAATGTTTGAGATCTAACAGAGGAGGGGAGTTTATATCAAATGAGTTCAACATATTCTGCAATGATAGAGGAATAAAGAGACATATGTCTACACCTAGGACACCTCCATAGAATGGTATAACAGAAAGGAGAAATAGATCAATTATGGATTGTGCTAGAATAATGATGATTGAGAATAATGTTGCTCAAAAGTACTAGAGAGAAGTCGTAAGTATAGCTATTTATACCTTGAACTGAGTACAAATGAAGAAAGGTATAAATACTACACCTTTTGAGTTATGGTATGGATATGCACCTAATGTGAATTATTTTAAAGTCTTTGGGAGTAAATGTTATATATTGAAAGACAATAGGAATGGAAAACTTGATGCTAAAAGTGATGAAGGCATATTCCTGGGATATTCCACTAAGAGAAAACCTTACAAGTGTTTGAATTATAACACTAACAAAATTGTGGAAAGTGAAAATGTTAGAGTTGATGAATATGCATAAAATAATGAAGTTGAGTACAAGAAAGAACCTGAAGATTATAGATCTTTTGTATACATGGATGAAGGAGAGGCTAGTAATGCACCTAAACTAGATGCTGAGAAACTGCATGAGCTTGGTGAGCAACAACAAGAAAATGCCAAGCATCAGGAGATGATGTTGAGCAATTAGAAGAAGAGACAAAGAATCTATAAGATGAACCTGAAGATCAAAATCAAGAAAGAAAATCTGAACCTACATTAGCATAATATGTAAGAATACATCATAAGCTTGAACAAATCATTGGAGATAAAGAATCTGGAGTTATGACAAGTAAGATGAAAGATCATTCATGCTTACTATGTGAGTTTGAGATTAAAATAGTAAAAGATGCTTTAGAGAATGAGGATTGGATACAAGCCATGAATGAATAAATAGAGCAGATAGAAAAGAACAAAACTTGGACACTAGTGCTAAGATCAAAAGACAAGAATGTTATTGGAACAAAATGGGTATTCAAAAATAAGCTAAATGAATATGGAGAAGTCACTAGAAACAAGGCTAGATTGGTATGCAAAGGATATGCACAAGAAGAAGGCATTGACTATGGGGAGACATTTTCCTCAGTTGCAAGATTGGAAGGAGTGAGGACTCTACTTGCATATGCAACATATAAAGGATTAAAATTATATCAAATGGATGTTAAATCTGCATTTCTGAATGGGATAATGGGAGAATAAGTATACATTGAATAGCCAGAAGGATTTGTTGACCCAAGAAAAAGGAATATGGTTTGTAAGCTACACAAGGCACTGTATGGATTGAAATAAGCCCCCAGAGCATGGCATGAGAGTGTGCATAATTATTTGATAATGATTGGATTTGTAAGGAAAAATGACAACAACAATCTGTATTTGAAGACTAAGAAAGGTAAAGGGGTTTTGTTAGCTGAAATCTTTGTTGATGATATCATATTTGGAGGACAAGATACCCTATGTCAAAACCTTTTCAAATGAGATGCAAAATGAATTTGAAATGTCTATGTTTGGTGAGATCAAATTCTTTGTTCGTTTGCAAGTTTATCAGATGAAGAAAGGTATCTATATTACTCAATCTAAGTATGTCAAGGAGATACTGAAAATTTTTGGTATGAAATATTCTAGACCAGTAAGTACACCTATGGCTACTGGAAAATTTTTATCTAAAACTTATGATACAACTGAAGTGAATCAAACCTTGTATACATCTATGATTGGAAAGCTACAATATGTTGTCCATAGCAGACCAGATACCGCCCTAGTAGTTGGGATTTTTGCAATATTTTTTGCAAATCCTAAAGAGAGTCACATGATGGAAGTGAAAGGGATATTGAGATATCTAAAAGGAACAAAGGACTATGGATTGTATTACCAGAAGAATGATAAGTTTGAACTGAAAGTTTACACTGATATAGATTGGGCAGGAAATGTGGATGAAAGAAAGAGTACAAGTGGTGGCGCATTCTTTTTAGGAAAGAGATTAGTCTCTTGGACAAGCAAGAAATAAAACTAAATTTCTCAATCTACAACATAAGTTGAATATGTAGCAGCAGCAGTGAATTCTTCAAATTTAGTGTGGATCAAGCAATTGTTAAAAGGTATGAAGGAATAAATTACTGAGTTGATTGTTATTTTATGTGATAATACAAGTGCTATTAACATATCAAAAAATCATGTTATGCACACTAAGACTAAGCATATTGCTATCAAATATCATTACTTGAGAGAGTTAGTTCAAGACAAGGAAGTGAGATTGGAATATGTGAATATAAAGGAACAATTAGCAGATATATTCACAAAAGCATTACCTAAAGATTCTCATTAATAACTTAGAGGTAAATTAGGGGTGATTCCCCTAACTAAGGCTACCTAGAAACATTTAGGAGCACTGCATCAAATGTGCTAATCAGAATATCTGATAAATTGATGCATAAGGGGTCACACTTTAGGAGTTTCCTAGAGTTGCAAGAAGTAAAGAAAATGATACTAATTAGTCATAAGTAAGATGATAGAGGGAGTATACAACATACAAAATTGACATGAAGACATCTACATGATAAAGATGTAAGTAACAGTTACAAGTTTCTTTGGCATTGTTGTCAAAGAGGGAGAGATTCAATGAACCAGAGAGATTACAAAATTGAGGGAGATATTCAGAAATAGTTATCAAAAGTAAAACTTGAGAAAGAAATACAGAAAAGAGATTCAGAAGAAATGACCCTAAGAAAAGAGGGAGTAATTGAGTAAGTGAATAGACAAAGCTAAATTTATCCAAGAGGGAGCTCGTAGTTGGATGTGTTGGATGTGAATCAGAATGAAGCTAAGAATATTAATGAAGATATGATGCACATAGATTTTGGATTATATGGTAAATCATGTGGTGTTCATGTGGTGTTACTATCAATGCCAAAGAGGGAGATTATTGGAAAAATACAATTAAAATAATTGTTATATTGTCATTGATGTCAAACCTTAACTGGTAAGATAGTTTCTATCTAGGAGAGTACCATATCTTTTGATTGATGAAGAGGATTTGAAAGGAGGAGATAAGAAGAGGACCTAAGGAAAGGCTGAGTTATGTGATACTTCAATGGGTACTTGATTAGTTGGCACACTGACAAGGTAATGTGTTGTTTATCTTTAACACCAAATGAAGAAGAAATATTGGAAACATAGGCTTAACCAAGCAAAAGTGAAGAAATTTAGTTTAAGCCGAGTGATGCTAGTGTTGACCGAGCACCAGTATAAGCTGAGAAAATCTAGTGTTGACTGAGCATCAGTAATTTTTGAGCAACAGATAATTACCAAGTAAAGATAGTGTTTGCCGAGAAGGAAAGTTATAGCAATGACCGAGAGATCTAGTAATGACTGAGGAGATGAACACATTATTGACTGAGTGAGTAATTTATAGTTTGAGAAAGAATTGAGAATCCTAGTCAACATAGTTGAATTCTTGGGATATGTAAAAATTTTTGACATTATTAATGAATGGTATGGAGCATTTAATGCATGGTAAAACTTTTCCTTATGGATTCAAAGAGAAGTTTGGAGATGTATCTAGAAAGAACATAAGGAGAACAAAATGATGGAAGGATTCGATGAATCTGACCTAAACCTAAGATCTCCAAAAGAGATTAAGCGACAAAAGACTAATCTACCTAATCAAGGAGGTACAAGGATGACCTAATTGTGAGGTTATAGAATGAGTGGAAGAGGTTGATGTTATTGACTGATGAATCTAAGAAAAAGGCTAAGGTGAAGCTGTCAAGAGCTGAACAGAGTTGTAGTGATTGCTTGAAAAGAATTTTGAGCATATTAGAGATGGAGATAGAAATGAAGGTCAACCAGTAAATCAACATATGAGAGAATTGGATTTGTATTTGCAAAGTGAGTTGTATATTTCAGATCAGAACCTACTGTTACTTTCTAACCACTGTATCAGTCTAAATCCTTTAATCAAGGTTGACCTGAGAGTCATTATGTAAACCCTTTAATCAAGGTGACATTCTAATGGAATATTCTTAAGCCCTCTAACCAAGCCACTCTTAACAAGGTGATTAAATCCTTTAACAGGGTCACACCTAATAGTGTGTATTGTAAACCTTTAGCAAGGTTGGCTTCTCACTAAGCTCACTTCAAAAGAGTGAAAATCAGTAGCATGTTACAAGTGGTTTTTCCCAAATTGGTTTTCCACTACAAATCCTAGTGTTATACTTGTGTGAATGTTATTTGATGTGAATTTTGTTGAAAGTTTTATATTTTGCAAGTTAATTACTTATGGACAGTGGATTGAAAGTTTTATGTTATTGATATATGCTATATAGATCGAGTTGAACTGTTAATTAGATCTAAGTGTGTTGAAGAGATAGAAATTTGAATTGGCACATCTGGCCCTGAGGATAACTGATTCATACCACCTCTTAGTTATTCTAAAATCATTCTAACATAAACATCTATAGAAATAATGGGTACCCAAGGAACTTCCTCCAATAAATATTGATTTTTGTGTCAAAAAGAGGATATATCATATAATACCATTTCCATTACATGGTTTTGGCCTATTTTGCATGGACGACATAAAGTTCGGTTACAAAAAAGTTACTGAATTGATGGATTATGTTAGACCTTGTTAAAGTTACAAAGATTGGATGCAGATGGTTCGACATAAACGAAGTATGCGTAGGTATGCACTGTCAACAAATTATATACAACTAAAAGATAAGGATCAAAATAAAAGAGTGGCTATGTACATTGATGGAAGGCCAAAAGCATAAGGGAATGTTGTAGGGTTTATAAATAGTACATGACCTGGGTCAACAAATAAGCAACCCAATTGCATATTCGAGGTGCGTGAGAGAAACCATGAATTCGTATATATGATAAAATCAATAATAATAGGGGAAGAGTTTCTAATCGATTACAATTTGAATCACATATATACAAACACAATTACTATGGGGGTGGTACATACTCTATACCATTTTTCTCAACCTCTAATTAATGACTCCAATATACCATTTTATTATTATGTTTTTTTGTAAGTCTATTGTTTTCATTTTGGTAATATTTCTTTATATTTAATTTTTGTCACAACGAGACATTTATTGTAGGGGGAAGGCTCTGACCTAGAGCACAGATTGTGATGCATCTTCAGGAGCTTGTACCTGACATGTTTACCTCATTGTAATTTTACAAATTAGATACGAGCAAAATGTTTTATTATTATGTTTTTTCATAAGTTTATTGGGTTAATTTTGATAATATTTTTAATATTCTTGTTGCATTCGGATGATTGGAGAAAGGTACCGACAATAAAGGAGAACATCCATAAGGAGGTGCAGTCACTATTATGCAATCATGGCATCACATATTCTACAAACTCTCTTGATATGATAAGGAAGACCCAAAAAGAATGCAATTAAGAAATCCTTCAGTTGTTATTCATAGCACCTCAAACAAATGAGATAAGAGAAAGGGTTAAAATATTGACTGAGAGAGAATGAAAGTTACAAGTAAGTTATCATGAGATCTTTAATTATAAAAAAATATTTTTTGCATCCTCATGATGTTTTTGGCCATGATCAGGTTACTGCAAGTGCTACCTGAGGACTAGGGGTTGGTACAAGTGTCGATCCTGATCTTCCTGTGCATACATCACATCATTTGACCCCATCATCCATGCCTATATTGTCGACTAAAATTTTGGCAACACATAGTATGTAGGCATCAGATAATGCACCCTCTAGTAGTGAATATATGCCAAAACATATGTTAGGACATGTACTTGGAGATGTAGAGGCCACTAGTACTGGTGGTGTTTTAGCAACAATTCCTAGACCTTCCCATATTACTAGTATGAAAACATTGCTGATCACATTTGTGGTGACCGAGGATTTTGTTCCCATAAAGATAGAGAAGGTCCCAAGTACTTTAATATGTTTTAATTATTATTATATAATCCAATTAAAATTTACTTATTGATCACTCTTTTTAGACTAATGATCCCATGATCTTTTTATAGGAAATGATGTTTTTTACAAACATCTAAATGATATTACAATGGAGATATTTGGGTCCACCATACACACATAGTGCAATGCCCAAAATCAAGATTTAAAAGATGAGCTCATTAACCATCTAGTTGTGTTCAGTAATAACACATTCAACCAAACCAAGGTCCTTAAGAAAGATGGTACCTATCTAAAGTATGTGAGGGAGCAATATAGGTCACATTTAGAGAAGAAAAAAAAGTATGAGCATCCCCCATGATTTCATAGAGGGAGTGGAAGGACTTGGTGTCAAATGGAAAGGAGAAGGTTGAAAAGAAAAAAGAAAGACACTGTCGGGCCAAGGAAGGTATGTGATACTATCAACAATGTAATTATATGTTGATTATTCTTTATTTTTACATAATCTAACATATTTAAAACTTTTCATAAGTTTCCTGACACATCGAAAGAAACAAAGGAAATAATAGAAAAATACAGTCATCAAAAACTTGGCTCTGGTGGTTATATGAAATTGTCTGCATGAATTGTAAGTATCAATAAATGAATATTGCATCCAAATAATAAATTATAAATAATTTTTCTTTTATCACACCATAGAAGTAAATTAATGATCTTATGCAGAAATGTTGCACTCTGAATTCAATAGAGTGCCCATAGAAGAGGACCTGAAGATTGCCTTCCAGCAAGGCTATATAGTTGTGGTTGAATGCCTAAGACTCTTGACTAGGAAAACACAAGCTTCCATTGCATTTGACACATAAGTAAATAAAATCAATGAAGTTTATTTAAAATTAAATACTCGTGCAATCTATTCAATATTTTCTACCGTAAAGTAATTATTGTCTATTTGTTTTAAAGAGGCAAGCAATGATAATAGTGCACATGGCATTGGAATGCATCTTGGTGACGGTGGATCACAACTTGCAGATGAAGCTCATGGTGTGCATCATGGTACTAGATGTATTCATGTGCTATACAAATGTAGTATGGATTAACATAATTAAATACCTTTAATTACAATTGGTGTATTAATTAATGTAACCTTTCATGTTTCAACTTTAGAGCATGTAGAGCATGATTAGACTAGCCAAGATCAAGAACATGATGTGGCCCCATCAATTAAAGAGGACCACTCTAATGTTCTTTTAAACATAGTTAATTTCAATTGGTGTATTAATTAATATAACCTTTTGTGTTTCAACTTTAGAGCATGTAGAACGTAATAAACATAGTTTATTTATTCTTAATGATGTGGCCTCGTCAGGTAAAGAGGACCACTCTAACATTATTTTTAACATATTTAATTGCAATTGGCATATTAATTAATGCAACCTTTCATATTTCAACTCCAGAGGATTTAGAGGGTGTTCAACATGTTGAGCATGATGCTATAAGACAAGATCAAGAACATGATATGGTCCCATCAGGTAAAGAGCACCACTCTAATGTTCTTTTAATTAATGAAATACTTGTAACAACAATAATAATAAAACATATCAATTTAACACTTCTTTTTTATTGCAACATACCCCTCTTGCAATGGCCTCCACCTCATGAGTACACAACTAGGCATACATTAAGATCATGAGTAGAGGGAAGAAAAACTAAAGGGGGGAATGATGATTTAGAAAATGATACTCCACTTCTTTATTTATCTGCAAAAAAGAAACAAAAAAGGTGATTCTAATCATATTTTTGATAATATGTTTACTTTTGTAACTTCAAACATGACTATGTTTCTATGTGCTCTTGCATTTAATGTATGCATAGAACAACCAATGAATATTTGTCATTCCTCTTTATATCAGTGTTTAAACAATGACTCTAACTACAGAAGCAAGAATGATTAAGTTAATTTCTTTCCAATTCTATTTTCTCCTTTTTCCTTGGACATATATCACTGATCATACCTTGCAGACATAGTTATAATTTGTTCACTACTATTTTAAACTTTGTTACTTTATGTGTACCTTTTTTTTTTCTTCTAAATATATGCTAGATACTTCCCTATAGCAATGAACTGACTACATCCTGTAGCTCTTGTTTCTTTATGTGACATGAAATACCTAATTTTGAATATTTCTAATAAAAATTTGGAGATTTTACTTGTTCTAATTATATTTGAGCACCTTCCTCTTTTTTGTTTATTAGATGTATCATTGGCATTGCTACCTCATTTATTGTATCACATGTAGAGATATGGCTTATCATTTAGTTTCTCTAGATATTGACATTATGAACAACCAAGCTACATCTTCCTTTAGTTATCACAATACTTAGAACCTGTACTTTTTATTATCTAGAGATACCATTATCATACTTACAGTACGTATTTCAACATTTCAACACTGTTTGAAAACATTTCTTGCCTCATGAACAAACAATGAATGCGAGCTTGTATCATCTTTGTTAATGTAGAAACATTCTCAAGAGGTGCCTATTGTATGTTTTCTACTAATGTATTAGTGATCAATGTTCATTATTCATGTTGTCTTGATGTGCATATAAATGATTAGATACTTTTGACTCTCTACTTAGTATGGAAATGTTGTTGTGCTCAACACTATGAACCTTGAGGGCATTGTATCAGGAAATTTTTTCATACTTTATCTAATGGTTAATCACTTCAGTGTTTTGTTCTTTTCTATTGACATAATAAAATAAGATTTCCTCGATGCTCTTTTGGTAACTATCATTTTTCGATATAAGTTACGTTGATGCCCCTCCATCAACGTAGCTCACCTCATCAGGACCGACCTCATAGTAACCTTTATGAACTTAACATTCATTGTCAGGCTCAATCATTCATTCATGCCCGATAGTATACTTTATATCAATGGATCTCAGCAGTATAATTTTTTATGATATGACGTTTGTTTCTTAATCGATCGCTACTTCTTCCATCGATGTGATATATGCATCATTTTTCCGATATGGTCTTGTTCATCTTTATTGGTGTAGCACGCCTCATTAGATTCGGTCCTTAGTTTTCACCCAACAATGATAGTTATATCGACAAGATTTTTTAGTGATACCTATGCCAATATGTAATGTAGTCACAAATATTTTGTTTTTTAAATCACACAATTTCGACGAACATAACCTGACGAACCACAAAAATTTACGACGAGGTTGTTGTACAAGTGACATTGTTTTCATTGTAACAACAACAAAAGTTTTCTCCACCTCATCACAAAATGGATGAAAGTTCAGTATTTTCTCGGCGATTTTAAATGGTCATTCTGTAACGTTTTGTGGTATTTTGCATTGATACATGGACGAAGTTGATCAATGTAATCACATTGCAAGTTTTATGAATATAGGTTCGATTTTGTGATGAACACGGCAATCATTTTCCTTGGCACTGGCCTGTTGGAATTTGATGATGATGTTGTTGTGTTTTGATCATGCAAATGTATTGTGGTATTTTCATTGTTGGCAACTTAATTTATTAGAGGCAATAAATTAGTGTTACCGATGGAGGTGAAGATCAAAGTGATGAAATGTCTAAGTGTTCAGTCAACCGGGCAGAAGACACTGTGCAATAGACAATCAATTGGATTTAGAATAGGAAATCAAGTTAAGGTGTGTGGTCATAGAATTAACATCTACAAAGGTATATCTAACTATTCCTAGGATTGCATCAACTAATTTGAAGATTTGAGTGAGTTACTGAAGATTGAAGTGGTACTAGCAATTAGAATAGTAAACCGATGGACACAGTTGGTTAGATTGGTGTTGTGGTCAAATATAAGTGGTTGGTCGACATGTTTTTGAGATTTAATGTTTTGGGCCGACATCAAGGATGTTGAATTTTGATTTTGGAACGCTCGCTCACATGTTAAAGTTGGATTTGAGGGCCGACATGTAAAACATTTTAAGGTTCTAGCACCGACCTAGAAAAAGTATATAAATGGATGTTGCAATGGTATGTGATGATTGTAGAAGACAACATAGAGGAAGTAAAGTTCTCTGAGTGACACAATTGATTTGGAACACATTTGATCTATCATGCATTGAGTGCAAATATCAGGTCATTCTTTACGTGTTGATTCTAACAAATTGACAAGCTAAATCATTTAACAAGGTCACTCCTAATAGGGTGAGCAAGATCTTTAACAAGATCTTAAAGATAAATCCTTTGATAGGGTGACTCATTAGCTTGATTTTGAAATATCCTAATAGAGTAGACTTTAACAGGCCTTCAAAGATCTTAAATGGGCTGCAAATACTCTTAACTAGGTATAACCCCAAAAGGGTTGTTGTAATTGGTCCTAGCATGCCTGATTTTCAAGTGCACTAGTGAAATCTTGTGGGCATCATCCCCACACATGATTTTCTCCCTCTAACAAGGGTTTTCATGAGAAAAATCTTGTGGCAAGTGTTCTATTGTGTGAATGCTTTATGATTTATGTTGTTACTTAATATTTATATTTGCATGTTGATTAATTGGAAGAATAACCAGTATTAGTTTCAAATTTTGTGGTTGCACTGATTCAAACCCTCTCTTAGTGCCTTATAATACTAACATGATGTATTAGAGCCTTGTTCCCTTGAAGAAGTCTAATAGCTTGGGGAAGTGTAAATATAGAGGGTTTGAGATACAAGAGACAATTTGATGAAGTTGAAAGGGTGATCAAAGAACTGAAAGATCAGTTGAAGCAATCTTTGGCCAAGCGACAAGAGCTTGTTGAACAACTAAATGAGACTCTAGCCTACATTGAGAAATTGTATGAACAAAGTGGACCCAAGGAATCTGAAGCATCCCTAGAGGCCATGGGAAAGGAGAATGAAAAATTGCACCAAGACAAGAAGAACCTTAAGAGAGAGATTGAAGCACAATCAATCAGAATGTGTGAAGAGATGGAAGCAAGGATAAATGTTAAAGATGCTCTAAAAGATAAGGACCAAGCCTTGGAGGATAAGGAACATGAACTCTTTAAGTCAGAGCAAGAGGTAGGAACCTTGCATGCATATCTTCATGAGACCAATGAGGAACTAGAAGACTTAAGGGGAGAGATCAACAATGTGATGATGGTCAATGAGAATTTGGGAAGAGAGAATGGGAGTTTGAGAAATGAGAATGAATGATTAAAGGATGAGCTAAAGAATTCCAATGACAAGCTAAAGAAATTGCATGAGAGTTATGAGAAACTTGATGAGAAGATGAGAAATCAAAGAAGAAGCAAGGAGACAATCGATCTAGGCTATATTGGTCAGACTAGTTTTGAGATTGGCGAATCTTCTAGTACTAAGGATGAAAATCCATCAGAAGAATCTGTACCTATGGTAAATACCAGGATTCTAGGTAAGAAACCCTACAAGCTTGTATGTTTCAATTGTCATAAAGTGGGTCATACTGCTAATGTTTGTAGAAGCAAGTCAGTTAAGAGGCCTAACACTTTTCATGGGTACTACTATAATTGCAATAAGTATGGACACACTGCATATGATTGTAGATCCAAATCTAGTAGTAGATCTAGTAGCTTTGATGGATATTATTATAAATGCAAAAAATATGGCCTTAAAGCTGATGAATGCAGGTCAAGAGTGAATAATCAAAGGCCACCTATGAACTGGGAAATCTCTTACCGAAGAGAAAGGCAATTCAATGTCACATGCTCAATTTTTGGTAACTATGGACACATAGCTGTAAATTGTAGAATGAGGAAAACTAGAGGTAATTCTGGACCATGGAGGTCAACTGATATGACATGTTTTCATTGTCATCAAATCATTCATCTAGCAGGGAACTGCAAGTTCAAAAACCAATCAGTTAACTGGTTAGCAAAATAAAAGGGAAAACAAATTGTGAATGTAGAAGAGACCAGGAAAGAGATGAGTAAGATCTAGAAGAAGAAAGAAGATGTCAAGGAAGAAAGTAAAACACCAAAAAGATCCACATTGCCATCGGATGTGGATGGTTTATCATCAAACTAAGTCACCTTTGACTTAGGGGGAGAAAGTACTACTGAATCCATTTTTGGACCCCCTGAAGATGTGCGGTAAGATCTATCAGCATATATAGATGCAATAAGGTATGTTGAATTGATTTGAGAAAGGTTTGATCAATCATATAAGGTTTTGTCAATCATTAAAAGGGTATGAGTCAATCGGTTAAAAAAGGAAAGTTCTACCAGTAAGAGCATTTAATGCAAGCATGTGAAGGTAAATAAATAGACTATTTTTTATTTCATTCTTACCTTACATACTTTGAGAGTTTTTGTGGAGAGAAAGAAGTCCTATTTGTGTTCTTTGTTGAGTTTGAAGCTATAGGAAAAGATTGTCTGTGTTGATCTGAGAAGAGTAATCAATTGGTGGTGTCATGTTCTTTATCAAGAACCCTAGCTACACATATTTTCAGGTATTTATTAGTTATTTATTTGTGCGATTGAAAATTAATATGGCTACTCCTAAGTTGATCGACATAACTAAGAGACTGTGACCTACATTCAAGTGACACCCATTCAAGTCGATGAAGAATGATCTAGCAGGTACCCTAACTAGTGTACCTTATGGAGCTCTACATGTGGAAGATATAAAAGCTTACATTCACTATAAATTGGAAGATTTAAGATCAAGTGCAATTTATGATCAGTACAAGAAGTTGTGTGATAAGAATTTGGTATTGAAGGATGAACACAAACATATTTTCAATAAAGGTTTTCATCATGATGTTAACTATCTCGATGAATTTGAAGATGAAAGGATAAGATATGTTCTCAACAAGATACATGATCAACTCTTATGGTTGGAAAAACCACATAACATAACCAAGGAGCCAATCCATATTGTAACTGGTCTATTTGCAACTAGTAGTGTACCTATTCTTCATTCTATTCCCAAGGAAGAGGTGATTAAATTGACAAAGTCTAAATGGGATGGGCGTATGATGACTGTGAATGACATCATAGATGAAGACATTAAATATGCATCAATGATGATTGGATACAAATTCTATCACTCCAGTCAGGTGAACAATATACCTGGTGGTGCCATTCATACTGTCCACATAATGTGTAATGAAAATAAGGACTATGATCTAGGTGAAGCATTAAGGGAGAAACCAATACTGAATCTCAAGAAGATCAAGAAGGACAAGAGGTAGAAATTCAAATATGGTTAGTTGGTTGTATGCTTATTCTTCTATTTTCAAAATATGTTTCTTGGCATTGGTAGTATTACTTGGTCAAATGAGACACCAATTTTCATTCAAATCAACAATTGTATAAAGTTTTGGGAAATAAATTCACTGGAAAAATATGGGGATATTTGAAAGATGCATGAGAAAGAAAGAATACCTCCTAAGATTGTTGATAAGTATGCGGATACCATTTGTTTTTTGGTCGACACTAATACATGTCAGATGGAAGAAGTGGAGCCAAGAACCTCATAGGTTATGTCGATGGGATATGAACTAGGAGACATCTTAACATTGTATGCAGAAAATCTGTTGGCTCAACTGGTACATCCCAATACTCCTAGATTTGGAACATATCAAGAGAAGTCTTTACAAATGCATAGTGAGTTGATGAAACCAGTCGTTGAGAAGAAAGTGAAGAAAGATGTTGAGAAATTTATGATATAGAAAGGTTCTACCAAATAGCATATTGAGAAAGCCAAAGCTAAATATGTTGGAGAGCAAGCAAGTACATCTAAAGTAGCAAAAGGTGATGAGGATGTTGAGATAGTAGGTGCATCCTGTGGTAACCCAACGGATAGACAGACAAGGAGCACATCTCAAGTCAAGAAGGAGAAACCTTCTCCTATCAATCCACAAGAAAGGAGGTGAACAAGAAATGTCAAAACTGCATTGGTCATAGAGACACCAAGTACACACATAGTAACAGGGAAGAGAAAGAAGAATAATGAAAAAAGATTTGAAAAGGTTAATAAAGAAGAAAGTGAGGAGATTGAATAGAAAGAAGAATAGAAAGAGCTTAAATCCAAAGGTAAGAAATCTAAGGTGGTAGGCTCTCCTACTACTAAGTCTACAAATATTGATTTCAGTCAATTTATTTGTGTTGGAGACATAGTGCAAGAAGTGAATAAATGAGGAATTATGAAAATATTTAAATTGTATTATGAAAAGTTTAGTGAAAAGGATCAAAAGAAAATTGAGGAAGCAGTATCTTTAGTATGAAAAGATTGAGTCAAGTTCTGTTGTAGTTACAATGTTTTTTACCTAATTCCTTTTATGAAAAACTAGATGCAAGATGGGAGGCAACACTTAATCAAAACAAGGAGATAATTCAATATGTGCTAATACATCTCTTGCCATAACTTAGCAAGGAAGAATTAAAATAGAAATGCAATGAAGTGAGACCCCTATTCAACACAAAGACTAGAGTAACCAAACTATTGATAGGTGAGTCTACAGGAGTACAAGATGAGATTGAGAGTGTTCTTAGAGAACATTTAGGTCTCAATGGTGGAAGTAAAGAGGATGAACATGTTGAGGAAGAAGTGAGACTTCAATCGGATGAAGAGAAATCAGTATTCACCCAAATAATTGAAGGATGGAAATTGATGGTGTTGATGTAATATTTTACAATGATCATTTGTATGATACACAAGATATTAGGGACAAATCAGGTGATATCTCAGCACAAGGACCACATGAGGAACAAATTGATACATTTGAACAAAAAAATCCACAAGAAGAACAAAAGGAAGAAGGGCAAATTCATACTGCAACTGGTCAAGGCATGAGTGATGATAATCAAGAAAATATACTTACTGATCAGCTACAAGAACAAGGACAGGTTGAAAGTGAACAAATTCAAAAGGATCAAGCATAACAAACACCAACTAAAGAGGTCAAACTTGATGTAAAAGAAAAGGAAAACAAAAATGAAAAGGGAAAGGACAAAGTGAGTGATGAAGATGACATTCCAATTAAAGGAAAGATATATTTTCGTAACATGATCCCTAAGGAATCCAACTCTTCTTTTACAATGTCACAGGCTGCAAGCATGAAGGGTTTGAACCCCGCTTCCCTCCCTAGCATTTTAAAAGCCAGAGAGCCCGCGCAGGGTTCTATAGCCTTGCCTCTTGCAGCGCCTGTGTGTGATAGTACTCCTCCTGTGGGTGTTGTCATAGGTCCTTCTGGCTTGTGGGCTTCTTTTTTACAGCTATTGGTCAAGATGCATTTTTTGTTGTTGCTTCCTCTAATCCATCTACCACTTCTAGAGACCATAAAGTGGAGGGTTCTTATGCTATGGTTGCTTCCAAAGCTCTGCATGGGACAGGGGGTTCTTCTCATAGCGCGTTGTCTACTGTTCTGATTTCTATAAGTGGATCTCTCTCTATCAAGCTTTTTGTTGATGTCAAAGGGGAGTTAGATAGTATACCTAAGGTTTTTAAGGAACACGATCTGATATGTTAGTTTCAGGGATCCTGGCCTAGTCTCCCCCAACTGCATGATTGGGTGTCCCAAAAATGGGAACCAATAATATCAGACAATGTTCACATTTTTCCTTTAACTAAAGGATTCTTTTTAGCCATATTTGATAGATCTAAGGATAGATCTAAGATTTTGTGTCAAAAATTCTTCAAATGGGAGGAGGATAAATTTTTGCTTATGGTAAAACCCTAGCACTCGGATTTCAATCCCTCCACTGAAGTTTTCAACAAGATACCCATTTGGGTTAGGCTCCACAATCTCACTATTCATCTTTGGCATGATTCTATCCTAGCTGAAGTGGGGGAGGCTTTGGGGGAGTTTTTGATAGTGGATTATGACTCTTCTAATATCTTTCATTCTAACCTTACCCGCATTCTGGTAGAAATTGATACTTTGCTGGGTCTTCCAACTAAAATTAAGATTGAATCATCCAAAGGTTATTGGATGCAACAACTGGAATATTAGGGCATCCCTTTTAGGTGCAGAAAATGATTTAAAAAATGTCATACTGCTACTCATTGCAGCACTAAATTTAAATAGAATAAATCCTCTCATAATTGGTGGAAGGGTGCTTCCATCCAGCATTATACAGTTTTGAAAAATTCTTCTCAGGTTTTGAAGGAGTCTGATCCTATTTTGGTTTCTCAGATTCCTACAGTTGATGTAGATGTCTTATGCCCTATTTTTCCTCTTGTTGATCCTATTGGGATTATTGATGATGCTAATTATGATCATCTTGTTCATCATGGACCTACTCTTCCTCTACTGGCGGAAACCACTCTTTCTACTAGCGGTTCTATGGTTGTTGTTTCTGCTGGCTCTGTTGGTTTGCTGGTTGCTGAGGGTTCTAGTGATCATGTCCCTCTTATTGGGGTTAATTCTGAACCTATGCCAGAATTCATGATGGTTATCCCAACTCCTCTTTTGATAGCTAGTTCTGCTATCTTGAGTTCGTTGTGCTGGCAGGAAGAGACGTCAAGAGTTGAAGATGGTTGGATCACTGTTAAAGGTAAAAAATCTAAGAAGTCCTCTTCTTTCAACATGACCCTTCGATCCCATAAAAAGGGGACTAATGGATAGCATTGTTTCTATCTTCTTTGGACTACTGCTTCTCATGGTTCTATTTTGTAGTGTTCTTGGTTTGATGTTAGGCCTTTGTGCCTTTTGTTTTGGTCGGTTTGTTTTATTTTGAGAGCCTTCAATGTCCTATCTTAAGTTTTATTTGTTAAAGGGTTTTTGGGCCCCTTCAAAACCTATTGTTACCTTAATAAAAAATATGAGCCCTAAGGAAATGATGAAATATGCAATGGCAATCAAGGCCAAGGAAAAAAAGGATAAGATGAAGAAATAAGCTCAAGTGATTTTCACTGCTAGAGACATGCTAGCTGATTTGCTAAGTGAAGTGGAATATGATGAATCAACTACACCAATTCAGCAATTGGCACATTTAGTAATTGTTGTAGATGAAGAAATGAAAAACTTGGAAGATGCTATAATTTACAAGGCTAAAAAGGAGTATGAAAAGAAAAGAACATAGAAGTTGGCACAATCTATTGTCACTGATAAGAACTCACTTACATTGGCTATCAATTAGGTGAAGAATGGATTGATTGAAGGAGGTAAGATCTTGAAGTCTATATCTACACTTCTTAAATGATATAGAGAAGCATAGATGTGAAGCCCAACATGAGTTGAGCTGTTAGCTACAAACTTTGATCCCATGATTGAGAAAGCTACTTCATTTGGTGTCAAAGTTAACTCTATCCACCAAAAGCCGAAATCATATAGAGTTGAGCAAGACAAGAGGATAGCTAATCTAATGGAGTTTCAGAGCTTGTTGATTCCCAGGTTAGATGTTTTGCAACAAGGTGTGAAGGAAGTAGAGAAGGCATTGGCACACCCTAATGTATGCACTATTGAAAGTCTTGAGGTGTTAACATTTTTACTTAGTGGACAGATTTTTATCATGAAATATCTATGGAAGAATTGGGTCAGTGATCTTCAGACACTAAAGGGTAATTACAAAGATATCTTCAGTAGAATGTAAATAGGTTATGCTACTCTACATAAATAAAAAATTTCTACTTTTGTAATTCATTTGTCATTGTTGTCAAAGGGGGAGTAGTGTAGTAGACTTTGGCAAAGAATATGTAAGTAATGACATGTAATGGGTTAAGGGAGTAGTATACATGTATGTAATTCCTGGAGGGGGTGATTAAACTATCCGAGATTAGTTTATTTATAATTTTGCATTGTGATGTATTTTTCACTTATGCATTGGTTAGACACTTTGCAAATTTCTTAGTTTTGCCATCAATGCCAAAGTGGGAGATTGTTGGCATTTGATGATGATGTTGTTGTGTTTTGATCATGCAAATGTATTGTGGTGTTTTCATTGTTGGTAACTTAATTTCATTGGAGGCAAAAGATCAATGTTACCGATGGAGGTGAAGATCAAAGTGATGAAATGTCTAAGTGTTCAGTCAACTAGGTAGAAAACAATCTGCAATGGATAGTCAATTGGATATGGAATAGGAAATCTAGTTAAGGTGTGTGGTCATAGAATTAACATCTACAAATGTATATCTAACTAGTCCTATGTTTGCATAAGTTAATTTGAATATTTGAGTGAGTTATTGAAGATTGAAGTGGTACTAGTAGTTAGAACAGTAAACTGGTGGACACAGTCAATTAGATCGGTGTTCTAGTCAAATATAAGTGGTTGGCCAACATGTTTTTGAGATTTTATGTTTTGGGCCGACATCAAGGATGTTGAATTTTGATTTTGGTGTTCTCTCTCATATGTTTAAGTTGGATTTGTGATGCAAGAGCATCCTAGGATTCTTGGAAATGTTTGTTTTGAAAGGCATATTAGTAGTTTTGATCTTAGTTGGTGAAGTATTTGCTCAATTTTTGGAGTTTGGTTGCTCGGTTCAAGTGTTTACCGGGGTGCTCAGTCTCTGTGGAATGCTCGGTAACTAAAGACGTCAGTTCACTAGTGCTCAGTGATTTCTCTATTGCTTGGTGTTTGGTTACCGATGGGTCTCGGTGTTGCTTACTGGTGCTCGGTGTTCTTGCAGACCAACTTGGTTGTTTGGATGGATCAACTTGGCCATCTGGTGCATTTAATTTTGGTCTCGTTCCTCAAGTTATGGATTGATCGTTGGACATGTGGAGACCTAGATATGACATGTTTCATTCTCCTATGTGAATCTAGAGGCCGGCATGGATGATTTAATTATTGTTAGGCTATTTGAGATTTGACCATGTTTTGCATTTAATATTTGTATACTTTGGAAGCCAACTGGGCTTTGGGATTTAATTGTTTGTAAAGCCAACTTGTGGCTGGGAATTAGTATTTAGGTAGATGTTTGGGTAGTTGTTTAGGGGATTATGGGAGTTGGATTAGAAGATCTAGAGTTAGAATTGGAAATATAGCAGAGTTAGTAGCTTGTGAGCTTAGGCACAAGAAGATTGCTTGGTGGCCTACGTGCACAAGTTTAGATCTTCCTTGGTGGGCCTATCAGTGTTATGTCATGTTACACACCTGGACTAGCTGAAAGGTGTATTAGATCCTGTATGATCTTATAGAACTATTCTTGCTTTGTAATTGGCTGTAATCGGGAAGGCCTTACACTCCGGCACATTGCATGTAATCAGTTGTTGATGAATAAATATACTTGCTATCTCTCAGATCTGGTGTTATTGTTGGGTAATTCTGTTGTGTTGTGGTTTGGCTACAAGTTTAGATAGTCCTTAATTGGATCCTCCACACTTGACTGCATCAAGTGGTATCTGAGCGAGTTGATCTTGAATATGTGGACAAATCATCGAAGGAGAGGCAGTTTGCACCAGGATCTTGGATTGAAGATGCCTTCGAGGAAAGCTCGTGAGATCTCATAGGAGGAAGCTACTGGAGAATTTAGTCTTGATGATTTTAGGGCTTTGAAGAAACAAGTGCAAGATCTGCAAGAGGAATTGAGAAAGAAGAAGATTACACAAAAAGAAGATAGTGATGATGAATCTGAGGAAGAAGATCATTTTGAAGAAGCTAGAGATCCTAAAGAAAATAGAATCCTGAAGGCTATGTCTAAAATTGGGGAAAGACCTAAGATTGAAGTTTCTACATTTGATGGAAGCCTTAGGCCAGAAGAGTTGATTGATTGGATTAATGAGATGGATGAATACTTTGAGTATGAAGAAATAGAAGATCCTGATAGGGTTAGATTTGCAAAGACTAAACTAAAGGGTCATGCACATATTTGGTGGAGGGAAGTTCAGTTGGAAAGAAGTAGGAGAGGAAAGGAAAAGATCACTAAATGGAACCGAATGGTTGACAAGTTGAAGAAGCAATTCATTCCGGTGGATTATGAGTTAGACATGTTTAAGAAGATGAAAGCCTTGAAGCAAACTAACAAATCAGTGCAGGAGTACACTAAGGAGTTTACAGAATCCTGATTAGGATTGGTCATTCTGAAGCTGATAAAGAGAAGGTTGCTAGGTATGTTTATAGTTTGAGACCTAGTATTCAAGAAGAGTTACTTACTATTCGGATGACAACAATAGGAGATGCTTATCAGATGGCATTAAATATTGAAGAAAAGATGAATAAGAAGTTTGAAGGAAGACAAAACAATAGGAACCGAGGAGGTAAGGCTGGTGAAACCGTTGTTGAAGGTAATGTGGTAGAGAATCCTAAGAAGACTGATGTAGGATCTGGTAGTGGTCAAGTCATTAAGAATTTTAATACTGGACAGAGAGGAAGGTGGAAAAATGAGTTCACTGGTACTTGTCATCAATGTGGTGAAGTGGTTCATAGAAGTTTTCAATGTCCTAAGAAAAGGGTTGCACTAACTACCAAGGAAGACATTGAGAATGTTGCAGAGAAGGGTGAATTTTTTATCACTAGGAGGTTGGCTACATGTGTCCAGGAACCAGTGAAAAGAATAAATTTGTTCAGAACCAGATGTAAGTGCAAGGATAAGGTATGTAATGTTATAGTTGATGGTGGCCATTCTGAGAACTTTGTTTCAGAAGAGATGGTTAGCAAGTTGAATTTGGAAAGAAAGAAACATCCTAATCCTTATCAGATTAGTTGGATACAAGATGTGTCTAAGGTTAGGATTGAAGAACAGTGCTTGGTTAATTTTCAGATTGGATCTTATCATGATGAGATATTGTGTGATATATTTCCTATGGATGCTTGTCATCTATTGCTTGGTAGGCCTTGGCAATTTGATAAAAATGTTTTTTTTTATGGTCACGCAAACACCTATGTGGTTAGGCATGAAGGATTGAGGCATAAGTTGTTACCTTTACAGGAGACAGGGGCTAAGGGATGTGGAGTTACCAGGTGTTGTCCTTATGAAAAACCTCAGGAGCAGAGGATTGATGAACCTATTCCTAGAAAGATTAGTTTGAAAGAGAAGGATAATGATATATCTAAAGATTTTGTTGAGATTAAGAGGCAGATGGTCTTTTTGATAGAAATAGTACAACAGATAATAAAATTTGTGACACAGAGAGATGTGGATGATGCCGAGTTGATTGAGGAGTCCAGAGAGGATGATATTTACCAAGGTACTGATGTGGTTGGTAGTGGAAGGAATGGTCAGAGTTGGTTGTTATCAGTTGCAAACAGGAATGATAAGAGAAGTGGGAAGTAGGAGAACTTTTTGCAAGGGACAATGGAGACAACTTGGAATGGAGGACAAGAGGAGATATGGGTTAAGAACAAATATGGCATACCTATTCTGATTCCCTTAAGACGTTCATGATTTTCTTATGAGAAAATATTCTTTACCTGGGGTGTCTGATGCAGGAGCATCCTAGGATTCTTGGCAATCCTATATCAACCAAAAAAAATATGTTTTTTTTGAAAGGCAGATTAGTAGTTTTGATCTTAGTTGGTGAAGTATTTGCTCAGTTTTTGGAGTTTGGTTGCTCAGTTTCAGTGTTTATCAGGGTGCTCAGTCTCTGTAGAACGCTCGATAATTGAAGGTGTTGGTTTACTGGCACTCAGTGATTTGTTTATTGCTTGGTGTTTAGTTACCAACGTGTCTCGGTGTTGCTTACTGGCACTCGGTGTTCTTGCAGACCGACTTGGTTGTTTGGATGGATCGGCTTGGCCGTCTGGTGTATTTAATTTTGGTCGCATTCCTCAAGTTATGGATTGACCGTTGGACATGTGGGAACCTAGATCTGGCATGTTGCATTCTCCTATGTGAATCTGGAGGCTGACATGGATGATTTAATTATTGTTAGGCTATTTGAGAGCTGACCATGTTTTGCATTTAATATTTGTATACTTTGGAAGCTGACTAGGCTTTGGGATTTAATTGTTTGTAAAGCTGACTTGTGGCTGGGAATTAGTATTTAGGTAGATGTTTGGATAGTTGTTTTGGGGATCAGAGGAGTTGGATTAGAAGATCTGGAGTTAGAATTGGAAATATAGCAGAGTTAGTAGCTTGCAAGCTTAGGCACAAGAAGATTGCTTGGTGGCCTACGTGCACAAGTTTAGATCTTCCTTGGTGGGCCTATTAGTGTTCTATCATGTTACAGACCTGGACTAGATGAAAGGTGTATTAGATCCTGTGTGATCTTGTAGAACTGTTCTTTCTTTGTAATTGGTCGTAATCAAGAAGGCCTTACAGCCCGACACATTGCATGTAATCAGTTGTTGATGAATAAATATACTTGTTATCTCTCAGATTTGGTGTTATTGTTGGGTAATTATGTTGTGTTGTGGTTTGGTTACAAGTTTGGACAGTCTTTAATTGGATCCTCCACACTTGACTCCATCAATTTGAGGGTTGACTTGTAAAACATTTTAGGGTTCTAGTACCGACCTGGAACAAGTATATAAATGGATGTTACGATGGTATGTGATGATTGTAGAAGACAATATAGAGGAAGTAAAGTGCTTTGAGTAATGCAATTGATATGGAATACATTAGATCTATCATGCATTGAGTGCAAATATCAGGTCATTCTTTACTTGTTGATTCTAATAGATTGTAAAGTTGAATCCTTTAACAAGGTCACTCCTAACAGGGTGAATAGGATATGAAGGATAAATCCTTTAACGGGATCTAAAGGATAAATAATTTAATAGGGTGACTCATTAGCTTGAGTTTGAAATCTCCTAATAGAGTAGACTTTAACAGGTCTTCAAATCTCTTAACCAGATGCAGGAGCATCTCAGGTTCTTGATAATCTTGTATCAACAAAAACAAGTTAGAGGTGTTAGTTGTGTTCGATAGCTTCTTTTGGGATCTCGGTGATGTATTCTGGATTCCATCGACGAGGCTCGATTTCTGCTCGGTTCCTTCTTTCGCCAAGTTGGCTCGATTGTTCACCAAGTTAATTTTCTATTGCTTGGTAATCTTTCTCACTGAGTGGTTTATTTTGGAGGCCAACTCGCGCATTTAGTTTTGGTCACAAAGTTAATGATTACATCAATAATTGGGAAGCGTGTGAACCTAGTTATGGTTTCTCCCTTCTCCAATGTTGGATCTAAAGGTCAACTTCTTTCAGTAGCCTTTTGTATAAATAAATTAATATGTTGTAAATATTTGGAGTGAGCTTTGGATGGAAGAAGAGAGATAGAAGAGAGGATCTGAATGTTGAATCCTTGATGATGGAGGGCTATTCGTATTTGAATCCCGATTGTATTTGGTCATAACCAGGAAGGCCTTACAGCCTGACATGTATGAATCTTTCTATGGTCATTAATATATATGAGATCTTTTCATTCTCTCTCTCCATGTTATTATGTTATTGCTTCCGCATGTTGTTTGATTTCCCAGGAGGTTGGTAGTTGGGTAGGCCCCTTGGGCCCCACCTTTCTACCCTCCTTGCGTCAAGTGGTATCAGAGCAAGGTTAGATCTTGATCTAGATTTGCGAATTCAGGTATTTGGTCGAGGGTTACTTCTTGTAAGCCCTATTTAGTATTTGTTATGGGGTGGCAGATTACGATCTGACCTGCAATTGCAGAGGGTTTCAAGATGGTTTGTGGGAGGCAAGATGCAAACCAAGGCTTAGCTGATATACTAAGATAAATTGGTGCTAGGTTGGAATTCGTTGAGATAGCCCCAATGCCGAGGAAGACATCTTGAGGATGTTAGTGATGAAGAAGCTGAAGATGAACAAGGTGAAGCAAAACCTTCACTTGTGATGGATCAAGGTGAAGAAAGACTTTTGAAGGCATTGACAAACCTGAAGTCTACACCACACTTCAATCCTCCCGAATATAGTGGAAGGTTGGATTCAAATGAGTTGATGGATTGGATAATCGAGATGGAAAATTATCTTGAATATGAAAATGCCCTTGAGGAGAAGAAGGTGAAAATTGTAAGTACAGAATTGAAAAGTCACGCATCCTTATGGTAGGAGAATCTACAATTAGACAGAAAAAAGGAAAGGCAAAGAAAAAATCAAAGTATGGAACAAGATGGTGAATAAGTTGAAAGGAAAGTTTCTAACTTGTGATTATCAGATTAACCTAGTTAGGAGAATGCAAAGTTTGAGGCAAAAAGATAGCTCGGTAAAAGACTATACTGAGGAATTTTATAGATTGGACATCAAATCTGGACATATTGAGGATGAGGTAGAAATAATTGCTAGATACCTGAATGGGTTAAGAGTTTCTATTCAAGAGGAAATCAATTTGGTCAAGTTAGAAAGTATTGAAGAAGCTTATCAATTTTCCCTGAAAGCTTAGGAGAAATTGAACAAAAGACATGAGAAAATAAAAAGAGGAAGAGGTGGTAGATTCCCTATAGGAAGAGGTAGATATTATGGTGAAAACATTAGATCTAATCAAGACAAAACAAATCAGGATAAATTCAAGACCGAGTGGAAAGGTGAAAGTTCTTCTAGAGGAAGAGGCAATAACTACTGAGGTGGTTATAAAAGAGGTGGATTCTAAGGAACTTGATACAATTGTGGAGGAGAAGGACATAGGTCATTTAAGGGTACACATGCAAGCAAGAAGGTCGGTAATAGTAGAAATGGTTTGGTGCAAGAAGACTCACCAAATGAACCAGAGAAGGAAAAGAACTTTGAGCTCAAAAGAGCATGATGGAGTAAAAGTAATAAGGAAGATCCGATAAGGAAAATTTTGTTCAAGACCAGATGCAGAGTTGCTAACAAAGTGTGGAAGGTAATCATTGACAATGGAAGCTCGAAGAATCTAGCATCTGAGGAAATGGTTGCAAATCTAAAGTTGGAAAGGATGAAAAACCCTAAACCCTATCAAATCTCATGGATCAAGGATGAGCATACACTATTGGTAAGTGAACAATGTTATGTGAATTTGAAAATTGGCAAGTACTATGATAAGGTGCTATGTGATATCATGCCTATGGATTGTTGTCATATTTTGCTGGGTAGACCTTGGCAATATGATAGACATGCTATATATGATGGAAGATTGCATAAATATACTATTTGGATTGATGGGAGAAAACAAATCTTTTTACCTTTGATTAAAGAATCTATTGGTAATGTTTGCACATCTGTCAAAGTTTGTTTGATGGAAGGAAGGAAGTTTGTTAAGGATTTAAGGAAAAATGACATATGTTTTTCTATGATTCATAACAAACCAAATGAGAAAATAGTGGATAATATCCTTGAAGAGGTTGATAAGATACTCACGGAGTACAAAGAGATAATTTTTGATAATGTACCTGATGATTTACCACCGAAGAGAAGCATTGATCATTGTATGCATCTGATTCCTAGAGCTAGTTTACCAAATAAAGCAACACATCGGTTAACACCTACTGAGAATGAGGAACTTAACCGACAAATCCAAGAATTTTTTCATAAAGGTTTAATCTGAGAAGTTTTAAGTCTATGTGCAGTACCAGTTGTATTGGCACCTAAGAAGAATGGAGAATGGTGAATGTGTACTAATTCTAGATAAATCAACAAGATAACATTGAAATATCAGTTTCCTATACCAAGAATGGATGACATAATGGATAGCTTGAGTGGAGAAAACTATTTTACCAAAATTGATTTGAAGAGTGGATATCATTAGATTAGAATCAGAGAAGGTGATTAATGGAAGACTACTTTCAAGACAAGAGAAGGTTTGTATGAGTGGTTGGTTATGCCTTTTGGTTTAACTAATGCACCAAGTACTTTTATGAGATTGGTGAAAGAGGTTTTAAAGAAATTCTTGGGTAAATTTGTGATTTTAAACCTAGATGACATTTTGATATTTAGTAAGACCAGAGAAGAACATTTGTTGCACATTAAACATGTATTGCAAAGATTGAAAGAAGAAAAGTTACTGATTAATTTGAAAAAGTGTTCCTTCATGAAAGAAGAGATTGTGTATTTGGGATTTGTGATTTCAGCTGATGGTTTGAAAATGGATCTTGAGAAGTTTGAAGCTATTTTGAGTTGGCCTACACCTAAAAATGCTAGTGAGGTAAGATCATTTCATGGTTTGGCAATTTTTTACTGAAAGCTCATTAGGAATTTCAGTTCAATTTGTAATGCTATGACTAAGACTATGAGAGGAGATAAAAGAGAATTCAAGTGGACACATGGAGCTAATAAAAGTTTTGAGACATTGTAGCAGAAAGTTGTTGAATTGCCTGTATTAGATTTACCTGATTTTAATAAGGTATTTCTAGTTGAATGTGATGAAAGTGGTAATGCAATAGGAGCTATTTTGAGTCAAGAAGGCAAACCTGTTTCTTTCTTTAGTGAGAAATTGAATGATGCAAAAAGGAAATATTATGTGTATTATCAAGAGTTCTATGCTATTTTTCAAGCCCTAAAGAAATGAAGACATTATTTGATACCGAGTGAATTTGTGTTGTATACTAATCATAAGGCTATACAGTATTTGGGTAGCAAGAATAAGTTGAATCAGAAACATATGAAATGGGTTGAGTATTTACAGAGTTATACATTTGTGATAAAACATAAGAGTGGAGTCACTAACCAAGTCTCTGATGCATTGAGTAGAAGAAGATCTTTGATGACTAAAATGAGAATTGAAGTTCTTGGTTTTGATGACATGAAAGATTTGTATAAAATTGACCTAGATTTTTCTGAGATGTGGAGAAACTGCAGAGCACCCATTCAAGATCAACCAAGTACTAAATGGGAAGACTATTTCATTCAAGAAGGTATGTTGCTTAAAGGTATTGAGTTGTGTATACCGAGAGGATCAATGATAACTAATTTGATAAAGGAGAAACATAGTAGTGGTTTGGCTAGACATTTTGGCATTGACAAAACATTGAATTTTCTTAAGGAGAGATACTTTTGGCCATAGTTGTATAAGGATATTCCAAAATTTGTGAGAAGTTGTGGAGTTTGTCAAGTTGCAAAGGGAGTAAGTCAAAATACTGGATTGTATACACCTATTTTTGTTCCTAAGAAACCTTGGATTGATATCAGCATGGATTTTGTTCTTGGCTTATCGAGGAAAACAAGAGGTTATGATTCTATATTTGTGGTTGTGGATAGATTTCCCAAAATGGCACATTTCATACCCTGTGGAAAAATATCAGATGTAGTGCATATAGCTGATCTTTTCTTTAAGGAAATCGTCAAATTGCATGGATTACCAAAGAGTATCATCTCTGACCGAGATAGTAAGTTTGTTGGTTATTTTTGAAGGACTCTTTGGAAGAAGTTGGGTACCGAGTTGAAGTATAGTTCTACATTTCATCCATAGACTAATGGACAGACAAAGGTTGTAAATAGAAGTTTGGGTAATTTGTTGAGATGCTTAGTTGGAGATAAACTGAGTAATTGGGATTCTATGTTGGCACAAGAAGAGTTTGCATACAATAATTTAGTGAATAGGAGTACTAGAAAAAAACCTTTTGAGATTGTTAATGCAACACAACTGAGAGGTATATCATATTTGAAGAACATTGCTGGTGAAGAAAAGAGAAGTGTTGGAGGAGAAGAATTTGTTGTTTTCATGAAGACATTGCATGAGGAAGTGAAACATAAGTTGGAACATAGTAATTAGAAATACAAGGACAGAGCAGATAGATCAAGATGACATAAGAATTTTGTAGTTGGGGTGAAGTTATGGTTCATTTGAAGAAAGGAAGATTTCCTATTGGAACCTATGGAAAATTGAAAATGAAGAAATTTGGTCCCTACAAGATATTGAGGAAATTTGACAATAGAAATGCTTATGAGATTGAGTTGCCTGATAACATGGATATATCATCCGTATTCAATGTTGCAGACTTGTATGAGTATCATGAATTTTATGAAGAAATGACAATACCAAATGATTATCCTAAGTAGACAAAAGAAGTTAAGAAGATTTTGGAACAAAGAATTGGCAGAAGCACAAGAGGAAAGGAGTACATGGAATATTTAGTAAAGTGGAAGAATAGACCAATCGAAGATAGTTTGTGGATTACACAATTTGAGTTGGATTCAACTCAGGTTGTACTTGTTGCATGATTCAGAGAATCATCTCAAAACAAACCCAAGTGTCTGATGTAGGAGCATCTTGGGTTCTTGGCAATCATGTATCACCAAAAACAAGTTAGAGTTGTTAGTTGTGCTTGGTAGAAGCTTTTGGATCTCAATGATGTATTCTTGTTTCCACTGACAGGGCTCAGTTGTTGCTCGGTTCCTTCTTTCACCGAGTTGATTTTTTGTTGCTCGGTAATCTTGCTCACCTAGTGGTTTATTTTGGAGTATGACTCATGCATTTAGATTTGGTCGCGAAGTTAATGGTTACATAAATCATTGGGAAGCATGTGAACCTAGATCGGGTCATTCCCTTCTCCAATGTTGGATCTAAAGGCCGACCTATTTTGGTAGCCTCTTGTATAAATAAAGTAATATGTTGTAAATCTTAGGAGTGAGTTTTGGATGAAAGAAGAGAGATAGAAGAGAGGATCTGAATGTTGAATCCTCAATGTTGGAGGGTTGTTCGTATTTGAATCTTGATTGTATTTGGCTATAATTGGAAAGGCCTTATAGCTCAACATGTATGAATCTTTCTATGGTCATTAATATATATGAGATATATGCATTCTCTCTCTCCATTTTATTTGTTATTGCTTTCGCATGTTGTTTGATTTCGCAGGAGGTTGGTAGTTGGGTGTGCACCTTGGGCTCCACCTTCCTACCCTCCTTGTGTCATAACTAGACTGTAAATACTCTTAGTCAGGTATAACCCCAAAAGGGTTTTTGTAATTGGTCCTAACAGACCTGATTTCCAAGTGCACTAGTGAAATCTTCTGGGCATCATCCCCACATGTGGTTTTCTCCCTATAATAAGGGTTTCCATGGGAAAAATCTTGTGTTAAGTGTTTTATTGTGTGAATGATTAATGAGTTATGTTGTTACTTGATATTTATATTTTCATGTTGATTAATTGGAAGGATAATCAATATTAGTTTCAAATTTTGTGGTTGCACTGATTCACCCCCCCTCTTAGTGCCTTATAATACTAACATGACTAACGATTTTGGGTTGTGGTTTCGACGTAAAAGAATTGGTCGTTAAAGAAACGAAAATCCATCGACAAAGTTTAAATCAAGGTTTCGTCGATACGTAGACAATATTTTTTCGATATGTCACCAATTATTCATCAAAATTTGTAGTCAAATACAATAGTGAATGGTGGAGAGAATTTCACTTGTACTCCCTTTTCCAACTTTGTTAGCATTTATGGAGACTTTCTCTTTGCCTCTTAGTTGGAGAGGACAAATTTTATGAGTGAAGGGATTATTGTAATTTTGAGATAAAATTATTGAACTTTTTGGGTTTAATGAAAATGAGATCACTTAAGTAGGGCCTAGATCAAGCATGAATATGTTACAAGAAAGTTTTCAAGTATCCTAAAAGATTCAATTCATGGGGGTTTATGTTTGTGTTAATTGATACATTTTGTTGCCATGGAAAAATTATTGGAGGAAAACCACGGGATGCTTCCCCATATTCGATGCTTCCTCATATTCATGGATGGCATTCATAGTAAACCTGTTGGTGTAGAATAGTCCATGTCACCTAAGGAGACTTGAACTGAGAACATGCTTGCACAAAACTACCCAAATGCTCATCAACATTGGCAATAAAATCACACATAATATCCCCATATGATCTCAAGACTGAAAATTGAAAGCTTATTGCATTTGAATTAACTCTAAATCATGAAATTGGCAAAATAAAATCTGCTTGGTGATAAAAATTAATCCTATTTGTATTGGAAAGGTGGATCAAATGTGTGAATCGGATTTCAAACCAATGTCAGATCTGATTAAGACCAGAGAGGATGACAACCTGATAATTAGTCACTTCAAGGACCGATGAGGCTTAGTAGAAAGGTTTGAATATGTCATCTTGGAATTTGAAGTCCAACCAAAAGGTCTTGTCAAGGGTTTTCCTCATAAGAAAAGTAAACAAAACATATGTTTATGTTTAAAAAAATCTTGATGCCCTATGTGTGACATATCCAATCATGTATCATATCACAATAAAACCTATAATGGTGCTCTTTTCTAAGCTTTGATGAGGTCAAGGAAAGAAAAACATGGTTCGACACATCACTATGATGGTCAACAAGGTGTTCTTCATCCTAGTTTACTAGCTATTTTGAAAGACAAAATAGTGCTTTCCATAGTTGGCATTACTAAGTTAAAACAAATGAATGAAAATAATAGTTTGATTGAGGGGATAAGAGTTTTCTAATACATGTTTAAGTATTTTTCCTCAGTCCTCGTTGACTTTAAATCTTGATAATGGCTTGAAGTTGTAGGTTTCCTTCCACTTCCCTACTTAACCACTTGCCACTGAAATTGTCTTTAAATTTCAGAATGATCTCTAATTATTTTTTCCACTACTCTTGACATTTGACAAATAAAAAATACCTTATAATATTTTTAGTATGATGTCAAATTTATAAGACCCCTACATCCTTAATATATTTGCAATATAGTGTTTCAAATTTTTAGGATATTAAATCCCCTAATATGAACACATGTGATATAGTATTGTCAAACTAGGGAAGCCCCCTATGGTTTTTATACACTCACTAACTACAAATAGATGTATATGAGTACCGCTCTAACATCTCTATGTGCATACATAATGATCTTTCCATTCTAATCATGAGCTTATTCCCATTTCTATCTAGGTGGGAGAAAAACCTATAGATATCCTTTTAAATGCGATGCCTACTTTGGATCACTTTTCATGTCTTATTATAATAAAATTTGTTTCTTTTTTAGCCTACAAGTGTCTAAATTTTCCCTACAATGATGTTATACACATTGTTTCTTACAATGAGTTTCAGCTATTAGATCTTAAAAATTTATCACTTGGTTATTTCTAGCCTACCCCTTTTAGTTCCCTTTGATATATTTTTCTTTTAAAGATTTCTTAAAAATATAGGATGCACTTTTTTCCTCTTTCTATTCCTTCATCTATTTAGCTCATTTACTTATGCTCACTCAACTTATTGGTGCTATAAGCTATACGTCTCAAATCCTTATAGTTTAATACATTCCTAAGTCTCAAAGGTGTCAAGACATGGGAAGAATATCATCAAGTCATATTTAGGTTGGGCAACTAAGCTCTAATTACTAAGGTGGGTAGGGTGACTTTCATTTAGAAATTTACTAAACTAAGGAGGGTTTCCCTAAGTTGTTGCAATAGATATTGCCACAACAGAAGAAAAAAAATTCACACTGACACAAATGATAGCCATTGCATAGTGCACCCCTATTTCAATTATCACTTTGTGTCTATATGTTAGTTTTATAATAATTCCTAATGATATTGCATATGTTCAAAACATGAAAATAAAAATACACTAGAATAGATAAAACTAAAAAGATGTTTATATTATTTGATTGTGTGTGTGTTGGGATGACTGGGAGTTGGAGCTAATAATACATTGGTGCCTTTATCTAGTTGTACATTAGAGGTTTTGAGTTCATACAAATGATGTAATAAGTAAAACCAAAGGTGAAACCTTAACTTAGATTTAAAAAAAAACAAATTATACAAGGTCTCTACACATATATTCAAAAAACAATGAATAGTTGCAAATTATCAAATGACTCTACTAGTATACTATGAGTGTACTCGTGCATTTCCTCTATTATGCTGAAAAAGATACCTTACAATTTTTTTTTAAGGATTTCACAATCATTTGTACATGACCAACTAAACATCACATCCAAAGATGTATATCATACACAAGGAAACACTCAAGTAAGGTCAATTTTTTCTTAGTCATTTGATCTACAAATGCTTATTACAAACTTGGGACAAACTTGAATAATTACAATACCAAATACATTTACCTAGAACTAGAAATTGAAACTCTATGGTTCAATGTTCCATTGGTTCTACAATTGCTCTTTTTTCTCTTTCTTTGTTCCTTCTTTTTCCTTGGAAAATTTTTTTAAAATATGTTTGTCAACACCATCAAGAGATCTTAGGGAAACAACCATGGTCATCCTTAATTGTATAGGCCTCTCATGTTTGATCGTGTCACCTTCACATGACTATACACATGAAACCATGTCCCTTACATCAACAGCCATATTTTTTTGTATACCATTCATGTCTTAAAGGGGTCCACGGGTACCAATACACATCTAAGAGTCCTCACCTATTGAATCATATTCATTTAGAATCCATTAAAGGCGTCTTGGGTCATGCATAAAGGTAGATAAAGATTTATATTTGAATGGAAAAGTTTTGACACTTTTCATTACAAAGGGGGAAGAGGGGGGGAAATGCCTTGAAAGTTTCACATGGATGCTAGGATGAGAAACTTTGTAACTCTAAAATTCATAGAGTGGATTTTTTGGAGAAAAAAAAAGCTGCCACCTAAGGAAATGATGCATTGATAACCAAACCCATAATACTAAAATTCAAGAAAAATGGGCTGAGAGGGAAAACGTAGACTGACATGCCAAAGATAACAAGTTTAATAGGGATGTTAGGATGAGAAATTCTTAAGCTTTGAAATTTTTCCTAAAGATGAGCCAATTCACTTGGCATTGGTTACAAAAGTAGCCATTAATTGTTTTTACTTGAAATTATTTCTGAAAGAAGTTTGAATGAGCACACTTAAACAATTACTCAAAATAAGGGCCCAATTGAAGATTTTTTATATCAATGGAGGGTGAGTAGGGTCAAATGCACAATAGAGAAGCAAAATAAAGAAAACATACGACACCTAAAAATAATGTGTCAACACAATCTACATAACTTTCTCTAGTTCCCCCTCCTATCCCCCCCCCAACAAGTTGAGAAAAGAAACCCATATTAGATACTACTCCTCCCAAATATCAACCTTACACTTGAAAAAACCAATTGGCTAGATTATGAAGCATCAATGACTTGTTGCTACTTGAACATCATTCATAATCAACCTTTGCCCACCTTATGCCCCTTTTCCTTCTAATATTCCCTAATAGCCTAAGAGGAAAGGGCCCAAAAAGGTCAAAATAGTCTTGGCTCCTTCCTCTAAGCCCCTCTTACTGTCAAGGATTCTAACCAACCCTTGTTTTCTAATCTACCCAACCTACCTATTGTAAATGTTATCTCTAATGCAACTCTATCCCCCTTTGTCTCGTTCACCTTCTTTTGCCACTAGATATTTGCATAAGTTTGACCCTCCACCTCAGTAATTGATATTCCTCACCCACCTCCTAAACATAAACTTGAATGTGACATCACCTCACCTTTCCATTGACTAAAGCCTCACCACTAGTCAACCCGCAATATTAGTTTCCCAACATGGAGGTCTCTTCTTCACCTTAACTACAACTAGTCACATTAATGTTAAAATTGGTGAACAATCGTGATTAGTTTCATATTTTAACCCTATGTCATTGACCCCTTCAAGAAGAGAGTCTGTCTAATTTGATATTAGACATACCAACATTGTTATCAATGACCTTCACATGATCCTTTATTCTTATCAGAGGACATTTTTCCTCCTATTGTTCCCTCATATCTCATCACCTATACTTGTGCTCATGTTATTCTTATGTTGATTCCACCTTATAGTGGTTATTCAACCCCACTTGAGCTAGAATGGGAAAAAACTAACTTGATGGGCCAAGGACCTTGTGAGTAGCATTTTTATTCCATGTGTATATATGTGTAATTAGCATCTTTTTTTATTTATTTTTCTTTGTTTTTCAATCCACTTATTGGAAATTGGTTGGTAGTTCCCCTTGGAGGACCCATGTTACCCTTGTAGGCACATGGATATAGGAGGAACATAATGTTGTGACATTCATCCATCAATATCTCAATTTCATTTATGTATTATTTGTTTTTCTTTGTCTATTTTGGGGATGATATAAAGAGTGGAGTCATTTAGGTATTTTCCATGTTGACCCCCAAAAAATATTTTTTCTCGTTCTATCATTCCTCCTTTGTACTCATAGTACTCTATGCTTAAGAAATTATGATAATTCAATCCTTATTATCTTATTGGCATTCCTATATACATTTACTTACCCCCAACATGATGATTCATTTATCTATCTTTGTGTGATATTACTTGTTTCTATGAAACATCGTTTCTTTTCTTGATGTTATTCCACAACCAGAATTCAAGTAAACATGGATTTCCATTGATCTTCTTGGGTGGTGGCTCTAGGAGCATATCTAATCAAATATGATTCTTAGAGATCTTCATTGTTTCCCCTTTTAAACTTAAAATCAATGGCATACTCTTAGTTTATACAATAATTTTAACCTCTGCACTTATACATGTCTCCAAACATATGCACACATTGTTGGAATGCTCCTTGTAGCATTAATATCTTATGGTTCCAAGTACAAAGAGGTGCTTCGATAAACCTCTCTTGTAGGTTTACCTAGCAATAAAGCACAATAGTCCACACAAACCATGATATTGTATTTGAATACGAGCTACCCAATAACAAAACATGTTAGGTTATGTGCATCATATGAGCTACTTTTCATGGGTCACTTAACAACGAAGTTTGCTAATGTCTATGGTTAATTAAAATGCTATTTAGCAATAGAGTATATTAGACATTGAACAATACCCTACATTTTTCTAATAAATGATGTTGCCATCATCTCTCTTCAATTTTTAGTAATAGTTAATGTTAAAAACTACTTGCTTCTCTTTGTTTCTTTGTGCTCTTTTTGTACGCATGTTTGTGTTGTTTGTGATGGATTCTTCTTTTATGTTTTTTTTTGCACAACTGGTTCTATATTATTTTACAATGCTTCTATTTTGTAGGTTTTACATATCTTTAACATTTTCAATTGTGTAAGCTTTTTTGTTTAATGCATCTATCTTTTAAATTACATTCTTTTATGACATTACAATTTGTAAGCTTGCAGTTTATAATGATGTAGCTTTTTGGGTTCACAATGTAGGGGCGTGGTTCCTCTGTTTGAAAGGCTTCTATGCATTCTCTCTAGTATCGTTTGGATGATGTTACTTTTAGTTGTCTCCTTTCTATACTTCAGCCATAGCTTCTCACTTTGTTTCATCAACTCACTAAAGTAGAGGCAAAATCTCTTTATAGTTTTAGAATTATGTTTAAAGCTTGCTTTACTATTTGAACCCTCAACGTGTTTTCACGATCATGTGGTCAATACCTACAACTTTCTTGCCCTTTGTCCCAAGTAGTGTCTTATGGTTTATTGTTCCTCAACCTTTTGTGTAAACTAATATCTCTTATGTATTTGATTCATATTTTCTTAGTGTCTCAAACTTTCACAAGCCTCTTGTGCTTGGATGCCAAAACATGCTAAATGATTCTATGGCTATTGTTAGTTCTTCCTCTTGACTTGTAAGATGTGCTAGCATATACTAACAATCAATCATGCAATAATCATTTAAGTGACTTTTTGCTAACTTTCTCTTGATAATTGGCTTGGTAACCAATTTAGGTTAAATTCTAATCACCAAATCAATTCCCTAACATCTTCATCTTCACCCCTATCTTTTTTTCTTTTTTCTTTTAATTGAATCTCTAAAAGTGTCTCCCAATCTCACTAATAGACAATCTATGAGGCTCTCTTACAAGTTCTTGGTTTTTAATACTCTTGGATGACCTATTACCAACAATATTGCCAACATATTAAAGGTTCCCAAGCACTCTATTATTCAACATGATACCCTTGGCATCCTTCGCAATTTAGAGGAAATCTAAATTGTGATTCTTGCAATTTTGTTTCCATTTCATGATGCAAGGTGATAGAATTCACACCTTGCTTTTTATTCTTGTTTAAACAACATTTTTTAATACATTAGTGTTTTTGTGACACTTATTAAGATTTTAATTTGTAGTAGGAGATATTTTCCACAAGTCAAAATGTGATATTGCTATTACGATTCAATTGTGTAGTTATTGAGTCAAGCTCATTGACCCAATTTCATGAGTAGTGGTTCACAAGAACCCATCTCTCATGAGAATGAATGGAACACTTAGCACTCATTGCATACAAGTGATGCTCACAGGGGTGAAGCACCAGGACTTCCCCGGAGGTCACCCATCCCAATAGTACTCCAACTCAAGTGCGCTTAACCACAAAGTTTCCTTTAAGGTTAAGCCCACTTTGCTTGCAATCCCATTTGGAAAACCTTCAACAAGTGTTGTGAGTTACAAACCATTCATTATAAAGCTCCTTAAACTCATCAATTTATAAGTAGGAGATATTTTCCAAAGCAAGTCAAATTATGATATTGCTATCAAGATTCAATTGTGTAGTTTTTGAGTCAAGCTCATTGACCCAGTTTCATGAGTAGGGATTCAAAGAACCCATCTCTCATGAGAATAAATGGAACACTTAGCACTCATTGCATCTAGGTGATGGTTACAAAGGTGAAGCATCAGGACTTCCCGAGAGGTCGCCCATCCCAGTACTACTCCAGCTAAAGCGTGCATACAAATTATTACATAGTGTAGACCTAGAAGTCATTTTTATAACATTTACTAGTTGTTTCTCTAGTTCTAGATAGACATAAGCTAGTAGCACACAAATCTCATTTTACCTTTATCATTGGCTACCTTTCAAGGTCAAAACCCAAATGGGGATTTGACCAGTCTTAGCAAGTTCCTAAACTACACAACCTTCCTCTTTGTCCAAGCTAGTAAAGTTTGAAGAAAACACATTTACAGATTTCTAGTTTTATTCTTCTATTCTCAATTTCATTTCATTTTTGTATCTACTCAATCTTATTTTAGCAATTCTATAATGGTTGGTATATCTAGGGTGTTGTGTCTATACATCGTAGGAAGTTCAAAGGTTTATTTTTTGCAACAATTTTTGACAACAATGAATCACAAAGATGTCCACTTATTGCAAACGCGTCTTGAATAAAGAGCTCTAGCTTCAAATATCAAATGCTTTATCTTCTACACCTTTTAGTTCAACACTCTATTTCATATTATCTATGATTTTTAGGTTTTTACTTATCTTTCTATTTCATTTAACTTGATCTTATCTAGGGTGTAGTAAGTTAAAATTTTATGCAAAAACAACTAAAAGAATTCACTTTTTCTTCATCATAGATTATTCAATTTTAGAGATGGTCAATGGATATATCTGTTCAAACTATGTTTTTTTTAATAAGCCCCAACATCCTTCCAAATCAAAAGTTACGACCTCTAGAAGTTAAATCTCCTAAATTAGTACAAAGTATTGTAAAAGAAAATTACATAAATAGACCAACTAATGACCCATGTTACAACAAATCTTTAAAGCACCTTTGAATGGTGATAATAAATCCAAAATAGAATGCCCAAGTTTTTGAGTAGATTGTAACAAACTCATCGTGAAAAAAAACAAAAAAAAACAACCGATTTAATCTCTAGACTCATCTTGGAATCTGATTGTTAATTTAGATTGTTAATTTTTTTCATAAAAACTTGGATGTTAGTGTTTAAGCCATTTTAGCTCATTCTTATAATTACCCTTTGCTAGTTTAGTGTATTGTTTCTTTTCTTTATTGAGTTTTTGGGATGTGGGTTTTCGATAATAAGTTTTGTAAATTTTGTTATGCTACCAAATTACTGCAGATCCATTTTCAGTGATACTCCTATTAAGACTTAAACACCACAATTGTGTTGCAACCTTTGATTACAATATAATATATTGATTTGCTTTAAAATGTGGAGTTATTTCCAATGCAAATCACTATGTTTTAATATATTGTTTTGTTGTGTATGTTTCTTTTTAATTGTAAAAATTTATTTTGTTTGTACATACCTCCTCCCATAGATTAGTGTACGAAGTGTATTCCACAACTCTACTTACTTTCACTAATCTCCAACACTTTTGGTTAGTGTCCAAGTCAATTATAGACTCAGTTCTCGCATGTACAATATACTAATATTCTTGTAATTATCTGCATTGCATTCAACAGGATCTATATAAGTTCCTATTGTGCACTTCTTCAACCATGTATTTTTTTTTACCTTTGTAAGGCATTTTTGGTCACTTGAGGATATTAAAGGCTACTAATAGTAATCTGAATGACTACATCATTTGTTGATGATCCTAAATGTTCCTTTTGTACCCACTGTAATAGTATGCTGAAATGGTGTTGATGCTATTAGTAGTGCTAAGGTACTTGCTTCTTTTGGTTCTTTAAGGATCTTGCTATGTTCTCCCTTCAGTGTTAAGGAGGATATCCATCATAACCATATTTCATTTTGTCCAGCTTTGATTGTGTGCTGGAGACCCCTTTCATATTCGGTCTTTAGTAACAATAATAGCTTATGCAAGTGTGCTTATTTGAAGTAATATTTTGCCAAGACAGAGCAAAAAGTCAATTTGATCGCAATCCTTGAGTGAACACCAATCATATATTTGATAATTGAAATTCTCTTGCAAATATCTACAAAAAGGCAAAATATAGCTTTGAGCACTCAGCTTCAAAGCAAAGGCACAAACAATATGTTTCCTTCGACTTCTAGATATCAGCATGTTACTTCACTCAAATTTAGTTAAAACCTTAAACAAATTTAAGTTTTATGCATAAGCAGATTTATTGCAGTAGCAGCTTTTGGCAGGGAGAGCAGCTGCATCACAGCTCTTCTTAGACAGGTAGAGGTTACTTCAATTAGTTTCTCTACATTGATCTTTTGAAGCAACTTGAGTTGAGTTGACAAAAAACATTTTTAGTATTTTACTTGCACCGAAATCATTTTAAATTTGCTGTAATATTACAGATCAGAATGACATTGTTACAGATTGACCGTGTTTACAGTTGGTGAGTACAGAAAAGGTTTTTGAGGTCAAGTGGAAACAACTAGATGCAATGTATTTCATAAGCAATGGTACTAATCTCGAAGTAAAGCTCATAACAAATATTTCACATATTTTCCATGGTTATATTCAGCAACTAAGCAAAAGAAACATAACAATTAATATACATACTCATGTGAGTATGAAATCTTTGCAATGATCTACTTCTTGAATCAGTGATGTGCATCTCAAATACTATAGCTCAAGGTGTCCTTCAATAATAGGATCCTTTGGAGAGCAAATTTACCTTTACATGACTTGGCACTCTAGGAACTGTGTAAGTTGAAGCGCGGAGTGTAAAATTGATAATTTTTTTAAAAAGTAAACCAACCTATCGCTTATTGAACTATAAAACATCTGAGTCTACAATAGACTGCAAGAAACATTAATATCAACAATACTTTAGCCTTGATTTTGAAGTTGCTCCTGCACACGCATTCAGATAAGAGATCAAATAAATGAACAAAGTTAAAGAGAGTTACGTAAGAAAAAGGTAAGACATGTTATCTAAATCTAGCCTTTATGAGAATTGAGGTATGGGTTGCAGAAAATAAATTATACAATTAATCTTATAATAGTGAGCATAAGTTTAAGAGGACAAACACAATTCAGAAATCATATTGGTATGGTGACCTAGGTTAAATTGTTCTGTGCATGTCTTTATTGGATCTAAAGGAATTCTAGAACAATTGAGAATATCTCAACAACAATAGTGTACAACACAAACCTCTGAAACAAAGAAGGCGTGAAAACCATATGGTACCCTTGTTTGAAGATGAACAACAGCAACAGGTTCAGGGGACATTGTTTTTGCATCAAAGACATTCACCTCTGATTTCCTGCAAGTTACAACGTTGAAAAAAGAACAGTTGGAGCAATGGAAGTACAGGGAAATAGATGATTCCAATTTGAATTATCCATAAATAATGATTGCACAATAACAAGAAATATTAGTGACAAATTCATTGTTATGAACCAAAAAACATCTCATGCAATAGCACATAAAAATCTATGATACCGGATTCTTCAGAAATGGTCCGACATCTAATTCCAGTTCTTTTCTGGTCCTGGTTCCTCCTGGATTCCAGCTGAGTTCCACCCAGGTCCCTCCTTGGCGGCCGGGTTCCTATGGGTAATGCTTAAAACCTAATATTGCATTGTGACTATTTTTGTTGCTAGAAATTCAATGATTTGAAAGCTCATTTTTTTTATTGAAAAGGTTTTCCCAGGGTATATCAGTGACTGTCTCTTTTGTGTAGATTTTCCTTTTATTCTTATTATGTGTTTATGTCAGTGTCATGCCCCCGCCAAAGTAGGAGATCAAAGCCTTAAGACTCAGATCACAGCCTTTTACCAGTCAAACTTAGGCTATTAAGTTAATAAAATGCTTATAAAACCAATAAATAACAGTTAAATGTTTATTAGTTAAGGCAGGGATTAGTCAGTTTAAAGCAGTCATTAATAAAGGATAGCAAAGGGCAGCTATCAGGAGACATGATCATATGATATAAATTATGAAGATGATTAATGACATATTTTATTTATACTTTTATTGGCAATTATGTATTTTTGAGTATCACGCTTTTAACTTATTATTATGTGTGAAGTTTTGAACCAATGATGAATGAACATTGAACATGTTACATATATATATATATATATACATATATGTTGAGATTTGCCTATAATTCATCTCCGTAGGCAAATCCAGTGGATAGGAGATGTTATTCTTGGCATGAGAGGACTTTACATGCTAGAGTTTGGCATTTCAATGGCTTATTTTATGAATAAAGTAACTTTACAACATTAAATTATAAAGTAACTTTACAACATTTCATTATAAAGTTAAATTGCACAAAAAAGTTAATGAAATATTTTAAAGTGCAAATTTAATGCTCCCTAGACTTGGACGTCACCTTTGGAGATTGGAAAAGCAAATTTAAGAAAATTAAAGTGAGGTGTTGGAATAGGGTAAAGGAGATTTTATAAAAAAGTTTTATTTCTCATATTTGCTCATTATGTTGAGATCAATTTCAGAATTCTTTCACAGCTCATGCCAGGAGGACAAAAGCCCTTGGAGAATTGTGAATTGGACGAAAACCCAGTTCGCCATTGAGGGGAATTGATACAGGGTTTCCATTTGTGCTTCATTGGATGAACTTTTAGGAAGATTTAATAGGTTTCTTGCAGCAATAAAGCTTCATAGGTTTGGTACATTCAGATTAGTCAAATTCAATAACAATAAATGCTGCCAGGAGGTCGATTTGGTCATTGATCAGTGAAATTCTCTGAAAGAGTCTTAATTAAATCTGGTTGCAGAAAATATAAGGCAATTTGTGACAGATTGGGAGGGGTTGAAGCCTCCTTATCTTAGTCATACCATTTCCCAGGTTAGCCTTACCACTTCTCCTGCAAACTGTACCAACTAGGAAAGACATTGGGGTTTGAGAAGATTTTGTTAGTATATTTCAGACTCTAGCAAGGAATATATCAATATATAGAGGTCTAACAAATACTAAGCACAAGATATGAAATATAGTATCGAGGGAAAGAAGATACCAGAAAAATCAAACACAAATGCTCCAGTCAAAGTGCCTTCCTTGTTTTGTCAATTCAGTCCATCTAGGACTTGTCTTCAACTCTGATTCAATCAGCTTGCAATTGACAGCACTCTAAATCGTATGAAGAGAATGCCTTTTAAATCAGACAAATGTGCTGAAGATGGTGTATACGATTTGCCCTAATTCGGACTTTGATATCATGATATACCCATGATCTGCCTTTGGTCCGAATGTAGGATCAGACTTAATGTCTGCCTCTAATTCGCATGATCTGAATTGTCACGAACTCCAATAACCTGCGAAATATATATGATATATTTCACACCAATAATCTGCTCTAAAGCCCGCACGATCTGCTCCAGATTGGATCTGCTTCTGTGTATTTCAACCAGCACCAATTGTATAATGTAGTTCGCACTAATGATCTACTCTTCGATCATCAAACATCTAGAATAAATTCACACAATGTTGAACAATTTCTTCAATAAGAAATTGCACAAGAGAGATGAATTCGCAAACTAAAATTGCTTCTCTTGAATACTCAAGGATGATCGATTCTTGAAGGAGATAGTATGTTATGTTTTTGATACTCTTCTCCTCAAGAATTGATCTACATATATATGCGAATGGGAGATAAACTCTATCATCTCAAGATGGCCGACTTGGGCCCTTCTTCGAATATATTTAAATAAAACTTGTTTATTTAAATCGCCATTCAAATATATATATGTAATTAAAATTGATTCAACAATAAATAATAAATATCACCCATATTTATTATTATTATTTACATATCGATTTATTGTAATAATAAATATATTTATTATTATGATTAATATCCAAGGTAGTAAATATTTGCCGTAAAGGCCATAATATCAACACTCCCTCTTGGACTTGAGGCAAAGATCAACTCATAGATCCTTCATCACAAAACATAACCAAAATGGATTCCTTATCCAATGATGCCATAGATCTCTCATCTATGACAATAGATCTCTATCTACAAGATATAATGAGAACACAAATGTTCTTCATTATTCCTCAACCATACATCTCATATTCATATGAGAAACATCATATCATATGATGCCTACCAATCGGATGTGGATTTGCTAGATCCACAAGTCTCCGCGACTCAAAGTAACATCAAGTCCATGATGTTCACCAACCCTGAGCCATTATGACTCGTACATCAAATCTATGATGTTTTCTATCCAATTTGTGGATAACCAGATCCACAAGTCTCCTTGACTCAGTCAATAGAATATCAAGTCCATGATGTATACCAACCAATTTGTGGATAATTGAATCCACAAGTCACCAAGACTCAAGAAATGTCAAGTCCATGACATCAAAACAACATCAAGTCCATGAGGTTAAGAGCATTGGTCTTAACGAATATCAAATCCATGATATTCACCAAGTGCTCGGAGTAGTGGTCTATCGACATCAAGTCCATGATGTCTACCAACTACTCAAATGTGGATCCCTGATCCATGAGATATCAAGTCCATGATATCATGAGCATTGGTCTAACGAATATCAAGTCCATGATATTCACCAAATGCTCAGAGCAATGGTCTCCAGACATCAAGTCCATGATGTCCACCAAATGCTCAACAATGGATCCCTGATCCATGAGAAGAATATCAAATCCATGATATTCTCCAAAGTATCCAATTCATAAGAAACAACTTAGCCATATGCATAAGTGTAACCAAATGAACAATCATAACCAAATGTATCTCATAATCAAAATTTTATCTCATGAATCCACATAAGAATAAGAGTAACCAATATGATCTTATAATCATAAAAATCAAGTTCAATGTAAAGAAAATGTGTTTACATAGAATCACATGTAATATAGTCTCAGCTATAATCAATGAGTATAGACTCAGCTATAAAAGAAAGTATGATCCATACATACACAATAAGCCACTAAGGTATGCTTCATACATACACAATAAGCCACTAAAGTATGCTTCATACATACATGCTAAAGTATACAAATGACGTATGCTCCATACATTCATATTAAGTAGCCAAATGTAATAACCAATATCCAAATGTGGTTCTCTCATAGAACAAGCATAATTTATCTAGTATCTATAGACAAATCTTAGCCATAAGCATAAGAGTAATCACATAAGTCTCACCATATAAGAGTAACCAAATTTGTCCAACATATAACCAGGTGCAATGTGATCACAACAAAATGCAATATAGTTCCCTCTATAAAGAAATTTATTCACACATATATATGATCAATAGCAAAGCATATATAAAGGATAACATATATCCATAAAGTATGCTCCCATGCATACAACAACATTATCTCTAAGTATCATAATGTATGTTCCCACACATACATACAATATGCCAATTGTAACATACACAACATATGCCAATGTAAGTATGTTCCAACATTCATTAACCAATAATGTATGCACCCATGCATCAATAAAGAAAACAGTTAATCAGTTATACCAACAATAAGCTGTGTGTGTTCTCATAACAGCGTAAGGTATAACATGTGCCATAAAAGAAATATGTCAAGGTAGCTGCAAGGTATGTTGCTAATCAGTTGTAAATGATCCCATACATAAGTAAGACATGCTAAGGTAAAGTATGCACCCATGCATACTAAACAGAAATATGTCAATGCAAAGCAAGTAATCAGCATGACATAAGGAAGGAGTTCATAACACAAAATTAAGTGAGCCCATGATTGAACTCCCTCTTAAACCACATACCCATAATTAAGTCATATCAAGTTATATGATAAGCCAATATACATAAAGGAAATGAGTCCATAACCAAATGCAATAGCCAATGATATATAAAGCCAATGTATGTGCCTATACACCAAAAGGCTAACAATTTGCAGTGAATGTTCCTTTATAATAGCGTAAAAGATAACATATGCCTGGGTAGAGTATGCATTCACAATGCAAGGTATGCTATTGACATATCAAATAACTAATCCTATCAGCTATGTATATTCCTTAATAACGGAAATGTGTTAAAGTAGCATAATGAAGAATCATATTCTTTTCAATACAAACAGATAATTAGCTATGACAATTTGTTGTGCCAATCAGCTAGGTATGTACCACACATTCATATAAAACATATGCCAATGCAAAACTAATGCAAGTTATGTTCCTACATAAGGTATGCTCCTCATACCTATACATAAAACCAGTTAAAGTTTCCGTACACCTTATACTAAACTCAACGGTATGCTGTAACAAAATGTGAAGTATGCTCCCCATCCAGTTGTGCTAATAATCAGCTAGATATGCAAGGTATCAGCTATGACACTAACCAGCTATGATCCTATATAAGAAAGGAGTTTACAACACTAGAGCCCATGATTATACTCCCTCTAAATCATACATGCCATGCACTTAACTCAAGATGATCTACTCTCTCTAGATCAATATGGTGAGAGCTTTATGTAATCCCTATCAGCTCCTTCTGAGACTTAGGTTTACTTACAAAGTTTTAGACTCCCTCTTTGATCCAATAAGGAAAGGCAATTTAAAATTTTCAAGGAGGTCAATAGGTAAATTTCAAAATATGCAAGAACCTTGAGTTCTACCCATATCTTCCCAGCCAATGAGAACCAATAAGTTTTCTCATAGAAGACAACCAATTATATTGCAAATGAAAACCCTCATTACAATTTTGGTTGCCATAGTGTTTCTTAGTTTTGAAAGAGTTAGACTGAAATTCCTAAATCTGAAATGGATCATTTACCCTACCTAGGCTCTGATACCATGTTAGTATATTTCAGATTCTAGCAAAGAATATATCGATCTATAGAGGTCTAACAAATACTAAGCACGGGATATGAAATATAGTAACAAGGAGGGAAAGAAAATACCAGAAAAATCAAACACAAATGCTCCAGTCAAAGTGCCTTCCTTGTTTTGTCAATTCAGTCCATCTAGGACTTGTCTTCAACTCTGATTCAATCAGCTTGCAATTGACAGCACTCTAAATCGTATGAAGAGAATGCCTTTTAAATCAGACAAATGTGCTGAAGATGGTGTATACGATCTGCCCTAATTTGGACTTTGATATCATGATATACCCATGATCTGCCTTTGGTCCGAATGTAGGATCAGACTTTATGTCTGCCTCTATTCGCATGATCTGAATTGTCACGAACTCCAATAACCTGCGAAATATATATGATATATTTCGCACAAATAATCTTCTCTAAAGCCTGCATGATCTGCTCCAGATTGGATCTGCTTCTGTGTATTTCAACCAGCACCAATTGTATAATGTAGTTCGCACTAATGATCTACTCTTCGATCATTCAAACATCTAGAATAAATTCACACAATGTTGAACAATTTCTTCAATAAGAAATTCACACAAGAGAGATGAATTCGCAAACTAAAATTGCTGCTCTTGAATACTCAAAGATGATCAATTCTTGAAGGAGGAGATAGTATGTTATGTTTTTGATACTCTTCTCCTCAAGAATCGATCTACATATATATGCGAATGGGAGATAAACTCCATCATCCAAGATGGCCGACTTGGGCCCTTCTTCGAATATATTTAAATAAAACTTGTTTATTTAAATCGCCATTCAAATATATATATGTATTTAAACTCGATTAAACAATAAATAATAAATATCACCCATATTTATTATTATTATTTACATATTGATTTATTGTAATAATAAATATATATATATATTTATTATTATGATTATTATCCAAGGTAGTAAACATTTGCCGTAAAGGCCATAATATCAACAGACTTCATCATCAGCAATCAACAGGAGAAAATTTGTGATTCATTTAGACAACAGGAATAGATTATGGATCAATTAATAATGCACATTGAAGATTTCCATGCTTGAGTCAATAATATTGCCTAGAAGCTAGGCGTAGGGTTTGGCATTTTCATTATTACTTTCAAGAATTGTTTTCAGTATTATTGTTATTAAAAAATAAAACCAATCAGCACCTCTTAGCAAGTTGGACGCACTCATCTTGTGATCTTCTGTGGATTCTTCAATAAATTCATCAAATGGTTGAGCGGTTATCTCCGGGTATGAGTCCCTTGTTTTGTGGAAATGCAAAGTTATAGTTTAAGTTGCTGTTATAAATATATCAGACTCAGAATTTTATTTCAGTCCTTCATGAATTTGTAAATTGGGTCCAAAAGAATTGTTTCCTGGCATATGTTTCATTGTTGAACTCCAAACTATCACTCGGCACTGAACTCAAACCAAACCTTTGCAAATAAACTTAAAAAACTCCAATCAGCAACATAAACAAATTCATAAATGGTTCAGATTTGGTGGAGATCTTCCACATACATACGTATATATATATGTGTGTGTGTGTGTGTGTGGAACATCCCCACCAAATCTGAACCATTTATATCCACGGAACGGGAACCACCCAAAAAACATTTTTGCTGAACCCATGAACCCGAACCTGTATCAGAACCAGGATAGGTAAGTTAGATATATATCTAATATATACAGTGGAAGTTCCAATTCACAATCTCATAAGACACATGGAAGACTTACAAATGATGTTTCAAGATTGTTTTTTCTTTTACTGTATATCTGAATGATAATCTTCTTTTATGTAGTGATTAACACTATGATTTATCTCGATCCTCTTTTCATTATTGGCTATGGTATTGTTATTATTCTGAGCCATTTGACTATATCTCTGGAAATAGAGGCCTGTACTAGACAACCTATTCATCATGTATTTGACAGACAATAGCCTTCACATAACTAGAAGTTTCTTCTTATCATCTCTCAAAAAAAAATATAAGACAAGTCAGGACTCAAAAAAACCGAGTGTAAGCTAGAACCATACCCAGTGTTCTCATCATGAACAAAACAGATCAAGTAACCATCGTCCTCTTCCAGGTCTAACCCAGAATCTCTGGGTATAAATATTGCCTCAGAACCAAATCTTCCAGGTCCAAAGTCAAAAACCCCTAGCACATTGCCTCCAACTTCAATCTGAAACTTGCCAGCCTCAGGTTCTGCTTGAAGATCAAACTTTACGAGTCCCTTGACCTTAGCTACTGAATCTAGTGTAGTACCATACACATAACGCTGCTTTCTGCACCCATGTTCAATCATAAAGCAGAATTAGATATTTCCCAATCAACATGGTATCCTAGGCTATATGATCGGTCGGAAATGCAGACAAAAACAGAGATGTAATGTTCTGGGAAAGAGGGTATGTATTATCACTCAGAATTTTCTTACCTGCCAATGTACTTTTCATTAATCCTTGGAAAATCTACTGCAGACTCTGACAGTTTCTTTTGTGAAGCCTTCCCACTCTTCAAATTGAAACGCATCTCATATCTGATCACCAAAGTAAAACAGATAATACCTGATGACATCCTTTATTTATGCATGGGTTCATAATTGAAGCACAAAAGAACCATTTAAGTTGAATGGTTCACATACAGTTCATTCTGGAAATTTTTTATTTTTTCTTTGATGGATCCACCAACCAGTTCCAGGTCCAAGTCAACCAATCGACAAGTGTAAAGGACAACTTCATCGCCCTCCTCCCATGCATTGGCTAGTATTTGGTAGACAATGCCCAACAGAAAAGACATATAAGACTCCTAAGAGATATCTCAGCTTGTTTTCAGAGTGATTGGCTAGCCTATGTAGGATAATCATAAAACTAACAGCAGACAATTCTCCTCAATTGCAAAGAAAGAACACACAAATAGTAAGGAGCTTATCCACTTCTAGTTCTAAGAGAGAAAAATGTAAGTTTATTAAATATAACATTAAAAAATGCAAGGAAAGATGCATCTTGAAGGAAGCCAAAGACAAAATGGTCTATAAGGTATCGAGACAAGACTAAAATATTATGCTTGTTTCTTAACATTACCATTATGAAATATGTAGCAGTTTGGTAGCTCAAACCATCTCATCTGAAGATCATTTTTGGCATATCGGGGCAGTATACCAAAACGAGCTTTCACTGTAGTATCGTAAGAAATAATGAATTTGCCGCCCTTCACCATATCCTGAGATACCAACAAGTAAATTGAGCAATTTCATTTATTCTGGGGAGATATATAGACAACCTGTATCCTATATTTTCTTTATGAAGAATAAAAAGAATCTAGAAGTTCTAAGGCTTCAAATACATTATTCATGCAGCTGAACTATTTGAGTTCAGAATCTCAGATAGTTCCAATAACTTCTCCATACTCTTCAAACAACGAGGCAATGCTATAAGACTACTCTGAAATAAAATTACCTTCGGGGCAAAATAGAGAGGAAGATCCATGAAAATTGCATAGTTATCAGTTATTGCAAAGTCATGCATCATGACAGGCTTTGAAAGCGTTATGGGAACTGGATCAAGCATTATTCCCTCCTTCGTGACAACTCGATAGGTAGCATAGGGAGGAGTATGTTGGTAGCCAAATGTAAACATTTCTCCTGCACATAATGGAAAAAACGATCAGGCATTACTTTTTGGTTCTTTTTTTTATTTTAAAGCAGTCCATAGCTTTCTAAAACATTCTTTACTAGTAACTACATTAACTATCAAATCAAAATGTGTTCTGCTACTGTGATTGGTTCAAACTTTGGGTGTGCATTACTTATTTGATTCTTCTTTTTTGTTTTAAAACAGTCTATACCTTACTTGAACATTCTTTACTAGTAACTACATTAACTATCAAATCAAAACTTGTTCTGCTACCTGTATTTGGATCAATCTTTGGGTGTGCGGTGAATGAATGTGTTAATTTCTCATTATAATCCATCAGTCCAAGAGTCTGCAAATCCCCATCTTCAAAGACTCGAAGAGCATCTGTAAAGGGGAAAATAAGGAAATAAGTCACATATAGGATTATTTTTCTTTCCCTGGACGACTTTCGGCTCGGTTTCGGCGACTTTCGGATCGGATGCGCGAGCCCGGAACGACTTTAGTTGTTTTTTAGCGAATTTTGGTGAATGTCAAACAAATCTCAGTTTCGTTGACTTTTATTGCAATGTTTTTTAACATTTTAAAAAAAACCTAAACCTAAAACGCGTCCTTAACACGGCATTCTGTTTGCATCCAACACGGCTTGCATCCTTCACTCAAAAACCGGCTTGCATCCTGCATACACGGCAAGGGCATACATGGCTTGCATCTTTCCAACACGGCAACAACAAACACACCTAGGGCATACACGGCAATAGAGATAAAATACAGATAAAGTGAATCACATATAATTCTTCACATAATGTAATATTAAAATAGTAAAATACAGATGGAATATTAATATTTAATATACATATATATTTTTTTAATTGCAATAATTCTTCAATCATATATATTTTTTAAATTAATTGATAGAGCTTTGGCATAGCCAGTAAAACACATCAAACCAATAGCTGTGAGAATCTACTAGTGTTTACATATAGATATAAAAAATCTTGTACGAACGAACCCAAAACAAATCGAACCCAGCCTAAAAAAAATTTGGACAAATTTCAAACCCGCATCTGAACCAGAATCCGAACCGGCAACTTAGAACTTAAGGAATTAAAAATAGATTTCAAGCTGTATCTACGTATGGTTTCACATTTTGAAGATTCCATTATTGTGTGTTTTATGCACTGTTATTTAGCAATAAGACATAACACTAGGTATAAAAAATTTAATTCAATCAATTTTATTATATTCAGAGGATCACCAGATCTAAAAGGTACTCTTCACTGGCTTAACCAATCAGAAATACTGTAAGGGAAGAGGGAAGAAAGAGAAAGTATTACAAGGCTTATCTGCCTCTGAAAGTGCAAGCAGCTTCCCATGATGATATATAAGTGCTGTGTTGGCTGCATAATATGAAAAACTCAGATTAGTATCCAAGACTGCAGAAGCCAAAATATCAGTTCTTACAAACAAAACAAGTTTCTATCACATCAAGCTAATATATAACTAATGATGCATTTATAAAAGAAAAACTATCACTATGCATTAAGCAAATGCCACCCACAGCAAGGTTCTTAGCTTAAAAAACTTGCCTGTTCCACCTCCATATGACATGTCCAAGACACCAAATTTTGTACGCAAGACATGTATTTGAACCATTAAAAGTCCAAATATTCCTTGAAGATCTCCAACCTGTAGATTAAAATGCAGACTAATCATCATAAACATTTTCTTCAAACAAAATCTTTCTACTTTGACAATTTTCTGTTCACTTTGAATTTGGTTAGAGAAGGTAGAAGTTGGATGGAGGTCAGGAAGGAAGGATAGAGAAGCTTTTCTGGGCAGTAGCATACATTTTGATGGAATACAGGTGGATGGCAGTAGCCATGGTCATTGCTAAATGATAGTTGATGGAATTTCTCAAGTGGGAAATATCTCATGAGCGTTGAAGTCAGGCATCTCTAGAGTGTTTCAAAATGGAATGCTCCATGGTTCAGAAGGTGGGATAAATGTTTTTCTGCCTCCTACCACATGTTCTAACAGAATGCCATTAGGTGGGCGGCAAGACAGGTCACTCTCACAGGGCAAACCAATAAACAGTGCATAAAGTTGGAGACTCTAACCCAGTGGCAGACATCCCTAGCAAGATAATATTCAAAGAACGTAAATATTTTAAACCACATGCACTGATGGAAGCAGGTTTGGAGCATTGTGAACCAACTCAAGTGCTTCAAGATTGGTTTCTCCCACATGGCCTCATGCAACCTTCTTTCTAATTCTCCCCCAACATTATTTTGTTTTAGCTTTTGAAACAGACAAATTATGATCTAAAGTTTTAGTGCTGGATTCAAGGTAGGCAAGTAAGGTTTTAGTGTTGAAGTCCATTGTTTACTCCCTTCGGGATATGTATTTAATAATCAGAGCCAACAGAAATATAGATAGAAAACAGAAAACATAATAATTCAGATAGAACACATAACACAGTAAATTGGCAGAGAGATATAACTTTTCATTCCATGTAATGTCCATACAATGCTAGCTTGTTCTCGGTATCATTTCACAATATAAAGCACTCGACAGTTGGTTAAGAGTGCCAACCTTCGGTTCCCTACAACTACCTGAGAGCTTATTTGTCATTGTTATGGTAAATTGATGTTGTATTCAATAGAGGAAATGAAAACTCCTTATGTAGATTTACAAAGACAATGTTTTTATTATGAAACAATCCTGAACTAAACATGAAAATAGAAACTACCTAATAAACTAAAGACTAACTAAGATGACCATTAAAGAAACATTACAATATTCTAATACCCTCCCTTAATGGTCATTGTCTAACTACCCTGCAAAAGACTATACATGAATTGTGGCCACAAATTTTTCAGAACATTTTGTTGTTGCTGAGACCCTCCCTGGATCTACAAAATGTTAATGACCAAGAGTAGCCAAAATCTGTCTAGAAAAAATAGAGAAGGCTGCCCCCTTCTTCAAAATGCTCTACAAAAAGAGACAAGAGCTTGCCATTGACTTTACCATTGAGATGAGCCTGCCACTAACCCTTCCTGTATCTAGAGACACACATCGAGAACAACTGCCACGATTTTGAGGAAAATTCGGCAAACCCTCCAAACTTTTGTAGAAGAGCATGACACCCCAAAACAAATTGCAAAAGATCACGATTTTTGAAGAAAAAATCGCCAAACCCAAGATTACAAATCATCGGTTTTTTTTCGGGAAAAATGTTAAAACCCCACAAAGAAATCCCACCCAGCTTTGCAAATTACAGAATCTAGAAACAATTTTTGAAGATAAAATCGAAAAAACCAAACAGATAGCTGACACAAAATCCAAGACATAAATTAGCATACAAAACATCATTTTTAAGGAAAAAACAGTAAAACCTTTCTAGAAACTAGAGAGCCCTCCTTGATAGGAGCAAACCCTCAATTTTTGAGGAAAAAATTATAAACCCAAAATTATTAAAACCCACTAGAAATGTTTTAAAGGGAGAAAAATTATGAATTTTTTTAAGGAAAAAAACTATGAAAACCTATCAAAAAAATTTTAAGGGAAAAAATTATGAAAACCCATCAAAAAAATTTTAAGGGAAAAAATTATGAAAACCCATCAGAGAAACCTTCATGTGACAAAACACGAGACTTCATATGGTAAAACAGCACATTCAAGCAACATGCGACTCACAAAAAGCACATGCAAGCAACATGAAAGAACATGCAACCCTCGAAAATCAGAGACTTTTGCTCAAATCAGGAAATCGCGCAATCAAAACCCTCAACTAGGCTCGCGATTTTCAGGAAAAATCTTCGAAGACGAACCACAAAATTTTCATAAAATACCTCTTACGATTTTTGTTTTAAAATACTAAAAAAAAAAATTTGGAAAAAAAAAATTCCAAATCAGAAGAGGCTAAATTTTTTCTTTAAAAATTTGCCAAATTTTATGAAATCCCATCGACCCGTTTTGATACCATGTTATGGTAAATTGATGTTGTATTCAATAGAGGAGATGAAAACTCCTTATATAGATTTACAAAGACAATGTTTCTATTATGAAACAATCGTGATCTAAAGATGAAAATAGAAACTACCTAATAAACTAAAGACTAACTAAGGTGACCATTAAAGAAACATTACAATATTCTAATAGTCATTACATTGCCTTTCGCATAACAAGACAACAAAACATAATTTATTCAGATTGGCAAAACTAACACCAACATCCATGTTTTATTAGTACTAGTTTTCCCTCTACTTTGGCTGATATCTAGATAAAGCTCTATGGGCTCCCATTGGAATACAACAAAGAATGTTTTGAAGCCACTAGACATAGTTTAGGAACTTGAAAGAAATAGATGTTAAGTCCATATTCAAGTTCCAAATGATGTATGCTTGTTTGAAAATGTCCAAAGATTTAGGTCTCCCCCTCCCAAAGAAAGTATTTTTAGTGGTTTGTGGTTCTTTTTGTGCAAAAATAGATTATAACGAGATCTGGTTTTGTTAATTTGCATGCCGTAAGGTAGGTACATAAGCTTAGGGATCTGCAACAAGTTCCCCTACTTATGAAAGAATTCTTTGTTCTTCACAATCAAGAATGGATCAAATCTGCTCATCGGAAAGGTCTAATATGGGGGAACTTCCTGGCTACAAAATGCAAGCAAAAGGTAAGGAAAAGGTTCAAGAGAGAATCTTGGCGGAGGATCCAATTCTTCACTCTACAGAATTAGAGGATAGCCCAAAACCTAGAATGTTTAGTAGGGAATCCAGTGAGATTAGCATCTCTTGAAGCACTGAGGGGGAATCCAAGGATCACAAGAGGCTACTATTGGAGTAGCAGGATCAGATAAGATAAAAAGAGGTAGAAAACTGTAATGAAACTCTAGAAAGGCAGAGCCAAAGACGATGTTTCAGGGACCCAGCAAACTTTAGATGGCTTTAAAAAAGAGTGGAGGAAGAACAGTCCACATCAGTAATGAATGGTCTTACCTAGAATGTTAGGGGTATTGATGGCCCTAACAAGCAAACGTTGGACAGGAACCAACTGCTAAAACTAAAGTTTACATTTGTACTTCTCCAAGACAAAAAACTCTTGAATGAAAATTTGAAAAATTCCTGAGATCTTTAGGTTCCCGCTGGCAAGGTTATGGTGTAGAGGTAAAAGGTGCTTTAAGAGGCTTATGCATATGAAACCCTATTTCTCTAGCAATGGATTTTATAGCAAGCTCTCGAAATTGAATATGTTGTTCTTTTAATCCCTAAAATAAGTCTTTCAAGAGTAATGTTTAACATCTACAACATGATGCATAAGAAGCAGCTTTGGGAGGCTTTTATGTATCAACATGGAGCAAATTAAGAAAACAATGTTCTTTTAGGCAGAGATTTTAATGCAATAACAGGTTCTCCTAATAAGAAAGGAGGTTGTCTGCATTCAAACAGTTTGAGCTGGATTTCCAAGCTTTTGTAGTGCATAGAGCCCTTATGCCCGTCTCCCCAATGAAGGCTCTTATACTTGGCCAAATAGACAAATTGGTCTTAGCTACATACTGAGCCTTTACATTGTTTTATGGTTACTTCTCAATGGCTCTTGCAGATGTATCTGGGATATAGTTATCCTCCCAATTTCAAGTCTGGACCACTTCCCTAACTTAGCAGCCCTTTTAGATTTGAGCTGATGTGGTTGTTATACCCTAGTATCAAGGATCTTTTCAAAGTTTGGTGGAAATTTCGAAGAATAATGTTGCATAATGGCTTTATCAAAGTTGCAATGGTCTCTTACTCTATCAACTCTAGAGATGGATTCTCTACTCTATGGCCACCACCATCATTACAGAGGTAGCAGAAGCCTATCTATGAAAAAGTAGTAGTCATGGGGTAGTGGCTGGGTCATCTCTTAAATGTTGCATGATGAAGGCCCAAGATTTCTTTGGCCCTTTAATGTATTGTTTTGCATCAAGCTTAAAGTGGTAAACAAACATTTCCGGATGTGGAATATATAAGAGTTTGGCAATATATTTGAGGAAAATATAGCTATTGACTTCTCTTTAGAGAAGTTAGCTAAAGAGATCCAAAGGTAAGTTCTATCCAATCAACATATAGAAAGGCTACTAGCTCTATAGGATCAATGTCTGGCTAAGGAAGAAATTTTTAGACGACAAAAAGAACAAGGTAAATGGGTTTGGGGGAAGATTGGAACACTTCTTTATTTCCATGCCATAAACATGGGTAAGCACCAAGCCAATCATATAAGATCGTTATAAAGGATAGCAAAGGGGAAAAAACTAGAAAATGGGGAGGATATTGCCAAATCTTGAGGCTGAAAACTGTCTACTGGAAAACCTCCAAAAGTTAGTTAGTGAGAAAGAAAATCAAATGTCGTTGACTCTACTCTTGCCTAAAGAAGTTAGAGCAGCAGTTTTTGTGCTGAATGAAGATAGGCTCAAGCTTGAATGGCTTGAATGCAAAGGAAGCTTAGATGCTAAACAATGCATATGATTGTGTGATCAGCTAGGACAACCTCAAGGTTCCTTCTTATTGTGGATTTAACTCAATTGTATGATGTGATATGTTGGTAATCACTTGGGGACTTACGCTATTGATATTCATTCAGTGGATATCAACTTTGAAAATGCAAATGATTTAACATGGTTGGTTCTTCAATTACTTTTAATCAAACAAATTGCAAATTGGAAAGGGTTTAGAAAATCTAGTCTAACTCTAACAATACAAGAGATCATTGAAGATGAGGTGAAACTCAACCAGTCTTTTCTTTGCCAAATTAACTATGCTAAGGAGAGTGCTTGCTTCTAAGAATGCATGGATGATTTTCAATTGTCAATACTCATTCAAATACCCAATGAAGACACAATCCAAATGGACAACTCCAATTGAAGTTAAATGCTTGCAATAAGGCCCAGACTAACCTTACATTGATTGCAATCAACAAGTATCCAAAGGTATGGACACTAGTTTCACCATGATTCACCAACAACAATAACTTCAATTCATCTACTTCTACTTCTATTAGACATATATGAAATAATAATCTAAGGGAGGAATTGTAGAAACCATGCAATACTTCAAAACTTCACAAACATTCACCATGATAACAACAATGAAGGAATAGTTTTGGCAGTATATAAGCAACAATCTCTGCAACTCTCTCCTACTCAACTCTAACTAATGAATTACAATGAGAAGGCCTTCCTTTTACAATTGCTCTTAGTACAATAAATGATTAAGATCAATTCAAGATCAAAGGCCAAGATTAAGCCAACAAAACCCTAATGTAACTACCAACAATGAGCATTAAATGCTTATCCAATTACAATGAAGGACTACCTTGTGGAACCATAAGAAAATTACATAGCTTTTGAGAACCAATGAGAAAATTGGTTAGGTAGAGAGATTGAATGGACTCCACATGTACACTTGGAATCATTTGATTGGATGACTTTAGACATGTGAAATTGGAATTTTTTGATTGGTTGAAGATGAGTGGGCGCCACCTCAACATGCTTATCTAGTAAACTTCATTAATTCCTTGGAGATCAAGAAATATCTCTTGATACTCAACATTATCAAGCCCTTAGTTGATTATGATGGCTCATATTCCCAAATTGCTTCATCTTCATAATTTTTCTTCATCCTTTCGAGTTCTTCATCTTGAATTGCTTGAATTTTCGAGCTTGCTTGTACTTGAAATCTTGATGTCTTGGCCTTGGTCTTGTAGAAGTGGAGTGCTTCATGAAGTTGGATCTTTCCAATTGAACTTGGATTTCCAAAGGAAATTCAAGTTGGGGATGACTTTTTTTTTTCTTGTACATTTGTTCATTCTCCCAATTCCTTGATCTTCATCTTGTTCTTGATCTTGAATATGCATCTTTACTTCGACCTTCAATCTCAAGCATCATCTTCTTGTCCTCTTGACGAATGGCCACCATTTGTAGATACTTGAATTCTTGGATTCTCCATTTTGTCCTTGCTTGAATTCCTTGAGTAGAAGCCACCTTTGTTCTTGTGTCGTGAGCCATAATCAATGTATGTACAAATATATTATTTTCTAATGTGTATATATAATTGATGCAAATGTCATCTTAAATAGGTGTCATATATATTAATCCATATACAATTAATATAATTGTTAGAAATAATGATATAATGTATTATTAGACTAATTAAATAAATTAATCGATAATCTATATGTATTAAAAAAATAATAATTATTTAATTTTAAATTAATAATTAAATGTGTCTCTTATATTATCTCCTATTAATATTAAGTATATTAATAAATGATTAGATTCCTTATATTAATAATTAAAATAGTTTCCTAATTAATAAATAATTAATATTAAAGTCCCCTACATTGTAAATAAGGGGAAAGTTAGAATTTACAAATATCGCCCATGAAGAATTATAATTAATAATAATACCACCAATAAAGAGTTTTATAATAATCAAATGCAAATTATTAATAGTAATACTATAATTCGAATGATGCGACTCGTCATGTTTATATATATATATATATATATATATATATATATATATATATATATATATATATATTGAGTGGGCAAAGACATTATATCACAGGGGGGAAAAGGAAGAAACATTAAGAAATAATATGGAAAACTTGGAAGAAAATAATATAGGAGAAAATGAAGGAAAAAAGATAGGAGAAAATAAAAGAGGAAATGTAGGAGGGACTCAAAGGAAGAAAATAAATATATATATATATATATATATATATTTCAATCAGAAAAGATGAATAGTCATGGAATGAAAGATAAATAATATTATAATATAAAATGGATATCTTCAAAAGACTAAGAAATATATATTATATCAAATTGGGAATACTATATATAAGAAATGAACCAGAGAAACTTATATACTTCGATTAGTGATGAAATGATATGGAGGACATAGATTTATATACAAAGATATTAAAATGATACAATTATATATGTTGTACAATAAATATATTTAAAGTAAAGTATTATATACATATATATTGAATATGTTTAATTATTAATAATCAGAATTCTATATATATATATTATTATTGATAATCAAAATTATATATACGATTTATATATATTAATAAGAATAAAATTATATATGGGTTGTGTTATATATATTTATTTATATTTTTGTAATATAAATTATTAATATATACTTGGTCAATTCCTTAATAACTCACTGATCACTATTAAGGGAATAGGGAGTGTCTGTAGGAAGAGGCAGGTAAATCGGTCACATGATGGAAAGATCCCGAGATATGTAGAACCTTGAGGGAATCTACTTGTAGACTATGCATGCGTCCTAGCACAATAAATCTACCATCTTTCTTAAGATCTGTGGTTAGGAGTGAAGTAAGGAATTAGAGCTTAAGCATATATTGTGAATTAGAGATTATTCTTAATATAATATAATTTATATGCATAATGACGTATGATAATTACTGAAAATTGGCATCCTCCTAGTAGGAAACATTACGATTTGTCATTCCTAAACATAAACCAAACCCTAATAAGGGATTTTAGAAAAAATCAAGTAAGGATCCTATTGTGAGTTTTTTCACACCATCGCCCCATTGAAAATGGGGACCCCCTCTTTTTGCTTTAGCAGTAGGTGTTTTGGCAGTTCTCCCAAGTTGGTGATGTTAACGGAGAGTTTGAAGTGGCCTACAAAATTTGAAGATGATTCAAGAGGTTGAGCAATGAGAATTTTTGGTGTGAAGAGGTTGGATTTTGATTGCAAAATGATGAAAATTGTAATTTTGGCTAAGTCTGTATTTCGGTTTTCCAGCAAGATAATTTTTGCTTGCAAATCCAAATTAAAGATTTGGATTTAGAATCGATTTTGAATATATTTTGACTTAAAAAAATTTGCAAGTAAGATCTAGATTTCAGACTTATAATTTTTTTGAGAAATTTGATGAAATTTTGCAAATTGTGGAAATTGAAAATATGGAATTGAGCAATTTAATTGAGTAATTTTGATAAAATATTTTTTGAAAAATCTAAATTCTAAGTGTCAAAATTGCAATTTTAATGTTCATCCTTCGCAAGTTGGTAAGCAAAGCTTCACAAGTTGGCAAGAAAACCTTTACAAGTTGGGAAGCAAGTTATTACAAATTGGGAGAGATGATTGTGCAAGATGGAGAGATCAACTTGACAATTTGGCAATTTCAATGGAAAAATCTTTATGCTTGGCAAACTTTCCCTTCGAAATGGTTCATTAAATGTTTTTATTTTCAAATGATAATTTGGGCTGGATTATATTTAATTTTCCAAGGAAAATTTAATGCCAATTTATAATTTAAAATCAATGCCATTTAAAAAATCAAGATAAATCAATGCAATTGGAAAATCAATTTACAATTTAAAAAATCAATGCCATTTTAAATTTCAATGTAAAATTGATGCCAATTTGTAATTTTAAAAGATCAAAAATTTGAGAGGCCATCTTACATTTAAAATTCAATGCCAAGGTGAAATTCAAAATTAATTTGGGGGCCCCTTTGTATGCTAAATTCGATGTATTTTAAGGCTTAATTGGTGTGAAATTCAACGCAAGTTATTGGGTCCACAATTGGAAGAGTTTAAAACTTAATTAGGGGCCTACATGATCTTTTTTTCAAATTTTAATTTTGGGGCCTAAGTCAATTTCGGATTTGGCTAATTTAAATCCATAATTTTGTTAAAATCAATGCAATTTTGGAGCCTATGTTTGCAAGTTTCAATATAGAGAGATTTTAAAACTCAAGGAAATTTAATTATTATAATTTTGGCCCAAATTCCAATCAATCCAATTTAATCAAGGGGCTGGAATTAATTAAGGTGAATTTAATCCAAGGGGATGTGATTTAATTTTATTTCTTTTTCCCCCATGCAAGTCATCCATTTTGGGCAATTAGATGGGTATTTAAAGAGGCGTTTGGGCATCATTTCTCATCATTTCCAAGAGAAAATTTTATGATTACAAATTGTAGAAATGCATTTCCAGCCATGGGCGATTTTGTTTTGAGGATTTTTTTGGCCATTTTCATGCAATTTTCTCAAGTTTGAAGGCTTCTAGAGGTGGCGAGTTGGTCTTGGGGTTTGAAGACATCATCTTGGCATTCATTTTCACCTACCTTTTGAGCAATTATCATCTTCTTCGTGCCTAGAAAATTAGAGATTTAAGAAAATCCAAATTTGGAGTTGGTGCATTGCAACCTTGACATCATTTATCCAGCTCCAAGGGCATCAAGTTACATCCATTGAACATGTTTTTTTTGCCTAGATCATGTGGATAAGTTCATGTTTTTGTGATTGGGCAAGTTAGTTGAATGAAATGCAATGACAATCCTAACTCAATTAGCTTGATCAAATGTTATTTTCAAAGTTTTATTGGAAATTCTTTATCAAATTAAATGGAGTGACTTGTTTCTTTGCTTTTTTTTAGGTTGGCAGGGGAGTTCTTGCAACTTGGTGAGGGCCCTCTCTCAAGTTGGTAGGGTTGACAAGGAGGATGCAAGGTTCAGGTTCAAGTCTCTCAAGTGGTAAGGGAGTTCACACCAAGCTCAAGGCGAGATCAAGGGCAAATTCAAGATTCAAGTACATGAAGGCTTCACCATTTCAAGATCAAGACATCAAATGTACAAGTACAAGCAAGCAAGTTCAAGACATGGCAATGAGAGAATTCCTAAGGACTCAAGTTGGTAGGGGTGTTCATGGAAAGAGGTGGACAAGGTTGAGCATCTAAAGGATATCTTCCCTTCATCAAAAGATCAAATAACAAGAATAGGATGATGGGGTGGCAGTTGGTTGTCTCCTCCAATCAAAATATTCCTCTTTCAAGCATGTGCAATCATATCGTGCCAAGTGTCCTATGTTCTCATTGGTTGAAAAAATTATTGTAATTTTCTTATTGGCCCACAAGTTTGGTGCCCTCATGTAATTGGTTGTAATTATGGCCACCCTAATCAGGGTTTATGGGATGTAATTTGGGCCCTTGATTTCAGATGTTTACCTCTTAATCTTGGCCACTCGTTGTACTTGAGCCTCTATATAAGGCCATTTGCTTTCATTTGTAAAGGGAGTTATGTTGGAGAATTGTTGCCAAAATACTATCAAAATTGTTCTCTATTCATTGTTGTGGCTTGCATGGTGGATATACATGATCATTTTGGTGTATTTGCATGGTTCTTTACATCTTTCAATTAAAATAGGATTTTATTTCAAAGTTGTTAAAGTAAGAGTAAAAGTATATAGATTGTGTGGTGATATTGGTGGATGTTTGATTAGTTGACTCTATAAAACTAGGCCACTAGCTCCTTGTAGATGCAAGGGTGCCTTGTGTGGTAATCTAGTAGTTGTGCTCAAGTTCAATTGGCATTGGATCCTTGATTTGTACTCTTAAGTTGGATTAAGGGGAAGGTGCTGATATGAAAACCATTTGAGATCCTTTGAAGCTTTGCACTAGGTGGAGTTGAAGTTGCAGGCAAGCCTCCATTTGGTATGAGTCCTAGTCCATCCATTAGTCTGCCCATCCATAGTTAGAAGTAGTAGTCTAGATAGTAAGAGTTGAAGAGCAAAGTTGGAAGTGATATAAATCACAGTTATATTCTTATTGCATATTGTGAAGCCAAATCTTTAGCAGTGCAAGTAAGTTGACACCCTTGAATGAATCACGTAAGCCCACCTAAGTGATTAACCAGGAAATCACATCATTTCAACTGAGTATCCACAAGTGTAAGGAACCTTGGAGTCATTTCATGATCTTCATTGCAAAGCTTAGCATGGGAGATGACTTTATTCAAGAGAGGGTTTAATTCTCTATGTTTCTCAAAGCATTGAGTGTTTAGTCTTGCATGTTGTGTAAGTGGAACAAAACTTGCATCAACAGGTCCAAAAAAGGATCATTACAAGTGGTATCAGAGCATAATCCTGCCATCTTGTTGAAATTTAGTTCATGCAAACCCATCAACGAACAAGAGGAAGTGCTGCCATGGAAAAACAAGTGACCAGTGAACTTAGAAATATAATGGAACAATACAAACAAAGAGAGATATTAATAAATATGTTTTATGTATTCAAATAGAAATGTTAAACTGATATATTCAGCATATATCAGACGAACTCAACTCTTTCATCCCACTAAAGCATCTTGTGAGTGAGAAGGTTGTGGAAGGTAGAGGCGGAGTAATTTCGGGCACATGATGGTTATCCCAACACTGGGGTTAGGCCTTGGGGGAAACTGCTTATAGCCTGTTTCACGCGACCTAGGCCCTGTAACTCTTCAACTCTTGATGGCCTTAGAGAGAGAGAGAGAGAGAGAGATTCCTCCATGATCCATATGAGAGAAATGTTGGCATTCATACAAAATATGTTGCTTTACTTGTTTCATTGTTGGAATACATTCCTTTAATCAATTTTGCATAATGATGGATTATATAAATAATTTGATGCTTTAATCAAAATTTTCCTAATTTTCATCAATTGATGATATAGGACAATATTAATAAAAAGGGGGTCATTACATCTAGCATTAATTGTTTTCTAATAAATAAGAATGAATCTAGCAATGTGTATTGTGTATACTTTGTGTATGCTTCATGTCTTCATGCATCAATGTGTATGCTTCATGTTTTCAATGTGTATACTTCGTGTCTTCATGCATCAGTGTGTATGCTTCGTGTATACTTTGTGTCTTCGCATGTTCATGCATATGTTTCAAGTATGATTCTATTTAGTTTATCTAGAGTGATAGAATTACTTGAATTTGAGGCATGCTATCAAAAGTGGTTTTTGGCAAACTCAATTAGGCACCATTATGAGATAGCCTAAAAATATTTTCCCTAAAAGATGAGAGGAAATATGTCTTGAGTTCAGTTGCCCATTTTTACTAAACATAAATAGAATAGTTGCTTGAGGACAAACAAATTTGGGAGGAGCGGACTGTCATGAGCCATAATCAATGTATGTACAAATATATTATTTTCTAATGTGTATGTATAATTGATATAAATGTCATCTTAAATAGGTGCCATATATATTAATCCATATACAATTAATATAATTGTTAGAAATAACGATATAATGTATTATTAGACTAATTAAATAAATTAATCGATAATCTATATGTATTAAAATAATGATAATTATTTAATTTTAAATTAATAATTAAATGTATCTCTTAGATTCTCTCCTATTAATATTAAGTATATTAATAAATGATTAGATTCCCTATATTAATAATTAAAATAGTTTCCGAATTAATAAATAATTAATATTAAAGTCTCCTACATTGTAAATAAGGGGAAAGTTATAATTTACAAATATCACTCATGAAGAATTATAATTAATAATAATACCACTGATAAAGAGTTTTATAATAATCAAATGCAAGTTATTAATACTAATACTATAATTCGAACAACGTGACTTGTCATGTTTATATATATATATATATAGATATTGAGTGGGCAAAGACATTATAACACGGGGGCAAAAGGAAGAAACCTAAAGAAATAATATGGAAAACTTGGGAGAAAATAATATAGGAGAAAATGAAGGAAGAAAGATAGGTGTCCTATGCTGCTTTTCAGCTTGACAAGCTCCACAAACTTACTGATTCTGAGTTTTAATATGAAGTAGGCCATACTAAATCTTCTCAAACAAGCTAAGCAAGATACTGAATGTTCAGGTGACCATATCGCTAATGCCAAAGACTGTTGATAAAGATTGATTTTGCTGCGGCGGCATGCTCAGAAGAATCACCAGAATCCACTAGTCTATATAGACCATGATCCTCTATGCCAACAACAATAGTAGTGCAAATCGCATGATCAACAATGGAGCACTTATGTACACTGAAGACAACATCCAGCTGTGGAGAACGTCACGTGATCTGACTCACTGAGAGAAGGTTAAGTTCCATGCCAGGAACATAGTAAACGTTGAGGAATATGAGATTAAATCCACCAAACTAGATTTGAATGATGCCCTTGCCGACAACAGTATACTCTTCACCTCCTCCAAAATAACTAAATTAATAAAAGGAGAAAAATCTGTAAATCAATCACACCTGTGAGTGAAATGTCGAGAAGCACCAAAATCAATATACCAAGCAGAAGATTTGACATGGTCTGCAGGTCTTTTAGCTATGAAGGCGTAAAAGGCACTCTTTTTGCTCTGTGCGCTCAACAACATTGGCTCTAGGTTGAGACCCTCCTGCTTCCGTTGCTCGAAAGCCAAACGATTGTGACAATCTTGACTACCTTCCAACATTAAGTTGGTCAATGATGCCATCTTGCACGTTTCCCAATGCACAAAAAAGAAAAAAGAAAAAAGAGGTGCAAACATAAAATTTGAAACACGAATCCCAATGCATAAAACAAAGGCTGAATCAAGTACATACTTCAAAAAAGCGATGAAGTATGGCTGGTACGGATTTCAAGAAAAAAATTCAGCTGACCCAGAAAAATCTGACGAAGACCCAAATGAGATCTCAAAAAACTTAGAAAGAATCTGAAATCAGAATAAAATTCCGATGACATGGGATTTGAGGCATGAAAATCGAGGTACCCATAAAATTCTGACGACGACCCAGTTGAGATCTCAAAAAACCCACAAAGAACTTGCAATAAAAAAAATCCAACTTGAACTGAAGGATCAAAACCCTACTCAAAAATGCAGAAACCCTAGGCGACCATGGACAAACCAGAACTCGATGCAGGAAAAAAAAACAGCCGCTAGTAGAAAAAAATGACCAAAAATACTGCTCGGGATTTGAAAACTAAGGGCAAGATCTCAGAAAAAAAAATTCAAAAAATTTAAAACTGATAATTTCTTAAGATTTTTTTTTGAAAAACTACCTTTGCTCTGATACCATATTACAATGAGTAATTGGTAAAAATTTAATGTATTGAATGAAGAACAAATAGGTTCTTAAATAGATTTACAAGAGACGATGTTTCTAAATAAGAAACAGTCGTAAAAATAGAAATTATATCTTTAGGATATTTACATTATAGATAACCATTAAATAAATAGAAAGATATTATTTTAATAAAAATAACCTATTTGCACACCACAAATGAGAATGAGAAGTCAACATAAGCCTTTCAAATCCATGTTTTAGGGTTGTGGATGTCAAAATATTATAAAATTTGAAAAAAAAAATCACTTAAACATCGTCTGCAGGCCCTAGTTCGTCCAAGTTTGAACTTGGTCTGCCGGCTGGGCAGCTGGTTCGCCTGGGTTCGAACGGCCCGTGGCCTGGTTCAAACCAGCCCTCCGTGGACCAGACCCTGTCCAAACTCACAGACGGACCGGACGAGGACCACAAACCTGTTCGAACCATACCTAGTCTGGCATCCAGTTTGGGCGAACTGGACATCCCAGTTAATAACATATTATTATTATTATATATTGTTAATAATATATTATTGTACTTTTATGTATGGTTAATTGTTATAATATTCATAGTGGATTATATTAATTGATTTTAATATATATTATTAAATCTTATTCTAGAAATGGAGATGATGTAAGTAGGGTATCAAACGGGGGGATATGATAATGTCTCTCTAGGTGGCAGAGAGCAATGAGGTGTGGTGTAGCATTTTTAGCCGTCGTCTTATTTGTATATTATGTTTCCTTCTACAGTGTAGGTATAGTTGTTATGCTGGCTTATGTGGGATGTCTAGGGTTTCATGAGAATTGCTGCTGTGGCATCAGTTATATCAGACTTAAGTTATATTTTGCCTAATAATTGGTACACTTTGGAGTAGTTTTTGATAGCTGTTACCATGCAATCTAGAAATGTTGTGTAATCATTCACATATCAAGGTCAGAGGCCCCTAGAAAACTCTGTTTACCAGCTGGGGTAAACTTAGTATTGCACAGACATAGTACGGGAAATATAATAAACACAGAATATATTAGAGAATAACAAATACTTTTATTAATCATTCCAAACTGGCAAGTACCTTTACATCGTAATGATCATACAATAATATCTCCCCCATCTCCATCCTCCGAGAGGGTATATAAAGTACCCGAAGGGCCACGACCGAAGCGTCGTGACATAACTGTCTAACCTCTCGGTCACTAACGACCGAGAGTAACATAATACTTTACTAACATAATAACCCGCACATACAATTATCCCGACAACATCATCCCCCCAAAAAAACAAAGTCGTCTCCGGCGACTCACAACAACAAGGAGATGAAATACACTACATAGAATAAGAAAATCATTGAAGAGAAGGGGCGGAGGGCGTCCCTGAAAAAGCTGAAGTGCCGCCCTCCCCATCAATGCTGCTTCGTAGTTCTTTTTCCATCACATCACATTCCTCCCGTGCCTGCACCAAACTTGTCTCCCAAACATACTTTTCAGCTGTAGTGTCAGCTAAAACAATATTGTCTCTCCTGTCAATCTGACCTCAATAGCCACCCGTGCTGCCTTCTCTGCTTCTAACTCCTGGGTACGCTGAGCCGAGTGTCGCTCTACTGCCTCCAACTGGGTGGTCAGCTCCTCCCGAGCTCTCTGTGCATCCACCACGACAGTCTCCCGTCTAGCCAACACCTACTCCGAGTGCCTCAAAGCGTAATACCCCTCTCAAAAGGCTTGCTCCAGTGGTTTCTCCACCTTTGACATACAGATGCTCCATGCCTGCAGCAGCTCCTGGTCTCATCAACTGGTCACACTCTCCAGGGACTGATAACTAAACCGACTGGGGGTCTAGGGGGCAACGCCCCCAGTGGGGTCGAGGGGCAGCGCCCCCGCGGGGTTCTGGGGCAGAGCCCCAGACGCGCTCCCTGTCGCGGTACAGGGCGGGGTCGAGGGGCAGCGCCCCCGCCGCCAAGACCAATTTAGCACCTACAAAGTCTATGAAACACACCATTTTTGTGATTTTCTTCTAATCCCATGCTCTTTTTTGCAAACCGCTTATGTTTCCCTTACCACCTACTCATGCTCGTCCCTTCGGTACCATTCATTCTTCATTTTGAACTATTTTTATTTGTCGTCGTTTTTTTTTTTGTTTTTTTTTTTGAATCTTCCAATAGAAGCTGCCATACGCTTATCCTACACTCGTCCCGCTTACTGTACGGAAATCTTAATGAAACTATATGGCATCCTCGTCTTTATCTGCCTTTCGTGTCCTTTCCGTACGGTATGCTTCGTGTCCTTTCCGTACGGTATGCTCCCTAACCTTCCTGCACGAGCCATACGGCCACAGACTCATAAACAAGGAAACTCATGCTTTTCTTCCACCTGTACGGCAATGTACGGAATTTGAAACCCGCAGCAAGGTGGCCGTACGGTCTAGTTGAATGCCTTCGTTTATTGCCGTACGGTCACAATTTCCGACCCTCTACAATGTTCGGTCGTACCTCCTTTGCTATGTACGGTCACAGGTTTATGTCTCCGGCTTCAATTGCAAAAAAAACCGTACAGTCTTTTAAAAATCCATTGGTACATGTACCGTACGGTGCCAACATGCATGTCATACGGTACCGTACGGACATGTTATTTTTTTTTTCATTTTTTTTTTCATTTTTTTTTTTTCTGCTTTTTCATTTTTTTTCAATTTTTTTTTCGCTTTTTCGAATTTTTTTTTATTTATTTTTTTTTTTTCCCTCCGCCGTATGGTCATGCATAGCCATACGGGTGTTTTTCAATTTCTTGTCCGAAGGCTTCTCTGGTCGCCCGTACGGATGGCTCTCGGGTCGCTTGCATGACCGCTCGAGTCATTTTCCATCCTCTCGGTTGCTCTGTCCTTCCTCTCTGGTCCATCCTCTCCAGGGAAGGTTTCAATTTGGTCCTGTTGATGGCGTCATGTATCCGTTCATCGAGAGTCCATAACTTGACAGCCCTATCGTGAGCAACTTCCCGAAATGTTCCTTGCTTAATCTCATTGTGCAACCGTTCCCTCAAGCTTTCCTTGTGGCCAAGTCCATTTTCAATGGCCATCCAAAGGCTTGGAACCATAAATTCTACAGGGACCACGGCCTCTTGCCCGTACATAAGAAGAAGGAGAATCAAGATTTTGAAGACTGCGGTCCTCCACACAGGATTCCAGTTGTCTCCCATAACGATGGGTTTCAGATTTCTCTCATCCCCAAGATTTATTTTTATTTTTTTTCAACTTTTCTTCTTTGTACCAGACGGGTTCCTCCTTCCAAAACTCATGTGCTGGGCTCTCTTTCATCCGGACTTCCCCTTCTCGGTATATTGTATCTTCTGGAAGGAACTCACTTTGGGCTTCCTCAATCTTCAGTATGTTGCAGGATGGCGGAAATAATTCATAATCGCCCATCTGCCAGTGGAATAGACCGTCCATCGAATCTGTATCATCCTCCACTTTCAGTATCCCTTCGGCATTGGGCTCCATGGTTTCTTCCCCTCCGTCTATTCCGTCATCTGATTCTGAATCGGAGGAGGATGCCATTTCTTCTCCAACCATCTGCGTTGCAAGGTCTATTACAAACTTCCTTCCCCCTTTCTCAATTGATAGGATGTTCTTTTTCCAGTTATGGTTGGCTCTGGCGGTCACCAGCCACCCCCTCCCTAGGATGGCATCATACCCCTTCTGCTTGAGGGGAATTACTACGAAGTCGAGGATGAATGGTTGGGTCCCGATGGTTACCTGTTGTGCCATTAGAGTACCAAGGGGCTTGATGCCGTGCTGGTCGGCCCCAAGTAGGTTGAAGGTCGGCGGCCACAGTGTTGGCTTCCCGAGGCTTTTCCAAGTCTCTTCCAGTAGAACGTTCACCCCGGATCCACCGTCTACGATCGTGTTCGTGAGGATGGTACCCAAAATACCCATCTCCACCACTGCGGGATTCCGCCCATTATTTATCGATAGCGTCATGGGGTCGGCTGCAGAGCCGCCCGGGATCTCCATTTGTTCAACTGTGCTTGCTGGAATGTTTTGCCCAAGGAATAGAGCCGTTTTGAGATGCGGCATCGTTTCCAATAGGTCCTTGACCTTTACTGGTACCTCCAATTGCATTATCTGCCTTAAAATATTTTGTTCGGCCATTGCTCGAGTAGAAATGCCGGCATCTGTGGAGTCCCTTCGGTCCTCCATACCCTTCGCGATCTCAGCCTTCGCCTCGAGCATCCTTTGTTTCTCTGTCGGAGGGTGAGGATATGTGGCCTTCTTTGTTTGCCCGCGTGTGATTGCCAGGACCTTCTCCGTGCCCCCTCGTTCCATGTCCAGGATGTTGCAGCCGGGCTTCGGACAATTAGCATCCTCATGGTTCCCCGGTCCGCACCACCGACACAGTTTTAGTGGAGCGGTAGCCGCATTCTGACAGTCACGGGCATAATGTCCCCATTGGTTACAACTTCTGCACTGTATCATGGGCCTCCCCTTCACGTCATACTGGACCCGCGGCTTGTTCTCATCATTGCCTCGGCCTCCCCGTCGGTTGTTTCCATACCCGCCGGATGATGGAGCATTTTGTTGTCCGCCGGTACCAGACGTGGAAGGTTGCTCCTGTGCATAGAGCACTTGTTGATTTCTCGCCCTCAGGTTGTAGGGACATTCTTTAGTGGAATGTCCTGCGATTTGGCAGATATCGCAAAAAGCCTTCTTCGAACAAGAACCTTTTGTGTGGCTTGCTTCCTTGCAGTCCGTGCACCACACCGTATCTTCTTCTATCTTACTGGTACTTCCCTTGGCGGCCTTGAGTTCTTTCATCATTCTTTCAAGGTCTTTTTGCAACGCGAGCACTTTCTTGCTCGACCCATCCTCACTGCTTTCAGTCTCCGAGTCATCGTCAGAAGATGACCTCGTCTTCTTGGAGGTCTTACACTCACTCTCTAAATCCATTGCTCGGTTGTATGCATTACTGTACGAAGTAGGCGGAACTATCTTCATTTTCTTTCGTAGGGAGGTTTTGAGTCCCTCTACGAACCACCTCTTCTTCAGTTCGTCCGTTGGGGCCGACTCCATCTTCCCGATGAGTTCTTTGAGTCGTCGTCCGTACGCACGGACGGACTCATTCTTTGCTTGCTTAGTGTTGTAGATTTCCGCTAATATCTCATTATCATCTCTTAACAATTGAAACTCTGTCTGGAAGGCCTTTTTGACCTGGTCCCATGTCGTCAGGCTCGTCTTGTCAACATCCGAGTACCAATCAATGGCACCTTCCCTCAGTGTTGCAGGGAACTGGCGGATCCATTCATTCTCGTCAGTTACCCCGTGCGCAGTCCATATAGTTTCGCACGTTCGGCAGTGCCGAACTGGATCTTCCTTCGATTGTCCCGTGAACTTTGGTAACTTCTGCTTGTTCACCGCCATGGTTGGCCGCGGTGGAGGCGGCGCGCCAGTACCCCTCGTACCCGTACTTCCCTGAGTGTTGTGAGTATTCTGGGCTGGTGGCACTTGCCCTTGCGGCAGTTGCGATGGGACCGTACTGTGCAGGGTTCTCAGTTCCAACGGAGGGTCTGCTGGTGCGCTCGTGCCACCCTTTACAGTATCACCCTCTCCGCCGGTTTGGTTCTCCGCGCCTGGTGTACGGAGACCCACCTCAAACCGTACTCTCTCCTCTTGGAGAAAGGCTCTTCTCGCCCGTGTCTCCTCAAGTAACTCTTCCCGACTCCGCACTCTCCGTTCCGGAGAAGTGAACTCCTCTTCGGCTTCTGCACCCTCCGTACCACTTCCGAGGTCCCCTTTGGGCAACCCTCCGGCAAGCTGGTCTTTGGCAAGTTGCCTTAGTCTATAGCGACGTTCACGCTGCTGTGCGGAGATCAGAGCCGTGTGTGCGACCTCCTCTTCGTCATTTCTTACTTGTTTATTCCTATCTTTATTTAAAACATTGGGCATAAATCCTTTTCTTACTTCTCTTCCCGAGTACGTCTAGGCAACGGCGCCAGATGTTTACCAGCTGGGGTAAACTTAGTATTGCACAGACATAGTACGGGAAATATAATAAACACAGAATATATTAGAGAATAACAAATACTTTTATTAATCATTCCAAACTGGCAAGTACCTTTACATCGTAATGATCATACAATAATATCTCCCCCATCTCCATCCTCCGAGAGGGTATATAAAGTACCCGAAGGGCCACGACCGAAGCGTCGTGACATAACTGTCTAACCTCTCGGTCACTAACGACCGAGAGTAACATAATACTTTACTAACATAATAACCCGCACATACAATTATCCCGACAACAAACTCCCACTGTTATATCTAAAAAAATAAAATATTTTGTTCAGCTTGGAATGACCCTTTGGAGTCTTGAACAATTAACAAGTAGTGAGTAAAGAGATAGAAAAAGATTAGCAGCAGTTTACAGTGTCAAGATCGGACCATCTTTATCCCATATGATCTTGGTCTCCAGAAGTTGTATACTAAGTTACTAATCAATTTCGAAGGGATAATTTTACAATCTCTTCATATGCATGTATCTATGCTTGTGTTCAGGTAACAATTGACAAGAGAGCTGTGTATGTCTCAAAAAGTACTGTTCAATGTAGAAAGATAAATATCTAGTTTCAATTGTAGCCAGAATCTTGAACTTATGAGCAATGTTATGATTGCATGTGACATTATTGTTTAACAAGGAACAAAAGAAACTGCTATAACAACCACCAGACAACTTTGCAACTCAATCTTATTATGTCATTTAAGGGCTTTCTGCATGTTCTGTGGGCACTAGATGAAAAAAGAAAAAAAGAAAAGAGCGGAGTTTGCAACATATAAAAGCTACAGAAACATAGAATGAGGGCAGTTACCTTCATGAATTTCGCTCTCCCAAAGTACTCCTCTTGTTTCAGGCGTGATGTCTTTATATATCGTGAAACATAAGTGGCTTTACCATCTTTAATTCTGAGACCGTGGATCATTCTGTGCAAAAGCATTACATAAAGAAATGTAAGAAAGAAAGATCAATATTGTTAATTTGGCTTTCTGCAAGATGTTGAACATGTTAATGACACTAAACCATGTAAGATCAGATTAACCACTGATGGTGCATTCCTTAATGGAATGCATACATGACAAAATAGTTTAAGTTGGCAAAGTTAGGTTCTTTTTAAGTGCTTGAGCTCAAGGGAAGACTTCATAATAATATTGCTTCATATATTTCAAGTATTATACGATAAGGAAATAAAAGTAGAGCTCTTGTTCTCTCATATTTGTTTTACCTGTCTTTTTCACTGTCCATCCATCTCTGAGTCGAAAAAAGAATAAGCAGCAAAGAAAGGCAGAAACAGGGATAACAGTAACTTGTTATAAACTTTCTGGATATTTTTGTTTGATAAGGGTATACTTGTCTAGCTAACCAGCTACATAATGTTGTCGGGAAATAATAATAATGTTGTTAAGTGTTGTTATGTTTGTTAGTGTAACCGAGGGGTAGGCAGTTATGGGTTGCGACGGTTCACCTCGCACCCCCTCAAGTTTATATTTGTACTCTCTTGATGGAATAGAGCATCATTGTGTCTGGAGTAACAAGTGTCATCTGGAGCCCGAATACTTGTATGTAAGCATTTCTGGCATTAATGAAGAAGTTGGCAGTTCTCTGATACTACATTGTCCTATATTGTGTTACATTCCTTGCTATCTATTTTATGTATTAAATCGCTTACTCGAATCGGTAAACATCTGGCGTCATTGTCATACAAACCTGGGGAGTGATGGAGTGTGGATGGTGTACAGTAGATAATGGGCCAACCAGTGGATGACAATAGCGACAGGGAGCACGAAAGTGGTTTTGAAGAGCTTTTTGAGGGAGAACGGGCTTTGACTTCAGATTTTGTGGCATTGTTGCAAGCATCGGTTGAGACTCACGTGAGGAGGGAAGCCGCACGGGAAGAAGTTCTGGAGAGTGTTGTGTGGGATGTCCCAAAGTAAGTCCGGCGGTCAATCGGTTGATGAGCCATCTACCTCACCTATTGGCATAGACAGCCCTTTGAAACCGTCGGGAGGAGACTGACTGGGAACACAGACACTGGCATAGACAGCCCTTTGTAATTACGAGGAAAATACTCGGCGGGAAGAGGAGGAATGAGACGAGACAAGGAGAAGACAACGCATTTTGAACCCTTGGGAAAGAACTAATCAATGCCAAACATTCCTAACAAAGATAGAAATCGGAAGGAGTATATAGAGGAGTGTGAGGCCGCCCAAAGGGCTTTGATTCTTGAGCAACAAGCTAAACGGAAACGAAGGCTGAGGTGACTTGCCGAGGGACGACCGGACGAAGGGTTGCCGGAAGGGGACCAAGTAAGTGTCACGGTAGGTGCAAAAGTTGAAGGAGAACGCTACGGTACACGAGAACACCGTAGGGAGAGAAGTAGTGAAGAATTGATTGAAGAGACCCGACAAAGGCTAGACTTAATTGAAGAAACACAACATCAGTTAAGGAACTTATCCCTTACACCACACACAGAGGTGAGGGAAACCCAAAGGAACGAAGGGGAAGAGGCCAGAGACAAGAACGTCGAGGATACCGGTGCCGCCAAGAGTGTCGGAGGGATACTAAGGCACGATAGTCAACACAACTCATCAGACTCCAACCAACCCAGTTCGGGAGCGCAACCAACAGAAGTAACATAAGTGGAAGAATGGCATCACAGAAGCAGAAACTACCAAAATTTACTGGCAACGAGAAGGAGGATCCCGTAAGGCACTACAATACCTACAAAACAATTTGGTCGGCAAATGGAGGTAACCGATAGTTCTCAACAACCCTACATGGAGTCATCATTGATTGGTACTCCGATATGGACAAAGCAAAAATAAATGCGTGGGATAACTTGAGGAAAGAATTTCAAATTGATTTCCACTTGCTTCGGGACGACAATGAAATAGTAGCAGAAATCTATAGTACAAAGCAAGGGAAGAAGGAAACAGTGAGAGCTTACAACCAGAAGCTCAAAGAACTACTAGGGAAGATGGACAACTAGTCTGTCAACGGATTGAAGAAAAGATGGTTCGTTGAGGGACTCAAGCCCTCACTCATGAAGAAAATGAAGATAGTACCTCCCACGTCCTACGTTGACGCCTACAACAAAGCCATGGATCTTGAAAGCGAGGATAAAACCTCCAAGAAGAAGAGGGGCAAGTCATCATTGAGGAGTGATGACTCATCAGAGGAGAGCAGCAGTGACGAGGAGTTGAATAAGAAGGTACATGCCCTCCAAAAAAATATGGAAAGAATGATGAGGGAATTTAAAACAATGAAGGGGAGTGTAGGCAGAAGTGATGAAGGGGAATTGTGGTGCACTAATTGCAAGGAGAACGGCCACACGAAGGGCTCCTGTCCCAGAAAAACATTCTGCGACATTTGCCAGGTTATGGGTCATTCCACCAAGGAATGCCCATACAACATGAAAACTAGGAGCCAGTAAGTGCTCTTCACACAAGAGCAACCGTCCACATCCGGGACAACAAGCACCTCCCACCAGACAAACAATAATGCATCATCTGGCGGGTTCCAAAACAACCGGCGTGGAGGGAGATGGAATAATAACAACAGCAACAAAAGCCGGATACAATATGATACCAAGGGACGGTCGATGATCCAGTGTCGGCCATGCAACCAGTGGGGTCATTTTGCCAAAGACTATCAAAAGGAGGACACCACAGAAGTTTTGTCGATGGTGCGGCCCCGAAGACCACGAAGATGCCAACTGCCCGAAACTCAGCATCAACCTTCTAAACATCAAAGGAAGCACGGGTGAAGAAGTATTGGCCGTCACTCGTGCATAAGCGAAACAAGCCACATACCCCAACCCCTGTACCAAGAAGTAGAGGGTACAAGAGGTCAGAGAGGAGATTGAAAAGGCAATGAAGGCACGGAAGGAGACACATGAGATGGTTGTCACTTCTGGTCTAATGGAAGTGGAACAGAATATACTAAGGTAAATGTTACACATGGAGGTACCAGTCAAAGTTCGGGACCTCCTTCACACCATGCCTCAGTTGCAGACAACATTGTTGAGCACCTTCTCCGTACAACCCAGCACCACACAGCGTACGGATGTTCCTGGCGAGTCTGCAATGGATCTAATGTTGCTAGCATTAAATAATGGCCGACGCCTTGCAGTTGTAGAGATGGGCATCCTCGAATGTATTTTGACGGATACTATCGTAGATGGTGGGTCCAGGGTAAATGTTCTTCCAGAAGAGATGTGGAAGAAACTCGGAAAACCAACCCTGTGGCTCCCGACTTTCAATTTACTGGGTGCAGACCAACAAGGAATCAAACCCCTCGGGACACTAATGGCGCAACAAGTCACCATAAGCACGCAACCGTTTGTGCTAGACTTTGTTGTGATTCCGCTCGAGAAGAAAGGATATGATGCCATTCTCGGCAGGGGGTAGCTTGTGGTGGCGAGGGTCAATCACAACTAGAAGAAAAACACCCTCTCAATGCAGAGCGAAGGGCAGAAGTTTGTCATCGACCTCCGTACCCAGATGGTGAGCGAAGAGATTGCATCTTCCTCAGAGTCAGAGTTTGATGGAGAGAATCGTCGAATGGACAAAAGAAGGAACCGAATGGAGCCTAACGATGAAGGTGTTCTAGAACTCGAGGAGTGTTCTGAGGATGAAATAGGCTCGATGAATGGACTCTTTCACAGTTATATGCTGGAGGTGGAGGAAGTAGAACAAGTGTCGAAAAGAGATTTGTTCCTACCAAAGTACAGTGAGTACAAGGAGGGGGAGGCATGTGTGAATGAAACCCCAACCCACAAATTTGATGCTGAGAGACCAATAAAGTATGAAGAACCATCCCTGCGGATCACAAATCTCGAAGATGAGGCAAATCCTTGCAATATACTGGTAGTGGATGACTGGTATCCCATGTTCAAGGCCATGACATTCAAGATTTTTTTGGAGTATAAGGATGCATTTGCGTGGACCTACAAAGACCTCAAGGGTGTATCGTCAAAGTTGTGCATACACCGCATTCCTCAGGTACCTGGAGCCGTACCCGTGTGGAAAAGGCCTTACCAAATGAATAAAAATTACGCAACGAGGGTGAATGAGGAGATTGAATGTATGCTCGAGGCAGGGATCACCTTCAAGGTACAGACAAGTGAATGGGTGTCCCCTATTGTGATATCGTTGAAAAAGGACGCCAACCAAATCAGAATTTGTGTCAACTTCAGGTGCCTTAATATTGTCGCCATGATGGATCCCTTCCCCATCCCATTTACGAATACAGTCCTAGAGGAGGTTGTCGGACACGAGATGTACTCGTTTATGGATGGGTTCTCTAGGTACAACCAGATATCCATCGTAGAGGAGGACAAATTAAAGACAACCTTCGTGGTGGAGGGCGGCATGTACACATATAACCGGATGCCCTTTAGTCTATGCAATGCACCAGCAACCTTCCAACAGATAATCCTGCACATCTTTGACAAGATGTCAGTAGGAATTTCAGGGCCTTCCTTGACGACTGGTCGATCTTCAACGGGCAGGACACACATTTAGCAAGCCTTCAAGAATGTATGGAGAGGTGCCGGAGAGAAACATTGGCACTCAACCCGAAGAAGTGTAGGTTTATGGTCCCACAAGGGAAGTTGTTAGGTCATATCGTTTACAAGGTTGGATTAAAGACAAACCCTGACAAGGTCAAAGTGATAGTGGAGATGGAGCCTCCCACGAATGTCATGGGGGTGAAGTCATTTTTGGGCCACATTGGCTAACACAGGTGGTTTATAAAGAACTTTTCTCAAGTCTCCTATGTTTTGGGGACAGAACAAGATGCCTCGTTTGAAGAATTGAATACAAGACTAGTGGAAGCACCAATTCTGGCGTATCCGAATTGGGACAAGGACCTCCCACGTTCATGTGGATGCTTCGAATTTTGCAATTGGGCAACTTTGGCTTAGGTGGGCAATCACAGCTTAGACCACCCCATTTATTTTGCCAGCAAGCTATTGTCGAGGGTAGAAAAGAATTATAGTACGACAGAGTGGGAGGCGCTCGAGATGGTTTATGCCATACAAAAGTTCAGACATTATATGTTGGCGACATTGTTCACGTTCTACGTGGACCACCAAGCACTAATGTACCTAGTGAATAAACCAATCATACAAGGGAGGGTGAGCAGATGGTTATTGCTGCTACAAGAATTTACCTTCACGATCATCGTGCGGCCAGGAAAGAGCCACATGATCGCAAATCAGCTCTCTAGGATTAAGTCCGGAGAGCCGCCAGAGGGAGTTAATGATGACTTTCCTGACACCCACTTGTTCCACATTGCAGTGTTGTCAGAATGGCACAAGAGCATCGAAGAGTACTTGTGCACCTCAGAGTTTCCGAGGGACATGTCGCCCAACAAGAGACGGAAGCTGGTACTCAAGAGCCAACCTTCCAATTGATCAACGGGTTGTTATACAAAATGGGACCCGACCAAGTACTAAGGAGATGTGTCATGGAGGAGGAATTACAGAGCGTTATGAGAGGTGCATGAAGGGCCAGCAAGACATATGAGACCAGACACAATGGCACGGAAGGTACTACTTGTAGGGTTGTGGTGGCCTACGTTGTACAACAATGCCAGGGAGTGGGTCGTAAGTTGTAATACCTGTCAAAGAGCTGGAAAACCACTGAAGAGGGATTTCATGCTTCTTAATCCTTCTCACGCACAAGAACTTTTTGAACGTTGAGGCTTGGATTTTATCGGACCCCTAAAGGCAAGTAGGGCTCGAAGATGTCAGTATATTGTGGTGGCTACAGAATACTTGACGAAGTGGGTGGAGGCACGGGCTTTGCCAAACAACTTGGCATTGAGTACCGCAAAGTTCATATATGAACAAATTATTACAAGGTATGGCATCCTACTCCAATTGCCCAGTGACAGAGGTCACTTTGTGAACCATGTCATCCGATTGCTCACAATGGAGTTCAAGATTTTTCACTCCATGTCAAGTCCATACTACACAAGAGCCAACGACCAAGCAGAAGCTACAAATAAGATATTGGTGTCGGTGATATACAAGTCGTGCGGAGTCAAGCGAGAAGATTGGGAAGATAAATTAATGTTGGTACTCTGGGCCTACGACACAATGTACAAGGTGACTACGAGACAAACTCCATTCATATTGATGTACGAGCAAGAAGTCGTTGTCCCTGTCGAGTTCATGGTTCCAAGCTTGAGGATTGCCATTCAAAAAAGATTGGGAGATATGGAAAGCCTTCAAGAGAGGTCATATACCTTAAATAAACTAGACAAGCGACAGATGATGGCACAGTGGGCCACTGAGGTACCACAACAGAGACGTCAAGCATGGCACGATAAACACTTGTGACGGTTTTGGTTCACTCCTAGACAACTGGTGCTAAAATACAATTGGAGAAATGAAATCAAATTGGGAAAGTTCAAAGTCAGGTGGCTTGGTCCGTACAAGTTTCAGGAAGCTAGCGAAAATGGTGCTATTAAGTTGTGGACATTAGATGGAAGGGAGATTCCAGATGTGGTTAACGGGTCTAAGTTGAAGCTCTACCATGAAAGGTGAAGGCGACGGGAAAGACAACCCGAGTCAAGGGAAGGCGCTGCAAGGTAAAATAGGAAAAAAAAAACAAAGGACCCTAGTACGGTGACTCTCCTACGGAGTCACGAGGGAAGAGCGGCTGAGAAGACTGTACACCGTACGACAAACCTTAAGAAAAAATGACAGTCTTGGTTGCACTTTTGGTCCGTACGGTGAACGAAAGGGGTTGAGGGATAAAATACAACAATAAAATGTTGGCCGTCGAGAGACAAGACCGTACGGTGGACATAAAGGAGAGAAATAAAAATGTGCTAAAGAAAACACTGTGCGGATTGCAAACTAGGCGGAGGAGAGGAAGGAAACCAAAACTTGTCATACGGACATCAACTAGGGAAATAAATTAAAGTCTCCAATCCGTACATTCACGGTGAGACAAAATAAAATACTACCACAGGAAAAGACACACATGTAAGGAAGGAAGGAAGCGTTGTACGGCTAATCACAACAAGGCAAGGGGAAGTTTTGATTCCAACAAGCAAGGTGCACACGGCCAGAAGATGCCAATTGCAGCATATGCAAGCACAGGGATTTAGTGCCCAAGAAGTGTACGGAATCCAGCCATAGAAATTAACGGCATTGAAAAAAGGGAGAAGTGTACGACATTGAATTGGAGAGAGACACCTTGCCCATTGGATAGATGGTAGAGACTTTTGAGCACGACTACATACGAGAGCCTCTGAGGGAGATTGGTAGTAGTGGCTTGGAGCAATACCTGCAAGAGGTGGTCACAGGAGCCAAGCGGGTCGTGGCCTCTGCTTAGTCACAAGCTCTGGAGGGAGTTCTTAAGGAGTTGGAGCGGTTATTGGCTTTTGTACGCAGCGATTGTGCTTAGGCATTTGCAGCATGTCATGAGTCTCACAGATGGCCAGCTATGGAGATCCTAACTATGTTGGAGGATTGGGCTCTTTGAGAGAGAGTGGGGGAGAGTCGAGTGGACCCTCTGATTCATGAGATTGAGAAGGCTTTTCAAGAGGGTTACTATACTCTTCGGCGGACAGAGCACATTTCCACCACACATGAGGCCGCACGGGTAGAGTTGGCTATCCAGTTGAAGGCAATACAGGGAGAGTTGGCTCACCATAGATCAAAGAGGGTTCGTGAGCACGAGGCATGGGCAGTAGAGAGGACGGCCATGATGGAGGCAGGTAGCTCAGTTGGAGGAGGCCGTACAAAGAAGTCTATGCTGGAGTCTCGTCTAGCCAATTCTATGGAGATCGTGGATGTGAAACAAAATAAGCTCTTAGAGGCGGAAATGATGGTAAAGAAAACCATGAAGGGGAAGATGGTAACTGATCGAGACTTGCGGTTGAGGACGCAGCAGGTGTACGAGTTGCGGGCTTGCCTGGCAGATATCACACCACCACCCGAGCCTACATCCTCAGGGAGGCATTCTCAGCCTCCTCAATCTTGATTTTCATCTCTTGTATAGTTGTTGAGTTGGCATCATTCCATTTTGTTGTACGTTGTCGAAGACAACTTCTTTTTGGGGGGGAATGATGTTGTCAGGAAATAATAATAATGTTGTTAAGTGTTGTTATGTTTGTTAGTGTAACCGAGGGGAGAGCAATTATGGGTTGCGACGGTTCACCTCACACCCCCTCAGGTCTATATCTATACTCTCTTGATGCAATAGAGCATCATTGTGTCTGGAGTAATGTTGTCCTCAATTTTGAGTTCGCAAAATTATGGCAACCCTACGAATTTTTCTTGTCAATTTGTAGGAGTATCCTCTATGTTTTGAACGTTTTGATGAAGTGATGTAAAAAAAGCGATTCGTTATCCCTGAAAAGCTCTTATAAACACACATTCATGTGTTCTTTTCGTTCTTCCCATCTGTTTTTGATCTTGTTTTTCCCTCGAGTCAAAAGCCCTCTGAAATACGCTCATTTCGAGCTAACTTAGACGTCAAACAGAGTTATATAGCTCCAGTTATGACAAAAAAGGTGGGGTTTTCCGAGCTGACTACATATTCTTTAAAAATCCATTAAAGGTGGGGTTTTTGAAGTCAATTGCACGTAATTGAATTACATTTGATATAATTAATGGATTTTATAATTCATTTTCAAATTTCAACGCATTCTGAGTTGATTTGAATATAGTTTTTAATATTTTCATAAAATTAGTTTTTAAATAAACTAATTTTGTTAAAATACTATAATTATATTAATTCAGGATAAAAAGACTTAAATCTTTTACGATGTGATTTTTATTTCTTACTACATATTATCCTTGTGCAAATCACATTAAAGATCTCATTTTTAAGTCTTTTCTATTAAATACGTTATTTTTATTAATGACTGCATGTGTTTTCATTGCATGTGCAATTGAACTTCTAAAAAGCGTATTTAATATTTAATCAAGTGTTGTTTTTGGATGCAATTGCATATCAAATAACATATTTAAACTTCCCAGGTGGCTTTTTCTCCATAAAAGTCATATTTATAAGGATATGTATATGTTTTTCAAAAGAACGTATTCATTTCTTTATTGTTTCTCTTCCCTTGGTGTTAAATTTTAAATGTATTACATGTGTTCTCTACATGTTAATACATTAAAAATAGATATTCTTCCTTTTTACGTGATTTTCAATAGCTATTACATATGCTTATGGTATGTGTAATAACTATATGAAAAAGACATTTTTAATTATCTTCCCTATACGTTTATTTTTGAAGTCTTTGCATTGCAAACCCAACATTAAAATCAACGTTTTTAACCTCTATGTAAAGGCGTCGATTTTGGGAGCCATTACATACCAAGGAAGGTGTTGATTTTAGAATCTAAAACATATGCTATCCTTCCCCTTTTTAACATTTTTATATGTATATGTATTGGCGTTGATTCTTGTTGTTATTACATATGTTTTGGAATCGATCTTATGCATGTATGTAATACCTTTTAAAATTAACGTTTTAATATATATGCAAAGGGCGTTGATTTTAGAGGCCATAACATATGTGTATTAAACGTCAATTTCTTACCATTGCATTTTCAAAACAGCGTTCTTAATATCCAAGCATAGGCGTCGATTTTTATTGCTGTTACATATGTTTTCAAATCTTTTTGCATGTGTAAAGGGTTTTGAAAATAGCATTTTTAAACTCCCAACAAAGGACGTTGATTTCCAACATAAATACATATGCATTCAAACCTCAAACAGCATATGTAATAGACTTTAAAATCAACGTTTTTAATAACATCCTTTGGGCGTCGATTTTTAGCATGATTGCATATGTGTAAATCATATTACAAATGACGTTTTCAGTGATCTTTCCCAAGGACGTCGATTTTTGTGAGTATTGCATATGCTGTTTGTAATGCACAGCACATGTATTTTGATAAAAACAGTCCACTTCTTGATCATTTTTCTTCAAAAACGCCTCATGTTTGGAAGATTTGAGCATCTAAAATCATTCACTTAGCTCTAGAACTGATTTTGATGAGTTATTTATTCTTTTTATTGAGTTATTTTATCATTTTTGGTTGGATTTATGCCCTAGATGCCGTTTTTCTTTCTCATTGCATGTGCAAGAGAAAAGGTCAAACGGTTGCTATTTCTTTGCAATTTTCTTCTCAATCTTTCCCATTTGGCTGTATAATATCATTGACTATCCAATTTTGAAGGAGAAAGACTAGGAAAATGGATTATTTATACTCTTTCTATCCAATCTTTTCTAAATCCGGGAATCAATTGGATTTTGTCTTGGAGATTGAGGTAAATTTTCCTTCTTCCTTCTCTTGTTTCTCTTCCAAATTTGCTTATTCTACATGTAAAGTTTGCAATTTAAATTTACATGTAATAGCATATATGTTTCTTCAATCTCTTTTTCATCAAAATTTCAAAGATGCATGTGCAAGAACTTCATCTTTCCTGTACATGCAATCGGGATTAAAAACCCCGTCCTATGAAGAAGAAAAGATAAATGCAAGTCCCTTATGTGCTATTTTCCAAATTCACTTGCATCAAACCGCTGTCCCTACCATCACCATATGACGTCAAACTCATAATGGTGGTTAATTTGACCCTTTTCCATGAAATGACATCCCTCCATTCACTCATTATCCATTCACCTCTTCGCTGTCCTAAAGTTTTCCAGCCATATGTCGTGTCCATAGTCTTCCAAAATCCATATTTGTACATCAAAGATCGTGCAATGGACCTATCCATGCTTCATTTTCTCACCTAATGCTTGTTGTCCATTCATATGTAATACCCTCTGAAAAACCCGTTTTTGGTTTTTCTCATAACACCAGAAAAGGAAGAAGAAAAGGCCCAAAGGATTGAAAGGGAGAATCAAGAAAGTTTGAAACGTGAGAGGCAAAACTAAAAGAATGATCTAAGATGGTGTTGCCTTCCTATGCTAACTATCTAGTTGTGCAACCAGGCTTGGATATAAACGTAAGGCAGGAAGATATCATTTCAGACTTAGGGGCTTTCATTTGGAATCACAAAGAAGACGACACACACTATTCAGTTGCTCAGGCCATCTTGGAGGAAGAGGAGGAAGTTGGTATTGAATTTGAAAGACAAAGACAAAGAATTGAAAGGAGGCTTAGAGAACGATTGGAACGTGAGCAAAGAGAAAGGATACAAAGAGAAAGGGAAGCCCATAGGAGAGCTCAAAGGCCACCCTTAAGAGAAATTCAACTTCGAGGGAATCAAATGAATCAAGATTAGAACACAAGCTGGATAAAAAAATTGGATCTTTCTCCCCAGAAAGGTTTGAAAGACTACAATCAGAAAGAATTCTTTCAAGGCAGAGATGGAAAGAAACAAATGTGCTTCTCAAGAGACAACCAAGGATGCAGGTTCCTATTCCAGATCAAGATGCTTTCACCAAACTAGAGCATATCAACCATCACACATCCTGTAGCAGCATGAAGACAAACGAAGGATGATGTAATAGGTGTCGTGTCTTGTCAAGCACTTAGAATATTTTCATCATGTCTTTGTAATTTGTATTTGACATATGTAATTGCATGTGATAGTATCACGTGCAAAGATGTAACATGTAATCAGGTTGCAAGTGCATTAGGCATGCAACTTTGAAAAAGTCAAAATTAGTTAGTTAGTTAGGGAATAAGTCAAGGTGGTTAAGGATTTTCCTCTTTTCTCTCCACCTTTCTCTATCCTCTTTTCCTATATAAAGGAGGGAGCTCATTGTAAATAAGGATCTTTTGGCAAGGCAAGAAAATTCTGCCAATTTGTATTGTGCACTCTAAGACTTTGTGCTTGGATGTAAATCAGATTGCTTTCAATAAAAGAGGCAGATTGTTTTGAGACTTTGTGTCAATTCAAACTGTTATGTGACGACATTTTCTTGAGTTGATTGTGAGTTTTTATGCTTTGATTCAAGAGGGATTTGGATTCAAATGCGCAGACTTTGAGCTGCCTGTTGCATTCAGAGCCAATTTGAACTTTTGAAGACTTTGTGCTGCAAAAGGACAGATTGTGATAGATAGTAGTGGCTGCAATTACTTAAAGCTGAAGACTTTGGGCTTCAATTGTAAGTGTTTTTATTAAATTTGAGAGTATCCAGTAAGAGACTCTGTGCCTTACTGGTTATTCTGCTTGAATCCTCACGAGACAAGCGCAGGAGACTTTGGGTTCCTGTTTTTGTTTCTCACAAAATATAAAAAGAAAGTTGCTGCCCCTGGTATTGTTCTTATGTCAAGTCCAAGGTCACCAGTATTATCGTAGCAATAAGGCACTTTTTGTTAAGGTGGAAAGTTGTAGTTGTATGCAAATCATTCCTGAAAATAGAGGAATTGATTAAGAGAACCACCCTTTTTGTAATTTCAGTTAAGTTCCTGTTGAAGCCACCTACGGTAAGAAGGGAACCTCCCCTACTGCTGAGAGGAGAGAGAAATCTCATGAGACGTTGTCTAAAGTTACAATTTTGTAAGGTGTAGTCTTAGCGGCTTACAAAATTTTTAGCCAACAAGTAACAAGTGTCATGTGGAGCCTAAATACTTGTATATAGGCTTTTCTGGCATTAATGAAGAAGTTGGCAGTTCTCTGATACTAGATTGTCCTATATTGCTTTACATTCCTTGCTATCTATTATGTATTAAATCACTTACCCGAATCAGTAAACACATAACTTGTGCAGCATTGTAGATTATCTCTTGGGATTTCTTTGTTTTAATCTTTAATTATACACAATTCTTTATAAAACATGTTGAAGAAGAAAGATTGCTTAGACACCCATAAACGTTCATTACAGCATTAAATTGTTAGAAATATTAAGAATGTCTAATTAATTAATTTAATTAATATTTTTGGTTCTTGATTGTATTAAATAATTTCCATTTGGGATTTGAGATAATGAATTCTTACACTTTAATTTCTAATATTCTAACTTATCCATCATGCAGACTTAGAACCATTCTCTGAGCCATAGTTCATGCACAGTAAATATATTTGTGAAGCAACGCTATTTTGTTTTCCGCGCCCTTTGAAAAGATAGGGTGCCATGTTAAGTCTAATACTATAATGCAACTTTTGGGCGTTTGCTGACTAATCCTGTTTTCAGCTTTGCCACCACTGTTAGCGTTTGCTAGTGTTAGGGCAATGCTTTTCAATGAGAAATTGAATGGTGTGCAGCAGGTGTTTCTGTTCAGGAAGCCAATTCTTCTGTTGGGAGTTTGCAACCCTTGCCTATTACTGAACTCTTTCAACTTTGAAAGTTAAAAGGTCTGGGCATCCATGGGATTCAATTATAGGTTGAAAGAAAGACATTTGCTGAGATGAGTGGAGAATAGAGTACAAGATTTGAGGCACTAGAATCTTCTTTTGAAGGTGAGGTGGAGCTCAATGAAGCAGTGCCACAGATCAAGCTAATATACAAAGTCCACAATATTTATATATGTCGCAGCAGAACACTTGCATTCTATTATGGTTGAACCGTTTTGCTAAACATTCCATAATCTTAGCAGACAACTGAACCACCAGAAGGTCATTATTTCATAGTTAAGCAATGAAACACCAAAGCGATGCAACAAACTGATGAAGCAAAGAGTGAAAGAGCATAGTCCTCCAACACATAAGATCCATGGATCTTCACTGTGCTGGATACCACAGGAACCATTCGTGGGCATATCTTTCCATCAACTACACTAACACCAAATCCTACAGATCATAGCACATCATGTGATGATTCAGAAAATCCACCAAAGCTTTTATGAGCTCCCAACAAGACTACATGCTCAGAATGTGGTAACATTGTTTGCTCCGGATGTTCAACTTTATTTCAACTACATAGGATTTGCTATGTGAAAACAGTCCCTTACAACAAAAGATTCTAAGTCAGTAAATGTCTGAGAAGATATACCAAAAAGAATACATTCCATATTGGGGAAAATAAACTTGTGTTTTACACACAAAGTCATACACATCGTGTCCTAGTAATTAGACACTCAAATTCTCAATAGAAGAATTGTTTGAGCCTTAAAATTCCACTGAACAAAATAACAATACACATTACTCTTGGATGCCTCATGAAGAGTGTATTGTACTCTTCAAATATTACATCTTTCTATAGCTAAATAACGTTTGCAGAATGAATCCTATATGCCCCAAAGAGACCAAGAAAAATGGTAGGGCCAAAAACAATGCTCAGGGACAAACAATTTCTGAGTGATCTAAATTACTTGGTGTTGGATACCAAGATGAAGACAATCCTACAATTTGAGATGCCATGGATACAGTTAAGGTCAAAAACACAAAAATATTGAGAAATGCAAAAGGGACGAATTGCCAAGTGATCTAAATTACTTGGTGTTGGATACCGAGATGAAGACAACCCTACAATTTGATAATGTCTCTGATGCAGTTAACGTCAAAAAGACAAAAAAATTGATCAATGCAAAAGAAGAATGGATCAAACAAAATTGAAAGGCTCCCATTTTCATTATACTATTGTTAGAAAGCCAAAAGCATTGAGCAATGCAAAAGAAGAGAAATGGATCGAACAAAATTGAAAGGCCTCCATATTCATTATGCTATTGTTAAAAAACCAATATGCTTGTGCAATACAAAAGAAAAGGAATGGATCAAAGAGAGATAAGGCCCTAGTGTTTCATCATACTATTAAATCCAGGGGGATGTATGCCCTGCCTTCGTACCCCTGTCCCCGACCCACATTTCAGCAACTCATGGACTTCGGGACTTGGGGTCTCATTGCCCAAGACAGCCCCTTATACTAGCAGTGGCTCAAACTCAAGCTCTGAATTCAATATAAACCTACCAATTCAATCTACTGATTAGGGACAGCCATATATTTTCTATGTTTTTGTTATTTTATAGTTGAAACACGGAGCCTTTGGGCATTTCGTTATAATTTGTTTGCACATCGACAATGTAAGCATTTGAATTTTGTTAATTTGCGTGTCAATGCTCGTGTGAAATCTTGATTCAAGTCTAATGTGATGTATTAAGCTTCTACAATGTCTATGATGAATGCTTTAACAATGTTACGATATGAGTATTTGAAATTTCTCTATATTTTTAAATATTTCTCTATTTTATAATATCCATCCACTACTATACCCTAAAAAATGGCCCAAAAGAACCCTCACACCGGAAACACATTCCCATTCCCAACACTTGGTGGAGCATAGCTATTATTTGAATGTTATGTCCCCAAATTTTGGTGAAATAAATTAATTTAATTAATTATTTTAAAGTTGTCCAAAAAAATTAAATATTAAAAGGATGACATTATTTTAATTAATTTAATTAAAAGTGACTTCAATAAAATAAGTATTATTAAGAGTCACTTAAATTAATAAAATGACTTTATTATAATGTCAACTTTAAATTATAACATAAAGTTGCTTTTTGGAGGGAAATGAAATGAAGTATTTCTCTCAAAATAGAGAAAAGGCTATCATAAAACGAAGAAAAAGGGAATTGTGAAGGCATTTTGGTCGGTGGATTCGCTTCAAGATTCACAAGTGCATACATTGTTCAATTTTGTGGATGGCTATCCCACTACAAATGATCATATCTCATAGGGGCTTTGATGATATTGGAGTGGAATCATGTGGGTATGTTGCATGTAAATTTAAAGCATGTTCTAGCATTGTAATAGCAGTATATTTAATGTAACCATGCATGTGTTATATCAAAATCATTTTCAATAGATTTGTCTTTGAAATTGCTTATTTACTTGGAAATCTATATCGTTTCCTTTGCACGTTTAGTTGGCATGTTTGCACGTTATTTTGCAATGAAATGAAGCAAAACATGTCAAGAATTGAAGCCCAAATCCGATTTGAGACAATATCCTAGTTCGGGATATTTTAGTGGTATCAGAGCACAAGACCATGCCAGCCTATGAGGGATTCAGTTGCATGTCAAGATTTTCAGTTGCACGTCAGGTCAAATGGTTGCATGTGAGTTAGCTTCTCTTTCATGTTAGTTTAGAAGCAGTTTATGAAGACGGTTACCATTGCATGTTATTTCTAAGCAATCCTGGTTAGTGGATTTGCATTGCGTGTCAGCTTTTTTAATTGCATGTCAGATTTTTCAATTGCATGCCGGCTTTTTCAGTTGCATGTCAGCTTTTTGAGTTGTTGCATGTCAGAATAAATTATTGCACGTGGTTCTATGAACCTTCGAGAGATTAGTCCACATAGGTACTACACCAGGAGCGTAAGAGGTATACCAACTTAGATATATCCATTTCATTATAGCTCATGCCTAGTAAGTTTTTCTACTGTAAAAGGTATGCAGCCTTGATTGTCAAACTTGCACATAGGTATATTGTGACACCAGTTTTGGAACACATTATGTAAAGGATATAATTTGTAAGAAGGCAAATATCCAATCACATTATTATCAATCAGTTCAGCATTTTAGGAAAACCCTTCTTGGTCTTGCAAAACTAAAGTGGAGGAGGTCTAACCCACCTCAATAATTGGTCCTCAGTTGCCCAACCTGAACATAGGTTTTGTGACACTCTTACCAGATTTCACACCCTTGGCACTTGGAACACCATCCAGCCCTAAAGATTTGGGGTCCACAAATCAGATCACCAACATCTACCATAGGTCATTGAGGTCTCTATCCTTCTTAGATAGAAAAATTGACAGAAAGAGCATGTTGGGACTATTGTGGACCAAGTGCAGGTTATTATATACTTAATTAATGCCAGAGAGTGAAATCAAGTACAGGGTGATAATACAAAGGGACTAGTTAATAATGATGGTGGTGATAACAATGATGGCCCAAGTGACAATTATATTGAATGACTTTTGTGATGTTCCTCTAACTCTTTTTTTTGTTGTATAAGTAGCTTATGATTTTCTATGAACAGACAGCTGCTCTTTCAAAGCTGAAACTTGTACCAATATTGTGTTAGTAGTTTATGTTTCTGCATGGATAGACAGCTGCTCTTTGGAAGGGTAAACTTATTAACTAAGATTTTTATCTCGTGATAGTATTCATTTTTGGAGCTTGGACCTTCAGTTATAATTTACATTAGTTTGACAGCTCTTTCTAGGCATATATGACTTGTAGACTTCTTAATTCAATATTAAAAGAAGTATGATAAGCATTCATTTCCATTGTTAAGCCTACGTGAAAAAATCCTGATGAGTATGAATATTTAAAAAATGCCAAAACTATATGCATTAATCAAGCAACTTTCTGGAAGTAGAGAACCAAACAAATTTAAGTTTGTCTGTTGAGGAAAGAGATCGAAAACAGACCCATCTCCATCAAACCTGCAGCAAGTAAGACACAGTGTTGGAAGTTTCCATCAGTTATCTATCACACCTATTACCCAAATCATAAATTTGCTACATTAGAATTACAAGGAAACAGAAAGCTGCCAGGACCTCTCACGTTTATTTACTCCTGCATTCACTATGAATAAGTATGTGTTAAGATTAAGAGGATCTTGTGCAACTAACAATTGTCTAACTATACACCAATTGTTTGCAACTTATAAACAGTTATCCTATATGGCCAAACAATTAAACTACTATACTGCAGTCTGCTAAGATCTGTGGGGGCCTCTGTGGGGCCTTCATTTCCAAATGTTCTTCAATAAGTGATTTCATTCTTGTTACAGATGTAATCAGGCAACATCTAGAACATCAGAATTCTAAAAACATTGATCAGTAGTTTGAGATCAATAGATATTGAACCACAAATAAAGCGGTTTGAAATTTTTATCTTTTTCCATTTTTACAAGCAGTGAAAATGAAAGAAACAAAATATGTCAATTATATGACTAGTATGGCTTAACATGACTCAAAAATACAGCCAGAAATAGCATAAGAATGAAGTGCTCAAAGCATCTTCCCCTCATAAAGAGCCTATCTATCATTGGAACATATGGCAAATGCTACAAAGAAACACTGTCCATGAGCTAAAATATAGTGAAATGACACAGCATCCTAGAAGGAGCAGCTATAATGGAAGCAGAAGCAAAAAAATTTACTCTTCATTAGCAGCAGAAAGAAAATCTAGAGATGTCAATCACTGTGTAATAAGCAATTTGAATGTCTAACACTGTCTCCAAATAAAGACCAAGGATGAGAGGTGTTGATAAAGCTAAGATAGCAAGTCACTAGGTGTGTTTTTAGTATTTTACCATCCATGGTCAGTGATATCATGCAAGGCATCAAAAAAGGGCTGGCACTGGCTATCACAAAATCTGGACCAAGTAGAAGGAGCAGAAGCCACCTATATAGTAGACCGTGCATAGCAATCTAAGTCAATCTCAAAAACATCACATGGAAGGTACATTTCCTGAATGGTCATCTAATACCCGTGTCAATGCTGGAAGAAGTCAAAAGATTCTTGATTCCACTGATAGTTGAGATGGCTAAAAATGATAAAATATACCCAGTGGGCCTAGAACTTCCTTAAGTGCCTATGGCCAAGAGGAACCACCCTCTGTAATAAACGTATCCAAGCATATCTACATAAAAAAGTCAAAATAGTTCTTCCAAGAATGTATAAATAGAGAAACAGTAAGTCTTAAGGATATCATAAGAAACCAGACTTCTGGAAATGATGCATTCCTAGTCTCCAATTCTTAAATAATGAATAGTTCATACATCATGCCCTTCCAAGATATATTGCGGTCTGTCTGATTGCAAAGTTGGTTATCTGGCCTAGTGAGAATGTAAGAGTTAAGACCATAGCACATGTAGCTATGCTTCCATGGATGGTTTGAAAGAATGATAAGCCATTAGACAGTTGTAGAAATATTTCACATAGAAGGTCACCTTGGGGATTGAGGTTGAAGAGGAAAGACCTAGATGCCTGGATAAACATTTGATAAATTTCCTCCATTGCTCTATTAAAACCCCCTTTCAAAATGTAATGTCCCATTCTTGGATCTAGTCAGCTGATGCTTCCCATTAGCCTATTCCAAGGTTCCTATAGGCTATTCGGTGGTGGTTAGGAGACTCTTGTTCTCTTGGAGAGCTCAGTTTTAGTTTTATAGGCTTCCAACAACTCTTTAGGTGTTCTAATTGGTGGCAACACTCCTTGTAGCGTTTCAGGCCTTTTGAGTTGTTCTCCACAGTTTCTGGAGAACACTACTATTTATAGTAAGTGCACATTTTGGCACCTAGCATTATTCTTCAGCATCAATAATGTCTTGGCATGATTGCTTTCAGTTTCCAATGTCTTAGCGGGCTTTCCGCAAAATGGTTGGAATTATCTTAATATTTGCACTAACGTTATAAAGTGAAATTTTAATATTCACTTGTGTTAAATATTATAACGCGAAGTTATAATTCCCAAGTTGTACACCTAGGAAAAAGGAACTTGGAAATTAAGTAGTTTAAAATTGCATGTGCCCTTCTTGGGGGAAACAAATTAATTTTAAATTTTAAAATCCCACTTTTCACTCCAAATCTATATTAAGGGGTTTTGGCTCTCATTCTCACTCATTTAGAGTTGCATACATAACGAGATGCTGTTGGAGTGAAAATCAAAGTTTTTTGGGTAGTTGATTGAGAACGTAGACCCTTGAAAATCTACCTAGTTTGGATGGTGAAAAATCCATCCTAATTGGATTGGTGTTTCAACACAGAAAACACATATTTTAATGGAGTTTGGAAATGTGGGGCTTAACAATATGAAGGTTTCCAAGGTAAATTGATTGTGAGCTTTTTGGTGAATGTTTACATTGTTTTTTGAGCCTTTTGGATGTTATTTCTAAGTGATTTGAAGAGCTTCTTAGGTCTGGTCGTATTCTTCATTAAGCTGGCCATATGCCTTCTTAACGGTTTTTGATATTGCTCCAACTGATAGTAGTTATCCCTTTGCAAGTTTATGACAGTAGTTATCAGCTGGCATTTATTTTCTAGAGAAGTTACCTCTTCTAGCTAGGCCATCCAAGTCACCCTTTCATGGCATGAGTGCTCATGATGGCAGCGCTGGGGTCTGGTGTGTTTATTCACCTCCATGTTGGAGCCTGGTCTTGGTGAATATTTGTGGGTGTTTTCAGACTAGAGATATGCTCCATTGGTGGGTTTTGAATGATTTTTTAAGGCTGTTATCTCTATTTCAGTGGCTTGCAGCAGGACTTTAATGTCTTGGGAGTTAATAAGAATGATTTCAGACTTGAGAAAACCACTTTCTCTGCCTTTTCTAGACGTCATCAAACTAGCTGGGTACAATTCAATCCTATCGCCATAGCTGGGAATGCTTGGTTGTTGATAAAGTTACTGACATTGAATTTGATGGTGGTCTACCACGTCTGTCATTTTGCAACAGCAGACCTGTAATCTGATATTCTCTGAATTTCAAGGTATTTAACAGCATTATCTAGTTGTATGTTCAGTTTGAAATTATGTAGACTTCTTTGGGTATCTATTTTTCCCTCAGTATTGAACAGAAGATGCTAAAACACATTCTAAACAGCACATCAAAGATCAACATTTGTAATAGCAAAGTATTATATAATGTCAAAAAATAAAACTTGTGTTACCAGAAAATATTTCTTCACATGCTCATTTGTTTGATTCTTGTTGGGTTTCATTGGTAAGAAATTTCAAAATAAAATTAGGGAGTGTTATTACATAAGAGTCGGATCTGGTCTTCCTGCCAGTATGTGCTTCATTCAGTGGCATGCAGTTGAACAACACATGAGTGCCACAGAGATCAGGTATACACCAGATACCAAAGAAAAACAGAACATAAAACCCAACCAGCAGAGGCAATAGACCCATTTGTAGTTGAACAAACAGTGCAAGGGGGTTTGGTTGATAGCAATGACGGAACTACAGTGCTTCTCATCATAGCCCACCTAGAGACATGGTAAATAGAAACAAGGAGAGGGTTGTTTCAGTCATCCTAATACCCGAGCTAAAAGAAAAGCTGATGCAATGTTGGATATGATAGCTTAAATGCTTGCCAAATTTAACCAAAACATGCCCCAAGGGGTTCAGAACAATACATAGGGTAATACGATGCATACTGGAGCTAGCAAAGTAATAACCGACACACAGTTGCAGCAGAGTCAGGTTCTGTTCCTAGACCCCTACAGCCTTCTTTAACAGGCAGAGAGGAGGTACAGATTGTTCAGGAGGTTCAGTTCCCATTGGTTGAGGAGGTGAGACATGCTTATGAAGAGTATGACACTCTTCCTGAGGAGACCAAAAACCAGTACCACTTATCTTTAAATGATTATTTGAATCGGAGGAAGAAATGGGGAGGTGGTAGAGTTGAACAAAGAGAACCAACAATACAAATGGACTTTTAGCAAGCCTTGGGTAAGGTTACTCTATCTCACTTTGACAGAGGTGACAAATGCACAACTAGAACATGGATTCAGAAGTTGGATAACTACTTGGCTTTAAGGCCTATGCAAGAAGATGAGACAGTTAAGTTTTCCACTTTGCAGTTGGATAGCATAGCACATTAGTGGTTGTTTACTGCTATATCTGATAAACTGAATACCTTAAGTAATAGTAAAGATGACAGTGCATACCAGATACAGGAGTAAAATATATCTTTATTTGCTCATGAATTTATTACAAAGAAGAAGACCAAAGATGGTCACCAAGCATTACAATTCATCTGACTATATCCTACTCCCTTCCTTGACGATACACAACATAATTAAAGGACCCATCAGTTGCCAAGAGGAACACAACTGTCAACCAACCGACAATTGCAACTACCCGCAAGTGACAACAAACTTAATACAGACAATTAATACATTGACAGATAACCAATATTATCAAACAATAGGCATTGTACGCGAACTACAGTGGTGGTAACATGGCCTAATTACCTTGGGACATAATCTACTCACCACATACGATGAGTTCACCAACAAACGCATTGAGAGATTTGATAACAAATTGCATTTTAGAGAGTTGGCACAGCTCAAGCAATATGATTATTTGAACACGTACATATTAGAATTTCAAACTCTCAGTCTCGGTGATGGTTCTTGGTATCACAAAGAGATTGGCGGTCCTTTTTAGTGAAGGACTCAAGGAGCCCATTACAGGATGGGTTAAGGCTTTTGATCATCCATCATTATAGGAAGCCATGAGAAAAGCAATAAGTATGGATTTGTCTGCCCCTAGAAGAAAATTTCAAAATTCCAGTCAAAACCTTTTTAGAGCAAGAAGGATAAGATATACATTTTCAGAAAGACAAAAGACACTGAGAAGACATCTTCTAGATTGGATGATGAGGCACTGAATGATTTGAGGAAGAAATTGCTCTTAAGTTGATGAATCAGCAGCAGAAAATTCAAACCAGAAAGTCAATTCAGGGGAGAGAGGAAAAGTCTTATGAAGAGTTGGAGGGGAGTGAGAACACGCTTTCCTAGCTCTATATTTTTCAAATGAATGAGTCATTTAGAGTTCGTGGAATCCTTGGAGGGCAGCATGCAGTAGCTTTGATTGGCATAGGTACTACTCATAATTTCATTGATGAGGGAGTTGTGGCATGTAGGGGACTTAAGACAGAGGATGTGGATGGTTTCATGGTGATGGTAACAGATGGATTCACCATTACATGCACCAGGATGATCTCATAGATGAGCCTCCAATTGGGTAATCATGAAGTCAAGGATGGTTTCTACATGGTTAGAATCAGAGATACAGATGCATTGTTGGGCATACAGTGGTTGTGTTCTTCAGGTGAGATCACACTTCATTTTCAAACCATACAGCTGAAATTTAAATTAGAAGAGAAGAATTTGGTCATGAGGGCTACCTTGAATGGAAGACCTCGAGTTGTGTCTTTCAAACACATGGTGAGGCTTTGCAGACATGATCAGGTTGAGTGGGCAGTAAAGTTTGTGAATGCCTACAGTTACAGAGGAGGAGAAAAGGACCTCTCACCCAGATATTTAGGCTTTGTTGTCTAAGTGAAGCAAGGAAGCAACATTTTCAGCAGCATATCTCTAGGGAGGCCTCCTAATAAAGGCATTGAGCATATGATAGAGTTAGAGGAGGATGAAAAACCTATCATTACCAATCATGCAGTCATCCTGAGTGGCATAAGGATGAGATTTGAAAAGCAATTAAAGAAATATTAGAGATGGAACATATTAGGCTAAGTAAGAGCCCATTTGCCTCTTCAATTGTTTTGGCAAAGAAAAAGGATGGAACCATACGCATATGTAGTGATTATGAGGCTTTGAATAAAAATACTATAAAAAATAGAGATCCAATCCCACAGATCGATGAGCTGCATGAAGTGGTCTATTTCTCCAAGATAGATTTGTGATCAAGGTGTCACCATTTATGCGTTAACGATGAGGAAATTGAGAAGACAACCTTTAGATGTCACTTTGGCCACTTCAAGTTTTTGGTCATGCCCTTTGGGTTGACCAATACCTCTATCCTTTTTTTCAGTCTTGCATGAAGCAAGTGTTTCATAGGCAACTAAACAAGTTTGTCTTGATATTCTAGGATGACACCTTGATTTTCAGCAAGGAATGGGAGGAGCACTTAAGACATCTTGATGAAATTTTAGGCATTTTTAAGGCAGAGTCTTTGTTTGCTAAGGAACCTAAATGTGAATTTGGGATGACAAAGCTTCTACACCATGGTCACATTATCAGTTCTAAGGGAGTTAGCATTGATCTAGAAAAAATCCAAGCAATCCTTGATTGACCTCCACCCACAAATATTACACAACTGAAGGATCTTTTGGTCTATGTGGTTCTACAAGAGATTTTTCAAAGGATTTTCAAAAATGTATGCCCCCACTCACACATTTAACCGAAAAGAATGCCTTTGCATGGTCTGAAAAGTGAAAAAAACATTTAATAATTTCAAGCAGTTGATGAGCACATGCCTTGTTTTGGCTATCCCCAACTTCTCCAAGCCATTTGAGCTTGAATGCAATGCTTCTAGTGATGGAATTGTTGCTGTTCTAATGCACAACAAGCACCCAATTGCTTGTGAGAGCAAGAAGTTGAGAGGCCAAGAAAGATGCTATTCAATCTATGCGAAGAGCAACACTGATACAGCAATACTTCACAACTTAATCAACCACAACAGTAACACATATGCAAGATCTAACAATAAGGAACACAAGATGAACACACGATTTACATAGAAACCCTTGTGGGAGAAATCCACAGCAAAATATTGCTTGTATTAGAAACTTCTTACAATCTTTGTAGGCATCAACCATAGGAGACAGCAACCCCCTATAGATGATTTGTAGGCACCAACCCACTGGAGACACCAATCCCCACAACTAAGCACCAACTCAACAAGAGACATCAACCGCCTTAAATATGAATCACCAACCTCCAACAGAGTAATATAAAAAAAATTTCCCTTCTTGAATTAAAACTAATTATCCTTCACAAATTGGCTCAATACTTCACCAAAATCTGCCTTAACACATGTTTAATATATCTCTTTGATCTGCCTCAAACTCTTCACAAATACACTCAAATACACATTGAAAATCTGCTCCAACAGCCTTCACAAAATCTGCAGATAATCTTCAGTACATTTTGCTCAAATGTCTGCACTAAATTGCTCTTGAACTCTGCTCATAGGTCTGCAATTAAGTTGCCCTTAAATGCTTCTCATAGGTCTACAATAAATCTGCTCTAGATAGGAAAGTGTAGTTAGTGCACAATCTCTATTGTTATGTTCAATAATATTGGTTATCTGACAAAGTATTAGTTGTTTGTGTTAAGGTTTTTGTCACTCTAGGGTAGTAATAAGCGCATGTTGGTTCACAGTCATGTCCCTCTTGGCAACCATCAGATCCTTTAAATATGTTGCGTTTATCAAGGAAGGTAGTATGGTGTAGTCATATGAACTATGATCCTTGGCCAACCATCTCTAGTCTTCTTCTCCATAATAATTTCATAAGCAAATAAAGACATATTTTACTCTTGTATACGGTATGCAATATCATCCTTACTATTGCTTCATGTATTTAATATATCAGATATAGCAGTAAACATTTGGCGCCATTGTCTTAAAAGAAATTGAATTGTGTAATTTGTGCCCTTAGATCCAAAAAAAAGGCAAGAAGAGGCCACAAGATGGTCTAAACCAAGCAATTAGGCAATCTTTAAGGATCGTAGAACAAAGAAACGACAATAGTCCAAGCCCTACAATAGGATATGATGAGAATGATGAAAAAATTGAAGGCCGAGAAAGGAACTAATAAAGAAATTAATGAACTACAGTGTACTGAGTGCAAAATTGAGGGGCACACGAAAGGTAATTTTCCTAGAAAGACTTTTTGTGAGATTTTCCAAGTGATGGGTCATTCAATAAAGCAGTGCCCACATAATCTGAAAAATAGTACACAAGTACTCTTCACACAAGGAGAGCCCACTCTATCGAAGCCACATAATGCATTGCCAAGCGATCATGGCAATCAACAAGGAGGGTGAATTCAAATACCATATGACTCAAAAGGACATCCTATCATACAAAGCCGACAATGTAGCAAATGGGGACACTTTGCAAGAGACTGACAGAATAAGAAAGACAACGTACAATTATTGAGCAAATGGTGTGGACTAGGTGCCCATGAAGACACTGACTGCACAAAAAAAGCATATCAATATTATAGATGTGGAGGAACAAGAGGAGGCAGATCTAGCAATCACAAAAGCACAAACAAAGAAGGCAATGTACCCAGACCATCGTATAGAGAAGGAACAACTCCAAGAAGCCAAAGCAAAAGTAGAAGTAGAAATTGTAACTTTTTCATTTGAATTTTAAATTTTTAACCTTTGAAAATCAGTGTTAGTTGTGCAATTTCCAACATGGCATATCTTTCACCCCATCTATGGAAATTAACAAGCTTTTTTTTTTAAATTCATCAAAATTTTGCAAGGATTTCAGATGTGTAGTCAAATTTAAGTTTGAATAGCCTTTCTTCACAATTTGTAGAAATCTTTGTGAGTTATAGACAAACAATTTGACATCCACACTTAACAAAAACTTGTATAGACCTTGTCATGCATCTTTCTAAAGGGGTCAACATTCAAACCTAAAACAATTTTGGGGGTTTTGTGTGTGCATCACGGATCTTAAAGTCGATTTGTTAACTCCACATGATTTCCACACATAGAAAGTCAAAGTACAACAATTTCTTCAATATAAAGGTTTATGGCAAATGGTTAACGGACATCAAATGCAGTTTATAAGGGATCTTGAACAATTTACTTATCAAAACAAGTTAGATGAGGTGATGGGTATAATTGGTCTCTAGAGTATGCAATTTCACATTGCTGAATGCACAACTCCTAAGCAAATGTGGGACACGTTTAAAGATTTAATCGACACAATTGATGAACTCAAAATATTTCAATTGGGTGTTGAATTAACAAGATTGTCTCCTGATCTATTTCCTTCTATTGAAGATTTCTTGGCCAAGTTAAGTCTCAACTATTCTGACTCCAAGGTTGCAATAAGAAAAAACAAATATAGAGTGCTTCGTCTTGGCTTTTTCAAAGATAAAAGCTCCTTATCAAGTCTTTGCTTCTTCATTTTACACTACAATGGATGCTCTTGGAACAACATGTGCAATGCCTACCTTTGAACAATTTTGTGATAGACTCACACAAGAACAATCTGAGTTTATCTCCATGGATGGTATTACCTCTTCAAAAAATCTAAGTTGTCAATTCGGGTGCAGATGCGGGTGCACGGATGCGCGAAGTTTTTTTAGGGGGGATTTGGATGTGTATGTGTGTGTGTGTGCAAAGAAATGCAAGAAATATACAAAATTAAATCATTTGATAGTATGATACTTCATCATTATCAAGATAAATATTAAATATTAAATCACTTTGCAAATTTGTCCTTATGCAATGAATTCAACCTTATGAGTGAACCTGACAGTGCAATTGGAGGTGTGATGAAAACTTCCTAACGAGAGGTGAAATTCTGATTTGTATTTTGGATGCAATTTTAATGAACTCAAAATTTCCAATCTGTTTATAATAATATGCAAACTTTCTAAGTTGCCTTGATGAAAAACCCATTGCTTAAGTCTAATCTACAAACTAGTAAGAAGGTCTGGGGTAATGAAAATAACCAAGCACTGTTACAAATTCAACTTGACTTTCTCATGACAAATTTAATGCAACTTCCAATTAGCAAGGCCGACTTCGAGCAAGAATGAGGTGGTTGATTTGAGGTCTGGGCAGCTTGGGTGAGCAAGTGGTGAATTCCAGAGACAGAATGATAAAATCTGGACTCGTGAGTGAATTTTCCAAGCAATCAAGGATTTCCGCCCAAGTATTAGATATATTTTTCAAACACAAGACCCAAACAATTGACCTTTTAAAAGCTAAATTCAAGTGAGGAAATGGAAATCTGGGCAATTTATTGAGAAAATCCAAATGTCTGACATCTAATTTGAAATCTGATGCACGGGGATGCGCCCTGGAGGTGCCCAAGAAGTGCATCACAGGGTTGTGGATGCGTTGGAGCGCATCCACAGCCCTGTGATGCACTTCCTGGGCGCATCCACCTCCGCCTCCAACGCATCCACAGGGTATCCACAGCCCCGTGATGCACTTTTTAGGCACCTCCAGGGCGAATCCGCCTCCGGATGCATCAGCATCCGCATCCAGGGTGGGGGGAGAGAATTGGTAACTTAGCAAAAAATCAAGCGCTAGTTGTCAAATCATCTAAGGGAAAAGGTATCAAATCTTCAAACAAACCCAAGGCACAATCAATTTCACAAAATCAGTAATCATTTAAGGAGAAGAACAAAGACAAGACACAAGCCACATCATCTCCACAGTCCAACAAGAAAATCAGAGATCAACGTACATTTTGTGGATTACAGAATCATGACAGCAAAGTTTGTTATAAGAGGATTGCAGCTTTGAAAGAGGCCATGAAGAAACACAACATTAATATTGTTAATTCAGAAGCCTCACACCACATGACATGAGCACATGATCTTCTAAGTCTATTTTTGACAGCACTGCTTAGATTTTAGGCACAGATTCCAGTTTTGGAGTCAAGTACAATTCAATTGACAAAGGGTTGCATTGAGGATATTTTCTATGTTCTTGAGATTTCAACTAATCCTCTATCAATCTACCAGATTTGTCATAGTAGTGATGGGAAGACAATAGAGCCTCCACCACATGATTTAGTTAATTGAGAACCAAATCATCCAGAGAGGATTGTTCCTTCAAGTAGAGCAGATCATGGGTTTCAATTGTATAGGTTTCACAGTTTTAAGTCATCTTGTGTTGCATCACATATTGCCCATAATATTCATTGATCCATAGTTGGAAGACTTGGCTAGGACTCGCAAGACTTGCAAGTCCATTGGCTAGCCGAGTCAGCTCGTAAAGACCCAAGAGTTTTGGGCTAGGGACTCTCGCACTAGCTGGAAACACCCAACTACTTAAAAACACACTTTTTTGGGTTTTTTATTTCATTTCATTCTACTCTTCGGTGCCCAAAACAAGTTTGCATTGTGAAGTTGGGTTTGAAGAAGATGAGCATATGAGATCAAAAATTCATTTATTTTCCTTTATGTAAAACTCCAATTTTCTTCTTTGTTGAGTTCTAGCCGAGTTTTTTGCCAAGTCCTAAGTCCGATTCCTATTTTGGGTTGTCGAGTTCGAGTTTTCAAACTTTGCATTGATCAGATTCTGGCATGAGAGATTGGACCCTCAATTATAGGTATCTTCAACAATTGATTACTAAAAATATGGTACTTGAACTTCCCAAGGTTTCTTGCATAGAGGGTATTTGTCAAGGTTGTGTTATTGGCAAAAATCATCATGACCCCTTTCCAATGGGTAAGGCTCATCATGCAACTACTTTTCTTGAGTTGGCTCATAGTGACATCATGTCATTTCCAACTCCATTTTCAAAAGCCAAGATGTACTCACCTTCATTGATGATTTTTATTGTCACATATGGGTGTACATTCTTGAGTACAAGAGTGATGTATTCACCACTTTTAGGACCGTCAAGGTGTTCATGGAGAAGTAATCAAGTTCTTCTATCTGACAGATATGCACAAATAATTTTATGTGTGTAAGGGGGGGTATGTGAGCCATGACTTTATGGACTATCATGATGATCATGGTATTCAACATCAATATCTAGTTTTGTATACTCCTCCGTAGAATGGTGTTGCCAAAGGAAAGAACAAATCATTAAGGGAGATGGAAAATTCTATGCTTCAGTCTAGGTTTATGGCCCCATCAATTTGGGCTGAATCAATCAATTGGGAATTTGTGCCAACTATATTCAGATTCTCACTCCCCACCAAGCAATTCTAAATATTACTCTGCAAAAGGCCGTGTCCAAAATCAAGCCTAATATTTCTTTCTTCAAGGTATTTGGTAGTGAGGCTTGAGCATTTATTTTGAATGGTCGACATAAGGAAAAGGAGAAAAAGAGTCAACTATACATCTTTGTTGGCTATTGTGAGGATGCAAAAGCACATAAGTTCACTAGAAATGTCTGATTTCACAGAGATGTCCAATTTGATAAGTCTTTCACACAGAGATGGATCCTCCATCTACTTCTTCCTCTCTACCTACTACACCTTTGTCATCTTAGGATGATAATAGAGGAGGGTGGTTCTCTAGTTAGTGATCCTATTACCTCTCAACGCACTCACTCACAAACATCTGACACTAGCCTTATAAGTCATACTATATCTTTAGATTCAAAAAAAGATTCAAAGGATTCTAACATGCTTAAGAGGGATAGTGCTATGGCAAAGGAGTATTCTTCATTGATGAAGAATAATGCATGGGATTTAGTTCCTCTTCCTAAGGAGAGAAAGATGGTTTGGTGCAAATGGGTGTATCATACCAAGTGTGTAGGCGATGGTTCCATTGAAAGATGTAAGGCATGTCTTGTAGCTAAGAGGTTTCACAGGTTGAGAGTATTCACTACTCAAAGACAATTTGCCCTTGTAGCCAAGATGGATACAGTTTGTCTTGTTATTTCTATTTTTGCATCTCAGAGATGGCCAATGTATCAAATGGATGTGAAGAGTGCATTTTTACAAGGTCATCTTCAAGAGGAGATACATATGGAGCAACCTCCAAGTTTTGTCCAAGCCTTTTAAATGTTTGCAGGTTATGTCGCTCTTTGTATGGTTTCAAGGAAGCCCTTGGGGCTTTACTTATTTGCTGGTTATACCCCTCCTTATATAGTTTCGAGAAAGTCCCTAGCACTTGGTATGATAAGACTAATGGCTTCTTGCTCTCGTCCAGTTTCACTCATTGCCACTTGGATCACACCATCTAAATCAGGAGACATGGAGGTGATCTTTTGATACTAGTCTTTTTCTGACTAGTAATTCCTCATCCATGCTTCAAGATATTCAGCACAATTTGATGGCACACTTTGACATGATAAATCTTGGGCTTCTACATTTCTTCCTTGGTCTTCAAATCATTTAGTCTTCTGAGGGGATTTCCATATATCAGCAACAGCACACCATTGACTCACTTCATCGACTTTGTATAAGTGATTGTAAGCCCATGCCTACATCATTTCAATCCGGTGTTACTTTGAATACCACCTACATAATACCTAGTTTTGATGCTACTTTGTACAGAATTTAATTAGTACTTTTTTGTATTTGACACACACTCAACCGAATATTTGTTAGGATTAGTAAACAGATATCTAACAGTTACATGCAAATTAGCTAATAAATCAAAGAAATAAAACACACAAAGAAATAGAACAAGGAGACACAAAGATTTATTGTGGTTCACCCAATCCAGAGCTACGTCCACCAAACAGAGAGTCCAATCTTATTATCCAATAATTTCAACCTGTTACAATCTGCAATCCCTTGCAACTCAATACCGCTACTAGAAGCTACGAAAATTCTCCTTTGAAAACCCTAACCCTAAGCCATTTTAACAGGAATTATGTCAGTTAACAAGTTAACCCTAAAAATACTTGACGAGTCAACCTAGGGAAATGCTTAACGAGTCAACTAAAAAAAGCTTGACGAGTTAACCCCGAACCCCACGATAAATGGCAAGTGTACAGTACTTGCATGATCAGTCACCACAAACCAACAATCTCCCACTTGGGGACTGATCATGCTCCACACTAAAAAACCTCCCACTTGGAGACTGATCCCGTAGCAACGCTATTGTCATTAAGAGATGGTAACCGGTCAGCTTGCTACCGGCATATGGCAATTAAGTATTGTCATTGATTGGCAAAAGAGGAAAGAGGAAAGAGGCATTTGACATCTCAATCTAAGGTCTAAAGATCTAAGGAGAACACTAGTGGTGGATCGGTATGTAAAGAGACTTGTTTGGCAATCGGTGACACTATGCAAGAAAGAAAAGACTATATCTGCTCACCAAGAGCAACCGGTCACTAAGCAAAGTGCATCAGCAACCGAGTAGAGGATACAACCAAGGAAAGGATTCGACCAAGGACCGGGATACAACTGGTGTCAACTATGCACCCGAGGAAAAGGTACAACCGGTAAGTAGAGGAAGGAAAAGTGACAGGTCAAAGTTCTTACCTGTTCACAACATGAGGATCTCAACTGATCAAGTGAAGACTTTGGTATGATAAGAAGAACTGGGGAAGTCATAGTCAACTGTCTGTTTAAACCAACTCTTTGACCGGGATTTACTACAACCGGGATTTATTGCACTAAATCCAGAAGACTTTGAGTTAACATGGTGATCGGTTTGAGGTGCATTTAAAGGTTTTAAAGCCGAAGTCTGTGGCTTTAAAACAAGGAGTTATCTCATGTGAAGGAAAGATGCTTGACACACATCTATTGTTTTCTTCATAAAGCAGATAAAGCAAGAGCATGCATCGGATGTTTCCTCAGTGAACTAATACTCCACCGAGTGATGTATCCGAAAGGGATCTGTACTTAGGTCATGCATGAGAGGCGCAATTAGGGAAAGAACTCTATATATTCTTCTGCCTGTTAAGAATATAGGTTGCATTCATTCGGCCGAAGAAAACAGTGAACCTGTACGCTGAAGAAGCTAGGGTGAATAGAAAAGAGAAGAAGAGAGAGAAGAGTGTTCAGAGAAGCACAACAGTAAAGGAGAACACACTTGTAGCGACCGGTGATGTGTCTCAGTTGAGCATAACAGTGATCTTATTAGGCTATGCAAAACCATTTGTAAAAGGTCAATCCTTCTATTGTTTTCTAACAATTACAATAGTTAAATCCCAGTATTTGGGTGGACTCTAACAAGTCCCTTGTATCAAATCCCTTAACCGGGTGACATCTTGTAAGGTGTTCTAAGTCCTCTGACAAGGCAAGCACTAACCAGCCTTATTGTAAACAAATCCCTTAACCGGGTCGCATCTAATAGTGCGTTGTAATCCTTTAACAGGGAAGGCTCCTAACACGGCGCACTTCAAAAGAGTGCAGAACTTGTGAGGTCTCCTCACATCGTGGTTTTCACCCAAATTGGGTTTCCACGTGATAAATGTTGTGTTTTTGTCATCGAATATGTTCAAGCTGCCTCTCTGCATGACACTTGTTCTTTTGAGATCCTTTTTTTTTGTCTCCTTGCTGCTCCCGCTAAATGCCAAGTGCATATGGACTCAAAAACATTTGTTTTCTGGAGCGTTTTCTTTGACTGTAAAATGGATACCAAATGGAGGCCTCGAGTTACATGACACATCAGAGCGTTTGAATATGCTTTGTTTGTTTCCTAAGTCTGGCACGGTAAAATAAAAACAGTTATGAAAATAGATGACAGAATGAACTGTCTTGTGCGTCAGTGTTTCTTCTTGCAAAACGGAAATACACAACAATTTTAACAGTAGTGCGTGTCTCCCAAACCAGTCATAACGTGATTAATTGGTGCGGGTAGTCTGAACGGCAAGAAAAAAGACAAAAATTGAGGATGAGTTTTTTGGAGGTTACAGGATTAAAAATGTGGACATCGGAAATTGCTTGTAGTGGAATTTGTGAAGTTTAAATGAGGAACAAAGACATATTCAGTGTATGCGTTTTTGTATGAGAATTGGAACTGGCGCACAGGTGTAATTATTAAAAAAATGCCTCTTTCTGAGGCAGCGTGAATGCACGTAAGGACATTCACCAAGTGTGAGAAAGGCAGGTGGCTCTAACAAAGAAAACCACGAGCCATTATCCAAATAGACGTCTCTGTCTGAGGGAAAAAAGACACGCGAAACAGAATACACAAAAAGCAAGGAAGATCACGTCGCCAGAGAATGAAGGAAATAGGTGCGGGTATCAAAGAGGATAAAAAAGGACTGAGTGCCAGTGAACATATAGAAAAAGTTGTTTCTTTGAATCAAAAACCGAGTGTATCATGCATCGGCAGTTAAAACAGACCAATAGACATAAAAACAGGAGGTTCAACGGTTATCGTATCTAACCGTGATTATCATACAGGAAGCGTTTTTGGTTTTGGCAGTGTGGCGTTCAATTTCCAGTATGCTGTCGTGAATAGAGCATGCAAGCTGAAAGTCAGGTGTGACAAAATAACAAAAAGAGAGAACGGATTGCATAAAAAAGGAGGCTCGAATCCGTGTGTAAGATGAGATGCACATGAAGTTCTGGTGTGTCGATATATATTTTTTGGAAGTCGTAATGTAGGGAAGTAGTTGAATATTAGATAAAGTGCTGCAAGTGTTTGCTTGCAAAAAAAGGGAAATAGGAGACAGTCATATCGAAGTCCCTTTTGGAGACCCAGTTCCGCTCCACTAAAAATACAGTTTAGAGTATTCTTGTCAAGGGGATGCAAGTCTCTAGGACACAGTTGGATTCAGTTCATACCTTAGAAGGAGCCATTGATCGCAGTTGAAGAAAGAGCTTCAGGCAGAATCAATTTATAAGGATTCAATTCTGGTCCAGATGTCTTTATATCTTCAGTAAAGACTCAGAGTTTTTTTTTGGTCTAGTTTCATCTCAATTCCTTTTCATTGAAAAAGGTTGTAGCCTTTTTGGAAGTCAAGTTGAAGCCTGCTTTGTAAAAACGATTGAAGAGTTGTAGCTCTTGAGAAAAGGGTTGTATCCCTATTGTTTAATGAAGTCGTGGTTTTTAACCCAGCTTGGGTTTTCCACGTGAGAAAAATTATTTGTCTTGTCTCCATCATTGAATCTGTTTGTTTGGGTTGTTTATCTAATTAAAGTTTTAAAATACTGATTCACCCCCTCCCCCTATCAGCATTTTTTGTTTTTCAATAAATCTAGTGTCACTGTGTGATTGATTGCTTGATATTATTTTATGCTTGAATCTGTTTAGCTTACAGTTATAAGTATACTGTTAAATTATAACATCGAATTGATTGATATAATTATATTAATCTAATAGTCGATATATATATATATATATATATATATATATATATCATTTGATATTTGTATATGTTACAATGTAGTTAATATTAACAATTGGTTATGAAGGGTCATGACCCTACGTAGCATAAGCCACGTATGGTCATGGCTCTTCAAGACATGACTATTCAAAGGATATAAATGCATATCGATGGCTGGTGAAAAGATCAATCACAATGGTAATCTATTTCACTACAGCACTCACATATATTCTCTATAGGAGGATCTTGATTTTACAACATGGTATCAGAGCCTAACCTATAAGAGAATAAAATATATGAGACAATATGAAGAAGCAGGATACCTCCAACCCTTTGTTCGTCGAACAAAGCCCTTTACGTTCCTTTTGTTCAGAGGGCAGGAAGGACAGAGCCAACATCTCTCAATGAGCGTAAGAGGAAGACACAGCCAATACGGAGGATTTTGGCCAGTGGGCAGACACGGATTAGTAGGGAGATGATTCAATAGAGCGAAAGAAAAGGGAAAGAAAAAAAAAGGGAGTCATGGAGATGCCATGATGCTGTAGGACATTCTTGGTGCCGTCGTTTGGACTAATTTTAAATCGAGTGGCCTGCATAGCCATCTTGTATGGAGTGCGTTCAGAAATTCTCTAAAGGATACAAATGCAGTCTGAACACAGTCTATCTCTGGCGATAGAGAAAAGCTTCGGAACAGGCAGGTTGGATTGTCCGCATGAAGCAATGTATTAAAATCATTATTGCCAAATATTATTGTTACAACAATGATAATTTTATTAAGAGGCGACAATATAAAGGTTCAATAAAATTATAATATTTGCCGGCAACATACCATATAGCCCGATGAAATAAAAGATATCCGTCTTGTAAATAAAATTATCGTTTGAAAATTATTAGTCATTAAATATGATGAAGTGGTGCTATTAAAGAAAATATGGGAGGTTACACGACGGTGTAACAAAGTCTATACAACTCGATAAGAAGATAATTACAAGCGGATTTTCCTTGAGTTCAAAACGAATGATTATAAAATGTTGTTTAATTTTAAGGGAGATGTGACTTTTGACTTTGAAAAACTACATCCCCTTAAGAACTATTACCAGGATATATATAAGGGAATCAACAGATAATGAAAGGAATGGTAGCTGATCTTATAAATACTCCGTCATAAATTCAGCGGCTAAGGAGACTATCGCATGTAATACTAAGCAATATCAAACAAAAGGGAAATAGAACATTAGTCAGTCTTTTATCACCTGGAGTTTGATACGATTGTTCTAGGAGTAGTATTTCACACACGTCACCATATATTATCTTCTGCAGTCCAGAATCCAAATGAAGCTGTCATAACTTGCAAGTTTGGGGTGGTCTCAACTTAGCTTAACAGTTTGAGTGTAAGGTCTTGAAGTGTCAGATTCACCAGTTGCACCTGGATAGAGTTTGAATACGGAGAAGCAGCGTAAAGATTTCCCCAAGACATTCCTAAAGCTAAATATTGCCAAGACGGAATTGTCGAAGATAATCGTGAGTAGCCAATGAAATGAGATTGGAGGTTGTGTCTATTGAATACCCAGCTAGAAGTCACGAAGAACATGTTCAATTGAAGCAAAATTAATAAACAGAACAGAGAAACTGTGTAAGTATAGCCGAGAGTTTTCTAATACAGGTGTCTATACGAGAGTAAAAAAATTTTTAAAAAATAGAAGAGAGAAGAATTAAAACATAAGAAATTTCACGGTAAGTTTGAGGCCCAGTATTGACTAATGCATAAATCTCGGAAACTACTCTGTCGATAGGTACAAATTCCTTTCACTATTCGGCAAGGTGGAGATACCACCGTGTAATGCATGAAATGATAATTATGTTTAAATCTGTTATATTGGACGCTGAGGACAGGTACAGATATCTATTTATCTATATATACACACACATGTGATAATCAGAAATTATGGTTATATACTACACACCAAATGGGTATATCATACATACATACATATATCGTTGTTCAGAACAGAGAGTACAGAATTGTCTGAACGCATGAGTATTGATTGATACGCAAGAACATGGAATGGATGAATAGTTGATTCATACACAGCCAGCAAGATATTGGTTCGTCTTCAATATTGGTTATCTTGGTTTCCTGTTTTAAGGAATACTGTATGTTCATTGCAAAAGTGAAGTGTCCATAATGAATGTGTGTTCTCCTGAGGTGATACGACACTGAGAATTGGAGTTTCAAATAGAACCGACTAAGTATTGCACAAAATTTCTCAGAAAATGGGTTGGCTAGAATCTAACTTTCCGTGTGAAGAGGTAGCATTTGACATTGTCATTGTGGAGATTACATTACAGTTGAGAGCTCCAGAATGAACCAAAGACTTCCAAGGTCTTTAATTAAGGCTGTCAATTAAGAGCGAACAAGACTAAAGAACATATTATTCATGCCACAATAAGGACAGGTGAATCATAGTATAAAGAATCAACAATGGATACTATTAATGGAGAATGAAGGAGATATTATTCTTCTGCAATAGGAAGAGTATCGCCCTAATGTTTCTTATATTTATCTTCTATTAAAGGTTGCGAACATATTTCTTTAAAGATATTATTATTACACATATCTGCAAACCATATCAATATTGGCAAAGGAAGAATTGGGTTTTCTTTCGAGCACATAAAAGGGAAAATTATAACAGTTGATTGGAGTACAGATGGACAGTAGAGTATGGGTATCCAGTCTATTTCCTTACCTTCAAAGGAAATTACATTCAGATTCAGAGGAAGTCTAACATTTCTAAAGAAATTCAAGGTTGACAAATTTGAGCTTTAGAGGGAGCAGTTAGAAGACATAACTCAGTCAATTTTTAATTTAGAGGGAGTCTGACATCTTCAGAAAGGTCAAGAAGTTGGTGAAATTAAGCTTCTAAGGGAACAAATGATTCAGTCAATTTGTGACAAACTTAATCATATTAATTGAGATAGAGTTAAAGGTGAAACAATTCTAAGATTATAGAAGTGGGAGCACCTGGATAGAATCTCTAATTGAGGCATTCCATACATCTTGAGACTACAGTCCATTGAGATGAACATCATACTAGAGGTCCCTTATTATCTTCCTTCAAGTCCAAGAGGGAGTGTTAATGTCGTGGCCTTGGAAAAGACCAAAATACATCCTATGCTAGTCAATGTGAGTCGGCAGCCGTATGACTATTCAGATTATTCGTATATGAGATATTGATTCTCTCAAGAAGAAAGGTATGAAGTCACATTCTGCAGTGACACTGAGCTGAGTACATATACAGGGTATGCCTCCGTGACAGAAGAGGAAGCCAAAGGATCTGCATTAGTGGACATTCGAGGGAGTAGACCATGTTTTGTTGGTTCCCTAGTGATCAGAATTATGATGTAAGAAGGATATGCTTCTGTGTCAGAGGGAAAAGCTAGAAGATCAAACTAAGTTGGCACCTCAGGATCTTGATCATACTAATTCAGAGGGAGTGTACCATGTCAAGATAGTGTATACTTTGTAAGCTCAAAATTCACCAAGACTGTGAGATAGTGCAAACAAATGCAATTCAATGGAGGTACATCCTCACTAAAGAACAAACAGCCAATAATCTTACCAAGCCTCTTGCTAGAAAGAAGATTGTGTACTTTCAGATAACCTTGGTATATTGAGGAGTAAAGCCTTAGCTGAAAAGAAGGTTTTAGCTTCTGTGATCCATCATTTTGTATATTAAATGATTCTTGTCTTTGATAGACAAGTCTAAGGTAGAAGTCTTGGTTTCCACTCTCTGGGATGAGCCATGGTCGATCCACCCTCTAAGAAGAGTCAAGGTGGATGTCATATGTGCAACTTTATGGACCCATTCTTTTTGTGTTATATTATGAAAGGTGACGATCTTTCATATGTGTTGGGTTACTATTGCTAGGTGACAACTTAGACAATAGCTTAACATAGTGTTAGGTATGACTATGTATTGTAGTCACTGTTCCTGACACTGAATTTTTGAGTTGTTAAATCCACTTCCGAATTGGTCGGGGATTATAACCTAAGTCACAGCATTTGGCGAATTTCATCTATGAAATTCGAATTTTGCCGAACATCAAATTTCTGTTTGAAATTCGTTGAAGTTCGGTATATTATTCGTATGAAATAATATGTCATGTTTTTTCATTTAAATAGAAATTTTATGAGTGCATTTTTAAGGGTACAGATATTTTCCAGAGTTTTTCAGCACATTTTCCTTAAAAAATGTGGCCCTCTAGCATTTAAATGCTATACGGGTCAAGACTGGTTCGGGCGGCCCCTCTGCATCTATTATTGCGGGGCTCAGCTGGACCGAAAGGGCGGGAATTCGTTGATGTTGTGGCAGGAGCGGTGGTGGTGGTGGGCTGCACCAATTAGAGTCCTCTCGCAGGTGGGGGTGGTCACCACTGCTGCTGATATGTCGAATCATTCCACAGTCGGCCCCTCCCCTACTTCTGCTGCAGCTGTCGCATTGTTTTGCGAAGACGAGATAGACCTCCCGTTCCGTAAGTTTTATTTTGTTCTTGTAGGGTTTTTTTAAACTTTCGATATAGTATATAAAGTGTAGTTTATAATATAATTTTTATTTAAACTTTAGTTTATATTTTTTAATTATACTTTTCTATTATTAAATTTAAAAACTAAAAGTTGGATTATAGTTTATATTTTATAAAATTTATTAAAAAAATCAAATTATTTTAAAATGTCGATATATTAAAGATTTTAAGTATTATATTTAATTAATTATATATTGTTATATTAAATTAAATCAAATATAATTAATATAATGATTTCAAATCTATGTAGAAATTTAATACTATTATGATAATTTATTCAATATATTACTTATATTTAAAAATTAATATAATTATATAAGGCGAATTTAATCCGAATTTTTTTTCGAATTTTTATTCTTGTCGAACTTCATCCAAATTTTGTGATTGTCGAACTCAAACCTTGTGACTTAGATTATAACATGATGTGAATCAAGTTTTGATTCAGATTGCGCCGAATATCTTGATTGTTATCGCTAAATCTAGTTCTGAATTGGTTGGGGATTGCGATAACTCTTCTATCAGGATGAGTACATCATGATAATGTCCCGAGCTGTGTCGAATATCTTGATATGAAGTTGTGTGTAAGTTATCATCTAATCCAGTTCCGAATTTAGTCAGGGATCATGATAACGAATGGTTCAAGTTTTGATCCGGATTGCGCCGGATATCTTGACACCTATATTTATCATTAAATCCAGTTCCGAATTGGTCGGGGATTTTGATAAATTTCTTATCAGGTTGAATTATGTTCCGGATTATGCCGCAAATCCTGATTCAAAGTGGTTGTGTTATTTAAAAGAAATCTAGTTCCGAACTAAGTCGGGGATTTCAATAACACTCACTTCTTGTGAATATCAATCTCCTCTCGCTAAGAGGGAGTGTTAAATTATAGCATCGAATTGATTGATATAATTATATTAATCTAATAGTCGATATATATATATATATATATTAAGATCATTTGATATTTGTATATGTTACAATGTAGTTAATATTAACAATCGGTTATGAAGGGTCATGACCCTATGTAGCATAAGCCACATATGGTCATGGCTCTTCAAGACATGACTATTCAAAGGATATAAATGCATATCAATGGCTAGTGAAAAGATCAATCACAATGGTAATCTATTTCACTACAACACTCACATATATTCTCTATAGGAGGATCTTGATTTTACAACATATACTTCATCAAATTTATTTAAAAGAACTTTTATAGGTGTTGATTCACCCCTCCCCTCTCAACACCGGTTTGGACTGTCAAATGCCACTACCCCTAAAGCTCCCATTGGATTGACGCACCCTGGACTCTATTGTTCTTTTTATTGTTTTCAGTCTTGAAGACCAACTGAAGCCGAAGAGGAGTTCAGCTTCCCCTTGTCACTGCCTTTGTAAACATATCCACTAGATTTTCATCTGTATGTATATTTTCCAGCTTTGACTGTCCATTATCCAATACCGACCAAATGAAGTGATACCTCAACTGTATCTATTTGGTCTTTGAATGCAAGGCAGAATTCTTTGCAAGATGGATGGCACTCTGGCTATCTGCAAATAGATAATTTTCAGTCTATGATTTTCCCAACTCTTCCATGAAAAATTGCAGCTATATCATCTCCCTTCTTATTCTCCTATATAAATTCTTGCAAACCCGACATTAGTACAAAATATTACACAATATTTACATAACTCATACTCTACTCTAAGTTAGTAAGGGGGGGATTTGATTCTTAAGGCTGCCTCTAGGTCGGGCTTCATAGAATTCCCGATTCTCGGCTTGAGGGATATAAGATCCACTCTAAGCAACCAGGCTATCGACACGTCATTCCATAGAGCACTACCCATAAGAATCTCTTGGAAGCAATAAATGCTATCCAAGCCTATGCATATGCATATGACTGGCATCAGTATATATACTGCCTACGTGAGATTATAACAATCTCGAGACTAGGGAAACTATAACAATTTCCTCTAGCCCCCTCCAGATATGGGGATCCGTCTCTAATGAATATAAGATTCATTTTATAAGGAATCCATATCATCATCTATGGTGGGCATAAAAATGTACAAACCTTAATGTTGATTATATAATCATTATTTTTAGATTTATTCATAAAAGAAAACCAGAATTACTCAAGAATGCATTGATTAAGAATTCTCATAATATATACATATATATATATATATATATATATATATTATATATATATAATATATATATATATATAAATATCTACATAAATGAGAATAGAAATGTTCATATATATATATATATATATATAAAGAATTTATTTATATTAAATGACATACCACCATGTTGAATTTTCTTTGAAAGTCTTTTATCTTTAACTCTCATTTGTTTTCCGTATATTCTTTTTTCCTCCCTTGAGTTCCTCCTACATTTCCTCCTTTATTTTCTCCTATCTTTTCTCCTTTATTTTCTCCTAGATTTTCTCCTTCATTTTCTCCTATATTATTTTCTCCCAAGTTTTCCATATTATTTTGTTCATGTTTCTTCCTTTTTTTCTCGTAATTGTTTTCTTATACCCTTTATTTTCCAAAAGTCGTGTCTTTTGGATTATATTATGTTATTTTGTTTATTATATTTACTATAATAATAATAGATTATAATTATAGTGTGATTACTTATTTATCATTTATTATATTTAATAATTTATTAATATTATTATATCGATTCATCAATATATTATATTATATTATATTTTTATTATTTTTATTATTATTATTTTATAATATTTTATATTAATAATATATTAGTATGCTTATATATTATTTTATTATTTTAATAATAAATTATATTATATCATTTTATTTATTAAATTTACTTTTATTATTGTATAAAATATTAATTTCTATTTCAAAATGGGGACATCACAATGGCACTCTGGCTATCTGCAAACAGATAATTTTCAGTCTATGATTTTCCCAACTCTTCCATGAAAAATTGCAACTATATCATCTCCTCAGCTGCCTCTGTAGCAGCAACATACTCTACCTCTGTGGTGGGTAAAGCAACCATCTTTTGCAATCAAGAAACCCAACTCATTGTTGTCCCACCAACAGTAAATACATAACATGTGGTACTCCGCCTGGTATCTAAATCCCCTGCCAAATCTAAGTCAACATAAACTTTTAAATCAGTATTAGAGACCCCAAAACATAAACATTTATTGGATGTACCTCTCAAATATCTAAGAATCCACTTTACTAAATTCTAATGCTCAACTCCAAGATGACTCATATACCTACTAACAACTCCTACAGCATGTGCAATATCTAGTCTAGTGCATACCATGACATATATCAAACTACCTACAACTGAAGCATATGGTACCTTGGATATTTTGTCTTCCTCCTCTTCTGTCTTTGGACACATCTCCTTAGTCAATTTCAAATGACTAGGCAAAGGTGTGTTGACAGCTTTTGCATTCTCCATATGGAATCTTTGCAACACCTTTTCAACATAATCATCCTGAGATAGGGTCAATTTTTTGTTCTTCCTATCTCTGCAAATTTTCATACCAAGGATTTGTTTTACTACCCCCAAATCCTTCATAGCAAAAGAATGTGCTAACTATTGTTTCAACCTCATAATGTGATCCATGTTAGACCCTACTACAAGCATATCATCAACATATAAACATAAAATAATGTAGCTATCATCATCCAACCTCTTCAAATAACCACAATGGTTTGAATTACACTGACTGTAGCCATGCTCAGTCATAAAGCTATCAAATTTAATATACCATTGCCAAGGTGCTTGCTTCAAGCCACATAAACTTTTCTTCAATCTACACACTAAGCTCTCCTTACCTTTGAGCTCAAATCCTTGTGGTTGTTGCATATTGCATATATATTTCTTCTTCCAAATCACCATGGAGAAAGGTTGTTTTAACATCAAGTTGTTCCAAATGCAAATCTTCAGTAACCACAATACTTAAAACAGTGCATATAGAAGCCATTTTTACAACTAGAGAAAAAATCTCATCAAAATCAATGCCCTTTTTTTGTGCAAATCCCTTTACAACTTACTTGGCTTTAAATATTTTCTTACCTCCATCATTCTCTTTCAAGCTATAAACCCATTTATTTGGTAAAGCCTTTTTACTTGTAGGTAACTTACATATTCCCAAGTCTGATTTTTCAACAAGGAGTCCATTTCTTCTTCCATGGCAAACTCCCACTTAACCTTTGTATCCACTTGCACAGCTTCATCATATCCTTCTAGTTCACCAGCATCTGTTAATAAAATAGAATACAAAGAGGGAGAGAACCTTTCAGGAGGTCTACTTAACCTTGTTGATCGTCTAACATTTACTGGGGTTTGTGGTATTTGTTGTTGTTGTTGTGGAGCATGAGGGACCACTGGAACATCATCTTTTGGAGTATCATCCAGCACTACATAATCATTTTCTTTCTTCTCATGCTGTTGCAATTGATCTTTGTACAACACTTTCTCATTGAATATGACATCCCTGCTTCTTACAATTTTATGATTTTCAACATCCCAAAGTCTATAGCTAAATTCATCAATGTCATATCCAACAAATATACATTTCTTTGACTTAGCTTCCAGCTTGGTTCTATTTTCAAAATCTATATGTACAAATGCTTCACAATCGAAGGTTTTGAGAAAAGAATAACTCACCTTCTTACATGTCTATGCTTCCTTTGGTATACCACAACCCAAAAGAGTAGAGGGACCTCTATTGATTAAATAAATAGCAATGTTTACAACCTCTACCCACATGTTTAAGGGCAGCCCAGCATGCAACCTCATACTCCTTGCACACTCCATTATTGTCCTATTCATGTGTTCAACAACTCCATTTTCTTGTATTGTCTTTGGAACTATTTTCTAACTATGAATACCTTTAAAGGAACAATAATCTTCAAACTCTTTGCTGCAATACTCACCACCATTATTAGATCTGAGACATTTTAGTCTTTTACCAGTCTCATTCTCAACCAAGCTTTCCATTTTTTTTAAGTTTTAAATACATCAGAGTTATACGTGAGAAATAAATCCATACTTTCCTAGTTGCATCATCAATGAATTTAACATAATACAAATAGCCACCAAGGGAAGATACTTGAGTTGGTCTCCATACATCTGTATGCACAAGCTCTAATTTCTCATCTTTCTTTTCCTTCCCACTCTTTAGAAAACTAACTCTCTTTTGTTTTCTCTTGGGCTGGTCTCCATACATCTGTATGCACAAGCTCTAATTTCTCATCTTTATTTTCCTTCCCACTCTTTACAAAACTAACTCTCTTTTGTTTTTCATACACGCAACTTTCACAGAAATCCATGTTGACACATTTTAGACCTAGTAAAACTTTCTTTGAATGAAGTAATTTCATGCCTTTTTTACTCATGTGCCCAAGTCTATTGTGCCATAGTGCTATTTCAGAATCCACAATGGCCATTTCATGTTCTACCTACTCAACTGCAACAATTGTTCTGGAACATTGACTTTTCTCTATAACAATTAAAGTAGAAGGAACAGTATAACCTGTACAAAGATATAAGGTGCCTACGTTCACACCTTTTGCTACTACTAAGGAACCTTTTAAAACCTTCCAATTTTTGTCATTAAAAGTAACTATGCAACCTTCATCACCTAGCTACCTTACTAATATTAAATTCCTACTCAACCTTGGAACGTGCCTTACATCTTGTAGTAGTCAATGATTCACATTCTACAACTTAATCTTAATTCTTCCCTTTCCAACAATCTAATAAGGTTCATTTTCTCCCAAATAGACTAGCCCAAAATCCCCTTGGACATAATCAAGAAAATAACTTCTATGGGGTGTAGAATGAAATGAGGCCCCTAAATCTAGAACCCATGAGTCATCAGCCTTTTCTAGGGAAAAAAGCAAAAAATCCTCTTCAAATTTATTACTTACCACATTTGCCTTCTTATTTGTCTCCTTTATTCTTTTGAGACCAACAATTTTTCTTCCTATGACCTGGTTTCCCATAATACCAACAATCGTTTGGTCCTCTGGATTGAGACCTCTTGCCCTTTGATTTTCCTCGTGATTTCCCATGACTTCCAGAATTGTTTCCTATCTCCTTTGATCTACCTTTACTTTTTGCATTCAAAACACTACCTAATGTGGATCCACCTGAGTTTTTCCTATGAATTTCCTCACTCGGAATAACACCAACATCATCAAATTTTAGGGTATTTGAACCAAAAACAAAGTTACTAACAGTCATTACCAAGCCATTCCATCTTTCATGCAAAGAACACAAAATCAAAAGAGCCCTAATTTATTCATCAAATTTGACATTAACAAAAGATAATTGATTGGTAAGCGTATTAAACTCATTTAAATGATCAGCAACTGACCCACCTTCTACCAATGTCATATTAAATAAACGCTTCATAAGAAATATCTTAATCAAAGCGGAAGGTTTTTCATATAACTTCACTAGGGTTTCCATCAACTCTTTAGTTGTCTTTGCTTGTGTAATATTTAATGCCACTGATTGTGCCAGGCATAAACGAGTACTGCTAAGTGCCTTCCTGTCCAAAATATTCCAATCCTCATCAGACATTCATGTCGGTTTCTTAGATTTTCCTTCCAATGGCTGCCATAAATCCTTCTAATAGATATAGTCCTCCATTTGCATTTTCCATAACTAAAAGTTTTGCCCATTAAACTTCTCAACCTTCAACTTACCTTCGTCTGCCATTACTCCCACTCCACCATGAGACTCCCACCCAACCATGAGACCTTCCTGTAGAGGATAGCTGAAAAATAACCCACTCTGATACCACTTATTAGGATTAGTAGACAAATATCTAACAGTTACATGTAGATTTAGCTAATAAATCAAAGAAATAAAACACAGAAAAATAGAACAAGGAGACACAAAGATTTAACGTGGTTCACCCAATCCTCGGCTACGTCCACCAAACAGAGAGTCCATTCTAATTATCCATAAATTTTAACCTATTACAATCTGCAATCCCTTGCAACTCAATATTGTTGCAAGAAGCTACAACAAATCTCCTTTGAAAACCCTAACCCTAAGCCATTTTAACAAGACATATGTCACTTAACAAGTTAACCCTAAAAATACTTGAGTCAACCTAGGGAAATGCTTGACGAGTCAACTTAGAAAAGCTTGACGAGTTAACCCCGAACCCCACGATAAATGGAAAGTGTACAGTACTTGCTTGATCAATCACCACAAACCAACAATATTACCTTCGAGATTGTCCATACCCGCTATTTTTCAAATGACCCTCATGAGTCATTGGAAGGCAGCCAAACACATATTGAGGTATATTCACAAAACCATTCTTCTTGGCATTCAGTACACACCAAGGGCTTCGTAGATAGTAGGCTAAACTGACCCAGATTAAGCAAGAGATGTTGACTCACATAAGTCCACTTGCAGCTTTGCTTTTTCTTCTTTCTGGTACGGTTGCATGGTCTTGCAAGAAGCAAATTGCTATTGCATTATCATCCACCACCATTGAGCATTGAGGAGCAACTCTTGCTAGCAAAGAAGTACTATGGCTTCAACCATAGTTGGAAAACTTGGCAAAATCAAAAACTCACCAAGGCCTAGAAAGAAAATCAAGGAAAACTTGGCTAGTTTTCAGCAAAAACATGGTAAAAACTCGGGAACTTAAAAAATTGGTTAAATTTAATTTGAAGTGCATTTTTTTTGCAAAATTCAATGAGAAGATGCATCCAAAGAGTCAATAAATGAGAACACAAAGATATATTTAAATGCAAAGTGGGTGCAAAATCGCATTCTCACGAGGAATGTTGATGCCTGGAAGCAAAATAGTAAACAGTTTATGTAAAACTAAAAGTAAATACATCATTACAATTATGTCTTCCTCTTCCCTGTTGTTATATGGAGCCTAATCAAACTTGGAGGTGAATTTTTCCCCAAATTATCGGCGCAGTTTCCCCCCAGATTTTTTTCAATGGGGGTTTGGGGACAATTCCCCTTGTGGAGTCGAGGAACAGTGCCCCGCAAAGCCAAAAACGATTTTTATTGTTGTACAAAGGCATTGGGAGTAGAGGGTCTGATTTTTCTTCAAAAACCACCTCAAATCCGCTTCGAATCGATGGAAATCAGTTTGCAAGGGTTTGGAAGAGTATTTTCCCCCTCTCAGCAAAATAGAAGTGAACGAATGAGAAATAAAACTGACTAGGGGCCGTTTTTCTACCTTTAAATGTTGGAATGAGACTACGGCCAAGTTTTTAAGTCGGACTCACCAAGTTTTTGGCAAAAACTCGGCGAGTAATCAGCAAGTTTTTGCCAAAAAAGTAAAAGTCAGAAAAACCCGCAGAGCCCAAAAACTCGGCAAGTTTTTGCAACTCGCCGAGTACTCTGCAAGTGTTCCATCTATGGCTTCAACAACTTATGACAGAGTTCGGTCTTCCACTTGATCATTCTACTATATTTTGGTGTGTTCACTCAAATGCCATACAAATTTCATGCAACCCAATTGGACATCAGTAGACAAAAAACATCGAGATTCATATGCACTTCATTTGACAGCTTATCCATGATAATGTTCTATTCTTAGAGTATTTGCGCATTGAGGATTAAGTTGCTGACATCTTCACTAAACCTTTAGCATTGCCTCCCTATCTTGTGTTGCGTTCGTTGCTTGGGATGAAAGAAGCTGTCCTTGGGGGATCTTTAGTCGTCCTCCCTTCATACAGAGTTTTCTTTTTCGAGAGGAGTTTTTTCTCAATGGATTTTCTCTTTCTCTGTTTGTGAGAAACTTTTATTTTGTACATAACTACCTCATCAGGCCTTATTGTCAAGAGTATCTTTTAGTGACTTACTCACTAAGTATCACTTGAAAGGGGCTGTTAGCGTGAAAAGTGTCCTTATGCATCTACTTAACATTTATCCAATTCCTACACCTGGTAATCTTATTCACACTAGCTTAAGTTTACTTGATGGTTTAATCATCTCACCTCACAGACACATGACACATGCTCTCACACTTGTCCCAAGTGTTCTACATCCCTTGGAGAGTTAGTCAATCTTTTCATTTCACCATCCTGCTTCCTCCTCGTCCTATATATACAAGGAGAATTTGCTGTACACGTTTTTTGATAGTTCCTTGGCGAAACTATTGTGCTTCATTCTTTTGTGGAAGTTCTGAATTTTGCATTTATTGTTTGCTGCTGAAACATACAGTTGTATGCAATCATTCTAGAATTGTACACTTTCATTCTATAGCTGTATGTAGTCATTTCAAAGTTCTACACTTTCTTTCTACAGTTGCATGCAACATACATTTGCTCTTTGTACAATCAGTTTTTTTTTGTTTAAATAAAATCAGACTACTGGGGAGCATCTGATCATCTCCAAGACATTTTAGCAACATCTCAGACATTCTCAGCTGTTCTAGGGACACATCAGTTTCCACAGTAAAAAGGACTTTGTTGTCCCTCTGTACAAGGGATGGGGACATTAGTTGTCATTTGAGAGTAATTTAGCATTTGCACTTTCACAATCCATGAAAATCAAGCATAGTTTCTGAAAAGACCTGTGAGAGTTTTTGGTCAACATTTTGAATTGCCTTCCATATTTCATCATCAGGTTAACAAACTGTGTTGGAATCAGGGAGGATGATACAAGACATCAGCAACAGGAAACTCACAAGGGTCTTTTCAGAAGCTTTGTTCAAGCATCAGAAGCATGATTTGTACCCTTTCCTGATGAGATGACCCAGCTTTTGAAGATCAAATTTGAGGATTCATCGCCTCTAGTCTTTTCAACTTTGTTTATGTTGTCAGGAGCAAGAACTGGTCTTTAAATTTACTATGGCATAATCTGAAAACTGAAAATGGATATAAGGGCAGTTAAGATGCCTGATTTCTCCCTACTCAGTTTTCGGCTGCTGAATTGTGCAAAGTTTGCATTATTTACGATAGGTGATTTATTTTAATGAAAAGCAAAGTAGTTTTAATTGAAGTCTGATTGTACCCATGGTTAGATTTAAAAAGAGAGAGGCCCTACTCCTTGAGGTTCTGAAAAAATATTAGTCACAGTTTATGGAAGTAATTACCAGTGATAACCAGCAACTGGAGTGAATTTAGGATTTGGACCAACCCTCACGAACTCACCATTCAAGCATTGCTGGCACATACAAACAAACTTATGTTTAGCAAGCTGAAAAATAAAAATTACATTAAAATTGATAAAAGTATAAACAGTGGAAAGCTTAAACAGCTAGCACATTATTCAAGCATTGCCGGCACAGAGACAAACTAATGTTTAATGAAATGAAAAGCTTTGATTTGATGAAACAAGTACATACAGCAGAAACTTAAACAGCCTTTATCTGGAATACTTAAAAATTTCGGATTACAAAGGTGCCGAAAGAAATATTTTACAGTGTTGAGAATGTGAACTGAAAGAAATATTTTACACAATGTTGAGAATCTGAAGTCTAAGGGTCATCTGGCCTTTCATTTCTTTGTGTGTTTTTTTTCTGTCTCTTCATTTTCAAAAAGCTGAATAATTGTATAAGTATGGGTGCAAATTGGATGTATTGTATAACGATAATGCCCTACTTGGAAAGGGGATGTAGCCATTCTGGTGAACTACTATTAATCTACTCTTTTATGTCCTGTTTTCGAATCTCTATTTCTGTCTTTTGAATTCTGTTTATTGCTCTTTTATTCCAACACATAGAGCCCAAAACTTAAAACACGTTGACATGTTATTTGTTATCTGAAACATGTAAAGTTTCAATAACAAACAACATGCCTAAAGTGCCCGCAGCATAAAGTTTAAACAGCCTCCATACCATTAGTATGGAGAGTTTCTCGTAACGAAAATTTGCATTTCAGGTGGCAGTCCATAATTCAATAATCATTATGAACATAAATAAAAAAATTTAATTACAAATTAAAAATATCTGGCCAGATGTCTACTTTTGGGCTACTTACAGGAAGATGTCCCTCAATAGTCAAGTGTGGATTGGGGTCGGTCTCCTCTACAGGGGCGAAATTTCCCAGGAGATAATGCAGTGGCCTTGAGGAATGCGGATACAAACTCTTCACCACTATTTTCTCCACAACGTCGATTAGCCATGAGACAAGCCCGCCACTGGGGCGAGGTTTCACAACCTTGTAATCGTCTTCTCCCACAGTCCCCATGCCAAATCAAAATACAAAACCCTCTCCATATCTGCGTTATAAATAGCCCAGAAATAATTGTTCCTGATCATTCTACGGGACAGGGACCCATTCACATTGGAAAGGAGGGTAGTGAATTATTTTTTATCACGCACTTCCATTCGATACGACAAAGATTATGATAATTTACGAGACATTTTTACCCCTGGTAGAGACGTGTTCATACATATTAAGCTTCCATTTATTCCAGTGGGATGGACAAGATCTACGGTGATGCCATATTTGGAGGCTAGCTTTTGAACCCAAATAATGTCTGACACGTAATTTGTTGGTACCATTTTTTTCACGGGACGATAATTATTTGGATAATTTTGAGTGACAGGGCTTACTGTCGAGGATTTTTTCAATTATTTATCAACCAGTGACTGTAATTTGAGATTTAATGGGCGATGGAATCTATGCGACAGGCAGCGATGTCAATCTCTGTCTTCTGTATATTTATCATTTTGCTTTTCCTATTCAAATAGATGATGATGAGCGACCTTTATTTGCTACATGTTCACTATCGAATAAAAAAATGTAAGAATTATTAAAAATATGTTTGCTTGATTTAAAAAATTCATGTGTATGTATATTTTTTATATCTAAAATATATAATTTTTATATCTAAAATATTTGTGTTTTAAAAGTAATTTTTTTCTGAAGCAAGATTTTTAATGTGTGAAGAAAAATAGTATTGTTTGGTCTATTGTTACTCTTGATAAGGTTACCAAAAAGATAGATGGGTCATCATAATAAACAATTGTTGTCATGTAATGGTAGGTTGTCTTTGTGTTATATTTGTATTGTAGTGAATGCATTTGAGTAAACAAGTGAAATATGTAAGTGGAGAAGCATGATTATCAACAAAAAAAAGTTAAATGATTTCATCGAAGGATGAATCTATTTAGAAAGTTTGAACAATTTTTTCAAATTAGAGGAGGGTATTGTCAAATGTACTTTATGAATGATGAGCATTAACAAGTTTTATTTTGTATATAATAAAGGCAATTTGATTTTGAATATATTATTATTGTAGACACTAAAAAAGTAGTCAACATTTATGACTCCACCTTTTTTTTAACATGTCCTATATATTGTGTATTTGATCTTCATCATTCATCAATATTGTGTCAATCTTTTGTGTCATTAATTACAAATATTCTTTCTCTAATTACATCATATCCTATCAATTTGTCCTCAGTCATATGTCCGATTAAATGATCTTATCGATTAATTAATCTTTTAGAGGTGAACAACCATGAATTTGACCACTTATCCTAATGTCCCATGTCTTGGTAAATAAAATAGTATTTATTTACTCCTTTGTCCCCTTTCCCACAATTAATTAATTGTCTAATTTTTCAAATGTGAGGGAATTAATAATTTTAAATTATTAATTTCCCTTTCATTTCTAATTTATGGCACATCCCCATTAATCTGGCTTCCATCGCTCCATTTTGGCTTCCAACCCATTAATTTAGCCTTCATCCCACATTTTACTCCTTACGCCTTCCCTTTTCCATTTCCCTTGATTTCTCCTTACACCTTCCCCTAATTGATTCCCACTAATTTCTCATTTCCAACTGCACTATTTAATTTGTCATATGAATATCATAATTTGTCATTTTCCAAATGCACAATCAATTTGACATTTTCTAATTTTGAGTTCTCAAAGGCGATCATGACTGTCGATTCAACTTTGATCTTGGTTGTCGATTCAACTTTCAAAAATCTATAAATTGATCCTCTTGTCCTTATTCTTGTAACCGCAATTTTCAATTATTCTCATTATCATCTTGTCCATACTTTAATTTTGTAGGTGCACTTGTCTACTTGAGAGCATCATAACAACATTGGAGAAGAAAGAAAGAGCATCAAAGCTTCATCAATGAAGTGTTATTTTGATTTATTTCAATATATTTGTATGCTTTGTCTTGATGGTTTTGAACTTCATGGTTGGCTTTAATCATGTTGTTTTTTTATTTTCCAATTTCCTAGTTGACATTCTAGTGAACCTGACATGAATACAAACTTGAAAAATGATCAAATTTTGGAGTTTTGATGTGTTTACAGGTGCAGATCTAGTTCATGCACACGTGTTCTTCCTTTTTGTGCATTTGGGAGTGTTTATGCACACTTGGTGCACAAAACTATGCACTTGGGTAGTTTTTGATGCAGGAGCATCCAATGATGTCAAGATAATCCCGCATCACCCAAAAATATTATTTGCTACTAGTTTTTGTTTATTATTTTTATATTTCTAGTACCCATTTGGGCAAAACAAAGATTCCAACTCTCAGAATCCCACTACTACAATTCTAGGTCAACTTACTATTTTTTAGAAAGTTGCTACATTTTAGAAAAAATAGGCTATTTTTTAGGAAGGTTTGAATTATAAGGCAGATAAGGACATGAATTCTATGGAATCTTGTAAATGGAATATTAAGCAGTTTGAAAAAACAATCAGGTCAAGATCATTCACCATTTGAAAGTTATTACAATTTTAAGATTCTAAAAATCTTCAGAGTCAGGTTTGAGGCACTAAACGGTCTCGTAGGGCCTCGAAAATGGGAGGACAATAATTTCTAGGGTTGTAGAGAGCTCAGAGAGATTTTCTATGATGTAAACAGTTCATCAATCAGAGTCCCGGGTCAAAAGTTATGCCTTCTAGAAATTGGACCACTTTTCGGGAACTAGCCAGTTTTCAAACCTGATGCAAATTTGACTTTCAAATCCTTTGTTTTGGTGCCCAACTGCAAAATTTCAAATTTTCAATTTCAATTTGGCTCCAAAACTAAGAATAGGTTATTTAAGACCCATCTTTAAGGTGGAAAGATAATTTTTGAGAGGAGGTATTAGGAAAAGGGGGTTTCCTCCAGAATCTGAATGTACTGTAGCTTATGAGGCATGTAGTTTTTCTTTCTAATTGTAATGTTCATGTAATAAGAATCTTTATTCAGATAATAGAAAGAATATTTCATGTTGTGTTCTTCTATTCTCCTGAGTTCTACCCTCATTAAATGGTATCCGAGCAGGTTGTTCCTAAGTATGTGGATAAAGCGTCGACTATGAGACAGTTTGCACTAGGACTTGTGATTGTGGGCTTAAGGTCAAGATGCCCCCCAAAGTGATGTGTGTGTGTGTGGTGGCATAAATTCTCTACTATACAAAGGTTTCAGGGCCCTTCAGAGATAGATCAATGTATTGCAAGAGGAGTTGTGAAGAGGGTTCAACTTGGGTAGAGGGGAAGAAAGTGAAGAGGAAGAAGAGGTTGAAGATCCATCTGAGGACGAAGAAGAAGAAGTTAAAGAGAAAAATCAACTACAGCTAATAAGGTCCATTTCGAAGATAGGAAAAAGACCCAAGATTGAGGTTTCCTATTACTCTTAAAATTTGAACCCATAAGAGCTTATCGATTGGATAAATGAGATAGAGGAATAGTTTGAGTATGAGATAAAGGACCCAGATTGGGTCAAGTTTGCAAACAAAAATTTGAAGTGCCATGATAGTATCTACTGGAAGGAGCTCTAGCTAGAAAGAAATAGGAGAGGAAAGGGAAAGATCACCAAGTGGGATTGAATGGTTGGAAAACTGAAGAAGAAGTTTATTCCAATGGACTATGAGTTGGATTTGCTGAAGAAACTCCAAGGCTTAAGACAAGGGAGAAAGTCTGTTAAGAAGTATACAAAATATTTTTTACAAAATGATTATTGAGACAGGCCATGCAGAGCCCAATAAGGAGAAAGTTTCTCGTTACCTTAATGGGTTGAGGCCAAGTATTCAGGAGGAGCTAAGTTTGGTCAAAATGACCAATATTGGAGATGCATACCAATTTTCTTTAAGGGTGGAAGAGAAGTCAAGAAAGAGGTTTGAAGGAAAGAAAAGAGGTTAAAGTCAAGGAGGAAGGAGTGGTGGAAGATCCTTTGGGAATCAAAATGAGGAGCAAAGGATAAATGAAGATGTGGGTACCAACCAAAATAAGAGGAATGATAGTTTTAATCATTCTCGTGATCAAAACAATGGAGAGCAAAGAGGAAGGGGAAGACCTAGACAAGGATCTGGGAGAGGTGGCTTTAGAGGAACTTGTTTCCATTGTGGTGAGGAAGGGTATCGAGCCTATGAATGTCCACAATGTCAAGGAAGGATGGATAGAAGGACTAAAGGCCAAGCACGAGTTGCACATGCAGATGAAGAATCTCAATCAAAGCACTTAGATGATGTTGAAAGGGGAGAAACCCTCATTGTCAGAAGATTCATGTTAAATGAAGAAAAGGATTTAGGTCAGTGGAAGATCTTATTTCGTACTAGGTGCAAGTGTGAGGACAAGTTTTTTGATGTGATTATTGACAGTGGAAGCACTGATAATCTAGTATTAGAAGAGATGGTCACAAAGCTAAAGCTCAAGAGGGAGAGACACACACATCTATACCCAATTGTCTGGTTGCAAAATGACCACAAAGTCTTGGTCAATGAGCAATTCCTAGTGAAGTTCAAGATTGGAAGCTACTGAGATGAGGTACTATGTGATAGCATACCCATGGATGTGTGTCATATGTTGTTAGGGAGGCTATGGCAGTTCGACAGACAAGCCATAAACGATGGACAAGAAAACACACACTCTTTGAAAAAGGATGGAGTCTATCATAAGCTGAAACCCCTCACAAAAGAAGAAGAAAAGGTATGTAGTAGTGCTAGAGTATGTTTTGTTGATGGGAGGAAATTTCAAGAAGACATGAAATATGAGCACATGTGTTATGCTTTTGTTCCTAGAATGGATAAAGAAGATAGTAGGGAAGTTCTAGTAGAGGTTTTGGGTCTATTTTAAATGAGTTTTAGGACATTCTATCTAATAATTTCCCTGAGGGATTACCATCAGTAAGGAAGATCAGTCATAAAATAAACTTAATCCTTGGAGCTAGTTTGCCAAATAAGGTAGCTCATAGAATGACTCCTACTAAGAATGGGGAGTTGAATAGACAAGTTCAAGAATTGTTGAGGAAAGGACTGATTCAAGAGAGCCCGAGTCCATGTGTGGTACCTACAGTACTGGCACCAAAGAAATATGGTAAGTAGAGGACGTGTACAGACTCTAGGGTCATAAACAAGATAACAATCAAATATAGATTTCCCCTACTAAGGATGGACGACCTCATGGACTACTTGAGTGGAGCTTAATATTTCACAAAGATAGACCTCAAGAGTGGGTATCACTGGATTTGGATCAGAGAGGGTGATGAATGGAAGACTACATTTAAGACAAAAGAAGTGTTAGAGTCATAAAGTAAAATGAAAAAAAGGTAAGGGAAGAATCTAAGAGAGTATGCAATGGAAGAGATTTACCAAACACTAAGAGAGAGAGAGATAGAGAGATTTTCCTTCAAGAGATCAAATACAAGCTCACAAAAATGCTCCAAGAACCAAGGCAAGAACACAAGGATTTGAAAGGGGAAAAACAAGAAAAACCCCTTGTGAATTATGAATGAGGCTCAAAGCCAAAAGAAGAAGGAAGAATTGGAGTTCAAAGCTCATTACAATATGAGAGAAAGAATGAGAAAATAGAGAAGATTAATTGAGAAAGTGTTTGAGAGGCATCTCTTTAAGTAGAGATGAGCGGAGGAGTTTGCATGTAACTCCCATCTTAGATGAATGCCACATTCATGTTGTGTGTGAGACAAATGTGAGATTCCTCTTAAGGAGGAATATCTATTTTCCTTATTAAAAGAATTACAAATATGACATGTCCTCCCACTTGGACTAGAGGACAAATACAATAGGATACCTTGGTTTATCCTTTAAATACATATTTTACCAAGGAAAGATTAAATTCTAACACCCCCCTTTAATCTTTACTTGGGGCAATTACATCAAGGGGTATTAAACCCAAATTGTTACAATGAAATTCAAATTTCTCTCTAGAAAGAGGTTTTGTCAAAATATCTGCAACTTGATCTTCACCTTTGCAATAGATGAGGGAAACTTTCTTTTCTGCAATGTGCTCTCTAATGAAGTGGTGGTGGAGTGAAATGTGTTTTGACTTTGCATGGTAAACTGGATTCTTTGCCAAGGCTATTGCACTTTGATTGTCACAATACAATGGTGTAGGTTCTTGTTGAGGTAGACCCAAATCTTCAAGTATTCTTCTAAGCCATAAAGCTTCTTTAGAGGCATGAGTACAACTTTTATATTCAGCTTCGATAGAACATAAAGAAACATATTGATCTTTTTTGCTTTTCCAAGATATAGCACCTGAACCAAGAGAAAAACAATACCCAAAAGTAGATTTCCCATCATTGGGGTCTCCACCTAAATCTGAATCAGTAAAACCTTTTAAAGAAAAATTAGAATTTGCATCATAAAATAATCCTAAGTTAATAGTACCTTTAATGTATCATAATATTCTTTTAGCAATTTTGAAGTGTGTTTGTTGAGGTTTGGACATGAATCTTGAAACTAAACCAACACTAAAAGATAGATCAGGTCTAGTGAGAGTTAGATAATTTAAACTACCCATAAGTTCTCTATAAAGAGTAGCATCTATGAATGGAGATTGCATATCTATCATTAACTTAGTTCCTAATTCACATGGAATTGAAACATGATTAACATCATTCATATGAAATCTATCTAGAAGATCTTTAGCATATTTACTTTGAGAGATAAAAATACCCTTAGGGGTTTGCCAAATTTGCATTCCTAAGAAATAATGTAAAAGTCCTAAATCAATCATTTGAAATTTTTGATTAAGTTGGAACTTAATATCAAAAATTAAATGGTTAGCACTAGAAGTAAGAATCAAATCATCAACATAAATAATGATAATAATAATGTCATCTTCACTATGCTTGATATACAAGTTAGGATCATTTTTACTTCTAGAAAAACCTTGAGAAATAAAGAAAGCATTGATTTTAGAGTACCACTCTCTAGGAGATTGTTTTAAACCATAGATAGATTTATTTAGTTTGCAAACTAGATGTTCATGACCTTCTTTAATAAAACCGGGAGGTTGAGACATATAGATTTCTTCATGCAAGTCACCATTTAGAAAAGCACGTTTAACATCCATTTGGTGAATAGGCCAATTCATTTTTGTAGCTAAAGCAAGAACAACTTTAATGGTAGGCATTTTTGCAATAGGAGCAAAGGTTTCATTATAGTCTATTCCTTCAACTTGAGAAAAACCTCTTGCTACTAGTCTAGCTTTAAACTTACTAATATCATTATTTGCATTCAACTTAGTTTTGTATAACCATTTATATGAAACTTGATTTTTGCCATTAGGTAAAGTAACTAAATCCCAAGTATGATTAGAAATTAAACTATCACATTCCTCTTGCATAGCAATTTTCCAATGAGGTTGATTTTCAGCTTGAGCAAAAGTTTGAGGATCATTAGAATGCATAAGAGAAGACATTAAAGCATAGTTACAATAATTAAGTCTCCTAGGTCTAAGACCACCCATTCTAGAAATATAATTATCACCTTCATTAATTAAATCTTTAAACTATTTAGGACTTCTCTTAGAAGTAATGGAAATATCACTATGAGGAGTAAATTCATCATTTTCATCATCACTATGAGGATTAAATTCATCATCATCATTATGAACATAATTACCATCATTATGAGCAAAATTATCACTATGAGGAGTAGAAACATTGTTACTATCATCATCATATTTTTTAATACTAGTAGGAATAGAAATAGGTGCATTATGAGTAGGATTTAGAATAGGAGGTTGGTCCTCCATGAGGTCAAGAATATCCCCTTTAAATTCATCATCTTTGGCCTTGGAACAATCATGTACTTCATTTTTTGCAATAACAACATCTCTTGCAATATGCACCTTGTTAGTAGTAGGATCATAAACTCTATAACCTTTAGTAAATTCATCATACCCAACAAAAATAAATGAAGAAGATTTAGAATCTAATTTGTGCCTTTTTTGTTTGGGTGTGTGAACATATGCAATAGATCCAAAAATTCTCAAATGTTGTAGATTTGGTTTTCTATTGGACCATGCTTCCTCGGGAGTAATATCTTTCAAAGCTTTAGTAGGAGTTCTATTAAGAAGATAAGTGGCACAAGCCATTGCTTTAGCCCAAAATTTGTAATGCAAATCTTTAGCATGTAATATACATCTAGCCATTTCCATAATAGTTCTATGCTTCCTTTCTACCACACCATTTTGTTATGGTGTATAAGGAACAGTAAGCTCATGTTTTATACCAAAAGATCTTAAGTAAGAATGAAATGCATTGTTAACATATTCAGTACCATTATCTATTCTAAGAATTTTAAGTTTAGAACCAGATTGCCTTTCCACAAACATATGAAATTCAAAAAATGTGTCAAGAACTTGATCTTTAGTATGCAAGAAATAAATCCAAATTCTTCTAGTGAAATCATCCACAAAGGTAAGAGCATACTTTGAACCTTGTATTGAGTTGTTTTCCATTGGACTTAAAAGATCACTATGAATAAGATGTAACTTATGGGACGCCCTCCATGAAGTACTATGAGGAAAGGGCTCCCTTTTCATTTTTCCACTCATGCATCCTATGCGTGTAATTTTAGATGGAACAAGAGGAGGTAATCCTTCAACCATGTTATATTTTAGCAATCTAGAAATATAATCAGAATTTAAATGGCCAAGCCTTTCATGCCATCTATTGAAATCAATATTCACTTTCAAAGAGTACCTAGAAGAGGCAAACTCATAGAATTTAAACAAGTTATCATGATCCATCTTAGCATTAGCAACAACAAGATCAGTGTTAGGATCAATAATAGAACACATATCCTTATGAAATTCAACTTTGTAATCTTGACATAATTGAGCAACTGAAAGAAGATTGGATGATTTCAATTCAGGAACATAAAGAACATTGTATTATTTTCATTTGGAACATTAACATCACCAACTCCATCAACTTTGCAACTACTATCATCAGCTAATTGAATAGGAATATTAGTAGTATCAGGTTGCAAAGAATCAAAAACTTCTCTATGAGATGTAACATGATGAGAAGCGCCACTATCAATAATCCATTCTAATGCATGAGAAGTTTTATAACAAGCAATAAAAGCACGATGAGATTGATTACCTTGAAATTTATTTTGATTATTGTTATTCATAGGCTTCTTATCATTTTTCTTTTTAAAACAATCATTAGTAAGGTGACCATCTTTACCACAATAAGTACAATGTGGTTTCTGATTTTGTTGATTATTGTAAAAATTGTTGTTGTATGAAGGCCTAGAATTAGACCTGTTGTTTGAATGATTATAATTATTATTTGAAGAACCATTATTATGATGATTATTGTTATTGTTATGATAATTATAGTTCTTATTAGAATGGTTATTGTTATGATGATTAGTATGAGACTTATTATTGTGATTTTGAGTTTTAGATACAAACGCATGTTTAGAAGATTTAATAGTACCAAATTGCAATAATTTTGCCTCCTCTTGACGGAACAAATTTTGAAAAATAAGATAAGTTAAAAGAGGAGCTAAAGTAGAAATAGCAAGCTGAGAGTGAATATTAGTGATAAATTGTTGAAACTCTTTAGGGAGACATTTCTTAAGAATTATAGTAATCAATTTGATATCTGTACATTTAAACCATTTAACTTAGTTCTAATAACATCAAACTTGAGTAAAAATTCATCCATAGATTTAAAATTTGTATACCTTAGGTCTTCCAAGTTGTCTTGGAGCTGAATCTTACGTGATTCAGAGGAGTTGTCGTAGGTTTGCTTCAAGATGTCCCATGCTTGATGGGATTTAGTACAGTGTCGAATTAAGACATAAAGATCGGGGGTGATGGAGAGTCCAATTAGACCTAGTGCTTCATCATTCTTAACTTGCCAAGCATCTTTGGCAGTTTGAGCAGCAAAGGCGGCTGGTTCAATAGTCGCATCTGTGGCAACTTCAAGCAAATATTTAAAATAGAATAGAAAGGAAACATGTGTCTTCCATTGATGATAGTTAGAGCTATTAAGTTTAATTTCTGGAATTAGAGTACATGATGATAAGATAATAAAATTTTAAGGCAAAATCTTACATTAAATAGATGTAATTTTTTTTGAAATTAACAATGAAAGAATCAGATTACTTTTCAAATAAGGCAAAATAATATTCAAACAAATTTAAATAATAGTCAAACTGAAATAAAACAGTCAACTAAAATTTAAATGCAAGCTAAACTAAGCTAGCATAAAGATTCTAAATAGAGAAAATCAGAGGTAATCATAAATAAATCAGAAGTAATTAATGCGAGAAAATGAATATAGTAAAATTCTTGCAAAGAAACTGTTAGTATTGATTTAAGCTGAAATGATGAAAAAATCTAAAAATAAACTCTGCCAAAAAATAGAGCTAAAAAAAGGAGAATGCTAAATGATAATGCTTGCAACCACCGGAGAGAAATCAGAGAAGAACGAAGACAACAAATTTCCAATCAAAAAAGAGAATAAACTCTACAAATATCCAATTTCCTCTTTCATTTTAAACAGTGGCAGAAGAAATATTAAATATGATTACTAAATTAAGAGCCTTACAAAGCAGAATGAAACATAAAAATTAGAATGAATGAGCGAGCTCTAAAACTAGAGAAAGATACCAGCTTTGAACAATGCAAAAGCTAAACTACAAATGAAATTAGAGAGAATGAGGCCAAATATGGAGGTGGAGAAGCTACTTAGGCCAGTGACGCTAACCCAAGGCACAACAATTTGTTGCTCTCATGGAGATGAAGAAGATTAAATTCGCCTGTGCATTGCTGGCAAAAGCAAATGGAGGCGGCCTACACTCATTTCTGGGAGATCTGGAGATCAAATCCCTGACCTCTCAGTGATTGGAGTGAGAACCGAGACTGTGTTCTGATGATGCTCAGAATTTAAGATAAATACAAAGAAATTGTTGACAATCACGAGTAATAGTAGTAGATTCGGTTGATAAATCAGAGTTAAAAAGGCACAGGTCTTATTACTGAGCAGTTAAAACCCAAGTATATGTATTTTTTCAAAAAAGGGAATCTAAATGTAGGGCGATAAGGATTTCATCCAAATTTAAAAGGAAAGCAGTGGAATGTGGGATCCATTGAGATGTAAGAAGAGAGCACAAAAAAAGCAAGGAAAATGTTAAAGGTAAAATTTTTTTGACTATATTGAAGACAAAAGATGCATATTCTCATTTTTTTTGGTAGATGCTATAAATCTTTATTATTCCCGATAACCAAATGTTTTTTTTAATATAAATATATATTAAACCTTCAACAAATATCAATATTCCAAGTTTAGCCATAATACAGATAGACTATTATTCCAACGCTGAACTTAGGAATATAATAATTCCACTTAAACTGAAATATCAATCTTTTAACAAAATGACCCAAACAATTAAACTCACAGCAAGTTTAAAAGCACCACAGGAAATGCACCACGAAAACTGTTGACAGGCTGAAGCAAAAAATGTATGAATTTTTGCTTCAGCATGTAGAGTCTGCTGCTACTGCTCTTGATAACCAAGCTAATGGAATTAAAATATGGAGGCTTGAGTTAATATGAATCTTAAAATATATAGTGTATTTAAATAGCAAGAAGACGGTTTAAACAACAACAAACAAAGGTAACGAAAAAATAGGAAATGAAAATTTGAGATCAGCTAAATCTAAAATAAGTGTTTTTGAAAAAGGAATAAACTTAATACACATAAAGGTATAGGGAGAGATTTATTCTGAATGAAGTATGGTAACAAAGTCGAATGTAGCAAATGGATAAAAACGTAATGAAAGTACAAAATGAATCACAATAGAGTAATCTTTTAGATAAGAAGAAGAACAATGTTATAAAAATGAAGATCTTTAATGAAGAAAGATCTGCTTGTTACAAGTGCATTGATCATGATAAAATTAAAAGTAAAAAAACATGTTATTGAGAATGATGAGAAAGAAAGCAAACTGCCCTATGTAGTATAATATGTTGCATTGATAGAAATATGTTAAAGTTTTCGAACCTCTCCAACCAAGTAGAGATATTAGAAAAAAATAATAAGAAACAAAGATGTATTAGAATATGAAAATATTAAAACCTGCAAACAAAATATGAGCAATAATTTCAAATCATGCACAAAATGATTAGAGAGAAAAAAAAAAGAAAAACTTGCAAGAAACGTTAGGAACAGATTTAAGAAAACTTGATAGAAGGAAAGAAGGGACTTAGATCTGGCGGAAAGCCATCCAAATCTAAGATAAAAAAATGTTAGATTGTAAGCAAAATAAAGAAGGAAAACCTACAAAACAAAGGTTAGAATCCAAAAAACTTTCTCAGCTGAAATGTCCTTCAGTTATCCCTGTATGCACACTCAAAAGCAAGGATTAAACAAGCTCTGATACCATGTTATAGTCATAAAATAAAATGAAAAAAAGGTAAGGAAAGAATCCAAGAGAGTATGCAATGGAAGAAATTTACCAAACACTAAGAGAGAGAGATAGAGAGATTTTCCTTCAAGAGATCAAATACAAGCTCACAAAAATGCTCCAAGAACCAAGGCAAGAACACAAGGATTTGAAAGGGGGAAAACAATAAAAACCCCTTGTGAATTATGAATGAGGCTCAAAGCCAAAAGAAGAAGGAAGAATTGGAGCTCAAAGCTCATTACAATATGAGAGAAAGAATGAGAGAATAGAGAAGATTAATTGAGCAAGTGTGTGAGAGGCATCTCTTTAAGTAGAGATGAGTGGAGGAGTTTGTATGTAACTCCCATCTTAGATGAATGCCACATTCATGTTGTGTCTGAGACAAATGTGAGATTCCTCTTAAGGAGGAATATCTATTTTCTTAATTAAAGGAATTACAAATATGACATGTCCTCCCACTTGGACTAGAGGAAAAATACAATAGGATACCTTGGTTTATCCTTTAAATGCATATTTTACCAAGGAAAGATTAAATTCTAACAAGAAGGCTTGTATGAGTGGTTAGTCATTCATTTTGGGCTAACCAATGCACCAAGTACCTTAATGTGTCTCATGAATGAGGTACTTAAGGAATTTATGGGAAAAAAAATTATTGTGTATTTAGATGATATTTTGATTTTTAGTAAGGAACTAGATGAGAACTTAATACATATTCGTAGAGTCTTTGAGAAACTAAGAGTGGAAAAAATTTTGATTAATCGAAAGAAATGTAGTTTTGTAAAAAGGGAACTAGCATACTTGGTTTTTTTTGTCTGACCAGACGGTCTCAAAATGGACCCAGAGAAGGTGAAGGTCATTCTAGAATGGCCTACCCCAAGGAGTGCTACTAAGGTTAGTTTTTTCCATGGTCTAGCTAGTTTCTATAGGAAGTTCATTAGAAACTTTAGTAATATTTGTGCACCCCTAACTAAGACAATGGGGGGGATAGAGAAGAGTTCAAATGGATTGTAGGAGCTGCAAGAAGTTTTGAAATGTTAAATAAGAAGGTGACAAAGTAACCTATCTTAGCCCTCCCTGATTTAAATAAGGTATTTCAGGTGGATTATGATGCCAGTGGTAATGCCATTGATTTTTTTTAGGCAAGAAGGTAAGGTCATTGCATATTTAAGTGAGAAGTTAAATGATGCAAAGAAGAAGTATTATATTTATGATCAGTAATTCTATGCAATAGTTCAGGCATTGAAGAAATAGAGACATTATCTATTGCCAAAATAATTTTTTTTGTATATTGATCATCAAGCATTACAGTACTTAAATAGTTAGGGTAAATTGAATTAGAGACATTTGAAGTGGGTAGAGTTTTTGTAGAGCTATACCTTTTTTTTGAAGCACATGAGTGGAAGGTCTAATAGAGTTGTAGTTGCTTTAAGTAGGAGGCAAATCTTTCTACTAGAAATGTAGATTGAACTGATTGGGTTTAATGAACTCAAGATCCTATATCCCGAGGATCCTAATTTTGTGGAGGCTTGGAAGGATTGCAAGGAACCTATTACTTTGAATAGGACAATGTGGTTGGACTACATGATCCAAGATGGTATGTTGTTTAAGGGAAGTCAGATGTGCACCCCAAGGAGTTATGTGAGGGATAATTTGATCAAAGAGAAGCATAGTGGAGGAATGGTCAAACACTTTGGTTGGGACAAGACCATTTCCACTGTTAGTGAGCATTATTATTGGCCACAATTGTCACGGGATGTGAAGAAGTTTGTGTAGAGCTATTGAGTATGCCATATGGATAAAGGAGTTAATTAGAATATAGGACTTTATCAGCCTTTAACTATACCATCAAGGCCCTAGGTGGATATAAATATGGATTTCATTCTTGGATTTCCATAGACACAAAGAGGTAATGATTTTGTATTTGTGGTGGTTAATAGGTTTTTCAAATATGGAACATTTCATTCCTTACCAAAAAACCTATGATGCAGTTCACATTGTTGATTCATTCTTCAGAGAGGTGGAGAGACTACATGGTCTTCCAAAGAGTATAGTTTCAAATTGTGATACCAAGTTTGTTCGATATTTTTGGAGAACCTTGTGGAATAAATTAAAGACTAATTTGAAGTTTAGTTCTACACACCACCCACAGACTAATAAACAGATTGAAGTAGTGAATAGGTTTCTAGGTAACTTGCTAAGATGCTTAGTAGGAGATAAACCCAAGGGATGGGACTTGATCCTACCCTAGACAAAATTTTCTTACAAAAAATCTATGAATAGGAGTACTAGTAGGTCACCATTCCAAATTGTGTATGGAGGTAGTCCAAGGACAATACTAGAATTGAAGAAGATGGACCAAGGAAGCAGGCCTAGTGTTGAAGTCGAAGACTTTGCAAAGCACATCAAGAATATACATGAGGAAGTGTGAGAGCACATCAACAAGATGAACATGAAGTATAATTCTAAGATAGATAAAAAACCAAAGGCATAAGGAGTTTCAAGTTGGAGATGAGGTCATGGTTTATTTGAGGAAAGAAAGGTTTCGAGTAGGAACCTACAACTAGATGAATATGAAAAAAAATTATCCCTACAACATTCTAAAGAAGCATGAATAAGGGATTGCATATGAGGTGGAGTTTCCAGATGGAATCAATACTTCCCCTATTTTCAATATTGCATATTAAACAGAATATTGAGAAGGTGGAACAAAGGAGGAACAAGCATTGGACCAATGTAGAATCTTGATTCCTCCTTTAGAGAAGGAGGAGATCAAAGTAGTCTTGGATAGCTGTGTAGGGAGCAGTACTAAAAACATGCAGTATAAAGAATATTTAGTGAAGTGGAAGGGCATACTTTTGGAAGACTCGACATGGTTATCCAAAGTAGAGGTTGATCGCTTGGGTTTTCCTCAACTAGTTGAGAAGTGACAGGGTCACTTTTCAAATTACCTTGGGTGTCTGATGTAGGAGCATCCAATGATGTCAGGGAAATCGTGCATCACCCAAAAATATTTTTTTTGCTAGTTTTTTTTTGATGTTTTTTTATTTATGGATACCCATTTGGGTAAAACAAAGATTCCAACTCTCAGAATCCCATAGCTACATTTCTGGGTCAACTTGCTATTTTTTAGGAAGTTGTTACATTTTAGGAAAAATAAGCTATTTTGTAGGAGGGTTTGAATTATAAGGCAGATGAGGACATGAATTCTAGGTAATCTTGTAAATGGAATATTAAGTAGTTTGGCGAAAAAATCAGGTCAAGATCATTCACCATTTGAAAGTTATTACAATTTTAAGATTCCAAAAACCAACCAAAAAAACTTCAGAGTTAGGTTTGAGGCACTAAATGGTCCCGTACAACCTAAAAATGGAGGGATTGTAGGGCTATATATCACTCAAATAGATTTTTGACAATGTATATGGTGTTAATTAGAGTCCCGGATCAAAAGTTATGCCTCACAGAAGTTGGACCACTATTTGGGAACTGCCCAGTTTTCAAACCTAAAGAAAATTTAACTTTCAAATCCTTTGATTTGGCACCCAACCACCAAATTAAAAATTTTCAATTTCAATTTCCAAAACTAATAATAGGTTATTTAAGACCCATATTTTAGGTTAGAAGGTAGTTTTTGAGAGGAGGTATTGGGGAAAGGGGGTTTCCTCCAGAATTTGAATGTGTTGTAGCCTATGAGGCATGTATTTTTGGTTTCTGATTGTAATGTTCATTTAATAAGCATATTTATTCAGATAATAGAAAAAATATTTCTTGTTGTATTCTTCTATTCTCTCCAGTTCTACCCTTATTAGTTTTGTTGCACACTTGGGCTATATTCTACACACTTAGGCTTAAATGTTGTGCACTTGGGTTGATTGCTATTCATTTCATTTATTGTTGTTGGAAAAATGGTCAGCACTCCCATCATATTTGTGATAAGGGACTAACCACCTCCTATGGATTATATAAGTCTAGTGGTTGTATCAAGCATTGACATGTCAATCTTTTGGTGCAACGATAATCACACTTGTAACAAGTGGCATCAAGCTTGGTCACAAGTTTGAATCCCCTCAAGTAACATTGAGGGGGAGATTGTTAGAAAAAAATTCAGCGCTCCCCTTGAGATTCATGACAAGGGACTAATTGTCTCCTATGTATTCTATAAGTCTAGTGTTTGTATCAGGCATTGACAAGTCGATCTTTTGGTGCACCAAAAATCACACTTGTAATATTTTTTTTGACTTTTATGTTACATGAAAAGTTTTTGATCTTAAATCTATTTAATAAATGACATAAAATGAACCATAATTTGCATCCATTATCATTTGGGCTTAAAATGAATATAATTTTTTTTATCTAGATTAAGTAGGAGGTTCAATCTACAACAACTCGCATCTATTTTAACTAGGAAGTGTTAATTAAAAACAATATTTCATGTAGTTTAACTAGGAAGATGGAATGAATAGCAATATTTTAGATATATCTAAATAGGAGGTTCAATTAATCTAGTTTCATACAATTTTTTTAGTTTTAGATCAAATATGGTAAAAATCATGCATATTGTTTATGTTATTGCACACTTGGGATTGTTTATGTGCTCTTGGTCAGTCTTGATGCACACTTGAGTAACTATCTATGCACTTGGGAGGTTATGTTGTACACTTTGGATGCTATAATCATGCTTTTATTTAGAGGTTCCTTTTCTATTTTTCATGCTTTTTACATTCTTTCAGAGAAGTATTTTGTATTACTAATTATTTATGCAGCACCTTGACAATCATGGGATGAATATGTTTTATTAAAATTACTAACGAGTTTATTATAGAATGTGTAACAAATAAATTGTGCTTTCAAAACTTTGTGCGTTTATTTTTATTATTTTAGAGAACATTACATTTCTTAAGGTTAATGAACTTTGTCTAAAGTGTTTGGTGCAGTTGAACATCATAGGGTGGACCTACTACAATGTGAATTATCCTCTCCCTTTTCCTTTGGGATCCTACATGTAAGAGAAAAGTGATAACGACACCCTATTTTCTTTTTTCTTAGAGGGTCTACCTTGGTGGCAAAAAGTACTCACTCAAAGGGGACAAGCCAAGAGGTAATATGATAAATCCAAGCTAATATAAAAAATATGGTTGTGAATAAATTCATAATCAATGGGAAGTGGCATATGGTAGTCTCCCTCATTATCCTTTTGATGTGTAAAACCCTTGTTCTAAGGGTTGGGAGACCTCTTAATTGAGTTTACCATTATGCCCCTCAAAATGGATGCCCTTACTACAAACCAGTGTTTTAGAATGCCAAAAACCATATATATGATGACACGGAAGGTCATACTAACAAAGAGTCCCCACACATACTATTCATTGTTGAGACATAAAATCTTCAAGGTCTCTAGAACTTTGGGGTAAGAGATTCAAGTGATTCCCATGTTGTGTAAGGGGGAGATAGTGTCATTTTATTATCTACTTGTCCGCTTTGTTTGAGTATATGGAGAAATCCAAGTGGGGATTTCACAAGTAATATCATTTCCATCCTAGGTTGTGATTGATTGTTCAAGCCAAAACAACCATTTTTTTCGATATTTCTTGTGTGACTGTTTGAACAAATTTCATCATCCAAACACCAATTTACTCAAATCCTCAATCAATTGTCCAAACATTTCAAATATTCAAATCAAACCTTTGAAAACATGGAGATTCAAAAATACCAAGATCCTTGGAATCTTGTTTCAACCATGCATGATTAGGTTTCTCCTTAGGTTAAAACCTTGCATTAGTCCTCATTTTTCCTTACATCCTGGGTCATTTATTGCCTTATCATTGTGTTATCTTCCCCATATTTTCCTTATCATTGTATTTTCCTCCTCATATTTTCCTTATCATTGCATTGTCTTCCTCACATTAGTCTATTTCATCCTCATATTGCACTTAGATCCTCAATTAGACTTTGTCAAGTATCAAAATCCAAGTTTTAGGGTTATACCTTATGTTGTTGAATAGGGAGTCTTGACCTTGTCAAAAAAAATTCCATTTGTCACCACTATCATTAAGTCAATACCCTAACTTGTCAATGATGGGTTTGATCTTGTGCTTTGTCCTTTAGTTTGTCCTTTGGTCCTTTAAGGTCTTGACCTTATCTCAATTTTCTAGGGTTATACCTTTAGATTTTTATTTCCAAGGTTTTCTAAAAGTCTCAAAATTCAAAAAACATGGTTTTCATTTCTAGTTTCCATTATTTGCATTTTGTCATTCATAGATTGCATTGTCATCCTTAAGTTGCAATTTTCCAAAATCCAAAAACATAGCTTGCAACATTGTCATCCTTAAGTTGTATTCTTTAAATCCCCAAAACTCCAAAAATATAGGTTGCATTTTCCCTTCATATCCTTGAGTCATATTGGTCATTTTGTTATGTGGATAATCATTTCATTCCTAAACTTTGAAAATCTCAAAAACATAGGATAGCATACTAGTTGAAAATAGATCCCAAGTTTCTAAGAGACAAAAAGGCTCATCATATCACCATGTATACCTTAATGGAAGATACTCAATCAATTTTTTATCCAATCCAATCCTAAATTATTCTTTCACAATAAAAAGGCCATATCACCCAATTGGGTTTTAATCCAAACATCAGACCATCTACCAACACACAACCAGAGTATGGCATAGTTCAATTAGGACTGCCTCCAACATTTGAACCAATCCTTTTACCAAAGAAAATAGGATTTGGAAGTTTCCCTTCAACACAAAAGGAGAATACCCAACCAACATTTAAATTAAATTAAGAAAACCAAGGCTATATCACACAAGGATCCTCATCTAATATAGAACCAATCTTTCATTCCATCTTTGGTTATGTTCAACCTGGGTCAACTTCACTCTTTGAAAAGAAATAAATAAAAATGATAAATTGGAATCCTCATCAGAATTAGAATCTTCACATGAGAGTCATCTTTTCTTGATAGATGTACTTGATAAGGAAATTGACAAAGTGATAAAGAATCCCCAAATCAGAAAGACTTTGGAACACTTGATAGTTAAATATGTTAAGAGATATTTTAATATTCTTAGAGAGAAGCTTAAGTTGAATTCTGAATATCAACCAATATTGGGAGAATATAATTTACATGACTCAATGAAGCCTATCTTGGAATAAAATCAACCCAAACTCATTTTGCAACAAACAAAGGGTAAACATATTTCAGATCAAGAAAATAAAAAAGGTAATTCCAAAAAAACCATGCAATGACTTGACTTTGGAAATTCCTCCAAAACATACATTTGAAAATTTTCATAATCCTTTGTTTGATATGATATCACCATCACCTCATTTGGATACTAATGTGAATACACGTTCTATGGTGAAATCAACAAGAACATTATGAAATGAATTATCATGTATTCCTTCTACAAGTCAGGAAAAAGGAACACAATAAAAGTCTACATTCACTACGTAATTCTATATGTGCCCTCCCTAGAAGGAAAGACAAGAACACAATATGGTCCACTTTTTTTTACTTTTCATACACCACAAGGAATGTTCTCAACAAGTTTACCATCTAAAGGGCCAAGTGAAAATGTATCAAGGGTGTACATTCCTAAACAAAAGGATTCATCTTGTTTAACTTCTAAATTAGTGATAAGTATACCCCTTCATGGACAACAAATAAATACATGTGATGCATCACAAATGCAATCAACAAATATTGCACAAAAATCCAAGGTGAATATGATATCCCAAGAAAACCATTCAAAATATCAGAAACATCAACCTAAAATTCTTGGTAATTTTCTTAGAAAATCGGGATATCAACTAGAAAAAAAAAAGCAAGAATAATAACCAAGTGTGAAACATCATCAAATGGGACATCAATATCAAAGAAAATAAATAGATTTCAATATGTTCCATATCAACAAAAAGTACAACTAACAATGCAATATCAGTAATATGTGCCACAATGTTATGGACAAGTTCCTTCATTTCAACAAATTGTTCATCCAACTAGCCAACAAAAAGTAATGACACCCCATTGATATCATGGGAAATAAATGGAACAATATCAAAAACCATATCAATATCAAAATTTTATGATGGCACAACTTGAAGATCAATCATATGACTCATCTTCTACAAGTACTCCAAGAATGTCAAACTTGGATCATTATGATTGCAATCTGGCTAGAGGAATAGTTTATTGACAAAGAGGCAATCTAGATATGAATGATATATTGGAAAAACCATCACCCAATGATGTGATGATACAAAAAATATTTGAGAAATTGACATGACAAGTAGAGGCATTATAAACCAAAGGAATGAAGAAGGCTTATATAAATAAAGATTTATGCCCTAATCCATTGATCAAAATTTTGTATATGCCTCCTTTTCCTACAAATTTTGAGGCACCAAAGTTTGAAAAATATATAGGAAAAGTCAATCCTAAAGATCACATTAGAGAGTTTTGTGCATCTTGTATAGAGGTGTCTTATTAAGATACATATCTTATGCACCTCTTCCCTCGAAGTCTCACCTAAAAAGAAACAGATTGGTATGCACAATTACCAGGAAATATAAGATCATGGAGGGAATTAGTTGAAAAGTTTATTTCTCACTTTGCCTTCATTATTTGCAACTAGATCACCTTGAAAGATTTATCCACAACAAAGAAAAATAATGGTGAATCGTTTATGACATTTATGTTTCAATGGCATAATCTTGTTAGTCAATGTCCAATTGATATTCCTGAAGAGAAACAAGTGAATTTATTCATTGAGAATTTGGTACCAAAAATGATGTATGTGCTAAAAATCAAGAGTCCAAGCACAATTGAAAAGATCATTAAAAAGGGGACAAATATTGAAAAAGCTCTTATTTTAAAGGGAATAATCAAGGTTACTAAAGACAACAATAATGTGAGCAACTCAAATGATGAGAAAATTCCATTCTTGAAACAAGAATGTTAAATGATAGTGTTGTTGATGAAAGAAGAATAAAAAATACAAAAACTTGTCTTTAAGGACCAATAGTATTGAACAAATAACCAATTAATCAATCACATAAACAAGTTCAAGATATGAATACAATCCATCAAAATCAATAGCGCAAACCTCCAAGATCAAAAGATGCACCTCCTAGACAATTCATGCCATTAGGAGAACTCAATAAATTTTTCTTGCAAAAAATGATCCAATCCAATTTTATTCAATTACCTAAGAAAAAAGAGGAACCAATTGTAAAACCCCCATGGAGGAATGATAATAACTATTGTGAATATCATTGTACAAAGGGATACAAGACTACTTCATGTTTTCAGTTAGAACATCTTATACAATATTTGATTGATCAAGTTCTAATTGAAGTGGAACCTCATGTAGGCTCCTCCAATACTAATCATACAAATTTCAAGACTCCTTTTCTTGATCATGGGAAGGGGAAAGCCTCTAGTTCAAATTCTATTCTTAAAGGAAATGTGAATTACACCAAAAATTCTCATGAGTCTACCATAAATTACATTCAAGCATCAAATAGTCACGTTTCTATCATAACCATTAAAGAGAAAGATCCCCAAAGTGCAATCACCACTCAACTATCCCAAATCATTGTGCAAGGATTTCCTCCTAAGACCCAAGTGACTAGTCAAAATAACCTTCTTGGTCATATTGGAAAAACACGTGCACAAGTTTCCATTCTTGAGTTGTTGTGTATATCCATCATTCATAAAGAGATCCTAGATACAACATTGAAAGAATCAACAATGCCTACAAATATAAATGTTGACTAGTTTCAGACCATGATAGGTCACCTTGTCGCAAAAAAATGTGTTTCTTTTTTAGAAAAGGATATCCCATGTGATAGACCCAATCATAATGATCCATTCCATTTATAATTTTGTATCCATAATTGCAAAATTAGATGAGTTTTGATAGATGGAAGAGCAGGACTAAATATATGCACCTTGAGAGTTATAATAGATCCTAAATATTCTGAAGATGATATTGATCCCTCTAAGAAAATAAAAATCAAAGCCTATGATGACATATAACATCCTTCCAAATGGGTCATCATACTACCTATCTAGGCTAGTCCAACAGTATAGAGTAAATTGCTAAAAAAAATTAGACCTAGATTTTCCCTATAATATGATTCTTGGTCGCCTCTAGATTCACACAATGAAGGAAGTCCAATAAACCTACCATCAATGTCTGAAATGTCCCTACAATGGACTAGATATTACTATTCCCAAAGACCCTATTCCTTCTCATTTTTGCACCAATATGAAAGAGACTCCTTCACAACAAGTACTAACCAATAAAGAAGCATCATCATCTAGCTCCTCCCAATATGTTGACCCATCTATGTAATAAAAATTTTCCAAGGGAATGTTCAAAATTTAAGACCAATGATGGAACGAATATTCTATGACACATTCATTTCATATTGGAAAATTACCTGTTTCCCTAAAATCCTATGAGAAACCACACTTCTTGCTGAAACAACAAAATACTATCATCCAATATAATTATCCCATCACATTCACAAAATGGGGATACTTGAACAAAAAAAGTATTGAAGAAGACATATTTGGATGGATTTATAAAGATGAAGAATACCAAAAACCTATTTAGTTACCAATTGAACAGTATGGACTGGGATTCAAGATAATGAAAAACAAAGGATATGATGGGTATAGTGGTCTTGGAGCATAGAAGCAAGGTGTCATAGAACCTATCATTCCCAAGATGCAACATTAAAACAAGGGAATTAGATCTAGGCCATTAAAATTGGCTCTTCGAGTACTAAGGTGCCCTTATGTGAAAAAGAGAGTGCCTCTAACAATGACATGACATCTAAGGAAACCCATGCTAAAATTGACTCCAATTTAAATGGGAGTGGAATTTTTATTCATCTAGTTCATATGCTCTTGAAAGTATCTTTATCAATATTGATGAATTACATTTTGAAGCTAAACATGTGGATGATACCCCCTATAAAAAGTTGTCCTCAGGCCTGGATCAAAACCTTTTGGGATCCTAGCACAATATTAGAGGAAGATAATAATAAAAGTGATTCTAATAATATTCACATCCTTTCCATTACCCCAATGACCTAAAACCTATTTTAATATTGCTGATAAAATGTCCTTAGTTTACCATGAACTTATAGATTGGAACCAAAAAGGACCATCAATCTTGGATTATTTTAAAAATGATGAAGCCATAGCATAATGCTTTGAGATACATGAAAGCATACTACTAGGTGATCATAAATTAGGCTTTTCAATTGATATTGATACCACAACATATTTTGGGGATTCTACTCTATCTTCTAGTTGCAAATTGAAAATTAAAATAAAAACAAAGAAAAAGGTAAAAAGAATAAGTCTTCTGGTAAAAAATGAAAGGCATATTTAGACCACGAGAAAGTAAAAATAAAGGAAGTATTCAAGGGTGAAAACCTCTATGAGGTGCCCAAGGATGGAAAATTGGACATACTCCCCCCAAGATAAGAAAGGCCATTATTACTGGAGGAAATAATGCAAGAAATAAATCTGGGTACACTTGATAATCCAAAGATCATTTATTTTGCAACATCTTTATTAGAGCAAGAAAAATTATACTTCATAAAAATATTCCTAGAATAGAAACTAAAATTTTCTTCGTCTTATGCTAACATGCTAGAGTGAGATCTAGAATCAACCCTTTATCATTTTCCCTTGCAACCAGGTGCAAAGTCCATCAAACAAAAGTTATGGAAACTGCGTCCCCAAATTACACTGCTAGTAAAATTTGAACTTAAGAAGCTGCTAGATGTGGGTTTCATCAGACCCATTGTTTATATGAAATGGATTTCGAATTTGGTTTCATTTAGTAAACTCAGTGGGGGAATATGAATATGCACTGATTTCTAAAATCTCAATAAGGGATGTCCAAAAGACAATTCCCCCCTACCAAATATTGGTATTATAGTAGACCTAACAACCATATATGAAATGTTATCATTAATGGATGGAATTTATAGCTACAATCAAATATGAATAACACTTGAAGATTAGAATAAGTCAACCTTTACTTGTTCTTGGGGAGTATATATTTTATTGGAATATGATGCCATTTGTCCTAAAAAATGCTAGAGCTACTTATCAGAGTGTAATGACAAAAATCTTCCATGGTTTCATGTACACTTTAATAGAAGACTATGTTGATGACTTATTATGTAAATCAACCACCCAAGATGTCCAACAATTTGATCATTTTGAATAGAATATTTTCCAGAATGGAAGAATATAAGCTTCATTTGAACCCAAAGAAATGTGTTTTTGGAGTAATCTCTAGAATCTCCCTAGTTATATTGTCTCTCATTGAGGCATATAAGTAGACCCCAAAAAGTGAAAGTTATAATGGACACACCTCCAACCTCTAACTCAAAATAGTTGAGAAGTCTCCAATAAAATTTACAATCTATTTGGAGATGCATTGCATAACTAGTAGAAAAATGTCATCCTTTCTAACATTTTCTTCATAAGGGTATCACCTTCAAATGGAATGATCAGTACCAAAAAGCCTTTCAATGACTCAAGGATTATATGTTATCATTAGGAGCTCTCCTAACATAACAGAATGAAGAAATAAAGGAGAGGGAAATTTATTATACCGATATAAAACTCGTGGGCTATGAATTGAATTATGCACCCATATTTGAGCATGCATGTCTTGCGGTCATCTTTGTAATCCAAAAGTTGAGACATTACATGTTGAATCACAAAATAATGTTGGTAGTATGAATAGATCTATTGAAATTATTGTTGACCAAAGCAACTCTTATATGATGAATGGTCAAATGGGTAATGATTCTAATAAAATTTTATATAGAGTATGTAGATCAAAAATTAATAAAACTTCAAGTCATAGCTAATCAACTTGTAGATACCCTAATTAAATATGACCACCCATTGTTTTTTGAATTTCTAGATGAATTATTATTTTCTATCACACCTTCCAATGAGTGGAATCTTTACTTTGATAGTTCACATATAAGAAATAGATATGGGTTAGGCATTTTATTCATCGCCCTCAAGGAAATGTTATTCATAAGTCATATAGATTAACCTATGAATGTACAAATAATATAGCTGGGTATGAGGCTTTGATCACATGACTCAAAATTGTAATACAATGGAAGATCCAACACCTACAAGTATATCAAGATTCTTAGTTAGTTATCTACCAATTCAATAATTACTATGATATAAAATATGAAAAGCTAGTCCCTTTTAAGAAATTGGCTAACTTTCTCAAAACTATGTTAGTCACAATCAAGTTTTATCAAGTACTGCAATTGCAAAATAAATCAACTAATGTTATGGAAATAATTGCATCCATGATTTTCCATAGAATGAAGAAAGATGCAAGTTCTTAGTGGAACCAATATTGATCCCTACTTTTGAGGTTCCATAATCTGAGCTTGTGTCTGAAATTGTTGGTCTCAATTCCCTTGGTAATAAGACATTTAAAATTATTTGAATGTCCATTAGAATTTTCCAATAACCAACATCAACCTTTCATACACCAAGCCTCTATATATATCATCATCGATGACACTCTTTACAAATGTTCCTTTAACCAAACCCTTCTCAGATGTCTTGATTTTGAAGAGGCACAAACTAATTTGCATGAGGTACACAATGATACATGTGGAGGTTATTTTAATGGTACAAGGCTAGAAGAGAAACTAGTAAGAGATGGATACTATTGGTCCAACATGGAACAAGATGCTCACAACATTGCAAAGAAATGTTGCAAATACTAGATGCATGGAGACTTGATTCATGTGTCGGCACAAGAACTTAAATCGACTATCTCACTATGGCCCTTTTCTCAGTGGGAAATTGACCTTAAAAGGAAGATTCACCCTACTTTTGGTAATGGCCACAAGTTATAACTACTTCTATTGAATATTTCACTAAATGGATTGAGGCTATCCTTATGACATATATGACAGGTAATAAAATATCAAAGTTCATCTTGAATTATATAATATGCTGCTATGGGATCCCTTTGGTGGTTGTTACTGACAATGGTCACCCATTCAAAAATCAAGATGTGAGAGAGATTTGTGAAAAATTCCACATTAAACATTGATTCTCTACCTCATACTATCTACAAGGTAATGGCCAAGTCGACACATCCAATAAAACTATCATCAAGATATTAAAAAAGATTTCTAATGATGTTGGTAGAGATTGTCATATGCAAATGAATCTAGCTCTATGTGCATATCATACTAGTGTTCTCACTCCTATTGGTGCTACTCATATTCCCTAGTTTATGGTGTTAAGGCCATACTCCCTATTGAGGTTGAGATGCCTTCATTGAGAGTTTCTTTACACAACCTAATAGATGAAGAAAACTATAGAGTATCTAGACTACATGAGCTATAAATTCTAAATGAGTTAAGATAAGAAGCCTTGGTCCATCTACATACATATCAAAACCATCTCTACAGAAGTTACAACCAAAAATTTAGAGGTTGACATTTTGATGTTGGAGATTTGGTCCTGAAGACGAACCCTAAAAATTAGTAGGATAGAGAATATCTAGGGAAATTTGAGCCAAATTGGATAGGACTCTATATAGTCATTATTGCCTATGGGTGGGTGTTTATCAACTTGCAACACTAGAGGTAGAACCACTTTCAAGTCTTGTTAATAACATGCACCTCCACAAGTATTTTACATGGTCCTAAAGAAATATTTTTTTAAAAAATGATCCTAAAAATATAAAAATAAATAAAAATGACCTTGAAAAATAATTTAAAAAAATCACCTCCTTAATGAAAACTTGGCAAACAAGTATCTTCGTGACATAAAAAAGTAAAGATTAATGTTTCACCCTCTAGTGAAAACTTGGAAAATGGGTACTTTGGGAAAGTACTATGGTGAAAACCTAGCAAACATGTACCACATGTAGCAAGTCATTGCTCCATTATCTATCTTCACTCTATCTGGCACATATCTACATTTTTTATACACCTTTTCACCAAATTGCCTAATCGGACCCTAGTGTCCTTTTATGGTCCGTGACCAATCAATGTTTAGCATCATCCCCTTGCCTATCGAGTCTGTACATATATACAACTTGTTGTTGATTGGTCATTGTACATAGCTTTCAATTGGACTAGGGGTAATTCCTTGAACACATTTGAAAGATGGATTCATTCACATTATTGGATTTGAGACAACAACATGTAAATAATAAAATCCCTAAAAATTAAATAAAGTCCTAAAAAAATTCCTAAAAATTGCATAATGTCCTAAAAAAATCCCTAAAAATTAAATAAAGTCCTAAAAATAAAATAAAGTCTTGAAAAAATTCCTAAAAATTAGATAAAGTCTTGAAAAAATTCTTAAAAATTGCATAAAGTCCTGAAATAATCCCTAAAATTTATATAATGTCCTAAACAATCCCTAAAATTTGCACAATGTCCCCAAAAAATCCCTAAAAATTAAAGTCCTAAAAATATCCTAAAAACTGTGAAGTGGCTTGAAGAAAGCACAAAAAATTAAATATCCCCAAAAATCCTAAAAATTGGAAAATCTTCAAAATCCAAAAATAATCATTGCCATTTTATCAATAAATCATCATTTTGTGAAAGACAGATATAAGATCAGACATAGATTTAAGATTGATAAAGTATGGTGCTTAACAAAATCATCTATCAACAAATGAACTATCCAATCAAGTCAACAATCGAGAAGATTGAACTTATCATATCAATCAATCAATCAATCAACATTATCAGTCCTTTGCAAATTATCATTTGTCTTATAGAGGGTGTGGTATACTCAAAACAAGACTCTATCTGTCTTAGACAAGGTAGTTCATTCCAAAAACTAGACATCGTGATCATCCCATCAAACACAAACTATCAACTTTGACAACGAGATCAGAGTGGTTGTTGACTTGCTTTGTTCAATGAGTCTTATCTTTTATTAATTTATCTTTGGTCATGTTCCTATGCTACTCAAGGTTATCCACAAGTGATGAGAGTGACTAGGATGGTTCATGGTCTTTTATTTGTGGGTTGTTTTCATGAAGTTTTAGGGCAAGTATGTCCAATACTTCAGGATGGATGGAAACATTCCTTGTCTACAATGTGTATTTGTTTCCACAAAGGGGTTGCATTATTGCCATGTCTTTCTATGCCATGGTGTGACACATCCATTTTCCATATTAAATAAAGCTCTCTAAAGATAAAGTGCACTCATGAAAGAAAGCTTTCATCATTATTAACTCTTATTCATCTAGTTTATGCTTTCTACTAACTTTTCTTTTGTCAGTCCTAGCAGTCATTTTTGAAAATTGTCCTCATGTCATAATTTTCATCTATTTTTTTGAGGGGGCATCCTACCTCTATTCCTTTGGTCCACTAGGGCATTGATCTTTTAATTTTTCTTTGAAACATTGCTTAGAATCACATTATCTCAAAGAGGGGAAAAATGTAGACACTAAAAAATGGTCAATGTCTACGACTTCCCTTTTTTTTAACATGTCCTCTATATTGCACATTCGATCTTCATTATTCATCAACATTGTGTCATTTTTCCATGTCAATAATTAATAATGTTTTTCCTCTAATTGCATCATATACTATGAATTTATCTTCGGTCACATGTCTGATTAAATGATCTCATCGATTAATTAATTCTTTAGGGGAGAACAACCATTAATTTGACCCCTTATCCTAATGTATCATGTCTTAGTAAATAAATTTTATTTATTTACTCATGTGTCCCATTCCCATAATTAATTAATTTAATTGATTAATTGTCTAATTTCTCAAATGTGAGCGAATTAATAATTTTAAGTTATTAATTCCCCCCTCATTTCTAATTTATGGCACATTCCCATTAATTTGGCTTCCATCCCTCAATTTTGGCTTCCACCCCATTAATTTAGCCTCCATCCCACTTTTCACTCCTTACACCTTCCCTTTTCTATTTCCCTTGATTTCTCCTTACACCTTCCCCTAATTGATTCCCACTAATTTCTCCTTGCCAATTGCACTATTCAATTTGTCATATAAATGGGATATTTTTTCATTTTCCAAATACATAATCAATTTATCATTTTCCAATTTTGAGTTCTCAAATGCGATCATGACTGTCAATTAACATTTGTTCTTGACTGTCGATTAAACTTTCAAAAATCTATAAACTAATCCTCTTGTCCTTATTATTGTAACCATAATTTTCAAGTATTATCATTATCATCTTGTCCATACTTGCTTTTATTTTGAGGCGCACTTGTCTACTTGAGAGAAACATAACAACATTGGAGGAATAAAAAGAGAATCAAAGCTTCATAAAGGGAGTGTTATTTTTATTTATTACAATATTTTTTTGTGCACTTTTTCTTTATGGTTTTGATGGTTTGATTATGAATAGGTTTGCATGATGTTATGATCTTTTTGGTTGGTGTTAGGAACCTATGTGTTCCTTTTGTTTATTCTATTAGTGTAGTGTTGTTGGACGCATATGCTTTGTAAGTCGTCCCGTTAGTTTATTTTATTATCCCACATGCATAGATAGTATTACTTTTCTAGATCGTACTTAGTATATAAGTGGGTGTTGAGTCCTTTGTTGGCACTGAAGAGTTTATTGTATTGAGCTTGCTCAAAGGAGGTTACCCCCTCGAAGTGGCCCGTGATCAATAGACTCACTCTGAGTTCTACTTTGCTCTATATTTCTGTTATTTTGTGCATGTTCATTATAGCGTTGCTGGAGGTTCCTCTCATCTGGTATAAGAGCACTTTCTTGGGCTCACTGGTGGAAATTCTTTTTTCCGTCGGGCTTTCAGGTTCCTCTCAAATCTCATCTGTGTTACAATTGGGTTATTTCAAATTACAGAAATTCTTGTTCTTGCGATAGTTCAATTCCGTTGTTAGTATCTGAGTTAACAAAAAAAAGAGTAAATTTTTTTCTGTATTTTCGCCATAGCTTCCTTGCTTCTTTCTGGTTTCCTCTCAAAGTTTTTCAGCACCTCCGACATACCCTTTCGCATACTTCCTTCCTTGAGGACCCTAACCCTAATTCCCCATATTTAAGCCTTAAATCCCTTATTTCTCAAATTTTAAGGTTTGCCCTAACTTTTCCGTTTCTCAGCCAATCGCCACCAAATCAAAGCCACAAGGTTCATTTCCTCATTCTGCTCCTTTGTCCCTCTTAGACCGCTCTTCCCATTCTGCCTCCCCACCCCTGAAACCCTCATTTTTCTTTTTTCCTTTTCATCAGAAAACGCATATCCACTCTTCGAAACCTCATTACCCATCTGGGTTTTGCCCAACTCCAAGTTTGCCCTTACTGAAAAAGTTTCTATTTCTCTTTTTCTTTCCATTCCAAAAAAAAAAACAAAAAAAAACCCTGCTATATGGTTGTCACCTGTACAGGAGCAAAAATCATGGAGGAGGAACTTGCCTCCCTCAAGACCAGACTTCAAGATCTGGATGAAAAATTTCTCGGTCTCACTCTTCAACAGTCAAGCCTGAACTGAGGCCATTCTGCCGACACTAGTTCTAGCCCTTTTCGTGGACCGAAGCTTGATTTTCCTCGCTTCGATGGTGCTGATCCAACTGGATGGATTTGCTGGGCAGAGCAATATTTTAGTTTGCATAATACTATAGATTTCAACAAAGTTTCGCTTGCATCTTTTCATTTGGAGCATGACGCTCTTCAATGGTTCCGTTGGTACATCAAGGCTAACAATGATCCCACCTGGACAGAATTGTGTACACTTCTTTTGAAGCGTTTTGGCCCTGGTGATTTTGATGACTTCACAGGCGCACTCACTAAACTCCGACAAACAGGCACAGTGAGAGAATACCAAACAGAGTTTGAAAAATTAGCTAATCACACAGAGGGATTATCTGATAAATTCTTTCATAGTTGTTTTATCAGTGGTTTGAAGGATGCACTCCGATCTGAAGTCAAAATGTTTCGGCCCACTACTATGATGGAAGCCCTTGGGTTGGCTAAATTAGCGGAGGACAAGATCAATGCTTTACAACGATCCAGATCTAATTTTGTTCCATTCTGAAATGCAGGCTCTCAACATCCTCTGGTCACACCAACTCCCAAAACTACTCCTATCAAGCACTTGTCTGAAACAGAGATGCGAGCCCGTCGGGAAAAAGGGCTTTGCTATAATTGTGATGAGAAATGGTCCCGAGGCCATAGATGTGTGTAGCAAAAGCTCTATCTCTTGGATGTGGATTCCCCACCCGAACAGGAAGAGTATGAAGATGCTCAAGAAATAGTAGATGAAGAGGTTGAACCAGAGGCCCAACCAGAGATATCTATCCATGCTTTGGCCGGAGTCACTACCCCACAAACCATGCAGGTTCGGGGTTACTTCAAGAAGGTCCCTCTTACTATCCTCATTGATTCTGGTAGCACGCACAACTTCATTGACCCCAGCATAGCCAAACGGGCTGATTGCTTTGTTCATCCCTGCTCTAACTTTGAAGTCATGATTGCTAATGGGGGCACTTTACCTTGCAAAGGGAAATGTCACAATGTGCGTCTCTCTATTGGAGATTATACCCTACGCTCTGACATGTTTGCCTTGCCCTTAGGGGGTTGTGATGTGGTTTTGGGTGCCCAATGGTTACGCACTCTTGGTCCCATTCTTTGGGATTTTTCTAAACTTTGGATGAAGTTTTCAGTCAGTGGGCAACAACACACTTTGACAAGCTTGCAGCCCGGGTCTCTCAGCATCATCAGTTCACATCGTATGGAAAAGCTTCTTAAGAAGAATTCACATGGTGTCATCGCTCAGCTCCATTCCATCCAAATGCAGCCATCAGCAGTCTCTAGTACTCCTGCAGATCTACAACAAATTTTGGATAAGTATTCCACTGTATTTGCTGCACCTATGGGCTTGCCACCGTCTCGCCCAGAGGACCACCATATTCAGCTCCTTCCTGGTAGCGTCCCACCCAATATCAGGCCCTACCGCTACCCCTTTCATCAAAAGATTGAAATTGAGATGCTTGTTCATGATTTACTGAAGCAAGGTATTATTTTCCCTAGTACTAGTTCTTTTTCATCTCCAGTTCTACTGGTTCGCAAAAAAGATGGGTCTTGGCGACTCTGCATTGATTTTTGAGCCCTTAATAATATCACCATAAAGGATAAGTTTCCCATTCCAGTTGTTGATGAACTTCTTGATGAGCTTCATGGCACTCATTTTTTCTCAAAGTTGGATCTTCGTTCTGGGTATCATCAAATTAGGGTCAATGAGGAGGATATTCCTAAAACAGCCTTCCGCACACATGATGGTCACTATGAATTTTTAGTCATGTCCTTTGGCCTCACTAATGCTCCTTCAACATTTCAGGTAGTGATGAATAAAATATTTCGGCCCTACCTCAGAAAATTCATTCTGTTCTTCTTTGATGATATTCTCATCTATAGCAAAACTTGGGCTGAGCATCTCCATCATCTGGAACTCATCCTGCAACTTCTCTCTGATCATCAACTCTGTACGAAAATGTCAAAATGTGTGTTTGGCCGGAAGGAAGTGGAGTATCTCAGGCATATTGTTGCACACCATGGGGTTTAGGTGGATCCTACCAAAATAGATGCCATGAAAAATTGGCCGCATCCTCAAACTCTCAAGAGCCTTCAAGGTTTTTTGGGTCTGACTGGCTATTACCGAAAGTTTGTCAAGAATTATGGGAAGATTGCAGCACCATTGACAGCTATGTTAAAAAAGGATGCTTTTACCTGGACCCAGGTTGCTGAGAATGCATTTGCACAACTGAAACAAGCTATGTGTAGTACACCTGTTCTTGCTATGCCAGATTTTTCTAAGGCCTTTACTATTGAGAGTGATGCTTGCGGCAATGGACTGGGCGCTGTTCTCCTTCAAGATGACCATCTTATTGCATTCACTAGAAAAGCTCTTTCTGGTAAGAATCTAGCCTTATCTACATATGAAAAAGAAATGATGGCTATTTTGCATGCTGTACAGAAGTGGCGACCATACCTCCTTGGGAGTCATTTTTGCATCAAGATTGATCACCAAAGTTTGAAATACTTCCTGGAACAACGAGTATCCTCCCCTGCACAATAGAAATGGGTCAGCAAACTCATGGGGTATGATTATGAGATCACCTACAAGAAGGGTAAGGACAATATTGTGGCTGATGCTCTTTCCCGCACATTTGATGATCAAGCTTCACTTTCAGCTATTTCTATGCCAATCCCAAATTAGTTAGAATCTGTTCAACAGGGCTATGTTAGTGACCCCTCTTTATCTTAGATCATTCACCAGTTGGCCAATAATCCTTCTATGGTACCACATTATTCATGGGATGGTTCTTCTCTTTGCTATAAAGGGTGTCTAGTGCTTCCTCAAAATCTAGATTTGCAACAGGCTGTCTTTTATGAACTCCATGCTTCTCCTTCGGTAGGACATTCTGGGTTTCTCAAGACTTATGAGCGGGCAAGGCGGAATTTTTTTTGGAAAGGAATGAAACAGATGATTCAATAGATGGTGGCTGAATGTGATACCTACCAATGCCACAAGGGTGAAACGACCCTCCCTCTTGGTTTATTGGAACCCTTGCCCATCCCTACACGGATTTGGACTGATATTTCTATGGATTTCATCGAAGGGCTTCCTAAATTTGGTGGCAAAACAATGATTTTGGTTGTGGTTGATCGTCTCTCCAAATATAGTCATTTTTGTGCCCTCAGCCACCCCTATACTACCTCCTTAGTTGCACAGATCTTCATGGACCAGATCTTTCATCTACATGGCCTCCCTTCTTCCATTGTCTCTGATCGTGATGCAGCTTTTACCAGTCATTTTTGGACAGCATTGTTTCAGCAAGTTGGTACCAAACTAAAGATGAGTTCGGGTTATCACCCACAAACTGATGGTCAGACCGAAATCGTCAACAAATGTTTGGAAACTTATCTTCGCTGCTTCACTTCTGAACAGCAACATCAGTGGGCCAAGTGGCTTCCTCTTGCAGAATGGTGGTACAATACCTCTTACCATACGGCATCTAAAATGACTCCCTATGAAGCAGTTTATGGGTAGGTACCCCCAGTACTCCTTCCCTACACTCCCAGTAGTTCACCAGTTCAGGCAGTTGACACAGTTCTCTGCACCAGGGATCAGATTCTTCACACTTTACAGGATAATCTTCACATGGCCCGCAATCGCATGAAACAACAAGCAGATCAACATCGTTCTGAGCGCTCTTTTCAAGTTGGGGATATGGTTTTTCTTCATCTTCAGCCATACAAGCAATCCTCCCTGAAGCTTAAAGGGCGTCATAAGTTGGCCCCGAAATTTTATGGGCCATATAAAGTTCTGCAGAAGATTGGTTCAGTTGCTTACAAACTAGAACTTCCTCCTTCTTCTCACATTCATCTAGTATTTCATGTTTCTTGTCTCAAGCAAGTTCTTGGCACTAACATCAAAGCACAGACTACTCTACCTGAATTGGATAAGGAAGGATCCATTATTTTGGAGCCTGAGGCAATCCTTGACCGGCGCACTCGTCAGCTTCACTCTCGCTCTATCTCTGAGGTATTGATTCAGTGGCATGGCATGCAACCAGAGGATGCTACATGGGAACCCCTTCTTCAGATTCAACAATAATTTCCACACCTTAAGCTTTGAGGACAAAGCTTTTTTCTGAGGGGGAGGGGATGTTAGGAACCTGTGTGTTCCTTTTGTTTATTCTATTAGTGTAGTGTTGTTGGACGCATATGCTTTGTAAGTCATCCTATTAGTTTATTTTATTATCCCACATGCATAGGTAGTATTACTTTTCTAGATCGTACTTAGTATATAAGTGGGTGTTGAGTCCTTTGTTGGCACCGAAGAGTTTATTGTATTGAGCTTGCTCAAAGGAGGTTACCCCCTCGAAGTGGCCCGTGATCAATAGACTCACTCTGAGTTCTACTTTGCTCTATATTTCTGTTATTTCGTGCATGTTCATTATAGCGTTGTTGGAGGTTCCTCTCATCTGGCTTTAATCATGTTGTTTTTAATTTCTCAATTTCCTAGTCGTCAATTATAATTATAATGAAGAAGAAAATATTGTAAATTTTGTATAGAACAAAGTCAAGGAATTTTGATGTTGAATAAACTGTTATAATTGTAATGAAGATGAAATATATATTTTACATAATAATATGATAGAGGATTGTAGTGATTGCATATATGACTAGAAGTGATGGATTTAGGAATGAGGTAGCAATAAATTACAATTGGTGTCTACACAATATGACTGGTTATGTTTGCGAATTCATCATTTTGTAAAGTCGTAATTTACAAATTCTTGCAATAAATATCTAAAATTAGTAAGTCATGCAATAATATGTTTTGGAATGTAGGATTGTCAAGGAAAATGAAATAGTGTGTAATGAAATGTATGGGTATGTGCAGGATCATGGTATGCCAAACTAGGCCCTTAAGTGGCAATGAAAATTCAAAAAATCAGGTTTAGACAAGTTGACATAAAAAATTGAACAAGCTAAAAATATTATATCAAAAATATGTAAGAAGAGAATCTGTAGAAAATTGAATTTAGTTTCTAAGATACTAGGCTTTTTTTGAAAAAATAGTTATTTTATATGTTGAAAATTTGAAATTTCAATGTAGCAGTACAAAAATTTTAGGAAAAAATAAGTAGGTGTATATCTGACCACCTTAAACACAATCAAATGATAATTTTTTTTTACAAGATCCTAGATATAAGTGTAAGGAAACTTAGGTGCAGAAATAGCTTCCTACGCTAATCTCTATAGGAGAGTATTGTGCAAATTCTTATAAATCCTTACAATTTCAGATTCGTTAACTACTTTAACAAAGATATTGCAACCACATACAATGCATACAAAAAAATAGAGAATGACACAATGATATACCCTGGGGAAAACCTTTCGGTAAAAAACCCTAGCACTCCAAAACCTGCACAATGTATTATCTTCAACACAAAGATTACAATACACTTGCAATGTGAGTTCTTTTAGAAGACGAGAGACAAAGCCAACAAGACTTAAATTTCTGTTATATCTCTCCCATAGGAGCAGCATCATATATATAGACTCTTCTGGACCCAAAAATAGGCACAACCACCAAGACCCATGCACAAAGCCACATGTACATAGTTGTTACATGCAATCCCAAGAATAGGCATCCATCCCTAGAATAGACTATGACAGCTTGTCATAGAATCCACCAAAAATAATGGTCACAAGAGAAGTGTAAGAGAATATGTCATACCAACCTATTTTTGACATATTCTCTTACACACACCAACCACTTCTTCTTGGGCGCCCAAATAGGCCCAAGTCATAAGATGCTCTTACACCTGTCATAGCACATTCCTTGAATAGTTCTTATGCATCATAGGAATCCGTCATGACCGTTTCAGTCATGATCTCCTTATGCACAAGATGCTGACACATCAAGTGGAGTGACACATCAACATGCCAACTAGATATGTACACTCACACTTAATTATATTATTTGCAAAAAATACATTTACAAAACAAATAATAAGAATAGGAATTATCCAAGGTTGAGACACCTTATTCCTAACATTCTCCCACTTGTCGAACACCTTGTAAGAGCAACAGGAACATAACAGGAACTTTAACCGCTATAGGCCAAAAGGCCCATAGACTCCGAACACCATCTGAACTTCTCAGTGCCCACTGGTTTCATTAATGCATCTGCAACATTCTTCACAGTATCTACCTTCTCCAAATTTACCTTTCCATCTTCCACCATGTCTCTCACAAAGTGAAATTGCACATCAATGTGCTTCATTCTGGCATGGAAAGTTGGATTCTTTGCAAGGCAAATAGCGCTCTAACTGTCACACCAAATAGTAATCTATTCTACATCAACACCAACATCAGAACACAATCTTCTAAGCCAAATAGCTTCTTTACAAGCATGAGTAGCAGCCATGTACTCAGCTTCTGTAGTGGACAAAGCAACCACAGGTTGTCGCTTACTCATCCAACTAATGGCACCACCAAACATAGTGAACACATAAGCACTGGTGGATCTCTTGCTGTCAATATCACCTGCCCAATCTAAATCCACAAACCCATGAATACAAATTGAATGCAGAGATCCAGAAGAGTTACCATGATAACATATGGAGTAATCTGATGTACCCCTCAAATATCTGAATACTCACTTAACTGCATCCCAATGTACCCGTCCAGGATTAGCCATAAACTGACTCAGGACTCCCACTACTTGGGCAATGTCTGGTCTAGTACAGACCATAGCGTACATAAGACTGCCAACTGCACTAGCATAAGGTACTCTACTCATGTCCTCCACCTCACTAGGAGATTTTGGACAATCATCTACAGATAACTTTGTTCCCATAGAAATAGGAACACATAGTGGTCTACAATCTGCCATGCTGAACCTGTCCAACACAGACTTCACATACTTACTCTGACTCAACCAAAGTTTTCTGTTAGACCTGTCTCTACTGATTTCCATACCCAACATGTACCTAGCTGCCCCAAGATCTTTCATCTCAAACTATGCTGATAACTGAGATTTAAAATCAGAAATCATACCTTTACCCTTCCCAAATAGCAACATATCATCAACATATAATGCAACAATAAGAAGCCAATCATTTTCAACTCTGAAATAAACACAATGATCTGATTTTGATCTTACAAATCTAATTGACAACACAAAGGCATCAAACTTAAGGTACCACATCCTAGGAGATTGCTTCAAACCATATAGAGATTTCTTTAGTCTGCAAACTAAGGATTCTTTACCTTTAACAATGTAGTGCTCAGGCTGTGACATATAAATCTCTTCCTCCAAATCACCATGAAGGAAAGTTGTCTTCACATCCATCTGTTCTATCTCTAAATCATATGATGCAGCAAGAGATAACATAAATTTAATGGATGTCAACTTTGCAACAAGAGAGAATATTTCACCATAATCTATTCCCTCTACCTGTGAATACCCCTTTGCAACCAATCTAGCTTTATACCTTTCAACACTGCCATCTGCACAGAATTTCTTCTTGAACACCCATTTACAGCCAACAGATTTTCTCCCTTTAGGCAAAGACACAAGGTCCCAAGTTTTGTTTTTCTCCAATGAAGCCATCTCATCATCCATAGCCTCAATCCAGGAACTTGCATCTTCCATGCCCAAAGCCTCTTTCACAGATCTAGGCTCATCAGTGTTAGTAATCAAAGCAAAGGCACAAATGGAATCTAACATAGAATAACCAAACCTTTCTGGTTGCTTTCTTTCTCTCATGGATCTCCTCAAGGGCTGAGGTTGAGGTTGTTCTTCCTCTTCTTCCGAACTATCAGAGCTGCTAGAGCTCTCCTCATCATTAGGCCCAACATGGTCTCTCTGTTCAGTCTTCTCAGGGGTAGGAGGCAACTGAACAACATCTTTTTCCTTTTCTTTTTCATCTGGTTGTAGCACAATAGGAGAAGATGTTAGCTCTCTGAAAATAACATTTCTACTATACAACACCTTACTAGTCATGGGATCCCAAAGCTTGTATCCTTTCACACCAGCACTATATCCGATGAAAATACATTTAACAACTTTGTTTTCCAACTTAGATCTTTTCTCCTTTGGAACATGTGCATAAGCTTCACAACCAAAAACACGAAGATTTCTAATTGAAGGTTTCTTACCAGACCACACCTCCATGGGTGTCTTACCAACAAGGGCTGATGTAGGAGATCTATTAACCAGATAGCAAGTAGTGGCCACAGCTTCGGCCCAAAACCTTTGTTTTAAACCAGCTCCACTAAGCATACTCCTAGCCTTCTCCATTAGTGTCCTGTTCATTCCCTCTGCAACTCCATTTTGTTGTGGGGTATAAGGAGTTGCTTTATGCCTCTCGATACCTTGTTCTTTACAAAACTATTCAAACTCTGCTGAGCAAAACTCACCACCATTGTCAGTTCTCACACACTTAATCTTCTTACTAGTCTGATTCTCTACAAGAGCTTTAAATTCCTTGAACCAACTAAAGACTTGTGTCTTACTTTTAAGGAAATAAATCCACATCCTTCTACTATAATCATCTATGAAAGATACAAAAAATACAGACTTGGAGATTGAAAGAACTTTTACAGGACCAAATACATCAGAATGAATAAGATCCAAAACATCAGAAGATTTGTGAGAACTAGAGTAAAACTGAACATGATTTTGTTTACCATAGACACAGTGTTCGCAGAAGTCAAACTCGAGATTGCAATCGTTTAACCCCTCAACGAGATTTTTATTTTTCAGGGTTCTGAGACCCTTTTCACCAATGTGGCGAAATCTCATATGCCACAACATTGTCTTTTCTGTAGGAAGCTTACCTTCCAAAGAATTTGCACTACCATCGGAACCAATAGCCACAGACTTCTTCACTGCTTGTTCAGATGGTGAGGATGAAGAACTATTACACAGAGGAATACATGCATCTAGCTGAAATAAGGTACCTCTCCTAGTACCCCTTGCAAGCACTATCGATCCTCTCATCATCTTGCATCCTTCTTTCGAAAAAACAACTTGCACGCCTACATCATTCAGCATACTTACAGATAATAGGTTTCGTGCCAAACTCGGAATGTGCATAACTCCGTTGATTCCCTTTACTTGTCCATCAGAAAATTTGATAGTGACCATTCCGCGTCCAACTATCTTTAGGTGAGAATCATCACCCAAGTACACCTTTCCACCATCGAACTCTTCATATTTTGAGAACCAGTTTTGATGAGAGGTCATGTGAAAAGATGCACCTGAGTCAACCAACCACACATCATCAGATGCATGGGCTGCCAAAGCTGCGATGAATGCATCGCCATCTTCTTGAGATCTTTCTGAAGCTGAATCTGAACCTTTTTTCTTCTTCTTCGGCTCTTTGTAGTCTTTACGGAAGTGCCCAGATTTATCACAGTTCCAACATTTTGCCTTGGACTTATTGGAAGTCTTTGACTTCCCACGGGATTTGGATCTACCCTTATTGTCAGACTTATTGTCATTTTTCTTCCCTCTTTCAGTGGATCTCCCACGAACAGCAAGGGCTTCTTTTTCTGAAACGGAAGCCTTTCTTCGCATCTCCTCTGATAGCAGCAAAGACACCACATCATCCATTTTGAAGGTGACTAAAGTGCTTCCGAGAGCCATCACAAGATGGTCCCATGAATCTGGTAAAGAACACAAAAGTGTGTAGCAATGATCCTCCTCCTCTAACTTGACACCAGCTGATGTCAATTGTGCAGCTAGTAGATTAAATGCATTTAAATGATCCGTTAAGGATCCACCTTCCTCCATTCGCAGAGAGTACAACTTCTTCCTCAGGAATAACTTGTTCACCAGAGATTTGGCCTGATACATGGCCGCAAGTCTTTCCCACAAACTATTTGCGGTTTTCTCATCTAGAACATTCAGAAGGACTGCATCGGTTAAACAGAGTCTTATGAGACCCTTAGCTTTACGGTCTTTGATATCCCAATCTGCTTGAGCTATAGTTGCTAGTCTTGTAGCACTTGAAGTCGCTTCCCATAGGTCACGATCTTCTGACATGTCTTCCATCTTGAGTTTCCACAACTTGAAATTAGTGCCATTAAATTTTTCCACCTCCATTCTTCTATATGATGAACTTGCCATCTCAATCTGCAAATAAGATTCAGAATGCTCTGCAAAAAACTCCCACTCAAACTTGAGATCAGCTCAAAAAACCCTACCCAACAACTAGGATCAAAAGTTGATCAGGCTCTAATACCACTTGTAAGGAAACTCAGGTGTGGAAACAACTTCCTACGCTAATCTATATAAGAGAGTATTGTGCAAATTCTTATAAATCCTTACAATTTCAGATTCGTTAACTACTTTAACAAAGATATTGCAACCACATACAATGTATACAGAAAAATAGAGAATGACACAATGATATACCCTAGGGAAAACCTTTCGGTAAAAAACCCCAGCACTTCAAAACCTGCACAATGTATTATCTTCAACACAAAGATTACAATACACTTGCAATGCAAGTTCTTTCAGGAGATGAGAGACAAAGCCAACAAGACTTAAATTTCTGTTATATCTCTCCCATAGGAGCAGTATCATATATATAGACTCCTCTGGACCCAAAAATAGGCACAACCACCAAGACCCATGCACAAAGCCACATATACACAGTTGTTACATGCAATCTCAAGAATAGGCGTCCATCCCTAGAATAGACTATGACAGCTTGTCATAGAATCCACCAAAAATAACGATCACAAGAGAAGTGTAAGAGAATCTGTCATACCAACCTATTTTTGGCATATTCTCTTACACACACCAACCACTTCTTCTTGGGCGCCCAAATAGGCCCAAGTCATAAGATGCTCTTACACCTGTCATAGCACATTCCTTAAATAGTTCTTACGCGTCATAGGAATCCGTCATGACCGTTTTAGTCATGATCTCCTTACGCACAAGATGCTGACATATCAAGTGGAGTGACACATCAACATGCCAACTAGACATATACACTCACACTTAATTACTTTATTTGCAAAAAATACATTTACAAAACAAATAATAAGAATAGGAATTATCCAAGGTTGAGACACCTTATTCCTAACAATAAGTAGTAGACTCATGTCCGGATGTGACACATATTTTTTTATAATTTATTGCCAAGTAAATAATTAATTATGATTTTTCTTCTACAACTTTTTCAGAGTACAAAAACTCTCATGTCTGACCATGTTAACGTAGTCTAAACTTTATCAAATTGAAAACTTTTTTTATTTTTCTTGTAGTAGGAAAATCATAGAATGTGACACATGTTTTGGATTTCAAAAATGTTATATAGTTTGAAAGTTATAGCTATTTTCCAATAAGTCTATCAATCAGAACTACAAAGATAACAAGTAGGTGTATGTATGGCCACATTAAACAAAATCAAATGATAATAATTTTTTTATAAGATTCTAGATAAAAGTAGTAGACTCATGTTTGGATGTGATGTATATTTTTTTGTATTTTTTTCCAAGTAAATAATTAATTATGATTTTTATTGTATAAATTTTCTAGAATATAAAAACTCTTGTATCTAACCACCTTAACCTAGTCTAAACTTCATCTAATTGAAAGAATTGTTTATTATTATTGTATTAGGTGAAGCATAGAATGTGATGAATATTTCAGATTTGAAAAATGTTATATTGTTTGAAATTTATAGTTGTTTTTCAAAGAGTTTATCAATCATGACTTCTTTTTCACATTGCCACTTTTTGACATACCATGATCTTGCACATACCCGTATCATCATAAAAAGATAAATGTGTCATCATTAACAATAACTATTATATAATGATTAATATTTATTTTTTATTTTAGATTGTATTTGTATTATAGTGAAAACATTTAAGTGAGCAAGTGAAACACTCAACTATAGAAACATTGTCTTAAACAAAAAAAAAAGTCAAGTAATTATAATGGAAGAATTTATCCATTAAGAAAATTTGAACCATCTTTTTAAAGCTTGCTAGCTATTGTTGAATACACTTTATAAACAATAAGAATCAATAAGCTCTTTTATTTTATGTAGAATAGAGTTAGGTAAATTTTATATTGAATATTCTTGTAATAATAATATAGGATTTTTTTTTAATAACCTAACATACATTATGATATAGGATTATAGTGCTTGCATAAATGATTAGAACTACTAAATTTGGGGACAAAGAAAAAGTAGATAACGACTAACATTTACACAACAAAAATGCCCATGCTTGTGAAGTGATCCTTTTGTAAAGTCATATTTTAAAAATTCTTGCTATGAATATCTAAAATTGGTGAACTATGTAACAATATGTTTTGGACCGTAGGATTTTCAAAGGAAATAAAAATTATATGTAATGAAATGAGTGCTTATATAACTATTGCATAAAATATAGAATTTAATTATGTATTTCATTTGTTACAATTGTTAATTTTGATGAAGTTGTCATATCTTTAGTACATGTAACTATTTTTTAAGTTAGGAGAGCACAAGGATTAATATAAAAATAAAAATATCATAAATTTAGATATTTTCCAATGAAATGACCTCATAATAGTTGAAAGAGATATGAAGTAGTAAGAAATTCACTATAAATGTTAAGTTTTTCTCTCTATTATAGTTTGAAAATATGAAGCAATAACCTATATTAAACCATAGTTATGTAAACTATATTTTATTTATGCTTCAAAGGTAAATATATTAAGCAACAAAATTGAAATAGATGACTCAAACTAAGGTTATTTAATTGACCATATTAATTATAATTGGATTGGTTTTCTAAAAAAACTTCTTGAGAAGAGTGCATAGGTTGTTGATAAAAGAATCAGAGAACTAATCGTCAACTAAAAAAATATTGAAGATGAGATTATCATTCATGTCATATTTCTCCAATGCACTTTGTGTTGCTAATTCAAATACATATATCAATAGTTTGAGTCTATCAAGTTTTCTTGGTTAACTTAGTACATAGTAGAATAGTAGTACTAGCCATATACAAAAGGCTAATTTTATAGTCAATGTCAATACTAGTTCTTTTGTTGTTGTTGGGGTTCGATGGAGGAAGGAATTTATTTATTAACTAATCCAAAAAACCTAATTCTATATAGGAACTCTTTGCAATAGTGTCTTCAATGTTAATTCTCAATGATTTTGAGGGCAATGGGGTTATAAATATCATATGAGGGCGCAATTTAATAATATCTTCCAAGAAATAATTTAAGTACAATTTGGATCAAAATCCCAAAGCAGAGAAACGAATATTAGGTCTTGGTGGATTGAGTTTAAAGTAGATCTAATTTGGAGGTACACTACAAAGTGGACAAGGGAATAATAGACTACTTGGAGAACATTGTGCATGGCTATTGAGAAACAAAGTGAAACTACTATAATAAAAAAATTCTTACAAGTGTATACAATTTAGAAATATAATTATTTATCTAAAAATTACTATTTAGTTGATGATTATATGATTGCAAAGAATTTTCAATAAGAATGAAATCAAAAAACCATAAAAACACATTCTTTACATTGAGAATCCATTTTCAAAAATAAAATACACATAAGAAGGCATCAAGTATGCATCATTCTTCAACAAAGAGATGCATCCAATACAATAAAAATTTCTTCAATCTAATAGCATTTTGATCACACCAATGTACCTAGAAAATATTTTTATTAATCCACTTTCTCATGCCCTCAATATTTATGAATAGAAAAGATATAATCATAACCAAAATAATGGATATCAAAACCATGGTATAATGTAAAAGCCTCATTCTCGGCTAAGAAATAATCTTATAAGAATATTTACATGATAAATAACTTTGCATGGACATCACATGGTGCAATCAATTAGCCCCTGAATAGTAATTTCATAACCAAAAATGCATATTTGATTCAATAACTCTCAACATCTCACACCCTAAAATACAAGGATTGATTTTAGAGGGGTCAAATTACATGGGCCCCATCTAATATGAAAATACTGTTCACTCTTTAATCTTAGTGCCTTTAATTGTAAAGATGCATTTAGCGAGTCCATATTCAATTGTAAATATCAAAGTTATGTTCCACACCCTTCATGAATGTATATGGGAGTTAGTGCAATATTTCATAGAGAATCTTGTTTATAATTATTTTCTAATTACACCATAGGAACCTAAGGATGGTTTTTCAAGACTATTTAAAATATATATAATATACATAGAATATAAACATGAATAACATATTAATATTGACATTCTCCCACTTGACATTATATATTACAATTACATATATTTGAAATATAAATATAATTAATTACATGAATCAAGGTCCATTATTTTTGTACACCAAGAGAAGTTATATGAGGTCACTAGCTTGATAATGAAATCTACAACAATATGTAGAGTTAAACTTTCTCTAACAAGACCTTATTATTTTCAAGTTGATCTCACATGAAGTCATACTAAAGAATAACATGTTTATTATAATGGATAAACTTCACTAACAAAAAAATTAACTATGAATAACAAATTTTAAAACTATATTGGAATGATATAAATCAAACTATAATATTCACTATAGAAATGAAAAGAGCTCACTAGAAAGTAAACTAAAATGATGTATGTTACAAAAAATGACTATATTACTAATTAACTAGACATCGAGGGGAAATAAAACTAAAATATCTATAAAAAATGGAGTAGATAAAAATTTGATTGTTCCAAGAAATGAAAACTCAAATAGAGAAGAATCTTGCACTAAAATGAGGAACCCTTAGCCTCGAACCATAATGTGTCACATCGTCATCCCTATATAGTAAATTCAAAAGCTCCTAGAATGCTTTCCCTTGATAGTACAACTTTTTGAACCTACACACACAAAGACCATGAAAAATGTCAGAGCTTGTCTAGGGGCTTGCCTTAGCCAAACCCTCATTTTGGTCTTTTGACCTCCATAGATAGGTAGAGATAAAAGATGATAAAAATGATAAACAATTGCTTTTGAATCTTAGTGAGATTAAGAATTAATAGAAAAAGTATAACAATAAAGTATAGATATGGTTTCAAACTTGGTCTATGATGAAGAACACCATGAGATTTGATAAATAATAAATTATATTCAAGATCATAATGATTTATTTTGTAAGCATGAAATATTAGATAAGTAAAGAGAGTGTTACCACATCCTTGGCCTTCCTCCCTCAAGATTTCTAATTGAATTTGGGAGAAGCTAAACTAAGGAAGCTTGAGTTGCAGTAAGTAAATATGTTATAATAGCTTGAGATCTTCTAAAGATATTTTTGTAGAGCTTTTCTAAAATAGAGATGTAGAGAGCATAGAGTGAGAATTTATTTGCAAGAATGAGGAGAAAGAGATTTTTGTTTGGTCAAACGGGTAGTAAATGTCATTAGGTTTTTGTTTGATTGTTATGGACATGTATCATAGACAAGCCACATGGAAGATGTGATTTTGAATCGCAAAAATTCATTGGAAGCTAGCACACCACATGGATGTTTGCAAATAGCACTTTAGTCTAAGAAAATTTTGTCAATTTTTAAACCACATGTCAAAAATAATTCATCAAGTTATCATATACAAAGTTAAAATATTCAAAATCAATATATCATATTTTGTCATTAATCATCACAATGATGCAAATACAATGCATGAGTGTGAAATTGCAACAGTATGCAATTTTTGACACCACATGTTGACCCCACTTTAATAAGTTGATTACATGAAGTAATGAGTTGCACTAAAGTAGATAACATAATAATTAAAAATGTATAACAATGATATGCTTCACAAAAAAGATATTATAGAGGACACAAAAATTGATCAACCCCAGTCACGATCCCCTCAATTTTGACAAAGTTTCACATTATCTAATGTGATACTCCAACAAAAATTTATTGTTAGCACTAAAAATATACTAAAAAAATTGATGTCAATTTTACCAAAATCACAAGAATCTACCATAAAGAGAAGAATGATATGAAAATAATTTTGAAAGAAAACTTTGATACATAACTCTAATATATGTCTCCCTGTGTTTGTGTCACCTCTTGTAGGGGAAAAAATTAGGATGGTTAATTCACCTATATGAAAAATTATGTCAAAATTAAAAGAATGTTTAATATTAAAAGAATATTATTCATTTTTACTACTCACACAGGAGATTCTTACAGATGCAAAAAAGACATTTCAATAAAATGCCTTGCAGATGTGAGTTTTAGGTGTCTACCAACAAGATGAGGTTAGATGTTGAGAATCACATTACACAAATAGGGGTACCCAATTTTTAATTTATTTTTTCCATTTTCTCATTTCTAGCTAGTTTTTAGCTAGGCGAGACCCATGATGTGTGTTGATATCTAGTAGATGTGATAGATGTTGCAAGGTGTGTGCCCTTGGTCTCCTTGTACAACATAAAACTCGGGTTTGTGACATGGAATAACTACCTCATGTGGATTCTATAAGTCTAGTGGTTGTATCAGGCATTGATAGGTTGATCTTTTGGTGCAACAACAATCACACTTGTAAAATGTAGTATCAGAGCTTGGTCATAGGTTCAAACCCCTTTCTTACGTTATAGAGGGATTGTTGCAAGGTGTGTGCCCTTGGTCTCCTTGTGTAATGCAACTCTTGGGTTTGTGACATGGCTTAACCACCTCCTGTGGATTATATAAGTCTAGTGGTTGTATCAGGCATTGATAGGTTGATATTTTGGTGCAACAGAAATCACACTTATAATAGTAGCTTCTAATTGGCATACGAGAGTTGAACCCTAATGTAGTTGTCTAACTCATGCACTAGCATCTAGATGGAAAGTTGTTGTCCATCCAAGGTAAAATATTTCTAGGGATGCACTAGGCCCTAGCAAAAATGGAACTTCTCTTTTTTAGACATTTAGATGTTTAGAATATAGTTCTAGTAGATAGTAAAATTATTATTATTATTATTTTTCAATCCTTTCCTATTATGTACAAGCATGGTAGATGGTTCATGATTTTTCCATTGTGGAGTCACATTTAGCAAATCATGGCAGTGAAGAATAACTTCCATAGATAGGTAGGGTTTGATAGATATTCATTTTACCCTAGATGTGTTTGTTCATGTCATGTTGTTTGCATTGATGGAGAGGTGCGACTCAAAACACCTTGATCTTTCATCTCCCTATAAGGGAAAGAATAATTACATTGATAGATGTTACAATATAGTCATACTACATGTTTGTAATCAAAGAGATCATAAAGTTGGAAACATGTTGGCTATTGTACAAGAGGGCCAATACTATACAATTGGCCAAGTCATTAATAGTGATACCATGAGTCATATTTACATGAGATGGATTGAGTAGGGACATATTGTCATCGTGTTAGTAAGCAATATTTTTATCACTACTGGAGCATTCAAATTAGTGATAGATTGAAAAGACAAATGTCTACATGGGGGAATTGTTCATGTTATAAGAGCAATCCAAAGGAGAGGGAGACAATTTTTGGATGGGAATGAAACATGCTCACCCACCTATACCATGATTTTAGGAGATTCATGCATCATGAAGGTTTGAGCCTCACGACATGCACTTCATTACTAATTTGAGAACTTGAGCATATCACATGTACAAGACCAGTAGGATATCTAGCATAATATCATAGCATGCTCCTCGCCCTAATCATATCCCCTTGTTAAAGGTTGGAGATTCAAGAATCTTCAAATTTTTAGATATATTTTTTATTGGTTACAAAGCATTGAGTTTTTGTGGTATCCATATAGAGGCATGAGAGCATGTCTTGATGATATAATACAAATGGCTCACATGCAATGAGACTATCTTTTACGTGGCCAATATGACTATATCAGATCATGTCATATCATTATGTCTTGTTTATTGTAGACAAGTTATCTAATAGTTTGGGCTACTGTAATACGTGCCACCAATAGTGTGTACATACATATAGTCACACCATAGCCCTATTTGAGTTCCATATTTTCTTTTGGAATTGATATTTCATTGATCAATCTAGATAGTGAGGGGGAGGATGAGCCATTAACCTTATATGTTGATGATGTGGGCATTGACATAGGGTTATGTATGATAGTGGTAGGTTTTTGGATCAACCCTAATTTTCTTAGAGGTTTCCCTTGAAGGAGACCTTTGTATGTAATGGTCAGGTAAGGAGGACAATAGTAGATCACTAGAGAAGGTAGAGGAGGAGATATCATAGTTATGGGATAATGTATCCCTTTTAGCAACAACACTAACAATATCATCAATTCCATCCATAACATCTTCAAGTTAGATGCAACTGTAGACGTCTTAAAATGTCCCTTGGCACACTTATTAATTTAATTAATATTCCCTTGGGCAACGAAGTTGATTAATTATATTTTCCTTATTCATCTACTTGTTTAATTAAATTTATTTAATTAAATAGGTTAAAGTGTTTAAATTTAATTTAAATGCACCCATATTAATACATTTCCCCCACAAACCCCTTTTTGAATAAGTCTCTATTTATTTAAATCCCTCAATTTACCTTTTTCTTCTAAACCATGAGTTAAATTAATTTAAGTTAATCTAAATCTAAACCCAACCTAAAACCTAGCCAAAACACATCACCTCACCCACTAAATCTAGACATTTGAGTTAATCCTTTATTAACCCACTAATCCATGTGATTCCTAACTTCATTAAGCCTAATGAGTTTCTCACACATGTATGAGAAACTCTTCCCAAGGAGGCCAACCACCTTCCTTAACTTCTCCAACCATATCCTTACAACTTTTTCCCCTCTCATTTTCCCAAAGTTTCTCACACATGTGTGAGAAACCTTGAGCCTCTCTCACTCTTCCATTTTGTCTCCTCCCTTAAATGACCCATCACTTTCCAAGTTTCTCACACATGTGTGAGAAACTCGTGGTTTTTACTAGGCCATTCTTTTGTCCATGTGGCTCCTATGTGGATGCCACCTCATCCAAGTCCTCACCTTCACTCCAAAACTCTATAAACATGAGCTTTACTTGAAGCATTTCATCCACCCTTCATTGTAGAATCATAATGCAAATTTTATTTTGAATCCATTCTAGTTGCATGGTTATCATGCTAGATTATTTCTAGAGCATTTTAGAGATTACATGTTAGTTCTATTTTCATAGCTTAAATCCCTCTATAACAATAACAAGTTAGATCATTTTAGATTTGAATCATTGTAGTGTGATTCTTACATTTGCATCTCTATCATCATCATTTGATCGTTGTTGCAAGCTAATTCCTCATACTAGTCTTTTAATCTCTTTGATCTCCATTAGCTTGCATATTAGCTTCACTTCCATTTTTGAGATTTCTATATACTTAGAGATCTATTATTTATTGTGTTTTGGAGAGCATACCCACATTCTCCCAAAAGAGAAAATCAAACAAGTCTTAGGTGCACTTGTTTTGGATCTTTCAGAGGTTATATGCTTTTCTTTATGTAATTATGTTTGAATGCTTTTTAACTAAGGTTATCCTTATTTGAGCCTGAATACATAGGTAGGAAAAAAACATACACATTTTGGCATGCTAGTTCCAACCCACGTCCCTCTTTTTCAAAACAAATTTCAAATTTTTGTGCACCTACAGGTCGGGATCTTGCATCAACATCTCCGTTTAACACAACGGTGTCTCCACATGTAGTTTACCGTATATTCAAACTATCATTTGCATATGTGCCTGCAAATTGGCATCTTCGCCTATGTGCTTTTGACATCTATTTCTGCAAGATTTAATAACTTGACTTTCTGCATGAATTGTTGTCTCCAATAATCAACGTATGCTTAGATCAACATCTGCACGGATAATTTTCTGTGTGGATCGTTGTTCACATGGATTGTTGTCTCTATAGATCAACATCTACGCCCTGGAAATCAATGTCTCTATGGTAAGTGCAGGTATAAATTTAAGAACGTGTTAAAATTCAATTTTTGTATTCTCTTGTTTACTGCTAATACCAAAATCGATGTCTACACCGATCAACGTCTACACTAATTGACATCTGCATCTTCATTTTGGTGTCTCTGCCTATTTACAATTTGTTGAATTTTTAACTTGGTTTCCTAAAAACTAACAAATCTGTGCAACTCTTGTCCATTTGTCCAAGATGCTCAAAAAAAAAACTACTAACACTTACGGGGATTTCCTTGATATTTCTTGTATTTTTTTAATGCTTTAATGAATGTTTACATGTACTTTAATAGGAGTGTTTGATGTTAATTAGCTACACATAGTTTTTCTAATTAGCTTCATTTTGTAATTTACACAAGTGTCTTGCATTCTTGGAAGGTCTTGTTAGTGGAGGTACTCCTTCAAAATATTTAATCAATGTTTATATTTTAGAGCCCATTAAATTACGTGATGCAAAGATAGAATTCATCATATCCTCTCCCCTCGCTCTAACAGATCTTGGCTATACGAGGAAACTACTTTTATCTTTGCCTGTAGTGAGGCCTATTGGAGGGAGTGCCCCCCTTCAAAGAATGACCTCAAACTGATAAATACCTTGGCTGGTATATAAGTAAGACACTGAACAAAAAATTACCTTATCTTACCAAGCTCGACATTGTGTGTGGATGATATTTCAAATTGGATGAAATAGTGCCTAAGGGGCCAACGTGGTCCACTAGAGACCTAAGTGTCTCACATGCATACAAACTAATTGGGGGGATGCCATGAACCTAGCTACGAACTGTTAATTTATAATCCCACCCTTTTATCCTTGGTTTAACACTTGTAATGCAAGAGGATTGTGTTATCATCTAAAGTTACTTACCATATGTATACCCCTGGTTGTGATGTGTGAAGGCTTCTGAATTTCATCACTAGAAGTAAGGAAAGCCCCTGTAAGGGGATCCCCTATTCACCCACTCTTCGAAGGCCCTATTAAGTGCATGAGTTGTCATTCATCTCAACATCGACTTACCTCTTAGATTGAGAGGGACACAGTGCACGAGGGTTCAATATATCAAGATTGGAGTTTGCTCCTGTGGGATTACAAGTGTTAAATTACAACCATTCCTTAGGTAGAAAGTGCTTGTTCGAGGTTTATGCCTGTGAAAAATAATAGTTGAATTTGTTTTTGAAGGTTAAACACTTGTGATTTTTCAAAGTTTCTACCTATTGTGCTTGCTCTTTCCATGAAAAAAATCTATCCAAACTAGTCCAAAACAAATTTAAACTTGCTCAAACATTAAAAAACTTGAAAATTTTGCCTTATTTCTAGATCAACGTTTGTGTAGATTAACATCTACATAGATCAATGTTTACGTTAGGGAGACTGACATCTCCTCCTCTCTAAAACTGAGACAAAATATTTTACTAGAAACCTTGTTTTACATAGTGACATCTCCGCATGTATATCAACAATCTCACAGATCAATGTCTTCGTCTGTGACCAACATCTTTGCTAACAAATATTGACTTACCAAAATTTTCCAAAATCTATCATTTTTAGTTTCCTAGAGATCCATCAAGTCAATTTTCCCGAATCAAACCTTTTACTCTAATCATTTCATCAATCCTTCATCAATTTAGTCTTCCATCTTTTGACTTAGGAGCACCATCATCACTTGGACTTAAATATAGTTGTCTTTATCGACCCACATCTAAATTAGGGTCAAGATCAACCCAATCAATCAATTCAATCCTTCATACCTTTGTCGACATTTCCATCCAATCTTTAGGTTGAAGATTTATCGAAGTGTTATGAAGATCCTCATCCTTAATCAAAAGACTAGTTAAATCTTATTGCTTGGTAATATTGTCCATCTTAAGTGAGTAATTTAGTTAGTCATATCCTATTTTTCTTAAGATCATAAGTGTATCCCAAGTAGGATATCATCCATATCCAAATCATTGTGCTTAAAAGGATCTTATTTCACCAAGGTTATCCACAACCTTCATCAAATCATCAAAATCATATCAAATCCAAATTTGAGGTTGTGCCCTCACAATCAACATCAAATCAAATCTTGAGGCACTACCCTCGCATCCAACATATTTGAGGCCCTACCCTCACAATGAAAAAAATAAAAATAAAAAAATCCAAGTATTTCTCCAAGTCCTAAGTTCAGCTCTCATGTTTGAAATCTTTCATCTTTATTATTTTATCTTAATCATCTCCAATTCATCTCAAATTTCCCAATCCATCTAATTAAGGTTTGATTCATCATCCCAATCTTCTTCCTAATCATCCATCATAATCCACATCAACGTCCACTTTTCTTAATCCAATCTCATCATTCATCCTTAATCCAATCTAATCACATCATCATCATTCTAATCCAATCCAAAACCCCTCATCTAAATATCATGAATATGAATTGGTTTGAAAAAATGGTTAAGGACTTCTAAATTCCAAACCCCAATCCTCAACCACATGCGTCCAACTCATACATGCCTCACAACAATCCAACCCATAACTATTCATATCTATCACCAAAACCCACTTACCAAATCAATCACATAACTCCACATTCATCTACCATATCCCCTTCCATTTTACCTCAATACATCTTATCTAATCCTAATCCATCTCCCATTTCTTATCCTTCTTCTACCTTTGACAAGGGAAATCTATGTCATTATCCTTCATCCACATATGATTCCCTCCATAGATAACATTGTAAAACTACAACTGATTAACCACTTGGAGAATAAAATGGAGAATGTCAAGATGATCACCAAGCTACTAAAGTATATGTGAGACATTAGATCAGTTATTATATTGTCATTGATGTCAACTAGTTTTGACTGTACTTATCATATTAGTTGCAAACATCTGAAGAAGGTAATAATGGTGAAGGAATGAGATATTAACATAAAGATGAGATGTGTGAGAAATATATGATTATGGTATTAATTGGGTAACTCCCACTGGTCCTTTGACTACATTTGAGCTTAAAAACTATGATAACAATGTTTTACTTACGGTAGAATATACATTTGTGTCATCTCTGAATATTGGAAGATCAAGCAGTAGACATAAGATAAGAAATGAAAGTGATAGTGAAGCTGAAGAAGATGAGCTTGATGAACTTGAAACATTAATGGCTAGAAGGCTGCTAAAAGGCAAAGGAAGATATAGAGGTAATCTACCCTTGGTATGTTTTAAATGTAAAGAGATCGGTCATATTGCTGCAAGATGTCCTGACATGAAAGGTGATGAGAGAACAAGTGAAAGATCAAATGAAAGGAAGAATGACAGAAGAGATTATTGAGATCACAGAGGTAACCGACAGAGAGGTAATAGAGACAACCAAGATTACAGAGATACAGGTAAAAAGACATGCTATCTAGTTGAAGATGGAGATGAATATGATACCGAGATTGAAATTGATGAAGACATAGAAGTGGTGTTTGTAGCATTGAAGGAAGATTCTGAATAAGAAGAAAGGTATGTTGAAAAGGCACTTATTTCTAAAGTTAGCAAGAATGATACTTGGATTATTGATAGTGGGTACACACATCATGTTGTCCTGCATTTTGTCACCACAAAATGTAGGTAACAATATGAAACTTTTGAACTTAGTTTCGTGTTTCTCTATGATTGATTCACTATTTAATTAGCCAATATTGATTGATCAGTTGATCTCAATTTGATTAGCAAATCTTTATGTTGAAGGTTTTCATCAAGTCTTTTTCATTTTTTCAGTTTGTCTTCCTATACTTGATTTTTGAAACCTTCAGCGTCCTTTGGTGTATTTTCGAGTGTATTTTCGGTTGTTTTTAGTCTTTTTTATTTTGTCCAATCTCTTGCTTTTGGTTTTCCCTTCTATTTGATCTATTGTAGGGCTTAATCGGACTTGTCAATCAAAAGTTATGGTCATTTAAGTGCTCAAAAAGTGGACTCTCCAAGCTCAACTACATATTTTAAAAAATAAATGTTATTTTTTATAGTTGATTTGCACTTTTTGAAAAATATAACATTTAATCACTTTATGCTATGTTTTTAAGTTACTTTATCACTTAAATTTACAACTTAAGTGATTAAAGTGCACTTTATGATATATTTTTATGTTGAGTTGCTTTTTAATTTTTCACTTAAGTGACTTTATTACTTTATTGTTCTATTTTAATATTGCAATATAAGTTAATATTACTTTATAAAATAGTATTTGCACATTATATATTTATATATTTTGTGTTAATAGTTATTTTGGACCCTTTAAGTGATATTGCATTCAACATTTTAAATAGACATGTGCTTAATTAATCATTTAAGTTGTGTATAGCAACAACATGTCAACAATCTCCTACATTACATGTAAATGCATCTAGAGAGTGATCTTTGCATGTAAAGTAAAAAATAAAACATGTCATTGCATCTTGAGAGTGAGCTTTTCATTTTGTGTCAAAAACATGACATGTCATTGCACTTCTAGAGTGCGTTTTGGTTGGGAAGTGTTTACAAAGAGGTTTTTATGCCAAAAATAAAACATGTAAAAGCATTTCTAGAACCCGTTTTGGCTGGGAAGTGTTTTTTATGCCAAAAATAACTCATGCATATGCACTTGTAGAGTGCATTTTGGCTGGGAGACTTCTTCTAAGTCAAATACATGCAAAATAAAACATGTATATGCATGCTAAGAGTCCGATTTTGGCTAGGAATTTTCTTCCAAGACATTTACATGCAAAAATGTTACATGTATATGCATCTAAAGGCTGCATTTTGGCTTTATCATTCACAAGTGCATTTCCACCCAAGAATAACACATGCATATGCATCTTGAGAGTGCATTTTTGGCTGGAAGTCTTCATTCAAGCTAAAAATACTCAAAAACATTACATGCAAGAGCATCTAGAGACCACGTTTTTGCTTGGAGTCTCATTCCAAGACATTTGTTTGCAAAATAAACCATGCTTATGCATTGAAAGAGTGTGATTCTTCCCCAAATGCATGTTTCTTCCTTCCAAGAACATATTTTTTGCATTCTCAGCCCAAAATGGTTCATGCAAGGGCATCATTTGAGTGCATTCTTCACTAATAATGCCCAACAATTCATCTTAGCTCAAAATGTTTTGCATTGGAAGGGTTTAAGAATTTGTTTTTGATCAAATGCATGCAAAAATGTTTTATGTATTTGCATCTTGAGATTACATTTTGCAACTTGGAATTGGTCAAAATCTTATAAGTTGTTGTATGCAAATGCACTTGGAGAATCCAATTTTAGGAAAGACAAGTTCATTCCAACTTCTTCTTCTTCTATTTTTGGCTCATTGAGCTCCAAGTAAGTAAATGTATTTGTTTTTGCTTGTATTTCTCACTTGTTTTCCTACATTATTGCATTTTATGGCTCATTTGTTTCCATTTGTTCAAGTGCAGCCCATGTATTTTTCATTTTGTGTTTAAATAAGTTGAAATCTTCTCTTCACCAATGCATAAAAATCATCCTACACTCAAAAAAGAAATTGCATGTAAAGATTAGTTTCAAGTTTTTGACATGTTTGAGTCAATATCAAGAGGTTTTTTTGTTTTTTTTTGTTCTTGTTTGCTTGCTTGTTTTTTAAGAAAGTTTAAATCATCCCCTCAAGAATGCAAGTACATACATTCATTCCAATTCATCATTCATTCTTTGACATATGTAATTACATCTCCCAAGCCCATTACATGTAAAAAAAAATGATATTCTCCATTACATGTTATCACCTCTCAAGAGTCTGATTTTGGTAAAAGGTCACTCTTTTAAATACCAAAATTACCATTTACATATTTCCATGTGCTTCCAACTTGCATTCTTGTCCATACAAACAAAGCCCACATGAAATCCACCTTCACAAGTCTGATTTTTCTCCTTTTTATCCATATACATGTGCCCTTATTTTTATTTCCAGCCAACATGTGTGTTCTATGAGTTTCTAATCAATACTCTAAATACCTTGTTCTTCATAGATCTATCATTACAAACCAAAGTCTAACCCTTTCATGGATCTAATCTCCTCAGATGATGTATTCACCTTTTGGAATTTCCATGTTGTAGCACATGATATGTTAGCACCATCAAAAGTCAAAAGAAAAATATGACAAAGACTTGGCTCATACCACAACCCCACTTGTTTCATCAACTCTTGATAAAATTTGAGATACAAAGATTGGGTATGTTAACATGATCAATTTCTTACAAAGACTCGACAAAGTCTAGGGAATGGAAAAGCTTTTGGCAAAGCTACAAAGGGGATCTGGAGAGCTATCAAGCAGTAGAAGTGGACATCATCAGCAATCTCAGAAAAATAAGATGCAAGGTTCCTACCATAGATGATAACCTCTTCACTAAAGAGGAAATGATTATAAAATTGTGAACTCGACACATACGGGTGCAATTAGAATTGAAGCTATTTCAGAGACCATGAAGATTTCAGATCTTCCTCTTATTCATGATTGTATTGCCAAATATAAGGCTTTTCTTGATAATTTCAAGGATTAATTCTCATTTCCTCATTTTTATTCACCTTTTCATGCTTTGTAGATTGGAGAAGATGAATTGCATGCAATGCAATTATATGTAAATTCGATTGCATGTCCTTATGACATGTAATCCAATAATTCTTTTCACCTAGTTAGACCGAGTCAAAGTGGTTGAGTTGCTCCCACTTTTTCCTCTTTTTTCTCATTTCTTTTCCTATAAAAGGAATGAGCCCTCATTATAAATCTCATCTTTATTTTATGCAAGAGAACTCTACCAAACTTGTGCAAGCATAATTGTGATAGTGTAGCACTATTTTTGAGAAAAATAAATAGAAAGAAACAATTGGAGCTGAAGCTGTGATTGAGTGCAATTGTGGTGAATCAAATTGGAAGCTGTGACTGCAATTTGGTTTTACTGTCTTTTTGTTTATGTGATTCTTGTGTTTTGTTAAGAGCAATTTGAAAATTAGAAACAGTTGGAGCCGAAGTTGTGACTGGGAGCAATTATGGAATAATAAAACTAGAAGCTTTGACTGTATGTTATATTACCATCTCATTTTCATACACCTTGTTAGAATAGTTAAAAAATCTCTACTTTTGGAAGTCTGTGTGCTTGAATGATAGAGGTGTTTCTTATAGAATAGATAAATAAGTCATAGAGCCAAGCCGATATGCTTTTCAATCTTGTGAGTTGGTATTGGTTTATTGGTATCATTGTTTCCATATTTTAGATAGAAGTGTAGTTTAGAGATTAAAGTGTATGCACCCAAAAATGGTCGCCTAGACTTTGGGCCCCATTTATTTGATTTATCAACCCTGAATCATTTTTATCAATAATCAATATTTTCAACAATATCAATTTCTTGATCAAATCCTAAATTTGATCATATATTGGATTTTTATCCTATGGGCTAACCATTTATCCTAAGTCTTTATTTAATTAAAAGGAATATTTCCTCCCCTTTCAATTAAATAAAAAAGCTCCACTTTCCTCTTATCCTAAGTTGCACAAATAAAGCATTATTCCTATTTTATAAAAAGGGAAAAAACACTTTTGTCTCACATGAGGCTCAAAAGTCAACACTTCACTCTCATTGGAGGATGTTTGTGCACATGGATTGCTTCTCTTTCAAGCTCCACCGCTGATTAAGACTTTTTGCCTCTTAATCTCCATGGTCCATTTCACCTCATTTCTTATAAAAGGAGAGCTCTCTCCTTCATTTTGCATATCCATGTTTTATGCTAATGTTATGCTGCAGGTTTTAGGTGCATTTGAAGTTTGAAGACATTGAAGACTTGTTGCTTTCATCATCTAGTTTATATTTGTTTTCTTAGTTGCATGATCATGGCATCATAGATTAGATTTCCTTTTATGCAATAGAATAGATCTCACATAGCTTAATTAGGGGCTTGAAATCTATTGTACTTCTTTTCATAGCTTAGTTTGCACTTCATTTGATAGATTAGTCTTGCACATTCATACTAGTTGCATTTACATTTCATTTCCATTTAGATTCTTGGAGATATTGGCATTGTTGCCCTTATCTTCACTTGAATCTCTCATTGTATGGTTGACTAGCAAGTCACCTTCTTGTAGCTCTAGCTGAGAGCAAAACTCATAGTCCCTTGCAACTCCATGCATAGAGAGCTATGAGCCGCTTTGTGAGGCCTCATTCTTGAGCAACCTTGCATGTAATGGTTCATAGAAGTGCATATTTTAGTGTGTACATTTCTGGCGCCCACCGTGGGTCCCACGTCTTCCCTCCATCTTGGGTCTTTATGTCCCTTCACTTTCCCCTCCTAATCATTCCAATTCGTCATCCATTTTGGGTCCTTACATCCCTCCATCTCCTATCTTTCTTCAAGATCAACATAGATACATACCCTTGAATCCTTTTCACCCACCCACCCATCTAAACCAGTCATATTATTCTTCTTCTTACACAAGTCCCAAGTCTTTTGGAAGTAACTTGAATGTTCAATACAAGAAAAAAAAGCAATACAAGAATCCATCAAAAAAAGAAGATCACCATGTCCCCTCTAGTCGACATGGGGGCATAAAGTCGAAAGAGATATTTAAGAAGAAAACTACAAGACAAGTATGGGTTCCAAAATCCATCATTCAAGATATTCTCTCTAAATCATCAAAAGAAAATAAAAAGCCTAAGGCTATATGGATTCCAAAGTCTCTCTTGAAAGAGTCTAATGTTGAACAAAAAGTGAAATTGACATTCAAGCTTCCAAAGGCTTCCACTTCATCTTTTTCCAAAAACATTCTTCCATTCTATACGCCTGAACCACAACCTCTGCTAAACATTTTCCATATTCCCTCTCGTATTCCTCCATGCACATTTGAGAATTATAACAAGCACACCAATCCTCTTTTCGAGGAGTCACATAGCAATAATGAACCAGAATATGGTTTGCATTTGGACTAGAATATGGTTCATGTTTCCTCCATCCTCTCGCCACCCTTCAAGGTGTGTATTGACGTTGATCTTACCTTTCTTTCCATCTACCTTTTCACATTCCTTCCATTCATTATCCTTCTACCTTCTCTCATTTTTCCTCATTTGCCTATTCCTTATGCGTCTTCCTTTCAACATCTTTGAGCATATCATTTTGAATCCTTGGTATATCATGGTTTATCCTTTCAAGGAGCATTATCTAAAAAGCTTGCCTTCTTCCAAAAAATAGAAAAAATATTCAAAAAATAGAAAAATTCCAAAAGAAAAAAAAAAGAAAGAGAAAAAAAAAAAAATTGAAAATGTGCCATGGTGAAAACCTGGAAACAGGCACCTTGGTAGCAAAAGTAAAGAGAAATAAATTCATCCTATGGTGAAAACCACTCTCTTGTGGCGCCTTGGATAAGTACCGTGATGAAAACTTGGCAATCAGGCATCATGCGTAGTTCTTCTACATATTTCATCCATTCCATCTTCTCTCTTTGATCTTGACAATGTTGACCTATACATGAATATTTGGCTATTTTGTGAGCTATCTTTTGATGATCTTGCTTTCATTCCATTAATGTTTAGCCTTCATATTCATTTTCTTTCATTCATTCTAGCCTTTCGCTATCCTTTTCCCCTCTGGTCCTGATCTAATAAAAAAAAAAAAGAAATAAAACATGATGCTATGAAGCCTCTTGACATGTCTACTCCTTTGGACTGTATCCTTCCTTCTTTTGCAATGTGCTTTTGTGACTTATCCTATGCTAGCCTCTCATTGCTTGTCCAAATGCGCTTTACATGACAATTTTTCCCTAGCTTGGGTACTCTTGAGGAGTTTGTCTTTGAGGATTTCTTCCCTTCACTCTCTTTCATTCTCATGTCTTCTATCTTTTCCACTAGCTTGCTTATCCATCTTGTCTTTCACCTTACTAGACATTGGGACTGCACGATGTGATCTTGCTTAAAGAGTTTGATGCCCATTCTGTCTGGGGGCATCCTTTGTACATATCTTATTGATCCTGAAAAAATTTTAAAAAAATTTATATATGATGCTGAAAAAATTCTAAAAAGCATAAAAAGTCCTAAAAAAATACACAAAAAAATCAAAATATTCAAAAAAAAAAGAAAAAAAGAAAAAAGTGCCTTGGTGAAAACCTAGCAATAGGTGCCTTGGTAGAAAAAATACAAAAAAATAAAAAAATGAAAAATGATTCCAAGTGGTGAAAACCTGGAAACAGGCACTACTTGAGGCCTTTGCACCCCTATTTGTTAGCATGCGTCCTTGACACTTAACCACTTTCCATCCTTTGGCCTAGTCTGGAATTGGTCTTTGTCTTTGTCTAGGGGGCATAACTGTTCGCATAGGTCCTTTTGGTGCGTTTGTCTCTTGGGGCATTTCACAATAGGTGTTTTTTTAACACCACCCCAAACAATGTTTTTCAACACTACCCTTGCGTCGAGTGTTTCTTAACACTTATCAGATGTCTTACCCAATAGTCCAAAGTATGATGTGATATTTCTCATTAGCAGATATGATACTCAGAATTTGACTCTATGACCAACACACACGCACTTAAACAATTAACTCGCTGACGATATGGTGACTTTATTTTTCTTTGTGTGCTGTCTATGAGGATTTCTTTTGATGAGTGGTCTCTCCCTGAGAAGTTTTCGATGATGCATCGCTAGAAGACTGAGGGAATAAGACCATGTTTTCTTTCTTTATCTGCTTGCGGGTATATTTTGTTGGTCCTACCTGTCATGAGCATTTATGCTAGTCTTACTTGACACTATGGATCGACAAGGTATTATCCTTGACTGTTTTGCGAGTGCATGCTTTTAGCTATCCTGACTTTTCATGTGTCTTGATACAAGCATAATCTCGCCATATTAAACATAGGTAATCTCACTGCATTAGTCATCTTGACCTACATGTCTTTGATGCCTAGGTGAGATTCCCACATTTCTATCTGATAAAGATCATATTCATATCCACATAGTTACGCTAGTATGCATTATATGATCTTACGACGCTACCAATAACGCTCGATGATGATAATTAGATGTCTATAAGCGTTGTGACCTTGCAAGTCAACCATTTTTCATAGTAGCTTGCATTTTTAGCTTCATGTTAGTCTAGTCTTGCATTTTGCATATGGAAAGAGCTCTCCTTTTCATCCTACATGGACCTGTTAGTCAACTGCGCTCACTTTTTCTTCTTCTTGATCATGTCTTTCGCTTCTTGTCTTTTTCATCTCGAACCTGTTCCTGTTCATCACAAGGGGTTAATCACATCATCCAATCTCTATCACAAACCGTCATTTTCAAGAAACATAAGTCCACATCATACATATGAGAATTAAACATACAACTATGAGAGAGAACATACATAAGCACATACATAAGCATTTTGAGCAAAATGACAAGACAATATACATAAACTGATACATCCATCACAAGTGAGACAAATACACATGATATATCGAACATCTAGTAATCTCATAAATCAATAAATGTCATGATATACAATATGAGATCCCAAAATCTGGATCAAAAGTCTCAAAATATGTCTCAAACATCTAAAAACCTAACCCTAAGACTCGCTACCACCCTCGTGAGGAACTCGTGGTGGTGGAGGAGGCATGGCTCTCCTATCGAGTACCACGTCTGATACCCCTGCCCGCTGAGAGTATGATGGTGCTCTCTCACCCTCTGGGACGGCCTGCAGATATAACCCGTGATAATAAGCAGCTCTCGCTGACTCCCGTCGGAGCTCCAGTGCCTCGGCCTATGCCATCGCCTCACGGCGTGCTATCTCTGCTCTGAGATCAGCTATCTGCTGATCTCGCTCTGCCCTCAGATCCAGGAGCTGCTGATCTCTCACAGCTATAGTGGTCCGCAGCTACTGTATCTCTGTCTCCTAAGTCTGTATCTGAGCTCTCAGGTCCTCTCCCCCCGCAGGCTGCTCCTGCTGTACCTCTGCCTGCCGGTGAGCTGGTCTCGCCTCCTCCTCAGGAGTGGCTGATCTCTGTCCCCGTGACCGTTTCCAGCCACCTGATCCCGACCCCTCTCCTCTCTCCATCCTCCTCCCTCTCCCCCTCCCGCCATCTCCTCCATCTCCTCCATCTCCTCCCCCCTCTCCTCCGTCCCCTCCGTCTCCTCCCTCTCCCCCCGGTGCTGGCACTTGAGCATCTGGTACTGTAAATCGAGGGAATGGTACCCTCCGCCGCTCTGCTCTGTAGGCTCCATCAGCCCTTGCGTCTGCCACATCTGGAAAATAATCCCAAGGCTCGCCCCTGATAGCTGCTGTCTCTGCGACAGTCTGCTGATAATCCAACATGGGTAGCCACCCATGACGCTCCTCGTCTCTGGCCCTGGCATATGTAGTAGTCTCTGTCGAGACTCACTGCTGCCTCCCGAACTGCCGCCATACCCGAGTGATGCAGAATCTCTCTACAATCTCTGCATATCGACCTACTAGTGGCCGACTGCACAGCATATAACTCAACTCATCGGCCGCATCTCCCCAGACCTCCACCTCCCTGTACGGCCTCTATGTGAATGAGGCTATCTCATCCAGAATCCACCGATAATAGGTCACATCCCCTGAATGGGCATGTGATATAAACCCAATGTACCTATAAATAAAGGGGTACCTCCTCTCCCTCGGCTGAACCCTGGGGCGCACCACAGCAATGTGCTCCCATGCCCATACCTGTGCCAGGATGGCACCACATGCCCATGTCCGACCGTCCCTGTAGATGATCTCATGCAGCTCATGATACATCTCTGCTAGGATCGCAGGCCCCCATGCCATCCGTCGGGGCCTGCCTACCAAGTCTACCAGTAGCCTGCCCCATCCGAGCGGGAATCCCTTCTGACTACGATCAGTCATCAAGATCTGTGAAATGATCGATGCCACAATACATGGCACCGGATAATCTCGGCCAAAGTCATCAAGCAGTCGCTCCCAGCTGACATGCCTGTCTAGGATGGTCACATCCTGAAACATCTCCTGAATCAACCGACGCCCCTCAGTGACGTCCGGATCATAGTATACCTGTGACAACACATAAATCATGATTAGTTTTCATCTTTTGGAAACATTATATTTTACATGACTATCTTAAAAACATAATTATACTTACAAGCTCTCCGTGGCATGGAACTCGAAGGATCCTATAGACATCCTCCAGTGTGATGGATGCCTCGCCTGTAGGAAGGTGAAAGGTGTTGTGCTCGCTGTGCCATCTCTCAGCCAGCGCAGTCAACAACCCATGATCTGCTCTGATATACGGATACCTCAACAGATACCGGAATCCCATGGTCCTGATATCGGCATTGCCCGGATCATCCAGATCTCGGACACACCGCAACCCAGTCACCTTCGGCGCTCTGATGATGAGCGCCGAAAAAACCTCCTGCAAACCAAAACCAAGCCCGTTGTTAGTACATATTATGATAGATGTCCAAAAAACTCAGTATAAAACATCTTAAAAACGTAACATTGTCTAGACCCATGTCATTTTTGCTCAAAAATGCATTAAATATCAAATTTTTCAACTGGGTGATATTCTTTTTTGGAGAAGTATCGTGCGATACTTCTCCCTATAGTGGGGTGATAAACCTTATGTCGAGCGATACTTCGCCCAGTATTGCGCGATCTTTCGCCCAGTATCGTGCGATACTGGTGTCTAAAGCGTGCGATACTTCTGGGGCACGCGAAGTATCGCGCGATACTTCTCCCCAAAGCGCGCGATACTTCTAAAGTATCGCGCGATATTTCGCTCAGCACAAAATTTTGAAATTTAAAATTTGAAAAAAAAACGTGCTAAAAGAAGCTATTAATGACCAAAAAGCTCGAGTTTTTCGAAAATATACCGGGGCAGGATAGTGTGGTGGCCGGTTATGCAACCGGGCGTGCTCGAATCGATGCCTGTGGATGGGAACTCCTGCTTGCTGAGCCATTTTCTCTCTCTAAAGCTCTGAAATTCTCAAATCACTAAAAGACAAATGACTTTTGAAAATGACATTTTGACCCCTTTTATAGCATTTTGACTTTTTGATCTAATTTTCAAAACACCTCAGAATTGCACGAAAATTGCACCCCTAGCTAATTTCAACGTCCTGGATCCATTTTCGGACTCAAAATCGAAATCTGAGGTCATCTTCATAGTCAAAATCGTATTTCAAAATCTTCCCCCCCTTCTGCGCAGTTGGCTGCTCTCTTGAGGCCTAATCTTTTAAATCTTTGCTGGGGCATCATCATTCCTTCCTTTTCATGTCTTCCAAACTTCTAGTCTTTCATTCATAGCCATTTCATTCCTTCATTTCTCGCGTTGACTACATCTTTCCAGTCAGGCTGGGGCATGTTCTATTGCCTAATGGTTAACCTTTTGACCTTTGACATTCAATTGTGATTTCATTATGATTTGATCAACCTTATCAAATTTTTGTCTCTCCTCTACTTGATTTCGATTTTGATTCCGAGGGGGCAGTATTTATGGGATTCTCATCCCTAATTCTCTTGATTTTCCTGATTCAAACATCTTTTGTGAGCTTTTGCTCAAAACTTGAGATTCTTATCTCAGTTTTAGACATTGATTATTGCCTAGCAGCGACGGTGATAAGTTTTGTCTAAAGCTTGATTTGCACCTAGCAGCGACGGTGTTGGTCTAAGCTTTTATTTATGTTTGTCCGGATGTGATCCCGAATCGACCTCATATCTGAGTTGTTTTGTGATCCCAAATCGATCTCACATTACAACTTCATTCTTTGACTACATGTGTTCCCAAATCGATCACACATTAGTCAAAGAGGGGCAAATGTATGCACCCAAAAATGGTCGCCTAGACTTTGGGCCCCATTTATTTGATTTATCAACCCTGAATCATTTTTATCAATAATCAATATTTTCAACAATATCAATTTCTTGATCAAATCCTAAATTCGATCATATATTGGATTTTTATCCTATGGGCTAACCATTTATCCTAAGTCTTTATTTAATTAAAAGGAATATTTCCTCCCCTTTCAATTAAATAAAAAAGCCCCACTTTCCTCTTATCCTAAGTTGCACAAATAAAGCATTATTCCTATTTTATAAGAAGGGAAAAAGCACTTTTGTCTCACATGAGGCTCAAAAGTCAACACTTCACTCTCATTGGAGGATGTTTGTGCACATGGATTGCTCCTCTTTCAAGCTCCACCGCTGATTAAGACTTTTTGCCTCTTAATCTCCATGGTCCATTTCACCTCATTTCTTATAAAAGGAGAGCTCTCTCCTTCATTTTGCATATCCATGTTTTATGCTAATGTTATGCTGCAGGTTTTAGGTGCATTTGAAGTTTGAAGACATTGAAGACTTGTTGCTTTCATCATCTAGTTTATATTTGTTTTCTTAGTTGCATGATCATGACATCATAGATTAGATTTCCTTTTATGCAATAGAATAGATCTCACATAGCTTAATTAGGGGCTTGAAATCTATTGTACTTCTTTTCATAGCTTAGTTTGCACTTCATTTGATAGATTAGTCTTGCACATTCATACTAGTTGCATTTACATTTCATTTCCATTTAGATTCTTGGAGATATTGGCATTGTTGCCCTTGTCTTCACTTGAATCTCTCATTGTATGGTTGACTAGCAAGGTCACCTTCTTGTAGCTCTAGCTGAGAGCAAAACTCATAGTCCCTTGCAACTCCATGCATAGAGAGCTATGAGCCGCTTTGTGAGGCCTCATTCTTGAGCAACCTTGCATGTAATGGTTCATAGAAGTGCATATTTTAGTGTGTACATAAAGCTTTGCCCATTACTTGTTCTTCAAGTAAGTTGATTCCTTATTGAAAAATAAGAGGAAGGAATATTTGTAACACCCAATTTGATAATCTCTTAACTTCTTGCTTACCTTGAGTTGATCTAAGGAACGGTGAGAAAGGGGAGCCTTCCCTTTAAGGTAGGAGAGACATTGTCTCACACGTTGTGGCTGGTATCACTATTTTGTAACTAGATTTTTTCCCAAAACTGCCAGTTGCAAAATATCCACCCAACACATCATATGACTGGTGATGAATAAAAAATTGAATATCTTTAACATTATGAGGGAGGATCTGTGAAAATGAGAAATGATACACCTTTTCAAGTGAAAGTTAAAGGATCTATATTACTAAATAATAAGATCAGATGAATGCTTATTGGGTGAAAGGACTTAACTATAATCTGTTGAGTATATAACAACTTATTAATATAGGTCACCAAGTTGCATTTGAGAAAAAAAAAGTAAAGATCTATGATGAGGTTGGAAAACTGATCGGTACTGGTGAACAATCAAAATGTAACTTATTCTACTTGGATAATGCTGAAACTTTTTATTTGTTAGCTAAAAATGAAGATGTTTGGTTATGGCATAAGAGGTTATGTCATGTGAACTTTGGCAACATGGTTAAGATCAGTAAGAAAAGGAAAGTTAGAGGATTATCAAGTATATCTAAACTTGACCATGTAATGTGCAAACAATGTCAAATGGGTAAAATGTCAAAGTCTAGTTTCAAGAGAAAACAATATGCATCAAATGTTATTCTTGAGTTAGTTCACACTGACTTATGTGTTCTAATGAGAACTCAAAGTTATTATAGAGATAGATATTTTATCTTAATTTTTGATGATTTCTCTAGAATGATGTATGTCATGTTCTTAAAAGAAAAATCAAAAGCTTTCAAAATTATTAAGTGATACAAAGCAAAAGTAGAAAAAGAAAGTGGTAAGCAATTGAAATGCTTGAGGTCAGATAGAGGTGGTGAATTCATTTATGATAAGATTACTAATTTTTGTAATGAGAATGGAATAAAGAGATAGGTATATGCACTAAGGACACCTCAAAATAATGGATTGCTAAAAGGAGGAATAGATCAATTGTTGATTGTCATAAAACACTGATGATTGAAAAAGATGTTGCACAAATTTACTAGAGAGAAAATGTTAGTACTGTTGTTTATACACTGAATCATGTGAAACTAAAGAAAAAATTAAATAAGACATCTTATGAGCTATGGTATGGTTATACACCTAATGTGAGTTACTTCAGAATATTTGGAAGTAGATGTTACATTCTGAAAGATGATAGAAACGGAAAATTTGACTCTAAAGGTGATGAGGGTATATTTATAGGTTATTCTACTAAAAGTAAGGCTTATACATGTTTGAAAAAGGCTACTAAAAAGATAATTGAAAGTGAAAATGTGAGAGTTGATGAGTTTGCAGAAAAGAATGATGAAGAAAGCAAGAAAGAGACATAAGACTATGGTAGATTTTTTTATATCGAAAATCCTAAAACTCTACCCGAGCAATAGCCTGGTGTCATCGAGCAACAAAATACTACTACTGAGAAACAATCCTTATAGATCAAGTAACACAAAATAGTTACTGAGAAAAATGATGATCATGCACTGAGTGGAGAAAACATTGAAGAATAGAGATTTGAGCCTGTACTAGCAAAGTATGTAAGAAGACACCATCCACAAGATCAGATAATTGGAGACAAAGGAGAAGGAATTATGAATAGAAGTAAGTTAAGAAATAATACATGTTTGGTTTGTGAATTAGAACCTAAAATTGTTAAAGATGCATTGGCAAATGATGATTGGACTAAGGCAATGAATGAAGAGATTGAGCAAATACAGAAAAAAAAAAGACATGGATATTGGTACCGAGACCTAAAGACAAAAATGTGATTGGCACTAAATGGATCTTCAAAAACAAATTGAATGAGAATGGAGATGTAACAAGGAACAAAGCAAGATTAGTTTGCAAAGGTTATGCACAAGAAGAAGGAATTGACTATGGAGAAAATTTTGCACCCGTTGATAGACTTGAAGGAGTAAGAATTCTACTTGCATATGCTGCTTATAAATGATTTAAGGTATATTAGATAGATGTGAAATCTGCATTTCCAAATGGGATACTTGAAGTAGAGGTATACATTGAACAACATGAAGGTTTTGTTGATCCTAATTAGAAGAACATGGTATGTAAGCTGCACAAGGCATTATATGGACTGAAGCAAGCACCAAGAGCATGCTACGAAAGACTGCATTCCTATCTCATAAGAATTGGATTTTTTAGAGCAAGTGATAACATTAATTTGTTCTTGAAAAGTGAAACTGATGATAATATTATTATTGCTGAAATTTTTGTAGATGATATCATTTGGAGTTCATGTTACTTTATGCAAGTCTTTTGCTAATGGAATGAGGAAAGAGTTTGAAATATCAATGTTTGGAGAGATCAAATTCTTTCTTGGTTTGCAAATACAACAACTAAAGGAAGCCATCTATATCACATAAACAAAGTACATTAAGGAAGTCTTGAAGACATTTGGTATGGAAGATTCAAAACTAGTTGGTACACCTATGGTAACCAGTGTTAGAATGATTTTAGAATAACTGAGAGGGGGGGCAAATCAATTTTCATCAGCTCTAGATGTACCAATTCCACTTTTAAATAATTCAACCAACTTAGATCTATTCAGTAATCCACTCAGTCTCTATAGAATATAACTAGTAACATAAACTTGTAGTCCACTGTCCAAAAGTAATAAACTTGCAGAATATAAAACTCTTAATTGTAAAACACATAAAATAACATTCACACAAGTATGACACCAGGATTTAATGTGGAAACCCAGTTTGGGAAAAACCACCAATAACTTGGTACCAAATTTTCACTCTTCTGAAGTGAGCTTTGAGAGGAGCCTGATGAACTACAACTGATTTAGAACCTGATTGAAGGATCTGTGATTTGAGATCACCGAGAAGATTGATTAGATATGTAATATGATTAAACCAGTATTATATTGTCATTGATGTCAACTAGTTTGACAACACTTATCTTGTAAGTTACTATACTGATACATCTGTAGAAAAGGAGTGAAAGAGATGAAGAACATAAATATCTACATGAGGAAGATGGATATGACAGATGAGGCTAAAGAATACATTGAGTAACTTGTTGATGATTCTATGACCTTATGATATTGACTTGATTATGTTTCATTTATCTATGATGAGGAAAAGAGCTGAAAGACACAAAGTAGTGTTGTCAGTTGATGAAGCATTTATGTATACACCAATGGAGTGTAGTGTATACCAAGCACAATATAAACTGAGCTTGTGTTCATCGACACATTTCTTTATTAACTGAGAAGAATAGAATGAACTAAATGATTAGTTTAGCTGATAAGATTGATGAGCTGGCAAGTGTATGAATTCGAGGTAACAGATAAAGTTTGTTACATAGATCAATGGCTAACAAAATTTAGGAAAATCTAAAGGATGAGAATCAAATGTGTTATTGACACAAGTGTCGAGGTATGGTTAAGAGGCAAAATCAACGAAGATGATTAAGTGGCAAAATCTGATGGAGTAGAAGAAAATGGTTTACATGTCTATATAAGAGACTCAAGATTTCATAATGAGTGTGATGTCGGAAGAGAAGGAAACTGCAGAATCATCACGTGAACAAGTTTTCATGCATTCTGATCATACTGGTTAAGGAGAACCTACTGCAGAGCATTATCGAGCAACAAAGAGTGATTACCAATGGACAATAAGTTGATATATTATTGAATAAAAAATGTTACATTGACAAAAAGATTTGTATGAGCTGAACATTGATCTGTAATTTGCAATTGAAGTTGTATTAAGTCAGATCACCTACTGTTACATTACTGTTACATATTTAACCATTGTACACAGTCAAATCTCTTAACCAAGTGGACTAAGAAATTCTTATTATGTATCATTCATAGAATGAACATTGTTATCCTGTCAACCCTAGAGTGACTACTAGTTGGACGATAACGGTTGGTCTTAAATCCTCTAACAAGCTCACACCTAATAGTGTGTTTGTAACCTTTAACAGGGTTGGGTCTTCACTGACCTCACTTCAAAAGAGTGAATATTTTTGGGTTTCTGGTTCTAGGTGGTTTTTCCCTTCATAGGGTTTCCACGTTAAATCTCTTGTGTTATGTGTTGATTGTGATGTTTGTTTTGATGTTATATTTACATATTGCATATTTGATTTGATCGGTAACTATTATAAGTTTTAGACTGGTAATCAGTAAATGCACAGACAGTAAAAGTATTTTAAGTTACCGAGCAACATAAATTGAAGTATTTATTTTTGGATTATACATTTTGTATAGGGACAGTGACTAACAGATTCACCCCCCTCTCAGTTATTCTAACAATTGGTATCAGAGCATTGGTTGCTTTGAACAAAGTTTTAAGGACTTCAGTAAAAAGATCTCAAAATGTATAAGAGGGAAGTGCCAAAGCTAAACAAAGAGAACTTCATAGTATGGCAGAGCTAGATGAAGTTGTACATAACTAGAAATGGGAATGCAACACTAGAATTGATGGAGAATGGCTATATAGAACCGACACTAGGTCCCCTGACACTTGATCAACTAAAAGACAAGCATGAACACAATGTTACTATGATGGAACTTGTTGCTGCCTACACTGATGCTGAATTTGAAGATATCGAAAGTTGCACTACTACAAAAGCCATGTGGGATAAACTTTCTCAAGTTTACAATGGAGATGCAAATGTTAAAAGGGCTAGAGCAGAAAACCTAAGGGGTAGATTTGATGATATGAAGATGAAAGAAGGTGAGAATATTGTGCAATACACAAATAGACTGAAAGAGGTAGTACATGCTATTAGAGTATCTGATGGAGTCATTAGTGAAGAAACAGTTGTAAGAAAAGTACTTAGAACTTTATTGCCGGTTTATGCAATCAGAATATCTGATATTCATGAGACAAGGTCTGCATCTGCTAATGTACTTACACTTGACAATCTGATTGGTAAACTTACAACCTTTGAGTTAAATAACTTTGATAATAGTGTTGTAACATATGTGGAATCTGCTTTCATATCTTCTTTGAAGATTAGTAAGTCTAGCAGGAATAATAAAAATGATAGTGATAGTAATACCGATGATGAGCTTGATGAACTTGAAGCTCTTATGGCCATAAGATTACCCAAAGGTAAAGGAAGGTATAGAGGTAAGCTACCTTTGGCATGCTTTAATTGTAAAGAGGTTGGCCACATCACTGCTAGATGTCCACATAAGAAAGATGATGATAGAACCAAAGACCGATCTGAAGGAAGCTATGGGAGAAGATTCAACAGAGGCTACCGACATAATAGAGATAACCGAGACAACAATGACAAAGGAAAAAAGGTATGTCTCATAGCTGAGGATAATGAATCTGAATCTGATTCTGATGATGATGTAGAAGTTGTATTTGTTGCTATGAAAGATGATTCAGAGGAAGAAGAAGAAAAGCATGAAGAAATAGCACTGATATCTAAAGTTAACAAAAATAATACATGGATCATAGACAGTGGTTATACACATCACATGACTGGTGATGAGGATAAATTTGTTCTACTTGAAGAATACAATGGAGGATCAGTTAAGATGGGTAATGACATACCCTGTATGGTAAGAGGTAAAGGAACCTTAATGATAAATGATATGATAAAATGTGATAATGCTTATTGGGTAGATGGAATGAACTATAACTTGTTAAGTGTGGCACAACTGAATAATTTAGGTCACCGAGTTGCTTTTGAGAGAAAGAAAGTGAAAATCTTTGATGATGAAGGAAGACTAGTTGGAACTCGAGCACAATCAAGAGGTAATCTATTTTATCTTGATACTGATGAGTCTTCTTTCTTGATGATGAAAAATGAAGATGCTTGGTTGTGGCATAAAAGGTTATGCCATGTGAACTTTGATAACATGATTAAGATCAGTAAAAGGAAAAGAGTTAGAGGGCTGCCTAACTTGTCAAAACTAGATCATGTTATGTGTCATGAATGCCAGAAGGGTAAGATGACTAAATCTAGTTTCAAAAGTAAGGATTACTCAACAAAGAAGATACTTGATTTGGTTCATACCAACCTATGTGGTCCTATGAGAACTCAGAGTTATTATGGTGATAGGTACTTTATTCTTTTTGTTGATGACTATACTAGATTGATGACTGTTATGTTCTTAAAAGAAAAATCTGAGGCATTTAAGATGTTTAAGTGGTATAAGTCTAAGGTAGAAAAAGAGACTGGTAAGGAATTGAAATGCCTAAGATTTGATAGAGGAGGTGAATTTATCTCTAATGAATTTACTAATTTTTGTAATGAGCATGGTATTAAAAGATAGGTCTCTATATTGAGGACACCTCAGCAAAATGGCATTGCTGAAAGAAGGAACAAGTCAATAGTTGACTGTGCTAGAACAATGATGCTACAAAATAATGTTGCTCAAACATACTAGAGGGAAGCTGTCAGTACAGTAGTTTATGTTCTTAACCGAGTTCAACTGAAGAAGGACACCAACGAGACACCCTATGAGTTGTGGTTTGGACACAAACCTACTGTAAGTTATTTCAAAATTTTTGGGAGAAAATGTTTTATTTTGAAAGATCAGAGAAATGGAAAATTCAACTCAAAAGGTGATGAAGGGATATTTCTAGGATATTCCAGTAAAAGCAAAGCATATAAGTGTCTGAATAAAACTACTAATAAAATGATTGAAAGCACTAACGTCCGAGTTGATGAGTTTGATGAAAATAACATAGAGGAAAGTGCAAAGGAACCAAAAGACTATGGTAGATTCACTTACATTGAACAACTAGAGTATCTATTGAAGTCGCAGCCTGTGATAACAGGTCAGCAAGAAAATAATACCGAACAATAGGAAAGAGAAACCAATGAGTAGGATGGCCCTACCGAGCAAGAAAATGAACTTGCATATGATGAACATGAAAGGAGAGATAGGATACTGGTGAGTTTTGTTAGAAGACACCATCCTGAATCACAAATCATTGGAGACAAGCAAGTTGGCATGCAAACAAGGAGCAAAATAAGACAAGGTACATGTCTAGTTTGTGATTATGAGTTAAAAATGTGAAAGTTGCATTAGAGAATGATGAATGGGTTAATGCAATGAAGGAAGAAATAGAAAAAATAGAGAAGAACAAAACTTGGACCTTAGGACCCTGACCTAAATATAAGAATGTTATCAGTACTAAGTGGATATTTAGGAACAAACAGAATGAGAATGGAGAAGTAACCAGAAATAAAGCTAGATCGGTATGCAAAGGATATGCATAGGAGGAAGGCATAGACTATGGTGAAACCTTTGCACCTGTTGCTAGATTGGAGGGAGTCAGAATGCTACTTGCATATGCTACACACAAGAAATTCAAAGTATATCAAATGGATGTCAAGTCAGCGTTTCTGAATGGAATACTTGAAGAAGAAGTCTACATAGAACAACCTGAAGGGTTTGTTGATCCAGAAAAGAAAGATATGGTATGTAGACTACATAAAGCTTTATATGGTTTGAAGCAAGCACTGAGAGCCTGGTATGAGAGGTTGCATAATTATTTGTTAAGTATAGGATTTGTAAGAACAAGTGAGAACAACAATCTATATATGAAAGGAGATACTGATGATATAATTCTTATTGTTGAGATATTTGTGGATGATATCATATTTGGAGGTCAAGATCAAATATGTAAAGCCTTTGTTGATGATATGAGGAATGAATTTGAAATGTCTATGTTCAGAGAGATTAAGTTCTTTCTAGGACTAAAAGTGATTCAGCAGAGTGATGGGATATTCATCACATAATCTAAATACATAAAAGAAGTATTGAAAACATTTGGCATGGAAGATGCTAAACCTATGGGAACATTGATGGCTATTGGATGTAAACTGACTAAGGAAGATGAAACTATAGAGGTAAACTAGACACTATACCGATCAATGATTGGTAAGCTAATGTATGTAGTTCATGTGTGTGTGAAAATTGTACCTGATCTGTAGACACAACACTCAGTAAAACATTAGAGGTTAGTGATAATCAAAATCGTGCAAAATTGAAAGCTATCTAACCAAGCGATTTACTGCCTTCTAGTAGGTGCGAGATTAATGTTCTCAGATTGTAATCGAGATCAGTGACCTAGACGACACCTAAATGAAGGATTTGAATGCAAAAGATGGATATGAAATTGAATGCAATTAATCTATATTTTTGATATTTTCTATGCAATAAGAATGATAAAAACTGATATGATATGAATGCTATTGAAAACTGATATGCTATGCTAATCTAACAATGATATGAAATATGAATGCAAAAATAAGATTGATCTCACAAAAATGTCGATTCGCTAGAGCTTTGATTCTTCAATTCCAATTCTTCAGCGTGATTGTGCAAAATATGAGATGATTTGTGAAGAGCTGAAGCCTTTAATTTATAGAAATCCAGGGCTTTGGAGGTGCATGGATAAAAGCCATAAATCACTCAAATAAACTCAGCTTGATTTTTGAGTTATCTGATCATGAAAGATAGTTAATTCTCAAAATCATGCAAAAATAGCTTTTTAACTCAAATTAGAGTTTAGATCAGCTTTTTGAACTCCAAAAGGATGTTGAGTTCCAAAAAGTCAATAACTTGCATTGATTTTCTGATTTGGAGTTTAACTATTTCTTTTGAATATGCATAATAATTAAGAATTAAATAAATAAATAAAGTGATTTATCTTCAACTCAACTGATTTTTGAAATAAAATAATTAATTTATGGGTTAATTAACTATTTATTCAAACTTTTATTAAAAATTATATTATTAAATAATGACAACATGCTTTAATTAATTAAATAAGAATTTAATCAATTAAAGATAGGAATTTTGATTTATTGTCAAAATTAAATAATACAATTAATAATAGATAGAATTAAATTTAATTACATAATTAAGTGGCAAATATTAAATCTAATTAATTAAATATGAAAATATTCAATTAATCAAACTTAGGATAAATGTGATTTATCGCCAAATAATCATTAAATTAAAGATAATTAAGATAATTAGGAATATTACTAGGAATATTCTCCGATGCAGAATTTAAGATAATCAATTATGATTCGATGATGTTTAGATGTGCCTTAGATTAGGACTTTGATGTCGATTTTGTTCGATTTGTCGATGTAGGAGATTAATGAACTTATAGCCCATTTTTGGGGTATTACATTTTGCCCCTCTTTGAATTACTGTGCGAAGTGCAGTGGTTCAAAGATAGTCTGTGTTTGATAGAGATATGAAACTGATTCAAAAGATAAACCGATCTCAAGATAGAAACCAATTGAGAGATATTGAGATAGGAGGTCCTGAATGACCAGAGATAATGTTCACTGTAGCAGAAAATGAACCTATGATTGCGAAAAAGTGTCAAAATGCCTGATTCCAAACTTTAGGATTGATAAGAAGTGAGTGACCCGTTCTAGACTCGATTATCTTAGCAGAACTAGCAGGTATCACATCAGAATCCTTCAGTTGCCGAAGAACCAAGGAAAGAACACTATGATCTGATGGTTGCAAAAACTAATACAGTTTACAAGATTAGGAGAATACCAGATTGATATGGATCGATGAATCTGATATGCCCCAAGTGATGATAGATTTGCCCCGAGCGATGAGGACTTTTGATGAATTAGCGACTAGACGTGATTGTTGTCTTGATCACTGATGAAAGATATTGATAGATTTGATCGATAGAATTTGATTTACAGACTTTGAATGATGTGCAATACCATGCCCCCTTCGGGATTAAAATTGAAATCTGACAAGAAAAGTTAGTGTTATAGTTTAGAAGCATGTTAATTGATTTGAGAAGTGTTTAAACATATTGAAGAACACATTCTGCATCGTTTGGAGGTCCATAAGACCAAATTTGACTAGGTTAAACCATGAGGTGACCATGGTTGACCAAGTTGATAGTTTGATGTAAGATAATTAGTTAAGTTGAATACTAGATTTCTGTGATGATAAAAGATCGAATATGCAAGCAATTAATAATATGAATGATCTCAGATTTGAATTTTGATCCCGAAAAAGGATTCTACTTGCTCTTTCATTGGAGGAACCTTCGTGTGAGATTCAGCTCTTGTTAGATTTGAAGAATTGATATGAAGAATCATTTAAGCATTGGAGTTCGTTTAATCATTGTGAGATCATGCAACATGCAAAATGAAATGAGACATGCAAAATGAAATGCAACCTAAGACCTAGGACCTAGTCACTGATAATATGTCGATTTGTTATCATCATTGAACTTTTAGGTAACTGAATAAATCAATACAATGCCCACTAGCCATGAAACCATAGACATATGAATATCAATTTGTATGCGCAAGAATCAATACAACACCCATTGGTCAACAACCATGGATATATGAATATTGATTTTATTTTCGAAATGTCGGATTAGATATAAGCACCAAGGCACAAGCGCCAGGATGACCTGAATATCATGTCCATTTTGATATAGCAATTTGTAAAAGCATCAAAACATAAATGTTGTGATGACCTGAGTACGCCTTGCGTTTAACATACACATCAAACAACCAAAAGATCATTCTAAATCCAGTGTGAATTACTTGTAGTGACCCTTTATCATTCACATCCTTAGGCAAGATCGCATTCCACAGTAGGAGAAAGAACTTACTCAAAAAGATAATAGTTAGATCAAAATTTCTTGAATTGTCTAGGTATCAATGGTCGAGGTACGCATGGCCATCCAATTCGAGATAGAGGCTCTTACAGTCGGACACCATTTCAATCCAGAAGTTCCAAAGATGTTAGATTTTCACATACAAGCAGAAGACAAAGAAAAGATTATGCCCCTAGTCATCACTCTCTAAATCCTATAAAGGACATCATTGAAGAGCTCGAAGGGACACAATATGCAAAAATCTCAATGCGAATCAGTAAGCATACAAGGAGATAAAAGCATGTAAAAAAAGCACAGATTGTTTTCAGTTGAGTTTTGATGTTTGATTGTGTAGTTGTAGATGCAAAATCCTTTTTGGAGAGGAGACTGACTGACTGACTCAACTGGAAGCTTCAAAATGACTCTAACTGGATAAGGAACGTCTAAGATACATTGGAGGCCATAGGATATGACATTGATTGCCCCCAAATTTGAACATTGATAGGATACAGATGCTTGAGCTGATTGGTGTATAGACTGACTTATTGAAACCAGGATATGCAGAAACAAATCGAGAGATATGTACAAACTAAAGCAAGACTGAAAGCTGGGAAAGACCAAGATTGTGCTGATAGATGGAGCATTTTGAACAAGTGGCGCCTGTTTGCCAGGTTTTCACCATCTTGGTAGAGATTCTATTTTTGCTACCAAGGCGCCTGTTTCCAGGTTTTCACCAAGGCACTTTTTTTTTTCTTTTTTCATTTTTTTTGTATTTTTCATTTTTTCAATTTTTTTGTACTTTTGATATTTTTCAATTTTTTTGTACTTTTGATATTTTTTGATTTTTTTGTGAATCATCAAGGCGCCTATTGCTAGGTTTTCACCAAGATGTTCATTTTTTCAGGACTTTTTCTGATTTTTAAGATTTTTTTAGGACATTTACCAAGCACTGAATGCCTTAGGCATAGAATTTCTTTAGATGGAGAATGTTGATTGGTTCTCGGAGCTGTTCTCCTTCAGTGGTTGAGAGTTGATAGGCACCAGAGCCAAAAGTAGCAGTGATTACAAAGGGACCCAACCAATTGGGTTTGAACTTCCCCTTGCGTTCTCGATGTGATTGATTTTTAGGATTTTCTCTCAACACTAGATCGCCAACCTGAAATTCTCTATGTCTGACTTTCTTGTTGTAGCCTCTAGACATTCTTTTCTGATACACTCTGAGATGATCATACGCTGCTTGTCTGCGCTCATCTAGTAGTTCAAGTTCTTGTAACCTCGACACTCTGTAGTCTTCATCAGTGACAAGTCCATGCATTTTGATTCTGAGTGATGGGATTTCAACCTCAATAGGCAGTACCGCTTAAGACCCATAAACTAAAGCGAAAGGTGTAGCTCCTGTAGGCATTCTGATACTAGTTCTGTATGCCCAGAGAGCTGGATTGATCATCAGATGCCAGTCTCTTCCTGTTTTATTCACTATTCTGTGCAAGATCTTCAGGAGATTTTTGTTTGAAGCCTCAGCTTGTCCGTTCCCTTGAGGATAGTAGATAGATGACCAATGTTGAGTAATTTTGAACTTGGCACATAAGTCATCTAGATCCTTGTTTTTGAATTGTCCCCCGTTATCTGTGATTATAGAGTGAGGGATCCCATATCTGCAAATGATGTAATTCAGGATGAACATAGAGATCTGTTTCCCCGTTGCTTGTGTTAGAGGAACTGCTTCTACCCATTTTGTAAAATAATCTGTAGCTGTGATTATATGGGTATGTCCATTAGAAGAGTGCGGATGGATAGCACCTATGAGATCAAATGCCCATTGTTGAAAAGGCCATTGTGTAGTAAAGTGAATCAGATCTCTCCCTGGAGCATGAATCAAGTTGCCATGTACTTGACACTGTTGACAGTTTTTAGCAAATTTAATAGCTTCTTTTTCCATTTTAGGCCAATAATACCCAGCCCTAATAAGTTTTCGAGCTAACGTTAACCCGTTCGAGTGTGACCCACATATACCCTCGTGGACTTCCTCTAATGCACATTGAGACTCTTCTCGTTCTAAACATCTAAGAAGTGTACCATCTAGACCTCGTTTGTACAGATCATTACCAATGATGACATATCAGGATGCGGATTGGATAAGGTTTTATTTCGCAAAATGGTTAAAGGACTCAGGGATGATTTGGTCGTGGAGATAGGAGAATAAATTTTTGTAGCGAGATGAGTCATAACTTACAATAGTGCAGATCATGCGGGTTTCAGGGGAGTCATATGCAGGATAGGATAGGGCTTCCACCAGGAACTCGTAGCGTAGTTCATGTTTAGGCTATTGTAAAAGAGTAGATAATGTTGCCATTGCATCAGCAGCCTTATTCTCCATTCTGGGTATTTGCTCAAATGTGATAGAGATGAAGTATTTCTTTAGATCATCGACCATTCTCTTGTAAGGAATGAGCTTTTCATCTTTGGTTTGGTACACATCATTGACCTGGTGGATGACCAGTTGTGAGTCTCCATGAATGTGCATCTCTGTAACTCTCCACTGTATTGCCATTTTCATACCATTGAGAAGTGCCTCATATTCAGCAATATTGTTTGTGCAAGGAAACTTTAATCTGAATGCTTTGGGTATCGAGTATCCTTGAGGAGTAATGAACAATATGCCTGCTCCGGATCCATTCTGTGTGTAGGAGCCATCAAAGAATAATCGCCATGCTCTAGAAGAGAGGTGCATGATAGAGGAATCAGGAAATTCCATTTGCATGGGTGTATCATCAAACAGTGGTGCTTCAGCTAATTGATCAACAATGACCTGTCCTTTGATAGCTTTTCTTTCAACATATTCAATGTCAAATTCACTCAAGAGCATGACCCATTTAGCTAGTCTACCTGTGAGGGCAGCTTTACTTAGGAGATATTTCAGTGGATCAATTTTAGCTACCAAATGAGTAGTATGAGCTAACATGTAGTGTCTCAATTTCTGTGATGCAAAGATCACAGCGAGACAGGCCTTCTCTATCATTGAGTAGTTCTTCTCATAGGCCACTAAAGTTCGGCTGATATAGTAGATGGCTCTTTCTTTCTTGTTCTCATCATGTTGTGCTAGCAATGCCCCCAGTGATGTATCTGTTGCGGAGACATATAATATTAATGGCTTCCCATGAATAGGAGGCATCAATATAGGTGGATTTGATAGATACTTCTTGATATGTTTAAAATTGTTCTCGCATTCTTCATTCCATGCAAAGGTCACACCTTTATGTAATGTTTTTGTAAAAGGCTGTGAGATGTCCGCTAGCTGTGATATGAATCTTCTGATAGATTGAACTCTACCTTGCAACGTCCTCATTTGACTAATATTTGTGGGAGGTTGCATCTCTATTATAGCCTTGACCTTAGCTGGATCAACTTCAATGCCTTTCTTGGAGATGATGTATCCTAGGAGCTTTCCAGAAGTGACTCCAAAAGCACACTTTTTAGGATTTAGTCGAAGACTAAATTTTTCCATTCTGTCGAGGATCATGCTCAAGTCTGTTAGATGTTTAGTTCTAATCATGGATTTTGCCAAGGTATCATCTACGTAATCCTCCATTGTTCTATGCATCATATCATGAAAAATAGATGTCATTGCTCTTTGATATGTAGCTCCAGCATTTTTGAGTCCGAATGGCATAAAATTCCAACAAAAAGTTCCCCACGCACATGTGAAAGCTATTTTCTCTTGATCTTCTGGAGCAATTTTGATTTGGTTGTATCCAGAAAAACCATCCATAAGGGAATACATTTCATAGCCCGCAGTCATGTCCACTCTCATATCAATGTTAGGCAGTGGAAAATCATCCTTAGGGCATGCTCTGTTCACGTCTCTAAAGTCCGTGCATACTCTGATTGAACCATCTGGTTTGGAAATAGGTACAATGTTGGAAATCCACTCAGCATAGTCTATGACACGGATGAATCCAGCTTTTAGGAGTTTTTCTAGTTCTGCTTTGACTAAGAGTGCAACATGAGGATGCATCTTTCTCAATTTTTGTTTGATTGGTTTTACTTCGGGAGCAATGGATAGATGGTGCATAATGAGATTGGGATCCAATCCTGGCATATCTGAATATTTCCATGCAAAGTTGATCTTTTTCTCTGATAAGAAGGCAGTGAAGTTTTGTTTCTCTTCGTCTGATAGAGATTGTGCTACATGTACCAATTGTGGCTCCTCTGTTGTACCCAAATTGATGGATTGAGTTGGCTCAATCAAAACTGGAGATCTATCCTGTAAATGACTTGGAAGGACATCAAATATCTCATCCTTAGGTGCCTCAGAGAGGTTTTCACCTTCAGATACGTCTTTTCTTTTTACTTTTGTCGGTTCTGAGACTGCCACAAAGTGGTTTTCACCCTCAGAACTCTTTTTCTTTTTCTTTTTACTCTTGTTTTTCTGACTAAGATATTTGATGTCCGACTCGGTCATGCTGACACTCGGTTCACTGATGGAAGTACTCATAGGCTCAAGTACATTGAGGTAGCAGGCAAGGGCATAGTCATTTGGGAAGGTATACATACCATGGTTTGGGTTGGTGGAAGTTTGGTCGATAAGATCAGGGCATTGGATAGTCAAAGTGGGAAAGGCTTGGGATATGGTGTTCACGGATGTGGATATGTCATCATTGGTCCTAACCTAACGCTCAAGTTCAAAGGTGATATTATAGCTCAGAATGTTTAATTCGTGAATAGGCTCAACATCATCATAGGAGTCCTCTTCAGCCATAGGTGGATCAAACACGTTAAGTTCATTGTTTTGCTCTAGACCTACATTGGGTTGAGAGACATATTGGTGAATAACATCAATAGATTTCTCTGTTATAAGCTCATCTTCTTCTGGAATGGCACCCCATTCATAATCATTTGATTCATCTTCTGATTCAGAATCTCTAGGAAATCTTAGAAAGTGTGTGAAATCAGGATGAATACCCCAAGAAGGATTACCCTCAGTCTCTGACTTGAATTCATATTCATGGGAATCAGTGTCAGAATAACTACCCCCTTCTTCTGGATCAGTTTGATTGCCTTCGAGATTGGCTAGTTCTTGTGGTGCAACCATCTCTTGTGTTACAGTAGGTTCTTGTGTTTCTACTACATTAATTCTTCTGATAGGATCATCTGTATCATCAAGAAGATCTTTGATCTCTTTAGGCAATTTTTCATAGGGGATAAGCTCAGAGCTATCTGAATCATCATCAGAGGGTTCTGTGTCTTCTTTCTTAAGAAGGGGATCTCCTGGTGCAATTTGTTCTATGACATGAGAACAACCACCTCTGAGATGATAGGGTTTCTTTTTAAACCCTATGCCACCAGTATCTTTTTTGGCTCGACCAATATGTGAAATGGGGGTCACAAGACCCTTTCCCCTAATTCCTAGAGGTCCTTGACCAGAATATCCCATCTTGGCTATCAATTTGTTTCCTAGACCATATGAATTAGAAGGGACTGTAGGTGCTATAGATTCACTAGGTTGAACAATTTTAGATTCAGAATCCTCTTTATATAGCCATGCCAGCACAGCTTCATCCTCTTCAAATTCTTGTTTAGATACTTGCTCCACCACAAAATGTCTTTTGTATGCTTCCATAGGTTCCTTAGGTTCTGATTTAGACTGCTTCAAGGATTGGCCATATGACTTAGGTGAGATTGGGAGAGATGTTAGAGACAAGACTGGCTCTATAGTGTATTCTCCCATCCCATTTTCTTTGATATTGATCTCTTTAGCAATGTCATCCATCTTAGATGTGGAAGCCACATTTTGTTGCTTGATGGAAGATTCTCTGTTATTGGGAACAAGTTTATCGACACTTTCCTTCAATGTATTGCAAGTTGTACTCAGATCAGCTGGGATAGTAACCTCCACTCCTTCATAGGGAAATTTCAAGCATTGATGGTATGTTGAAGGAATAGCCTGCATTTCATGTATCCAGGGTCTCCCTAGAAGGATATTGTAAGCCAATGGTAGATCGAGCACCTGACATGTGGTATCTTTGATGATTGGACCCACCCAGATGGGCAAGACAATGGTGCCTTTAGAAGCTCTTTCTTGTTCATCATAGGCTTTTATGGTGATCTTCTTTCGAGGATCAATAGACATCTTTGAGAATCCCAACTGTGTGATTAAGTTGTAGAACAAATGTTGAGGCCTGCGCCCCCATCTATCAACACACGTTTGACTCGATGGTTCTGGATCAAGAATTCTATGTGCAAGGGCTGATTATGTGGGTGACTTAGGGAGTTGTCATCCTCTTCTAAAAAGGAGATATATTGCGGAGATGTTAGATGACCAACCATAGTCTGGAACCTGTCTAGATCTAGATCATCAGGAACATTAGAGCTGAGCAAAGCTTTGTCTAGGATATCTCGGTGAGCTGGAGATATTCAAAGTAACTCAAACATAGAGATTTTGGCATTGGTATGCTGGAGTTGTTGTACGATGCTGTAAGATGTAGGTCTGGTATCCTTTGGATTGGAAGATTTTGAGGCAACCTTCTGTTTAGAAGCAGATGTGAGATTGAAAGGTATCTTAGGGACATCAAATGAATTTGGTGTTTGTCCTTTCAGATGCGTCTGAGCTTGTGATCTGGTAACTGCATTAGCTGAGGAATGATTTCTATCTCTTCATACAATCGTGATGACATTACAGCTCTCAGAGAGGCATGGTTCCACCATATTGATGACAGCATCATTTCCAGGGTAGGCATAGTTGACTTTTGCCCCCATGTTAGGCTGAGAAGTGGAAACTCCCTTGCCATGTTCTGGAAAAGGTTCTGTAAATGCTGTGTGATCATTATTGCTGGTAGGATTATCGATTGTGATGTCCCCTTGATCTATCAAGTCTTGAATGGTATGCTTCAAATGGAAGCATCCATTAGTTCTGTGGCCTTTAGTTCGATGGAAAGCACAAAATTCATTATCTTTCCACCAACATGGTTTTGGATCCGGATCAGGTTTTTGGATTTGTGGTAAAGAGATCATGTTATCAGCTATCAGGGTCCTCAGAGCAGATTCCAAAGATTCTCCCAGGGGAGTAAACTTTCGTTTATTATCCCATCGTTTGAATGGCTTCTTTGGAGATGGTTCAGCAGATTTTTGCTCTAAAGATTCAATGGCTTTGGTGGCAAGGGTGAGATTGTAGGCCGGTGCCTTTGATGGGGTGTGGATAGTGTCAACAACACCGTCAGAGATGATACCTTTGTTTCTATTCCAGGTCTTGTTTTTATCTTTTGAGCTAGATCCCGATTCAGACTTGTCCTTTTGAAGTGTGATTTCTCCTTTCTTGACAAGTACTTTCTCAATCTTGATTGCATTATCCACCATTTTATCAAAAGATACATGATCTTGCATTTGCAATGGATAGTTGAGCTCTGGAACAAGGTTATTGATAAAGATTTCAAGTTTCTCCATTTCGGGAATTGGTCTAGCATATAAAGAAAACTTCTTTCGCCACATCTTGAGAAAAGTTAGGAATGATTCCCCTAGATATTTCTTGAGGTTACAGATATCGATCATGGTAATCGGATGTTAAATATTGTAGGAATATTGTTGATAAAACAATTTAATCAATTCCTCAAAAGTTTTGATCGTAGAAGGTAATCTTGAAAACCACTGAATAGATGCTCCTCCCAAGGATCTAGGAAAAAGATGCATTAGATAAGTCGGTTCATGCATGAATTCCATGGATTGTGTACAGAACTCTCTAACATGATCTTGAGGATCAGAGTGTCCGTCATATTTGTCATACTTTGGTATCTCCAGTCTTTTTGGGAATGGAGGCATATACAAGTCTTTGTCAAAAGGGAAAGGACAAAGGGCCTCCATGGAGAATTCCTTGGGTTCCTTCTCTTTCTCAATTTTATTCATTTTGACCTGCATAGCGTGCAACTGGTTCATTATGGCCGTCATCGGAGTTTCTTCCTCATGCGTGATGATATCTTCAACATTGAAGTGAGGAGGAAGTTTAGCTCCTTCTTGGGCTAATTGCAAAAAGTATGCCTCTCTATCCATTTTCAAGAAATGCCTCATCATTCTTTTGAATTCATCGTCATTCTGACACCGATGGATTTCAGAGGGTGTAGGGTCTTGGTCGACATTATGTTGAGAATGGTGTCCCTAGGATCCTCCTCCTAGAGAACCATGGTTTGTCCCTGCTTGAGACATGGTAGGAGTTTTTGGGCTCCCTGGAATAGATTGAGGAGGAGTTTGTTGATTACCTCTGTGAGTTGATAGAGGAGGTCTGTAACCAATTTTCAATCAAAAGTTACCGAGACCGTCGTCTTCGTAGATACCTGACTTGATGAGTTGTTCAAGAGTTGGACTCGGGGTATTGGTCAAAAGTAAGTTCTGAGATGTTTCTTCTGATTTCTTGTGTGAAAAAGCTCTGGTCTCCACCATTAACTTTGAATGAAACAAAAGAAAAGGATGAAGACAACTGAAGAACAATTTGATTCGAGAAAATTGGATGACGCAACCTTGTCAAGATTATGATAGTTTTGAAGATCTGATGAGATGTGGGTGAAGGAAACTGTGCCCTGGATGCATGGGATAGATCACCCAAAAGATAGCGGACACGAGTTCTCAACACTTAGTTTGTTTTTGAAGATTGATTGATTGAAGATTGATAGTTATGACAAGGTTTTGACACGACATAAAAAGGACTCAAATTGATCAAACAGAAGACTAGATCGGATTCAAAAGATCAAACTCAGAAAATGGTAGAATGCTCAATAGCTACTGCTCTGTTCCTGACACAATGATATTTTTGACAGATTCTGGAACTAGGCTGGAAACATTGGATATCTTGCAATTTGACAATTTCTGACAACTTTCTCAAATTTTTCCAAATGACACTCTGTAGACTTGTACGACACTGGGTAGTCTATGAAACGATAGTTGCTAAACTCATACGACAGTTGGGTAATACTGAAATGACACTTGACAAAACTCGTACGACTTTTGACTTCCTGAAATGACTTTTGACTCCAGAAAAGATTTTACGTTAATTTTTGCAAAATGTAAGGTCTTTAGTTTTGGATTGTTTGCAAATTGTATTGTCCAGATTTTGAAGGTTATACCAGATTTGATCATTTTTAATAGCCAAGTAGATAAATAAGCACGCAGAATAGCAAGCAAGTGATTCCAAGCACGTCTGAAAACAATGAACAAGGGCAAAAGCAACCTTGCGCATGAACAATCAAGTGACCAAATTGTGCTAATCCCTGAGAGTACTAATTGTGTATGTTCTGAAAAGTTTTGCAATAACACACATATACCTGAGAATGAAAAATTGGCCTCGCTAGGGTTTTTAGTAATGGTTTGACTCTGCAACTTTTATGATTCAAAGGGGTGAACTCCAATCCCGGCGCACCAGGGTTTTGACACAGTCTGAGAACTTAATCTTCAAGAGCTGCTAGGGAGATCTGACAACCCAACAATGAACCATACCCATGGAGATTTCTTCCACAAGGACATTTATATAGCGGCTGTCACTACCATGGCAAAAATGGCTATTACCGCTTGAGGTTCCGTCAACGCAGTTTGCCCTGTGAAGGGATTGTCCGCTATGGTTAACCCTCTCTAAAGATGACTCACAATAGTATACCACAAGGGGACTTGGCTCCAGATTCAAGGTTTTGACACCTCTTCACTTTTAACCCAAACAAAGCAAGCAGATTAATCTGACACGCTAAGACAAAGTTTTGTTCCACCAAGGTCTGTGATATCAACTCCACGTGATCTATCAACCTCTCCAGGGAGAGAATGTATCAATCAATAAGAGAAGACACACTAACCAATTTTGATTCACCAAAGCTTGTGATATCAACCCTACGTGATCTATCAACCTCTCCGAAGAGAGAATGTGTCGATCAATAAGAGAAGATGCACTAACCAAGTTGAATGTGAAATGCACTAAGTATCCTCCCTACCTACAAGGATTCTGTCGTCAAGAAGGATTTCGCTGGGAATCCAATCTTTCAAGAATCACGAATAGTGTTCATAGGGCCTAATTACTATGTGAGCACAGATATATGTTCCGAAAGTAAATCTACCAAAAGCATTCAAAAAGTAGAAAGAGGAACACTTAACGCTTAAAGCAAATATGAGATGAGTCCACAAGGTGGAACACTTAACACCTCACACAAGCTAAAAATGAGTCCCCAACTTAGAAAACAAGTGAGTTCCTAAAAGCACAAAAGGGTTGCCAAGTGGAACATTTAACGCTTCTGTCCTGTTGACCCCTCCCCTTTATGGCGCTGAGATTGCAACCACGGGGCGGAAATGAGGGGCCGGCGGATTAGCGAGTCCCATAACCCAAGATAGCAATCAAGATCAATCACAAGTATTCTAAGACTACTTAATGAATCCTTAAGGGATTACAACCTAGTATCAATTATGCAAGTCTGTAGAGATAGATAAAAGCATGAAAGGATGCACACAAGCCAGACACATAAGAGATTTATTTTAGGATCCAAATTGAAATATTATCAGCTTGAGAAGAATACCTTAGGTCCAATGCTCTGCAATCTAGAATTTAGCACACATCCGAAAGTACAAAATCAAGACCAATCAACAACAAATTGTAAGCGTTAGAAATCAATAATCTGAAAGTACAAATCTGCAAATTATGTGTCTCTGTAGCAAAATCTCGCGCGAGGCAGATTGCGGTCCTGCGCGAGGAAAAACTATCTCGCGCGATGAAGAATGAAGTCTCGCACGAGGAAGTACTATCTCGCGCGACAAAAATATGAAGACTCGCGCGAGGAAGTGGAGTCTCGCACGATAAAAGATAAAGTCTCGCGCGAGGAACTGTAGTCTCGCGCCAGAAAGTGATTTTTCGTGCACAAAAATGATACCAGTGAAATTTCGCGCGACACAGAAAGAAATCTCGCACGATGCAAGTGAAATCTCGTGCGAGAATTTGTACAGAGATGTACGGAAGTACGGACAGAATGATAAAAATCACTGTGTATGGACAACTTTGATAGAAAAAGTGCCAAAAAATTTTTTTTTTCCTTTTTTGCAGGCAAAAAAGAAACAAAAAATAACGTCCTACAGAGTATACCAGGACCCTTGAAACCCTTATCCTCAAAAGATAGAAAATTGATAGAAATGAAGGGAAACCCGTTTCAGGGCCCCACGGTGGGCGCCAAAAATGTGGCGTGTGAAAATTGTACCTGATCTGTAGACACAACACTCAGTAAAACATTAGAGGTTAGTGATAATCAAAATCGTGCAAAATTGAAAGCTATCTAACCAAGCGATTTACTGCCTTCTAGTAGGTGCGAGATTAATGTTCTCAGATTGTAATCGAGATCAGTGACCTAGACGACACCTAAATGAAGGATTTGAATGCAAAAGATGGATATGAAATTGAATGCAATTAATCTATATTTTTGATATTTTCTATGCAATAAGAATGATAAAAACTGATATGATATGAATGCTATTGAAAACTGATATGCTATGCTAATCTAACAATGATATGAAATATGAATGCAAAAATAAGATTGATCTCACAAAAATGTCGATTCGCTAGAGCTTTGATTCTTCAATTCCAATTCTTCAGCGTGATTGTGCAAAATATGAGATGATTTGTGAAGAGCTGAAGCCTTTAATTTATAGAAATCCAGGGCTTTGGAGGTGCATGGATAAAAGCCATAAATCACTCAAATAAACTCAGCTTGATTTTTGAGTTATCTGATCATGAAAGATAGTTAATTCTCAAAATCATGCAAAAATAGCTTTTTAACTCAAATTAGAGTTTAGATCAGCTTTTTGAACTCCAAAAGGATGTTGAGTTCTAAAAAGTCAATAACTTGCATTGATTTTCTAATTTGGAGTTTAACTGTTTCTTTTGAATATGCATAATAATTAAGAATTAAATAAATAAATAAAGTGATTTATCTTCAACTCAACTGATTTTTGAAATAAAATAATTAATTTATGGGTTAATTAACTATTTATTCAAACTTTTATTAAAAATTATATTATTAAATAATGACAACATGCTTTAATTAATTAAATAAGAATTTAATCAATTAAAGATAGGAATTTTGATTTATTGTCAAAATTAAATAATACAATTAATAATAGATAGAATTAAATTTAATTACATAATTAAGTGGCAAATATTAAATCTAATTAATTAAATATGAAAATATTCAATTAATCAAACTTAGGATAAATGTGATTTATCGCCAAATAATCATTAAATTAAAGATAATTAAGATAATTAGGAATATTACTAGGAATATTCCCCGATGCAGAATTTAAGATAATCAATTATGATTCGATGATGTTTAGATGTGCCTTAGATTAGGACTTTGATGTCGATTTTGTTCGATTTGTCGATGTAGGAGATTAATGAACTTATAGCCCATTTTTGGGGTATTACAGTTCACAGTAGACCAGACATAGCACATACTGTGGGAATAGTTGCTAGATTTTTTGCTAATCCTAGAGAATCACACATGATTGCTACTAAAAGAATCTTACGATACCTAAAGAAAATAGAGGATTATAGATTGTGGTATCCTAAGGAAGGCAAGTTTGAACTCAGAGGCTATACCGAAGCTGATTGGGCTGGAAATGTGGATGACAGAAAAAGCACCACCAGAGGAGCATTCTTCTTTGGTGAAAGACTTGTTACCTAGATAAGTAAGAAGTAGGCTTGCATTTCTTAGTCTACAGTCGAAGCAGAGTATGTTGCTGCTGCTACAAACTATTCAAACATTGCATATATTAAACAAGTTCTGGAAGGTATGAATGAGATAATCACTGAGCCGGTGATTATATACTGTGATAACACCAGTGTAATAAACATTACAAAGAATCCAGTGATGCATTCTAAAGCAAAGCACATATCAATTAAGTATCACTACTTGAGAGAACAAGTATAGGAGAAGCAAGTTAAGCTAGAGTTTGTTACATCAAAAGAACAAGTCGCAGATATATTTACAAAAGATCTACCCAAAGACACATTTGAGTACTTGAGGACTAGACTTGGGGTCTGTCCCCTATCTACCGGTCACTAAGGTGATTCAGATGTTGCATCAACCTAATCTTATCAAAAGATCATTCATGTTGATGCATCATAGTTCACACTTTGGATCATGTCTAAAGCTGTGAAAGGTACTAGAACAGATTGGCATATCAATATATAGAGATACAGAGTATGCACTGGACAATAGAGAGTTACTTGGCTACTGAAGAGCTATTTGTTTATTTATTTCTTTGGCATTGTTGTCAAAGGGCGAGATAAACAATATGAAACATATGAAACACTATGCACTGATGAGAACTATTTGAGGGAGAGATAATCTAAAAGAAAGGGAAAGCATTGAAGATTAGTTACTGAGAATAGAAGAAGGAATCTGAGAGCTAAAAAGATCATATTTGTAGATTGACAAAGCTGCATTTGTAATGCTATTGAGTAACGTAGTGATTAAACATATTAAGCTAGGGAGAGCTTGCACAACATTTGTTCACAGAGTTGTAGAATACATTTTTGGTATGTGTATGGTACATTTCATATTTCTTGAGTTGCCATCAATGCCAAAGGGAGAGATTGATGAACTACAACTAATTTAGAACCTGATTGAAGGATCTATGATTTAAGATCACCAAGCAGATTGATTAGATATGCAATATGATTAAATCAGTATTATGTTTTCATTGATGTCAACTAGTTTGACAACACTTATCTTGTAAGTTACTATACCGATACATCTGTAGAAAAGGAGTGAAAGAGATGAAGAACATAAATATCTACATGAGGAAGATGGATATGACAGATGAGGCTAAAAAATGCATTGAGTAACTTGTTAATGAGTCTATGACCTTATGATATTGACTTGATTATGTTTCATTTATCTATGATGAGGAAAAAAGCTGAAAGACACAAAGAAATGTTGTCGGTTGATGAAGCATTTCAGTGTACATCGATGGAGTGTAGTGTATACTGAGCACGGTATAAACTGAGCTTGTGTTCACCGACACATTTTTTTGTTAACCGAGAAGAATAGAATGAACTAAATGATTAGTTTAGCCGATAAGATTGATGAGCTGGCAAGTGTATGAATTCGAGGTAATAGATAAAGTTTGTTACACAGATCGACGACTAAAAAAATTCAGGAAAGATCTAAAGGATGAGAATCAAATGTGTTATTGACACAAGTGCTAAGGTATGGTTAAGAGGAAAAATCAATGAAGATGATTAAGCGGCAAAATCTGATGGAGTAGAAGAAAATGGTTTACATGTCTATATAAGAGACTGAAGGTTTCATAATGAGTGTGATGCCGAAAGAGAAGGAAACTACAGAATCATTGTGTGAACAAGTTTTCATGCATTTTGATCATACTGGTTAAGGAGAACCTACTGCAGAGCATTACCGAGCGACAAAGAGTGATTACCGACAGATAGTAAGTTGATATATTGTTGAATCAAAAATGTTGCATTGATCAGAAAGATTTGTATGAGCCGAACATTGATTTATAATTTGCAATTGAAGTTGTATTAAGTTAGATCACCTACTGTTACATATTTAACCATTGTACGTAGTCAAATCTCTTAACTGAGTGGACTAAGAAAGTCTTATTATGTATCATTCATAGAATGAATATTGTTATCCTGTCAACCCTAGAGTGATTACTAGTTGGAGGATAACGGTTGGTCTTAAATCCTCTAACAAGGTCACACCTAATAGTGTGTTTGTAACCTTTAATAGGGTTGGGTCTTCACCGACCTCACTTCAAAAGAGTGAATATTTTTGGGTTGCCGATCTCAGGTGGTTTTTCCCTTCACAGGGTTTCCATGTTAAATCTCTTGTGTTATGTGTTGATTGTGATGCTTGTTTTAATGTTATATTTACATATTGCATATTTGATTTTATCAGTAACTATTATAATTTTTAGACTGGTAATCGGTAGATGCACAGACAGTAAAAGTATTTTAAGTTACCGAGCAATAGAAATTGAAGTATTTGTTTTTGGATTATACATTTTGTATTGGGATAATGATTGACTGATTCACCCCCCTCTTAGTTATTCTAACAGAGCCAACTCTGTTAAAGGTTACAATACACACTATTAGGTGTGACCCTGTTAAAGGATTTAATCACCCTGTCAGGAGTAGCCTTGTTAGAGGGATTAAGAATGTCTAATTAGAATGTCACCTTGATTAAAGGATTTACAAATGACTATTAGGTCAACCTTGATTAAAGGATTTTAACTGATATAATGGTTAGAAAGTAACATGAGGTTTGATCTAAAACATACAACTCACTTTGAAAATATAGATCCAATGTAGCTCATGTGTTGATCCACTGACTAGCCTTCATTATCATCTCCATCTCTGATCTGCTTGGAAATCCTTCAAGAAATCACCACTTCACAACTCTTCTTAGCTCTTAACAACTCTTCTTAGCCTTCTTCTTAGGTTCACCAGTCAACTGAATCAACCTTGTGCATAACCTACAATTAGGTCATCCTTATACCTCCTTGAATAGGTATTTTAATGTTTTTCTACTTAATCATCTTCATAGATCTTAGGTTTAGGTTAGGTTCATCGAATCCTTCCAACATTTCAATCACCTTCTTATCCTTCTAGATACTTCTCAAAACTTCTCCTTGAATCCATAAGAAAATGGTTTACCATACATTAAATACTCCAGGTCATTCATCCTCATCTTCATCACGTTTTACATATTCCAATAATTCAACTATGTCGCTTGGGAATCTCAAATTCTTTACAAACTATAAAATACCGACACTTGGTCATCACTGTGTTCTTCTGCTTGGTCATTATTGGATAACTCGGTCATTGCTAAAACTATTCTTCTCAACACTCACTGTTTGACTTGGTTCAATTCCTAATACTCGGTAATTACTAATTCTCAGTCAACATTATATTTTCTCAGCTTATATTGGTGCTCGTTCAACACTAGCATCACTCAACTTATACTTAATTTTCTTAATCTTTTTCTCTTTTACTCAATCAAGCTTATGCTTGCAGGATTTCTTTCCTCATCTCTTCTATGCTTCAAATCAATTGTCTTCTTCACTTAGTGTTATAGATAAACAACACATTACCTTGCCAATGTACCTACTAATCAAGTACCCATTGTAGTTTCTCATAACTCAACCTTTCACTAGGTCTTCTTGTTATCTCCTCTTTTCAAATCTTCTTCATCAATCAAATGATATGGCACTTTACTAGATAGCAACTGTCTCACCAGTTAATATTTGACATCAATGAAAATATAACTATTATTTCAATTGTAGTTTTCAACAATCTCCCTCTTTGGCATTGATGACAACACCATATAAAATCATATGTTTAACCATTTTCTTAGTTACCATACAATCCAAAAAGTATGTATATTGAAGCAACTTCTTTCAACTCTCTCTGTGTATTCAAATCTTCATTAATATCCTTACCTTCATTCTGATTCTCATTCAATGCAAATATCAATTCCCTCTTGAATAGATTTCTCCCTCTTTGTTTGTGCATCCATTTTACCGAATCTCTCATCTTCTCCCTCAACTATTTATGGTAACTCCATTTGAATCTCTCCCTCTTTGACAAAAATGCCAAAGATGCTTTCAACTTTCTCATTCATCTTTACCATGTAGATATCTTTGTGTTAGCTTTCTAAACTATATGTTTCCTCTGTCATCTTGCTTATGACTGATCAACTTCTTGTTCCTTACTCTTCACAACTTTAGGAAACTCCTAAAGTGTAAGCTCATTGCATCAATTTGTCAGATATTTTGAGTAATACATTTGATGCAATGCTCCTACTTGATTTAGGTAGCCTCAGTTAGGGCAATCACCCCTAATTTACCTCTAAGATACTCATGAACATCCTTAGGTAAATATTTAGTGAATATATCTTCTAACTGTTCCTTTGTATTCACATACTCCAATCTCACTTATTTGTCTTGAACTAGCTCTCTCAAGTAATGATACTTGATAGCGATATGTCTAGTTTTAGTGTGAATCACAGGGTTCTTTGATATATTGATAGCACTTGTGTTATCACAAAAATAAAACCTAGCTCAGTAATTTCTTTCTTCATTCCTATTAACAATTTCTTGATCCACACTATGTTTGAACAATTAACTGCTGCTACTACATATTCAACTTCTGCTTTAGATTGAGAAATGTAATTCTATTTCTTGCTTGTCCATGAGACTAATCTCTTACCTAGAAAGAATGCACCACCACTTGTACTTTTTCTATCATCCACATTTCCTTCCCAATCTGCATCAGTATAAAATTTTAGTTCAAACTTATCATTCTTCTTGTAGTATAATCCATAGTCTTATGTTACTTTCAGATATCTTAGTATCCTTTTCATTACCATCATGTGATTCTCCTTAGGATTGGTAGAAAATCTTGCAACAATCCCAACTGCTAATGCAATATATGGTCTTTTGTGAGCAACATATTGTAGCTTTCCAATCATTGACCTGTACAAGGTTTGATTCACTTCTATTGTATCATCATTCTTTAATAGTTTCTATTTAGTAGCCATAGGTGTACTTACTGGTCTTGAGTCCTCCATGCCAAAGGTTTTCAGTATCTCCTTGATATATTTTGATTGAGTAATGTAGATACCTTCATCTTATAAACTTGCAAACCAACAAAGAATTTGATCTCTCCAAACATAGACATATCAAATTCAGTTTGCATCTCATTTGCAAATGTTTGGCATAGTGCATCTTGTCCTCCAAATATGATATCATCAACAAATATTTCAGCGAACAATATCCCTTTACCTTTTTCAATCTTCAAGTACAGATTGATGTTGTCATTTGTCCTTGCAAATCCAATTTTGACCAAGTAATTATGCAATCTCTCATACCATGCTCTAGGGGCTTGTTTCAATCCATACAATGCTTTGTGTAGCTTACAAATCATGTTCCTCTTTCTTGGATATACAAATACTTCTGGTTGTTCAATGTATACTTCTTCTTCTAGTATTCCATTCAAAAATGCATATTTGACATCCATTTGATATACTTTCAATCCTTTGTAAGTTGTATATGCAAGTAGAGTTCTAACTCCTTCCAATCTAGCAACTAGGGTAAATGTCTCCCCATAGTCAATTCCTTCTTCCTGAGCATACCCTTTGCATACTAATCTAGCCTTGTTCCTTGTGACTTCTCCATGCTCATTCAACTTATTTATGAACACCCACTTGGTTCCAATAACATTCTTATCCTTTGTTCTAGGTACTAGTGTCTAGATCTTGTTATTTTCTATTTTCTCAATTTCTTCATTCATGGCTTGAATCCAATCTTCATTATCCAAATCATCTTTCACTAATTTGGGCTCAAATTCACATAACAAGCATGTTTGGTTTTTTAACTTACTTCTTGTCATGACTCCTGATTCTTTAGCTCTAATGATTTGATCTGGCTTATGACGTCTTCTCACATACTATGCCAATGTAGGCTTTGGTCACCTTTCTTCTTGTTGTTGATCTTCAGGTTCATCAAGAAAATTAAATTGAGGTTCATCTTGTATCACTGCTTCCTCTTCTGATTTCTCGACAATTACCTCTTGATGCTTGACATCTTCTTGCTGTAATTTGACAGGTTCTTGTTGTTGCTCGACAACTTTGTTCTCTAGTTTAGGTAAATTGCTAGGCTCTCCTTCATTCATGCATATGAATGATGTATAATCTTCAAGTTCCTTCTTGCACTCAACTTCATTCTTTTTTGCATATTCATCAACTCTAACATTTTCACCTTCCACAACTTTGTTAGTGTTATAATTCAAATACTTATAAGCTTTTCTCTTAGTGGAATAACCTAGGAATATGCCTTCATCACTTTTAGCATCAAGTTTTCCATTGCTATTATCCTTTAGTATATAACATTTTCTTCCAAAAACTTTAAAGTATTTCACATTAGGTGTATAACCATACTATAACTCAAAAGGTGTAGCATTTGTACCTTTCTTGACTTGTACTCAGTTCAAGGTATAGATAGTTGTATTTACAGCTTCTCTCCAATATTTTTGTGCAACATTTTTCTCTATCATCAATGTTCTAGCACAATCCATGATTGATCTATTCCTTCTTTCTACTATACCATTTTGTGGAGGGGTTCTTGGTGTAGACATCTATCTCTTTATTCCTCTATCATTGAAAAATATGTTAAACTCATTAGATATGAACTCTCCTCCTCTGTCAGATCTCATACATTTCAAGATCTTACCTATTTCTTTCTCAACCTTTGCCAAATACCACTTAAAGAACTGAAAGACATCAGATTTTTCTTTAAGAAACATCACAGTCATCATTCTAGAGTAATCATCAACAAACAGAATGAAATATTTATCACCACAGTAGCTTTACACTCCAATAGGTCCACATAGGTTAGTATGAACCAATTCCAAAATATCATCAGAAGTATAGGTTTTTCTCTTGAAACTAGAGTTTGTCATTTTTCCCAATTGACATTGCTTACACATCACATTATTAGGTTTCTTTAATCTTGATAACCCTTTTACTCTTTTCATCTTACTAATGCTTACCAAATTATCAAAGTTCACATGACACAACCTCTTATGTCATAACCATACATCATTGAATTGTGCAAACAAACATGTCTCATCAGATAGGTCGATATAAAACAAATTACCTCTTGTCTATTCTCCACTGCCAATTAGTTCACCTATAGCATCAAAGATCTTAGCCTTTTAAGGAGACAAGAGGTTCAAAATAATGTATGCATGTGAGGAGAATATTGTACTCATGCCAAGATGTTCAGACAAGTTGAAGGAAGAACCAAGCGATTTTGCAGACTACATCAACTGTCAGAAAGGAGATAACCAAGTAGAACAGAGTTGGAGGATAAAAGTAAATTAATGAGATTATGATGGCCAAAGGTATATTGAGATTAGCATAGATCTAAATATCTGCAAAGGAAGTTTCATTTGAATCAGATCATTTACTGTTGCATTCTAACCATTTCTACAGACAAAATCTCTTAACCGAGTGAGACTTAAGAATCCTTATTTATTTCATTGTGACATTCAATGAATGTTGATTGTTTTCTTATTCAACCAAGTGAATGTATGGTCACAGAGAAATTTTAGTGATAAATCATCTAATAAGGTCACACCTTACAGTGTATTTTGTAACCTTTAACAAGGTTGGCTCTTAGCCGAGGTGACTTCAGAAAAGTGAAATTATTTCAAATACCGGTCCAAGGTGTTTTTTACCCTAACAGGGTTTCCATGTTAAAAATCAAGTGTTATATGTGTATGCATGTGATGATTTTTATTTTACTTTACACATTACATTAAATGGTTTGATCGGTATATATACTTGTAATACCCCAAAATTGGCACCTAATAAATTCAATCAATTTTGGTGCATTTTCGTCAATTTTTACATCTCCAAAGTCCTACTTTGCTAGGCAATTTTCTCTCTCCTACCTGACTTAATTTGACTTGATGTCAATTGCAAAAAACCCTAAATTGCATTAATCAAATATTATAATTAATTCCTAAAGTCTTCGACTTTTATTAGCTGAATTACCCCTATGATAAATTAATTTAATTCTAAAGTCCTAAGTGCTTTAAATTAAATTAAAATCCACCCCCTTTAACTAATACACATAAAAAAGAGAATTAATCTTATTTAGTTATTTGAATGGACACCTCTTTATTTGAATTTAATAATTCAAATTATTCGAACGGTCACCCATATGTTGCAATAATCCATTCTTTAATTAAATAAATCTTTGAATATTTGTCTCAAAGGGGAATGAAGAGGCAACCGTTCATTTTCAAGAACCTCTTCGTTCTCTCCCCAGGCTTGTCTATTTATTGAACCTCATTCTTCATTCAAAGGAGAGCAATTTTGAGAGTAACTAAACTATAGCATTTTTTTTGTCTCAATTTCATATCTTTCAAGCTTTCATTGCATATTTAGATTAATTTCATCTAGTTTAATGTTGTATCTTCATTATAATTAGTTTCCTTACTAGCTCTTAGTTTAATCTCATATTTCTTTCAATTTCTTTAAAATAAAACTGCATCTTCATATTTCTTTTAAGCTCTTAGATTAATTGCACTTCATTCTAGATTAATTCCAATTTGATTATCTTCATAAGTTTTCAAATCCTCCATTGTAGCACTGGTCTAATGGTTGTTGGGCTCTCATTTTCTGGCCTCATTCAACCACATACATTTTGGCTCCCACCGTGGGGTAGAAAAGATCAATTTCTGGCCTCATTCTTGATTTTTCTAACAGGAAATTTGAGCTCTGTTGTGTGTCTGTACTTCTTGTAGCATACCAAGCATACCGCATGAAGTTTCACTCCTAGTAGCACTCTCTCACATGAAATTTTACATCCTTTCACAACACCCTCTATTTTCTCGCGTGATATGGAGTACTTCCTCAGACAAGATTTGGTTACAGTTTTTAAATAATTCAGTCTCTGTCTTTCCTGTTCCAGATTTCTGACAGTTTTTGTTTGCTGTTAATTTCCATTTTTCTGTTCTTTCCACAACATAAAATTTTTTCGCAAGATGTTTGAAGAAGAACATAAAACATGCTAATGGTTTGATTGTAGGATGATAGTCAAATATCTCATAAAATGTTGTGTTTGTTTCTTGCTTTCATTCACATAGTCTAATTAGGGCTCCGTTAATTTTTTTTGAGAATTTTGATAGTGGGTAGGGAATTTGGCTCTTCATTACATGGAGGTGATGACCATGAATGAACCTAAAAACCCAATGATCCTACTAATATGACAGATTCTTGGGGAAGTGGAGAAAGGTAGTGAATATTTAACACTTCTACTTGCCAGAGGATTATGCTCTTCTCTCTCTAAGAGAACTAGAAACCCAAAAACTTGTGGATTTGGTGAAGTGAAGCTAACTTGGTGATGAACTTGCTTGATGTGTTTGGGTGAAGTGATGAGGTAGAGAAGTATTCTCTTCTCTCTTTGAGAGAAACAAAAAATCAAACCCTCGGATCTAAGCCAAGTTGTGTCACCTTTAGAGGCCCTGTCGGAAGTTGAACCTCCGGGAATGACCCAAGTGAGTACGCACCTTTTGCTAGTGATTCTACCTCACTTTAATAAAGAACACTTTGTTGAGTCTAAAGAATCCAAAGCCATATTATCTTCCTTCTCATGATTTTGACTATCATCTTGAGAAGGCCTTGTTTGTTGTACTGAGCGGTGCTGCTCCTAGCCCTGCTTGCGAGGGTGTACAGATTTCAAGTGTCGGTGTGGTTGCGAGGCCCTAGCCCTATATCAGGGGCACCAGAGGTTAGTATGAATGGAAGCCTATTAAAAAATTTCCTTAGCTAGTGGCCTACTTGGTTCACCTCCGAAAGGAGGCATAATCTTTGCATAGGGAGGGGGAAGAATCTCTCCGGTAGATTCCCATCATAGGCATACACCTGGATGCTTGAAGGTGGTATACGACACTAGCCCCTACCACAAGGGTAAGCTTTGAACATATACTATTGAGTCCTTGGAAACACCAAAAACATGGGCACCCTCTAGGGGGTGACACGGCTTTGTGAGGTGCACGTATGCGCATAAGCAATGGGGCAAAGGTTTTGTCTTCTCACCATTTTTTTGGTAGGGATAAGCTATGTGTTTGTTATCGAGTCTTAAACATTGCCCAATCATTATCAAACAAAGACTCCCCTGACGCTATCGAGTTGCTTTGTCCTTGATAGGTCTATTAACGACTACTTCTTGTATCACAACTACTTGATCTAAACCTTTGTGTCTTTAAACAAATGCTTGAAACCTCAAAAAAAGATTGTTGACTAAACTGTTCTTCAAACCTATCAGGAAACTAGATTTTTTGTCAGACATCAATTCAGGTTGTACCTCAGAATTCAACTTTTACCTTGAAAAGTGTGTTAGACTGTCAGATTTTAGATTTTTCCCACATGAAGTTTCACTTTTCAGAGCACTTTCTCGCATGAGACTTTGTTCTTTCACGCGAGGTTTGGTTTTTTCTCGCGCGGCCTGGTACATTCTCGCACGAGACTATAGCCCAGTTTTCAAAAATAGAGACTAATTTCCTATTGACTGGTCCAACTTTTTCCTAATCTGCTTTTTGTTCGAGGTCTATTTTTCTATTTTCCTGTCGTTCACTGTCAGAAATTGGTTGTCTTGAGTTAGGAATCGATCGATCTTTTCTTTGGCTCATATTGTCTCTCATTGGTTTACCTTATCTCTTTATGCCTTTTGTATCTTATGTTGCGATAGTCTTATCTCAGCTGTTCTAGCTCCCTCTTTTAATGATTCATACTAGGTCCATCTCACATCTTGGCTGTTCTAGCCATTTATCTCCTTTCTATTATCTTAGAAATAGAGCCTAGCATTATCCTGAGTCTTCTCTCATCACATCTTCATCTATGACTATCACGACTAGAAGTGGCAATACTTATCCCATTCAGAATAATGATCAAGGTAGAAGCAGACCTCCTAATCAAGAAATAGATCATCCTGAATCTGTTGTGAAATTTGAACTTTGTGAGATATCCTTGAGTTCCTCATTGAGTACTTCGAAAGATAGTCCATCTCAACCATCACCTTCGGTGTTTCAAGAGTGTTTTAATTTTTTGTTTGAAGCACAACCTAGTTTCTCATTTCAAGAGCAAGACAACTCATACTTCCAAGACAACTCATTGTTTCATAACTTTGGAAGGCCACTCCCTTGGACTGCTCCTATTATTGAACCTGTTAACACTGATCACGATATCTTCCCACCTGAATTTATTAAATTGTTTGATCCTATTCATTCACCAAAGGTTACCTTAGTTGCACCTTTTTAACATCATTCATATCACTTTACTGAGGCTTCAACTGCTACACTATTCCACACCAACAAGATGGGAGATCCGTTTGATTTCCAACCAGACAAGTATAGTCAAACTTTTGATCAATCTCAAAACAATCAGTATCATGGTCAAACCTCTAATGACCCACGTCATGCTCAACCTCAAAATGAGAAGCCTCACGGTCAATCTCAAAATGACCAAAATTAGTCCCACAATGATGACCAATCTCGAAAGAAACCTCAAGGTGATCAACAACCCGCATATTTCTATCGCCCTCCTCCATTCGATCAAAACCAAGATGATCAGCAACAAGACTAGATTCTGAGCATTTATGAGATCCTTGGGAATGAAAATGATGTGATAACTCAACATGATATAAACACTACCAAAGCTAATAAGACTCTTGTTAAAATGATGGAGATCCTTCTCCTAGAGGAGAAAGAAAAATACTTCCTTGAGTTAGCTAAACAAGGGGCCAAGTTACCCGCAGACTATCAAGTTGAAACACTCGTAGCCAAGGAAGAAGAAATTGAGACCACAAAGTTGCAAAAGATGGTCCAAGACATGCAAGATCAGATTAGTCAACTTGCAAAGAATAAGGAAAAACCTGCACAACAATTCACAATGGAAAGCATTTATCCTTTCCCTTTTGATAGAAGCCTTCATATTCCACCTTTTCCCAGAGGTGTAGAACTCCCTAAATATGAAAAATACTTGGGTGCAACCAATCCCCAAGATCACTTGAGGGAGTTTGGTGCATTATCTATGGAATTCATGCATGACCAAAGATATGTTATGCGCTTATTTCCTCGTAGTTTGGGTGGGCTAGCTATGGAATGGTTCTCTAGATTTCCTACTGGCATTAAGACTTTTGATGAAATGGCTAATCTATTTCTCCAACATTAATCATATAATATTCAACATCCAATAAACATCTGAGATCTTTGCAATTTAAAACAACGACAAGGAGAACCTTTCCTAACATTCCTCCAAAGGTGGAGACAATTATGTACAAGGTGTCCTCACAAGTTACCAGAGTCCAAGAGACTCGACATTTTCTTGGACAATCTTGTCCCAGACTTTGAATACCAAGTGCAATTATAAAGTCCTCTAACTATTGATAGCATGATCAAACAAGCAATGCGAATATAGGCCTTTCTGATAAAAAAAGGTGAATTAACTTTGAGTAAAGACAACAAGCAAGGATCTTCAAACTCAAATAAGGATAAAGGGAAGTTTGTTAATAAGAATAGAGATGTAGTGAATGATGGAGTGGTCAACAATGTGACCCCACAACCTGCTAAGTCTATTTTTAATCTCTCTTCCACCATACAAGCGGTTAAAGCAGCTGAAAAGCCCATGGTGGAAAATCAGCAACCTTCAAGGTTTTCTAGAAACAAACCTTGGGCATCTCGACCCAAGCACAAATTCACTTCCTTGGGAGAACCACTTGATGTGGTCTATAAAACTCTTGTGTAAAATCAAATTCTTACTCCTTCAGAAATGCATCTCTATGACCCACAACCACGACCTCATTGGTGGAATGACAATGCCTATTGTGACTATCACCAGAATAAGGGTCATAAGACTTCTACTTGTCTTCAACTGAAACATAAGGTCCAAGATTTGATTGATAGTGGTGACATTGTTGTGGATGGCCATAACAAGAATTCAGACCATCAAGCATTTAAGGATCCCTTCCCTCCTCATGAGAAGGGTGAGTCTTCAAATGCCAAGAATACCAATGCTAAAGTCAATTACACATACACTAATGATGACAATGTTATTGGTATGATCGAACCTATTGAGATAGAGTACTGTGACATGATTACTATTAAGGGAAATGATGATGCTTCCAAGCCTAAGACTCCTTTTGTCTTGTGTAGTTCTGTGTCTCATTCGTCTGAATCTGAACAACCTCAAGACTATGCTAATGTTGTCACTCGATCACGTGGAAGAGTTGTTTTGAAAGGTCCTGATACTTCTACATCCACTCCGAAGCAAACTGCGGATAAGAGTCTCAATACTTCTACACCCACTCCAAAGAAAATTATGGATAAGACTACTGTTGGCCCTGCCAACAAGAACACAAAATTTGTTCCTATAGCTAGCTCAACCAGTTATAGCATCTTAGATCAACTCCAATGAACCAATGCTCAGATTACCATTTTTGAGTTGTTGAAGATCTCACCTGCTCACAGGCAAATTTTGGATAAAGCCCTCACCAAGGAAAACATTCCCAAGGATCTTGATCTCAACCGGTTCCAATCTATGGTGGGTCATTTGACCTCACCTCACTATCTATCCTTCTCTGAAGAAGATGATCACTCTTTGAGTCACCAGCATAATGCTGCCTTGCATTAGAGGTCATGATAGGTCCTAAACATGTCCGTCGAGTGCTCATAGACAATGGTGTTGGTTTGAATATCTGTTATGCTAAGCTACTCAATTAGCTAGGTTATGACAAGAATTGTATAGACTCTCACAAAAAGATTACCATCAAAGCTTATGATGAGGAAGAACATAAGTCCCAAGGCTTAGTTTTACTACCTATCTACATAGATCCTATTGAGAGAGATGTTACTTTTCAAGTTCTTGACATTCCTCTTGCCTACAATATCTTGTTGGGTAGGCCATGGATTCATGAGATGCAGGCTGTTCTGTCCACGTATCATCAATGCATTAAGTTTTCATTCCATGGGGTGGAAGTCACTATGCCTGCTAATAAAAATTACTCTTGCAACACTCTTGCACAATCTATAGATAGCTTTGTTCTGACAAATAGAGAATCCATTAAGTTTTATGATGCTAAGCTAAAGGAAATGGAACAAACTTTAAGACTTAAGGATACAGGCATGGGAGAATACTAAATTGAACATGTGCTATCACTTGCTGCTCTACCTTTGTCCTCGTGCTCTTATGAGAGACCTTCCAAGAATAACAAACCATCTAATGCTTCTCCTCAAATAGTTTATGATGGTGCCTTTGTAAGGGCCTCTATACCTTTAGAAGATGAGGATGAAGAAAGAGCTATCTAAGCTTGGATCTATAAGGGAAAAGAGATAGTTGAAACAACTACTCCACCTCCAAACTTAGAAAAAGAACCATGCAATGAGGCCTTCAAAATCATGAAGTGCTTTAGCTATAAGGGGAGTGGTCCTATAGGGAAGAATGACAATGGTTTGCTAAAGCCCATTGAAGCTACAGGTCATAGCATAAAGGATACCATTGGCTTAGGCTTCAAGAAGATCCCCTTTCATTTAGGGATTAACAAGTTGGTGCCGAAACCTGAACCTGAACCTGAACAAGAAATTGAAGATGCTACTCCAGAGGCTAGCTCTAATGAAGAGACATTTCCATATCCTATTCCTCTGGATCTTGCAACACTCTTTGCAGAACCTAATGAACCTATCATACCTATCCATATGGTATAAACTGATACTGATTCTGATAAAACTTCTTCAGTGCATCAATTCACATATAAGGAATAGAAAGCAACACTGAATGATGATCCCAATTTTCTAGGTGAACAATACATGCCACCACATTTTCAAAAGTATCTTGAACAAGAACAACTCTAATAAACCATTAATGCCACAAGGAATGAAGATGAGTTAGGTGATATAGCTAGTACTAATGAAATTCCCACATCAAGTACTGACTCACATGAATATGAGTTTGACTCTTTGTCTAATGCTACTTATGATGTAGACATAAATACTATTCATGTGTATGAAAGACTCCTCAAAGTAGGTGAAGGGTCTAGCGTTAGGTCACAAAAATTAGACACCACTTGTGTTAACTTGTCCTCTACTTCCAATGTAAGGTCTTATAGGGATTCGAATGCTCCTTTGGATGAGATCGCTCTAGGTCTTGACTTGCTCATCCACGCTTTTGATGGTTATATAGTGAATGTGATTGAACTAGTCACCACTTCCCTTTCACTCCGCCATCCCGATCTGATAAACTGGAACTCCCCTTCCGCATCCAATGAAGCCCTAACATTCTAGAATGATTATGATCTATCCTATTACCTCCATGCTATTGAACCTATGATGTCCTCCACCAGTGAAAGTAGTGTCAGCATGATAGAGGCGGATATCAATTATCTTAGGCAAAAAATTAAAAGAAGAAAAAATAGATGCTCTAATGGTGAAAACCACTTTGTGGCAATATCAAAGCCAAAAATAGTAAAAATAAAAGACGTATCCAAGGGTGAAAACCTCTCTGAGGTGCCCAAGGATGAGATAATTGATACACTTCTAAGCCACTTTCAAGAGAGGTCATCAGTATTGATTGACCCAACACAGCTAGTAAATTTGGGTATAGAGGCTACTCCACAGATTATTCATCTAGCACAATCATTGTCTGCTAAAGAAAAAGAAGAGTTTACTAGCTTCTTTCAGAGAAAGAAAATAAAATTTGCATGGACCTACTCTAACATGCTTGGATTAGACCCCAATCTAACCATGCACCATTTGTCCATTGCACTAGGTATCAAACCTATTAAACAAAAGCTGCAAAAGATGCATCCGCACTTAGCACTTTTGGTCAAAGTAGAGCTAGAAAAGATTCTTAAGGCTGGTTTCATAAGAACTATTGATTATGTAGAATGGATTTCAAATATTGTACCAGTCACCAAACATGATAAATCTAGTCATGTGTGTACAGACTCAGGGATCTAAATAAGGCATGTCCAAAAGATGACTTCCCACTGCCTAATATTGACATGATAGTAGATATGACAGTAGGATATGAGATGTATTGCTTGATAGATGGATTTTATGGCTATAATCAAATAAAAATTGTGCTAGAAGATCAAGAAAAGACCACTTTCACATGTGCCTGGGGTACCTTTTGCTAGAATGTCATGCCTTTTAGGCTTAAGAATGCTGGAGCAACATATCAGAGAGCTGTTACAACCATTTTCCATGATATGATGCATAAAACAATGGAAGATTATGTGGATGATAATTTAGCCAAGATTATGCAATGAAGAACTCATCTCACAGATTTGGGTCCAATCCTTGACTGCATGGAACAATTTAGTCTCAGACTTAATCCCAAAAAATGTACATTCGGTGTTACTTCTAGGAAACTCTTGGGTTATATCATTTCAGCTAAAGGCATAGAAGTGGATCCTAAAAAGGTACAAGCTATTATGGACATGCCTCCACCCAAGAATATCAATCAAATCAAAGGATTATAGGGAAGGCTACAATCTATCTGGTGCTTCATTTCACAGTTGGCCGACAAGTCACAACCATTCACTAAAACCTTGCATAAGGGTGTGACCTATGAATGGAATGAAGAATGTGAGAAGGGACTCACTCAGATTAAATAGTATCTTGCTAATCCACCTATATTGATGCCTCCTATTCATGGGAAGCCGATCATACTATACATCTCTGCCATGAACACATCTTTGGGTGCTCTCCTAGCTCAAGAAGATTAGAACAACAAAGATAGAGCCATATATTATATCAACAGAACATTGGTTTCGTATGAGATGAACTATTTTGTCATCAAGAAGGCTTGTTTAGCAGTGGTATTTTCTTCTTAGAAGTTGCGGCATTATATGCTAGCTCATACTACAAAGCTTATTGCAAAAATTGATCCATTGAAGTATCTACTGAGCAAGACTGCCCTCATGGGTAGATTAGTGAAATGGGTGATGATACTTAGTGAATTTGACATTGAGTATGAGGAAAGAAAAGTTATTAAGGGACAAGCAATTGCTGATCAGCTGGTGGAAGTTCCTTTGAAAGATCACTAGCCTTTGAGTATTGAATTCCCAGATGAATCCATCATGCTTCTCACACATCAATCTTGGAGCATGTTCTTTGATGGATCATTCACTCAGCAAGGATCAGGTGCAGGCATTCTATTTATAACACCTCAAAGATACTCATTACCCAAAGCTTATAAAATGTTGTTTCCCTACACAAATAACATAGTTGAATGTGAAGCTCTCATCAATGGTACAAAGATAGCCCTTGAATGGCGGGTGGATGAGCTCAAGGTCTTTGGAGACTCTCAATTAATCATCAACCAAGTCAATGATCTCTACCAAACAAAAGATGACAAGCTAGTACCCTACAAAAGAATGGTGGATGATCTCAAATAGTAGTTTGCACACATTTCTTTCCAGTAGATTCCAAGGGCAAAAAATAAAGAAGTTGATGCTATGGCCACTCTTGCTTTAATGTTACAAATGCTGGAAAATGACTTCAGACATGAATTCCTGGTGGAGGCATTACACTACCCTGCCTATGATATTCCTGAATCTAGGATGATCTGTTTAGTGATTGGACATGATTCATCCCACTACCACCATATCTATTCCTACCTTGATGACCAGATCATTCCAGACACCTATACCCAAAATGAAAAATGCCACCTCATTTGTACTGCTTCATGGTATGTCCTCATAGCAAATGACTTGTATAGACGAGGTCTAGACGGTACCCTTCTTAGGTGTTTAAAACCTGATGAGTCCAAATGTGCGCTAGCTGAGGTACATGAAGGTATCTATGGGTCTCATTCAAGTGGTTTGATGTTAGCCTGAAAACTTATTAGAGCTGGTTATTACTGGCCGGACATGGAAAAAGAAGCTGTTCAATATGCCAAGACTTGCAAATAATACCAATTTCACAGGAGCCTAATTCATGCTCCTGCTAAAGAGCTTAGTCCTCTCACCAGTTTCTAGCCATTTCAGTAATGGGCCTTTGATTTGGTAGGTCAGATACATCCTTCTTCTTCAAGAGGACATAAGTTTATCATCATAGCTACTGATTATTTTACCAAGTGGGTTGAGGTAGTGCCTTTGGCTATAGCTAATGGAAAGTCTGTGACTATGTTTATACTGAACTATATCATTTGTAGATATGGTGTACCCTCATCCATTATCACTGAAAATGAGGGATAATTCAAAAATAAGGACCTGATAGACTTATGCACCAAATTCAAAATCATTCAACATTGGTCATCTATCTATTATCCTCAGGGTAATGGACAAGCATAAGCTTCTAATAAGACAATTCTCAAAATCTTGCATCGAACAGTTCATAAATCTGGTAGATATTGGCATCTCCAGATTAATCCAGCTTTGTGGGCCTATAGAACAAGTATCTGAACACCAACAGGGGCCACTCCCTTTGCCTTGGTTTATGGAGAAAATGCAGTATTACCTATTGAGGTTGAGATTCCTACATTGCAAATCTCTCTGAGGGGCCTCATCACTGATGAAGAAAACATAATATCCCAGCTTCAAGAGCTTGAGTTACTTGATGAATGTCAAAAGGTGGCATTTGATCATCTAAGAGCATACCAAAAGAGGATGTCTAAAGCCTACAATAAGAAAGTCAAACAAAGAGAATTCTAAGTGTGTGATCTTGTCCTGAGAGAGAACCCCAAGAATCAGTAGCAGTGAGTCCAGAAAGGGAAATTTGAACCAAACTGGCTTGGTCTATATGTCATTACTACAACATTTGGGTCTGGCGCTTATCAACTCTCCACCACTGAAGGAGAACAACTCAAAGAGCCTATCAACGCTCTTCACTTGAAGAAATTCTATAGTTGAGGCATTCTCTATGTGCTCATGTACATACTTATTGGTCCTGAAAAAATCCCCAAAAAATGATATATTGGCAAAAATCCTAAAAATTGCAAAATGTCTTGAAAAAATGATCATCTTAGTGAAAACCTGGTAAACATGCGCTTTGATGTATCTATTATCTTGGTGAAAACTTGGTAAATAGGCACCTTGATAATAATTTAAAAAAATTGAAAATTGAAAAAATACAAAAAAAGTCAAAAGATCAAAAATATAAAAAAAATGAAATATTCAAAAATAAAAAAAAAAGAGAAAAGTACAAAAAAATTGAAAAAGAAGAAAATGTTCTCTTGATGAAAACCTGGTAAACAGGCGTCATGGTAGCAAAAATAGAATCTTTGCCAAGATGGTGAAAACCTGGTAAATAGGCACCTCTTGTTTCCTGAAGCTACATCTCATCTTAGCATCACTTGGCTCTTATTTTCCTGCTTTAGTTCCCTTGCATTCCTGCTTTAGTTTTCTCTCTCGTTGTCCTGCTCTAGTTTGCTTCCTACTTTAGTCTGTTTCCTGCTCTAGTTTGCTAGCTCATGCACTTGTTTTTAGTTGTCTTCAAGATTTTCCTTGACTCTTCATGGATTGGAACTAGTTCACACTTGAGGGAACCTCCCTAGTCTAGGGGGCATTGTCCTACCACTTTTCAGAAGTTTTGTTCATGCATCAGTCACCAGCAGTTCTCGCTGCATCTACCTACTGATGCCTAGCTACTTTTGATATTTCTCTTCTTGAGGATCTCTCATGTATCGGTTGCCAATGGTTCTCACTGTGCCTACCTACTGATAGCTAGCTCTCACTCAAACCCCTCTCTTTTGGGATCTCTTCTTTACATCAGTCACCAATGGTTCTCACTATGTCTGCCTGCTGATGTTTTGCCGGTGCTTTATTCCCTCTTTTGAGAATCTTCCTTGCATCAGTCACCAGTGGTTCTCACTGTGTCTGCCTGTTGATACTTGGTTCACGCTCTGCTATCTTCTTGAGACTTCATCTCCCATGACGGTCACCAGTGGTTCCCACTACGTCTGCCTACTTTCGCTATCCCATCGAGACTTCAAACATTGTTCGCATCCGATTCGACTTCAATCCACTTGAACACAAATGTAAACTAAAACTAAAACTAAATTTGGGTTCCTTTGAAGCATGCTGAGCTTTTCCTTTCCTTTTCTTGTTTGTTTGTTTGTTTTATCATTTCCCCTCAAGAAAATCTAAGATGTCTTTCTTGATTGAGAAACGCAAAGACTGGGGGCATGATCTTTTCTTGGCTTTCTATTTGCTAGTTTAGTTCCAATGATCCAATGAATCTATCTAAGAGGGGTGTCCATCTATAAGATCCTTCATCTCATATTGGATGGCCATGTGTACCTCAACTCCTTTTATATGGAAACTCTAGTGAGGTTGGTTCTTCTCCTTGTCTATTTTGAGTGACTTCTTTCTGCTACAAGTAAAATCGCTAACGCTCGTCCTGCTAAGTGAACGTAAGGGTCACTATGAGCATTCTTTGGCAAAGGAAGGAACTCTTGTGTGTCTAGTGTGTTTTTTCATAAGCAACATTCAAGTCATTCTAGCAATTGTGTTTTGATGCTTATGTTAACTTGCTGAATCAAAAGGAATAGGTGTTCAGGTCATTCTGGCTTCTTGCATCTTAATGCTTACATCTCATTCTGAAAAATCTAAGACTTATGTCATATTCATATTCTCATGATAGCAATGTCAGTGAGAGTTGTATGACATCTTGTGAATGTCCTGTGCCTAAAAGTACTTGATGATGATAAATACGGTGAGTCCAACAACCAAGTCCTAGGGGGCTTGCATTTTCATTCTAGGCTTGCATCTAGCTTAGGCTTGCATTTTCATTGTAGGCTTGCATTTGAGATGATATCTTGGTGCTCTCTTGATTGCTTTCTTCTAGATCTCTTCATTAAAGGTTCTCATCTTTTGTCTTGGGTTCATCATGATTGCATAAGTTTTTGGGATTGAAATCAAAGTCTGACACCTTTAGATAGCTCAAAATCGTGTTTTAAATTCTGGGACCCTTTGGGATTGGACGCTTGTGCAGTCAGTCTTCTGGTGTCATTTTTCTACCAGATCTTCATCTCCTCATAATTTTCTCAAGATCTTCAATGTTTACATCAAAGTCAACTCTAGTCAAATTTGGTCAACTATGGTCAAACTTGGTCAGCAAGACCTCTCGATCACTTCAAATTGCTTCTGCAGCTTCTCAAATCTAGTCTAATTGTTTCTACTCTGCAACCTCTCATTGTCAATCGTCCTTCTGATATGTCATCTTTTGATTTCGCTCCCAAGGGGGTAGGATGATTGCATCATTTGAATCTTGTTGAATCAACTCCTGAATTAGTCTGATCTAAATCATCAGTTCTCATTGCTAGGGCATCTTGGTGCCTCGTATCTTGCTATCTAGTCATCTATCTTTTAGGTATCCGAGCAATCTAACTCGGATCCTTAGGAATCAAGCTTTATTCTAGAGATGGTTCTCAAAATATTTTGGGTATTGGGGCAATCTAACCCTAATTCCTGGGAGTCAAGCTTCATTCTGGAGATGGCTCTCAAAAACTCTTTTAGACCGTTATCTAGGCAATCTAACCTGGGTCTCAGAGAGCTAAGCTTCATATTGGGGCAATCTATCCCTGATTCTAGAGACAATCCTAACTCTGCATCTCTCATCAATTGGTATTGGGGCAATCTAACCATGATTCCAGTTCTCTCAAGACCATTGTCTTCGCAATCTAACTTAGACTTCAAAAAATCATGCTTTGATCTATTCGGTGTCTTGGCAACCTAACCTAGACTTTTGAAGTTTTCATCATCTGTCACTTCAGACTATTCTTTGAATCAACGTGTTGTTCGCACATCAATTCAAAGAGGGGAAAATGTAATACCCCAAAATTGGCACCTAATAAATTCAAACAATTTTGGTGCATTTTCGTCAATTTTTACATCTCCAAAGTCCTACTTTGCTAGGCAATTTTCTCTCTCCTACCTGACTTAATTTGACTTGATGTCAATTGCAAAAAACCCTAAATTGCATTAATCAAATATTATAATTAATTCCTAAAGTCTTCGACTTTTATTAGCTAAATTACCCCTATGATAAATTAATTTAATTCTAAAGTCCTAAGTGCTTTAAATTAAATTAAAACCCACCCCCTTTAGCTAATACACATAAAAAAGGGAATTAATCTTATTTAGTTATTTGAATGGAAACCTCTTTACTTGAATTTAATAATTCAAATTATTCGAACGGTCACCCATATGTGGCAATAATCCATTCTTTAATTAAATAAATCTTTGAATATTTATCTCAAAGGGGAATGAAGAGGCAACCGTTCATTTTCAAGAACCTCTTCGTTCTCTCCCCAGGCTTGTCTATTTATTGAACCTAATTCTTCATTCAAACGAGAACAATTTTGAGAGTAACTAAACTATAGCATTTTTTTTGTCTCAATTTCATACCTTTCAAGCTTTCATTGCATATTTTGATTAATTTCATCTAGTTTAATGTTGCATCTTCATTATAATTAGTTTCCTTACTAGCTCTTAGTTTAATCTCATATTTCTTTCAATTTCTTTAAAATAAACCTGCATCTTCATATTTCTTTTAAGCTCTTAGATTAATTGAACTTCATTCTAGATTAATTCCAATTTGATTATCTTCATAAGTTTTCAAATCCTCCATTGTAGTACTGGTCTAATGGTTGTTGGGCTCTTGTTCTGAGAGTAATTAAACACCCCGTCTACATAGGAGGCAACAGGTCGCTTCACCATGAATTTTGAATTGAGTAATTAATACTCTCTTTTGTAATTTGATTGTGTGAGTAATGACTATGTTGCGTGTGTAGTTGGATTAGAGGTCCATGTTCAACCACATACAATACTAGATGATTATCTAACAATCGGTTAATGAACAAAAAGGCACAAACAAGTTTTACCAAGCTCTTTAGTTTAATTATTGAAGTTGGTTTTATACATATGAGAGTATTTGGGACTTGAGGATAACTGGCCTTAACTGATTCACCCCCCCTCTTAGTTATCTAACAAACATAATGCCTCCAATATACCTAACCTTTCCCAAGAGATTGAAGAACTTCAAAATGTTTTCCTAAGTTTACAAAAGAGGATCAAAAAGAAAAAGTTTTCCTTTTAAGACATATCTCCTTCCCCATTCATCCAGATCCATAATCTCTATCTCCCATCTAATCCCAATCCTCCACAAAACCCCCACAATTTAAGCTGAATGTCCACAACCATAATCCCAATCCTGCACCTAATCTTATGCTTCCACATAATCCTAATCCTCCAAAACCCACATCATCCCCATATTGCAAGAATTTCTCCTATAAATGGACCAAAATACTAGCAAAGGAGTCTAAATCCTCAAATCTAAATAAATTTGTACAATACCCCCAAGTCATGCACCCACAACCATCCCCTCCAAATTAAGACATATCTCAAACTCCTAAGCCTCAGGAGTCTTCCATCCTTCCATCCACCCAAGTTGAATATTCCACCTCCATCACATCACCCTCACAAGTTGAAACATATCAAGACCTTGTCCCAAATCAACCTAGCATGGGTTCCTCTTCTCCTCTAGATCTAAGCATTCCTCCATCTTATGATACCTTTCCATTTGAAATTCTAAGCCTTCCATTTTCTCCATCCCATGATCCCATTCCATCTCAAGATCTAATCATCTCTTCCACTCTACCACATAATCCTCTACATAGTCAAGATCAAAATACCCCTTCATCTCCATGTCATGATCCCAATCCATCTCAAGATCTTATTATCCCTCATAATCCCCCTCATGACCCTCATCCTTGACATGATCTTAATCCTCCACAAGATCCCATCACACCTATCCAACCCATCCATAATCCCCATACTACATATAAACTCGGTGGTTCCACCTTTATCCAACATGGTTTCCTCCAATAACTTACCATTCTTTCTACCTCCCTTCCCCATCCACATGGACTCGCATCTTTTTTTTAGAATAATAAATATCCCGTGGGAAAAAGAATTTGTGAAAAGATGAACTATCAAGGAAAAGGTTTAGGCCTTCATGAAAAAGGCATATTGGAACCTATACAAATCAAAGAAAATCTAGGTTCATATGGCCTTGGCTATAAGGATCATGCTCAAGATGTTGGTAAACCTTCCACCCATTCCAAATTAAAAATTGATCCATCTAAATCCAAATGTTCCCACCTTGCATCCTCCAAATCCATTTTGGGCCCTTATGTCCAAAAATCCATGCCTTTCTCATCCACATCAATTTTGGGTTGTTATGTCCCAAAGCCAAATCCTTCATTCATTCCATCTATTTTGGGTGCTTACATACATCCATCAACCATATCCAAGTCCACCACTTCATCACCTCAAATCCCTAATAAAGATCCACAAAGGCACACATCCTTGAATTCATTCCAACATTCACCCTCCATTATTCCATCCATAACCTCTCCACACCATCCATCCTCATGCACCCATACCATTCCTATTGGAGGAAATTTGGATACCAAATATAAAATGTATAAAGTAAAAAACCAACAAAAATCCAAAGGTCAACATGTCTCATCTAAAAGACATGTTCAAAAAATGAAAAATATGATCCAAAAGAAAGAAAAACTCAAAAGGCTACAAAGGCTCAAAAATAAAAATTCAAAAACCATGTGGATTTCCAAGCTACTAATTAAAGCAATGCATCTCAAATAAAAATCCAAATTAGCATCCAATCTTGCTAATCCAAAAACTTCCTCCACTCATCAGTCCCCAAATCCTCCATCTAAAAATCCCCCATCCTTCAAATCCATTTTGGGTCCTTATGACTCAAAATCCACTATCCTAAGTACATCATCTCCCTCATCTATTTTTGGTCCTTACATCCCAAAATCCATATTTGATACTCCATCCTCTCCTCTACAACTCCACCACCCTTCAAGGTGTGTGCCAATGATGATCCTTTAAAATTCCTCATCCACTTATTCACAACTCTTCCAACCTCCCATCCATTATCCATCAATCCTTCCACACCCATTCACCCATTTAATCCAATATTTTGCATAAATCCTTCCCCTCCATCCCCCAATACATTTCATCTCCCATCTAACCATCCTACCAACATCTATGAACATAAATCCAAAGTCTCTCTCTCTCTCTCTCTCTAATATATATATATATATATATATATCTATATATCTATATCTATATATATATATATATATATATATATATATATATATATATATATATATATATATATATATATATATATATATATATATATCTATATATCTATATATATATATATATATATCTATATATATATATATATATCTATATATATATATATATAGATATAGATATATAGATATATATATATATCTATATCTATATATATATATAGATATATATAGATATATATATATATATATATATATATATATATATATATCTATCTATATCTATATATATATATATATATCTATATATATAGATATATCTATATATATATCTATATCTATATATATATATATATATATATATATATATATATATATATATATATATATATATATATATATATATATATATATATATATATATATATATATATATATATATATATATATATATATATATATATATATATATATATATATATATATATATATATATATATATATATATATATATATATATAGTTTTGATATCCTCCATGCAATTATATGCTTGAGTCCTCCATATCCCTATCACATATTCATTATCTTCAAAATCCACTTATATATCCTATCACTTATCCTCATCCCTTTGCGCTCTACATTTGGGGGAAATCTCCATCCATACTATGCTACCATACATATCTTCCACATTCCCTATCCACCATCCATCATCCTATCTAAGTACATCATCCTTTCTCATCTTTGATCTTGACTATCTTATTCATTCCATCCATCCATATGCACCTTCTATATCCCTTACTCATTATCCATCCACTATCCATTATACTATATAAGTACATCCACTTTTCCTATATTTCATCTTGACATCATATTTATATCCTCCATCTCATAGTCCTTGTCTTGATTATTTTCTCCATCCTCATCCATAATCCTATATAAGTCCATCCTCCTTTCCCATTTCTTCAATCTTGATTATTCTATACATTTTCTCTATTCCATATTACCTATTCAATCCACATCCTCCATATCATTATCCCCTATCCTATTCATACCCTCTATCATGTATCCCTTATCCATCCACCCATTCCACTTTTATACCTTTTCTCTTGATCACAATTATAGGCACTAAAATATCCATGCATGCTTTGGACAATACAAGCTTTCATTTCCTGCATACACATCCTTTACACACTATCCATCCATCTTGTCCATCCTTTATCCACCATCTTCCCATCCTTCATACACCTACCTCTAGTGTGGGGCATCTTTCTCCTTTGCAACATGGTTCTTGGATCCTCATCCACCTATTTCCCATCATTTAGTGCCCCATATCCTATCAGCATCAATTGCATTCATCTATCTTACATCCTTAAAATCTCTCCATCCCCCCATTCCTTTACCATAACTTGGTTCTCCCTTGTCATTGTTCCCAACCCATTCTATCAATTATCCACTTCACCTTATCCCATCACACCGAACTTTACCCCATCACACTGAGCTTGTCACATACACTTTGACTGTAAAAGTTTTATCAAAATCAATCTTGAGATTGACTCTCCTTGATATTGTTCATTTCACATTTAGTGCTATCAAATTCCCATTTTACATTAATCAATATTTTACCTTAAGGATGCATCCTTCCTAAGTCAACCTATCAAATCCACCATCACGTGATCTTGTTCATGGAAAGAATTGTGGACCGAATGACTTCTTGGTCATGATGTCTTTGTTGATTTTATCTTTTGTGTTTCAATAGAGTCTCCTCATGATTTCCTCAATCTTCAATATCTTGGTGTATTATGAATGGTGTATATTAGTAAATGTTTCATTTGCAATATGATCTTATTGTGGATACTTCAATGAATTTTTTTTGGTTGCACAATCACGGTTATGTATGCCTCATTGGGGGCAGAGTCTCGTGCACTTCCACCAAGTCCCTAATCAATACTTAGGTGTACTATGACTTCCTTATAAGTGTCACAACATTAGTTCCACCATGATTGCTGACATACATCTATGTTCCTAATTCTACCTTGTTTGTCTGAGTGTCCAGTCCTTGTAAAGGAACCATGTCATCCATGTTTTCTAGCATATGATGCATGCCTCATTTTTCAAAATCAAACAAGGGTATGATCTCCAACATCAACATGATAGAATCCCCTTATCCCCTTTGCATTTCATAGTTGCATTTTAAGTTTCATTTTGCATATTACATATTGCATTTTGAGGGTCCTAACCCTCTGGACCTACTTGTAGCCCCCTTGTAAGGCCATTTTCATCCTAGACCCATTTTTTTCTGTTGTTTTCTCCCACCACCCTGATGGTCATGCAAAATCCCCTCTTTCTTTAATTTTATTCCTTTTGTCCATTTTTTGAGAAAATTCTCCAAAAATTAATTTTTGTGTTATTTTCTCGAGGGGGCACGACCTCTCATTGTCCTTGCTTTGACACGACTTCTAGGACTCATTTTCCCTTTGAGGCATTTTATTTTATTTTCTTTGATGCGACGTTGTCTTTGACACTACATCAAAGAGGGAAAAAATATAGACATCTAAAAACCTCCCTTGATACACTTATTAATTTAATTTAATTTAATTAATATTCCCTTGGGCACTATAGTTGATTAATTATATTTTCCTTATTCATCTACTTGTTTAATTACATTTATTTGATTAAATATTTTCATCTCCTAAAGTGTTTTAATTTAATTTAAATGCACCCCTCTAATGTATTAAATCTTACTTAATACATTTCCACCATAATCCCATTTTTGAACAAATCTCTATTTATTTAAATCCCTCCATTTACCTTTTTCTTCTAAACCATGATTTAAATTAATTTAAGTTAATCTAAATCTAAACCCAAGCTAAAACATAGCCCACACCCATCACCTCACCCACTAAACTTACACATTTGAGTTAATCCTTGATTAACCCACTAATCCATGTGATTCCTAACTTCATTAAGCTTAATGAGTTGCTCATACATGTGTGAGAAACTCTTCCCAAGGAGGCCAACCACCTTCCTTAACTTATCCAACCATATCCTTACAACTTTTTCCCATCTCCTTTTTCCAAAGTTGATCACACATGTGTGAGAAACCTTGAGCCTCTCCCACTTTTCTATTTTGTCTCCTCCCTTAAATGACCCATCACTTTCCAAGTTAGCATGGCCATCCTTTTGCCTATGTGTCTCCTATGTGGCTCCTATGTGGATGCCACATAGGTGCCACCTCATCCAAGCCTTTACCTTCACTCCAAAAATCTATAAATAGGAGCCTTACTTCAAGCATTGCATCCATCCTTAATTGTAGAATCATAATGCTAATTTGATTTTGAATCCATTCTAGTTGCATTGTTATCATGCAAAATTAGTTCTAGAGCATTTTAGAGATTACATGTTAGTTCTATTTTCATAGCTTAAATATTTGCATAGAAATAATATGTTAGATCATTTTAGCTTTGAATTATTGTAGTGGGAGTCTTGCATTTGCATCTCTATCATCATTATTTGATCATTGTTGCAAGCTAGTTCCTCATACTAGTCTTGTAATCTCTTTGATCTTCATTAGCTTGCATATTAGCTTCAATTCCATCTTTGAGCTTTGCATATACTTGGGGATCTATTATTGTGTTATGGAGAGCATACCCACATTCTCCCAAAAGAGAAAACCAAACAAGTCTTGGGTGCACTTGTTTTGGCTCTGTCAGAGGTTATATGTTTTTCTTTGTGTAGTTATGTTTGAATTATTTTTATCTAATGTTTGCCTTGTTTGATCATGAATACACAGGTAGGGAAAAATACATACACAACAATGAGGTGAGTCAAGAAAGGAAACCACCATTATGAGACCACCATCATTCATTGTCATCAACTTGACCATCGCCTCTAGAATCACATCGACACCCCAAGACCTATAGTGGCAACTAGGATACCCAGGTGACTTCATGATTATATTTTGCCTTTATGCATGATAGAATATAATAAGATTTATATGATTTATTTTATGATGTGTTACTCATAGTTATGATGTTTTTATTTTGGAGTGTGGACACAAGAGTGTCTCATCTTTATTGATCAGATCATTGTTGATATGGTCTCAATTGTTTAGCTTAAGGGAGTAGTGTTAGATTAATTTAGATTACACAATTGACTATCAATTGCCATGAATAGATGTTTGATCTCATTGCACAAATTAGGAGTGTATATAAAGATATCTTGGTATAGTAGGTTCAATGGGTTGGAAAGCAAGATATCGTAAATGGAGAATAAAATTAGTGAGCCATCAAGTAGCATGATCTAACAAAGGAGAGATATTCAACTATGATAAGAGAAAATAGTGTCAATATGACATGTGATGCTATACAAAGCTAGGTCCATGAGCTATAAAGAGAGGTGTAGAGAGAAAAAACTAGTGCACCTAGTGATAGTGCTATCCAAAGGTGCGCTTGTTGGTAGAAAAGATGAACAATCAAACAGAATTCAAAAGAACCTACCACATCTTGCCACATCAAGCTCTTGTATTATAAGATCATAAAGATGAGCATCTAGAATAGGAATACTATGCATGGGTCATATCCCATCCCTTAGATATAAGTATACCATAAGATGTAAATATTAGAAAGAGAAATATATAATGTGAGAAGGAAAAAATTAAGATACATGAATAAATATGATATGCATGTTTAGAAGGATATAAGGAGAAACAAGAATGTATATAATGTATTGAATTGGCATAAAGTATACAAAGCATTTGAGTTCAGTCTATGACATGTTATGTTATGTTCTTTATATTAGATTATGTAGTTAGTCTCTTGTTCAGATTAAATTCCATGTTCCCTTAATAGGAATAAATTCAGGGCATAAACTACAACACTGAGAAAGTCATCGAGGCTCAAAAATTTGATTGAGGGCCCCCCATATTTCTTGCTAACATCAGTTCCATTATCGACATCTTGGTTAGCTCTTATTAAGGACAACAAGGAAAATTTTCAAAATTCAAAATCTCAAACTGGATAAAGGAGAAAAGAAGAAGATGAAAATGATATGAAAATCTACAACACTATGCTCTTGACATCTACCCTATGAGAGGGGGTTAGGATGCAATGGGATAGAGAGTGGAAAGGGGGAGAAATTCCAAGAGGGATCCTTGAAGATACATGACTAACAGAAAAGTTATTGAATAACTACCATGGGAAAAATAAAGGAGCAATGTAATCCCAAACCAAAAACACTCATGGAAAAAGGAAATAAGAGAAATGCAAGAGAGCTTATGGAGAAAAGAGCATTAGCAAGAAAATTAACAAAGGCCTTCTAAACAATGAGAGAAGACAAAGGTAAATTGTTGACAAATGGGAGAGACACAATATGACGATGGAGAATGTGGAGAAGAAAAGAGTTTAGTGCGCTAATAAGAGTGCTTTTGAGAGTGCTACGGTAGATGATGTTGATTATGTCGAGGTGGAAGTTGTTGAGAACAAAGAGGAAAAGAACCTCAAAATTGAATGGAAGACATCAGATAAAATATATTCATGTTTAGAAAAGGTAGAGAAAATAATAACCAACATAAAATAAGGTATTCATGATTATGAAAAATCAAGAATATTTTTTTAACAAAAATGTAGTCGTAATGAGGCTCCAACCCTACAAAGATTTTATAAAAGCCCTAAAAATAAACCACATTTTCCAACATAACATTCAAACTAGATGAAAAATTCTTGTAATTTTTAAAAACTCCAAAGGTGGTCTTACCTATACATGAAGGAAGGTAGGTTGAAATGGTCTAATAGATGAAAGGAAAGTAGTTTGGGTATTAGTACGAGTGGCATTGATAATGTTAGTTCCAAAAGTGATTCTTTTACCTTGTACTTATAGACACAATAATTTTATTTTCCATCTTGGGAAGCATTTCTGCCAACATGTCCAACATCATATCAAACTTCCTTTCTACTTGAGCCTTAGGGATCTCTCTTGAATTATATATCTTTTCTTTTTTTTCCCAAATACTCTAAAGTGACATAGATCATAGGGGAAGAGTTTGTATTTCTATATTTTTTACGAAGTGGACCTATTTTTTAATTTCTATTTGATAGTGTTTGGATGTTTTATCATTAGAATGCATATAAATTCTACATGCGTGAGATTCTACAAAATGAAAATAGGATGGCAATGCCACTAACTCTACTGCCACTATAATATATCTAATTGATCATTTCAACAAATAATTTTTGGGTTTATATATTTTGACCAAAGTTTATAAACACTAAAAACTTCCCTTTAATTTTACATAGTAGCATTAAAATCTAGTATTTCAAAATTTACCTTGAAAATTAAAGATAAAGATGTTGCAAATCAGAATACTTTACTTGAATCTAATCAACTCATATTTCTTCACTATTTTGCATTAGCATCAAATACACTATGAATTAGGTTCATAAATTCTATAATAAACAATAGAAAACATGTTATATTAAACAAGTTTCCAATACATTACAAAACATTGCTACAAAAACAATAATAAAAGAAAAATTGTATACACGGTTGCAACAACTAAAGAATATTATTCTTACATCCAAAAAACTTGCAAGTAAACATGCTAGCTACATGAGAATCTATTGCCATGAAATCTCAAATATAAGCTTTGGGTGAGATGATCCTTTTGTCTGCATTGGCTTCATTCCCTAGTACCCAAACTTGAAGGGATTCATTCTCTAATCTTTGGAAAGCCTACAGGTTTTCATCCTTAGATCTGGTTGCTCATACATAAGGGTTTAGAACAATTTCAATTAGGGTTTTTATGTATTTCATAATAATTCTCCAAGAAGACTCTGAACTCTTAATACCCCTAGGAGAATGTCAAAATCTACATTCAAGTCCACAAACACAAGATTGATATGCCACCAAGGCATCCATAGCTATTGAACATTATTTTCCCTTAGATCACATTTCAAAGCATGCTTTTGTGTATATGGTTGTAGTTTAAAACAATGGTAAAATCATCTTGATGACCTATGAATTTCCTCTACAATAATGACATGGGGTCATAGAGGTTTTGAAAATCTAACCATCACATTAATGGTAACAAAGGTCATTCTCTTGGTTTTCACTATTGGAGGTACATGTGGATCCATACTTTAAAAACTAAATAATATTTTTGAGCAAAAGGGAACCCTTTCAAGAAGTTGTGGCCTCAAAACTACACATTAATAGTGCTTTGTGTTGTTCCTAGAGGTAGGTGAGGTGAACAATAAAAGATGCTGGAAGTGTTAGAGTTTGGGAGTTGGAGATACCCAACTCATACCACTAGTCAAGTATTAAGGTTTGAAGGTGAAGTATATTGATCAAAGAAAGTCTCACTCTTCAATAAAGGCTTGGGAAGAAGTAGGGTTAGGAGGAAAGGGATGATGGATGGAGAACTTTCAAGTCCTTACAAAAAGAGGGAATATTAGTGGGGAATGAGAAGAAGTTATGCCTAAATAGGGGAGCTCGATCTTCGATAGGGATCAAAATTTGAGGATGGAGCATGTTGGTGTTGGAATTAATAGGTATTGAGAGGGGGAGAGGTTAATCAGTACTTACAAACTTACCACCTTTTTACTAATTAACCATAGTAGCAATAAAATTGAACTTGTAAATAAACAATGCATGCAACTTCAATCAAAACATAAACATGTAGCTCAACCACACAAGAAAACATATACACATAACACCAGATTTTTATCATGGAAACCCTTGGTCAGAGGAAAAAAAACCATGGTGGGAATTGTCACCCATGAAACTTCTTACTGTAGTTATGAAGTTGACCTATTAAAGGCTTACAATGTCTCTTTTGGAGACTCACCCTGTTAGAAGTGGTTAATACCCAATTAGGAGTATTTGAAAGACTTATGAAAGTCTACCTTGCTAGAGGATTTTTACAACTCTGTCAAGAGTGCACCCAATTAAGGGATTTGCAAATAAGTCCTGCTAAGAACTACCTTGTTAAAGGATTTACAAACTTCTTGTAGCAGCTAAGAAACAAAAAGATTAATGACCTAAAGTAGCTCATACTTGCTGAATCAGATCCTTTAAGTTCATACACTACTTTGCATTGACCTTCTCTGATCACTCCACTAAATCTCTTGATTGCACCTTCAGATTTATCTGATACTGTACTGCTTTGTTTCTTCAACACTCTTGTTTCTGTCTATCTTCTCAAAACATTAAATAGACTTCATACCTTTTCTCAATAACATGTTTAGGGTTCCAATCATCAACCCTAATCACCATAAAAAAACTTTTCTTCAACCATAACATGTTTTACCTTCACTATCTTATTTAATTCTTGCAGTTGTGTTTTCATACCCAAGAAAACAAACTTATTTCCTATTTGATCTAAATCCACCTAGGAATCATACACAATCAAGGTTGCAATCCCAATAAGTGTAATTAAATGATTCCTTATTGACCATACTATACTTCATGAATGTCTAGATTCACTAGGTCGCTCACCAATATGTCCATACTATACTTTAATAAGTGTATCTACAAAAATCATTAGGTCACTCACCGATATGTCCAAGTCGGCTTGATAAACTATGAACTTTATTGTTGATCAGTTGAGTCATAACCAAACTAGCTACATGTTTTCCATACTAAGTTGCAATCACAAAATTGTGTTCACTTTTTGCCAATACACTTACCCCTTTAACCGCTCTTATACAACAAGACAATTTCCTTTACCGGTTTCGATATTTGACTTCACTCTATTCATTGATTTTTACTTAGTCAATTTTATGGTTTACCTATCTTACTCTTTGTTTACTGGTTTGACTAACATCCTGTACTTTGCAATATTATTTGTACCTATTCATCTTATTGTTATCTCTATTGAGCCTTCTAAGGTTGTCATTAGTACCAAAGGTATGTAAAGATATCAGTCGGTTACTTACAATGAGCTAATCGATAATGAAAAGTAGAACAGGCTAGTCGGTAAAGCCTATACACCAAGCATCAAACAGTTTATCGAGTACCAGCAAACACCGACACTAACAGACAGTAAACACTGAGCATCATAGTATACACTGATTAGTTTACACAGTGTTTACTGAGGATCATAAGAAATGGCATAGTAATCAGAAATGGCACATTCTTCTATGCAAACAGTTACAATAGTTTGTAAAACATTTTACCAAGATTGAGGAACATTTAATGTAATGATATTCATTAAATACAATGTATATCTTTTGTAATAGATGATCTAGGTTATTAATGTACACCGTAGATCTTAGGGTTATGATTATAGTGTGTACCCTAATTGTGTTAAAGTGGCAAAAATAGAACACTATATATTTATGTGTTCACATCATTTTTAGAGAGAGAGCTGATATATGAATTACAGAGCACTTGAAGCATTTTTCCTATCTTCAAGTCTACCAGTTAATAGAATAGAACCGAGCACAGTAGAATTTAGTTTGAGCAAAATTAGCAGAGGCTACTGAGTAGTTCAGAGAAGAGATTCATCACAAGTAAGGTGATATTTTTATCAGAGCTTATAGATCTATAACAAACAATTGAGTGTCAAATAGTAGATAAATACCTATTGCTTCTAACAATTGTAATAGAGTTTTTTGGATAAAATCTCTTAACAGAGTAGACTTAACAGTCTTATGTAAATCTCTTAACTGAGTGCACACTTCATTAGTGTTGCTAAAATCCTATAACTAGGTAGATCTAGCTAATCTAACATGTCACTCCTAACAGGGTGAGATCATCAGAAGTGATCAAAACTTGTAGCCCTAATAGGCAAACCTTTTCTATCTATAGTAGTGAAGAATTTGTGGGTGTCATCCCCACCACAGTTTTTACCTTCTTACAAGGGTTTCTGTGTTACCAAAATACTTGTGTCATGTGATTATGTTATGGATTTCATGTTGTTTACTTACTTATGTTAAGTGGATAAATGATTCGTGCAATTGGATTCAAGTTATATTGGTCAATTATCACTATTTATAGTTTTAGATCTGAAAGGTTTTACAAGTAAAGTTTTGAAGACACTAATTCACCCCTCCCCTCTCAGTACCTATCTCTCCTAATTCCAACAATTGGTATTAGAGCGCAGTTCTCTTATTGAACAGTTTAACCACTAAAGGGTAAAGATCTAAGTCATGGAGAGGTACAAGCTTGACAAGACTATTGAGAATCAGAAGATACAAATGCAAATGTTTGTGGAACAGTATAAGCAAGCCAAGGAAGGACTGAAGAAATTACTGGATGAAAGGAAGAACCTAGCTAGACTATAGAATGAGATCGGTTATCATGAAGAACCTATTGATGACATATTCGAGCATACTAGATCTAGTTTTGGAAGCATCTCCAATGAATCTGAAAGCATAATCACTGATCTATCCAAAAAGAATCAATATTTAACTGATCAAGTGAAAGTACTACAAATCGGTCAAGAATCTCAGATGGTGAGAATGATAGAAACAATGAACAAAGAAAATCAAGCTGAGCAAGAAAGAAATCTAGCAATTGATGATTGAAGACAGATGAGTGAACAACTTCAAACTAAAGAAAGTGAGATACAAAGACTCACTGACTAACATTTCCAAGTAACTAATCAAGTGATGACTGTGAATCAAGAGGTAAACCGAGTGAATGCATAATTGTCAAGAAAACTAGAAGATGTTGCAAGACCTAGAGAAGAAAATGAGAAGATGAGAAATGAAGTGAAAAATCAACAATAGCAAAATGAAATGAAGAAACTTGCTGAGGATAGCTCCAAGAAGATTGATGACTTCTTAACCAATAGAAGATTTGGGAGCAAAGCTAGTATAGGCTACACCAATGAAGGAGAAACATCACAACAAGCTAAACAAGTCAACATCAGTCAAAATCAGAAACCTAAAGTGTTGGCATGTTATCATTGTGGCAGACTAGGACATACATCTAATGGGTGTAGAAGCAAAGCACAAGGTAAACCTCCGGTCACTCCTAAGTTTAATGGACATTGTTACTACTGTGGAAACTTTGGACATCCTGATTATGAGTGTAGAGCTAAGAAAAATGATCTTGCTAATAATACTACTATGGAGAAAATATGCTATACTTGTAACAAGCTTGGACACACTACATGAGACTGCAAGGAAAAAATGAAGCAAGTCTGGACACCTAAGGAGAAACCACAATGCAAGCCATATCAACTGAAGAGACAAGGTAACTCTTATGTTTGGGATTATAATACATGAACTAACTATGTTGTATGTGGTAGATATGGACACATTGTAGAAAACTGATATAGAAAGAGTCAGATTGGAGAATCAAGAAACTGGACAAACTCTGGGATGGATTGTATGCACTACCATAAGGTCGGTCATTTAAGCAAGAACTGCAGAGACTGAGCACCAGATGAAAACCATATATTTGAAAGTGGATATACTATTGCTGATATCACTAAGTTAAGGAACACTATGTGGAAGAAGGCATCTAATGAGAATGCTGAGTCAAATAATGTTGTCGGTGAAACCTCATCCACTGGATTGGGTGACATCGGTACTGTAATTTCCCCGCCAGGGAACCCATAAGGAATTAGGTCTTATGACCAAAAATTGCAACTAACAAATTTTTTCATTACATTACATCATTACTACTTCACATTTACATTCCTTAAGGTTCCCTTAATGAATTCATTCACTAACATCTTTACATTACTTATCCAGTTTGAATTTCATTTCCTTTCTTTACTTTCACATTTTAGAACTAAGAGATAGGGTAAGAAAATAACATTTTATTTACAATCATATTCCATACCTTATATGCTAAGTTCATTTCTCCTTCCTACACATTGAATAGCTATTCATTACAAATTTCATTTTAACCTTTACATAATAAAAATTTTCTTCCATTGTAACATAGGAGAGATAGGAAAGATCATTCAACATTACATTATACATTTACAACTTTAATCTTTCAAATAACAACCCTTGAAACAAGCCTAGAACTATCCCTCCCAATTACATTGCTTTTCTTTTCAATTACATCTTTCTGATAATAACTCTCATTACAATAAAAAGTACATGAATGACCCAAAGGCATTACAACATATCTTTTCATCTTTCCTTTCAATAATACATAATACAAAATACAAATATCTGCATCAATACATAAATTTGAACGCATCCAAATCATGAACCACGAACAAGACCTCGAAAGATTTTTTTGCCACCCAACCATGTGGAAATGATGAGGTTCCACCCCCCATGCTAGGAGATAGAACCAAGATACTCAAAAGGCCCTAAGCAATCTATGGCTCAGAAGATAAAGAAATCCAAGACTCAAAAAGAACATAGAATATCATCATACCATAACATAGAGGTCAAGGTTCTAGGATACCACCTAAGTGAGTGTCATCACACAACTTGTATATTGGGATCCTTCCTGGCAACCATGTAACCCCGGTCCCCCCTTTATGAATAGGGATCCATCTTGGCAGTTATCCCTGGTCCCGGTACTCCAATTAGGGTTGTGTGGCCATTATTATATTCTCTTTCATTATCTTTTGAATCCCCCCTTCCCAGGTAAATTTTTAAGGTTATCACTTTTTACAAACCCACCCATAGGATCATCTAGCAACCACTTTAGGGTTCCAACACCTATGGTGAGCCACTCACTTAAGGTTCCTATCCCCTTACCCCACACATGCACAAACCATGGAAACCACAAGTAATCTCAAAATGATCCATCTCATAGGTCTAGGAAACCCTCCAGTGCACTCAGGCCACCTGAACAAGTTTTGACCTTATATTATGGACTTTATCAAAAGCCAAGTATGAACAAAAGCTTAAACTCAAAACCATGTATAGAAATTCACAACATAAAACTTCCCACATGCATTGACACAACATTCCATAGCTTATTTCAAAAATCTAGGAAAAAGTCTCATGTGCCTGAAATTTGGCTAAGTCTGATTTTTTTAAGAAATCTCAAAATTAGAAATTGTATCTTAACTCTCATGAATTTGAAACCTATCCCAATCATCTCAGAAGGTACCTAAACTCTTTATACAAGTATAACTTAAAGTATAAGAAATTAAAGTACGTAAACTTATACTTAAATTTTGTTATATTTAAGTATAAGTTTACGTACTTTAATTTCTTATACTTTAAGTTATACTTGTATAAAGCCTATTTTTTCCTCGGTTGACACTAGCTGGTTGGTTAACACAGTTTAGGTCAGTTCACACTGCACTAGTCGGTTATCACTACATTGGTCGGTTAATACTGCATTGGTCGGTTAATACTGCAATGGTCGGTTAACACTCCATTGGTCGGTTGATATAGAGTTGGTCGGTTGATACTGAGTTTGGTCAGTTCATACTGAGTTTGGTCGATTGATACTGAGTTGGTCAGTTAACACTAAACTGACCTGAAACTATAGAATATGACTGTCAATTCTAACTTGCGGGTAAAACTGGGCATTATGGGGACTATGGTTGCCTAATCTAAGCACGACCCATTTGAGATCTCCCAGTTTCCCTTAAAAAATGGCTCATCAATCCATCCTATCTATTTAACAAATTTTTTCTAGATCTGGACAAAGAAAAGTGATGCACAAACTGACATGAACCAATAAGGTTTGAAATAATAGTTCTAAATTTTGGAAGCACTCATGAACATTCTGGAAAGAAGGGAGATAAACAAGAGAATATTAAGGATCCTATAGACCAAATTAACCCAAATAAAAGCATCAATTTCACAGAGAAGTCTGCAAGAGGAAAATAGCAAGGAAATGACTACATTTCAATCCTACACCTTCATGACCCTTCCTATTTCTTACTAAACTTCCCTATTTAATTCAATAAAAGATAACTCATCCTTCCACATGTCCATAAAAAAAACTATATGACCATACACAATTTTATTATCATATCATATACAAACACATTCACATACAAAGGGGAAGAATGGAGATTCTTCCCAGTTTAGACCCTACCTTGGGTCCTGCGGAGAATCCTCTTCCCTCGACTAGATAATCTCTACAAAGCTTCAATCTTTGAGTAGATATCCTTCTAGAAATCTTCCTCTAGCAATCAACTCCCAGCAATCCAAAAACTCTCAAACTCACATAACCTTTCACCAAAAATTTCCGGAGAAATCAATCACAGACAACTCAAAAGAAAACAAATCTTCCAAAAATTAACATCCTCCCGCACACAAAAATCTTCAAATATTTATCCCCCAACAATGTGGTTGGAGGAGTTGCTTTACGGAAAGCAACTTCTCCAACTTCCATAGTTGGTTGGAGGAACAACCAAATAATCTCCCATAAAGACTTAATCAAGGTTTTTAATAAATTTAATTAAAATATCTTTTAAACGAAAGCATAACAAGAATAATAGACAAATACCTTTCAAGAAAAACACCTAGCACAATAGGAAAACAAGTGGCCTAACTTCTAGGAGGTCTCGAGTTCAACTCCCTCCTAGATAGCCAATTTTACTACAAAGGCCATTTTCCTTTTATTATTATTATTTTTACTTTTTATTTAATACATTTATTAAATATACTTTATTTAACTCACTTAATTTTCTTATTATAAACACCATATTTTTAACACAATTAATGATAACATACAATTATTATTATTTATATAAGCATGAATATATGCGTGTACACCCACATATACACAAACCTATATAAAATACAAACAATTATAACATAATTATTTATTATACACATAAAACAAATTAATTCTAACTCTTAACATTAACTCAGACCAACATCAAATCAAGTCCATAACATAAACTGCATTCCACTTCCCAACTAGGATCACTTCCTAAACATAATTCTAGGTCCATGGGTAACCTCGGGAGTAACTTGGTTAAATCTCCACACATCAATAGTTCAAGGATTTTGAAGGCATGCTCAGACCTATGTAGCCAGGTGGAGATGATGCCTGGTACCTGCATCCTACATCACCAACTGATATGCATATACAAATATATAAATATAAACAGACAGTGGCAAACAAGGAGGGAGAGTGCAACATTGTGTGGATCTCCCATGGGAGTAACTATGACTGCCCCTCCTCATCCTATACTCACATCAACCAGTGAACATTAAACCATAATAGGGTCAGTAGGGTTAGATCATAATAAAACATCATAACACAAATCAATGTAAAACATTTTACTAATAGTTCATTTCTAGCCATTCATCATTAAATTATAACTCATTTAATATTTCCAAATAAACTGCAGTAACCAAATAAATACGCTCAAATGTCTCATAAAATGCTAACTAAATAATAATCATAGTCCATCATAAAATCCAAAGTGTCAAAACAATAGTCCTGTCAGTTTAACATAGGAAGATGCTAGGGTGGGCATTACAGGTACCTCCACTTAAAATGAAATAGGTATGTATGGGACTGATATTTCAAAAGATTACATTTTACATATAGTTCCTTATGCATAATGTTCTTATACCAAATCAGCATGAATAAAGATGCACTATGGTTTAGTTGTCATGAGCTAACAATGTTATACAGTTAGTAAAAGAGAGACCGAGAGTTGGTTACCCGTCGGTAATCACTATCTAAGGTTAACCAAGCATATGTATCAACCGATGAAGAAAACCTATGTTAACCGAGTGGATGAAAGTTTTAGTAGTCACCGAACTAACAGCTATGTCATACCAAAAGTTAGATGGAGCATATATTACATAAAAGTTTGAGCGGGAACATCGTAAGTCTATAAATACACAGGAACAGAGTTCATTTCTACAATACGATTTCAAAGAGCGGAGAATTCAAAGAGCAGAGTTTGAGCTAAAGGATTTTCTAAAGGATTCAAGGCTACACTAGATCGAACTGACATCACTCTTCATGATACCGAGTAATTTCATTTGTGATCAAACACTTCCTATCCTGTTGCTTGACGAAACCCTAGAATTAATTTATGGCATCGACATCATCTGCAAGAAAAACTCAAAGTGTTGAAGAGGAAGTTAATCTAATCGTTAGGGAAAATTTCATCGAACCAAAGTTTAAGCCACACCCTAAGGTCACAGCACAGATAGATACAATGGGTGCATTTTCAAGCATACCAAAAAGGGTTTTACTAACAAAAGATATAAGGTCTTATATTCACTACAAAATCAAAGAAGTTGGGGACTTTGAAACTATTGCAGCATATCAACCACTCTGTGGCCCCGATGGAAAAATGAAATCAGACTACAAGAAGATTGAGGAATCAGGTTTATCATATTTTACACACTTGCTGCAATCATTCAAATAAGACTGGATTAGAATCATTTTGAGCAAATATCACGACGACAAGTTCTGGCTGGATAAACCAATTGAGGTCACCAAGAAAGTAATTAGTAGGGTTACTGGGCTCCCTACAACCAACAAAGCTAAGGCTTTCCAAAGTTCTTCACGACCGGATGTTGAGAAATACACTAGAGCACAATGGGATGGTCGGTCATTGAAGATTTCAACAATCAAGGACCCAACAGTAAAATTTGCAACACATGTGATCGGGTATAAGCTATTTCAATCGAGCAGACTCAACAACGTACCCTGCAGCGTAGTAGACATGGCGCACAAAATTGTAGTGAAAGGTCACCAAGTTGATCTTGCCAAGGTACTATTATATCAACTCCAAGAGAATATGAAGACCATAAGGAAAAAGAAATCTAACACATGTAAGTATGGATCTCTACTTGCATGCATATTCTTCTATTTACAAAAGTTTGTGCCTGGCACCAGTAAAGTAAATTGGATACCGGATGTACCTATAACAAAATAGATTGGTGAAATGATGAACAAGTTAGGAGATAAGTTGAATGTAGAGTTCAATGCTTACTTCACTGAATTTCAATCTAAAATGCAAAAGAGAAGCAAAATTTTGAGGGAATTAGTTCAGAAATTTGAAGATGACATGTTTTATGGTCGACACCAATTACACCATGATAAAAGCAGATGAGCCTAGGATAAAATGGTTGGCACCGATGGGATATGAGATAGACCATGATTTTGCACTGAAATCTATTAATGCATTGCTTGCAGTACCGAAGGATCCCATAGCCACTAGGTTCAAAGTATATGAAGAAGCTAAATCTAGAATATCTACAAATATTGAGATTGGTAAAATAACCAGAAAGGTAAAGAAAATGAAGAAGGATCTCACTGCTAAATATGGAGATAAGTCTGAAACATCTGAAGGGATACCGGTTGAACATGCAACTAAAGGTTAGCTACAGTTAGCTGACAAACCATATGATAGTGAGGATACTGAGTCAAACAAAGAAGTAGATCCTACTCAGGTTCCTCCACCTGAAATTCTGACAAAGATGCAGTCACCTATACATGAAGGTATGAAGACACGTTTGTCAACTGCAGCACCACTTACTGAGAAAGAAGAAGCAATAAAAGTAACAAAAAGAAGAGCAGCTACACCGATAAAGAAATACATTAAGAGAAAGAACAAGGCAGTAGCTGAGGCACTGAAGAAAAAGAGGAAATACATAAGAAATAAGGAAGAGCTAGAGGATACGGAAACAAAGGATGATATAAATCAATTTAAAGTGGTTAGTAGCAAGGCCAAAACAATAGATGAAGTCATTAAGGACATAATTGAACATGGAGACCTCACTGATCCCTTGCTAGACATATTTGACAAAATGTCAAAAGAAGATCAAACCAAAATTGAAGAGGCTGTCATCCAAATGATGATAAAGTTTAAGAAAGTTCCAATGGAGTTTGCATGTGCATTACCGAATAAGTTGGATGATATAATTACTGAGAAATGGGCTATTGCATTAGACACCAAGAAGAGAAAGAGAGAACGCTCTCTAGTTTGGGCAGCTGCATACTTAAGCTTTGGGCAAGATAGTGAATACGTGACCAAGTACCAAGAAAACTTTATGATCAAGAATAGAGCCTTAATGATCATGGATGACAATGTAGCAGATATGGATGTCACTACAGATTCTATATGGACATCAATTCTAAAAGTAGAAGAAAAAGCTAAGAAACAAGTATTTTTGAACTTGTCTAAGAAGAGACAAAATTCTAAAGGTAAAGGTATTTACATTGATGAAGGACCAGCAAAGAAATCAAAGAGTACTGGTATATCAGTTACCGAGGCAATTGATATAACCAAGGACAAGGAAGAAATAAAAGTTTCACAGGATGCACCAGACAAAGTTGAAATCCAACTGGAAAAGAAAACTGATGATGATGTACTCATTGTAGACATCACACATGGTGATCCTGATGACCGAGATGATGAAGATGTAAATATTGCACCAAATAAAGATGAAGCACTAGACATTGACAGACTATTTACATCACTACCAGGTGAACTTCCTGTACTTGCCGAAGCAACAAAAATTGTTTCCCAAGTACAACCCGATGGCTCAAATCCTGAGCAAAACAAAGATACAACTAGAGATCAACACACAGAGAAACCTACAGAGACAGATGAGCCTACACATACAAAGGCACCTTCTACCAAACCAAAGGAAATAGATGAAGCAAAGGACACACAAGAACCAAAGGCAACTGAGGTAAACCCACTAAACACCACAACCGAGACCACCACTACCGAGGAGCAGAAGAAGGAAGAATAAGTGCAAACAGGGAAGGACACTTCAAAGACTGGAGATAGATCCATTGCTATCATTGAGAAGAAATCACCCCTAGCACAAAAGAAGAAGAAGAAAGGAAAAGGGCTGATCACCCTAGATGAAGTGATCATTTTACCTGAGTGTGACCCGAGGACCCTAAGCCCCGAGGAATTGAGTAAATATGGGGAGTTATGTTCAAGAAAGGAAGCACAAGAGAAACTAAAGCAATAGCACAAACGCAAAGAAGTACTAAATGATGTGCAGGATATCCTCCAACAAGTAGTACCTGAGATACATATTGATGAGGATACACCTATTATAGATCAACTTGCTACACTTGCCAAGAAGATCAATGCCCTGGACACTGATGCAGATAAAAGAATTGAAGAAAGGGCATAATCTAGAATACAACACAAATTACCTGAGAAAATCAGCCAAGAAGTGGCATTACTTAAGGTCAAATTATCTGAGGTAATTACTGACAAAAAATCCATCACCCAGACAATTTATCAATACTTATTGAAGCTATGTACTCTAGACACCTTCACTGTTGAAGTCAATGAAAAGATCAAAGGTTTAGAAGTAGAAATATAGTTGAGTACAAATGCAACTATCACTGAGCCACAAGCTTTCCTAAAGCATATTCCCTGAGTTCAGGAACTCCGACGGTTGATAATAGATTTGAAGAACCAAGAAGCACACCTAACAGATCAAGAAATTGAGTTGCAAACCAAACTCATTCTGTACCTAAATTTTTTTGAAGCTCACATTATCAAAGCCAAGCTATTAGTTGCAACACCAAAAATTTCGGTGTTAGAAAACATCTTTGACATGCATGCACAAGTCGGTCTTGAGCACATTTCTCTCACCAACTTGAAAGAGGAATGGGAAAGCCTCTTGGAGTCATTGAAGAAAACCCATCAGTCAATTTTTGATAAGTTGTAAGTATACTACCTCAAATTTTGTATTTGGCATTACTATCAAAAAGGGGGAAAACAATGTATCAAGATGCTATTATGCCAAATATTATGTACATGGATGCTATGTATACTATATTACCAGGAGCATGCACTGAGTGGGAGTACTTAGTACTTAGAAATTTTTTGATGTGTATATGTATATGGCAGAGATATAAGGAGATATAAGTCACATAGAGATTTTTGTCTTTATACATTCGAAGTTTTGATACTAATGCCAAAGGGGGAGATTGTTATCTCTATTGAGCCTTCTAAGGTAAAGATATCATTCGGTTACTTACAATGAGCTAATCGGTAATGAAAAGTAGAACAAACTAGTCGGTAAAGCCTATACACTGAGCAGCAGACAGTTTACTGAGTACTAGTAGACACCGACACCGACAAATAGTAAACATCGAGCATCATAGTATACACCAATCAATTTACACAGTGTTTACCGAGGATCACAGGAAACATCATAGTAATCAGAAATGGCACATTCTTCTATGCAAATGGTTACAATGGTTTGTAAAATGTTTTACCAAGATCGATGAACATTTAATGTAATGATATTCATTAAATACAATGTATATCTTTTCTAATAGATGATCTAGGTTATTAATGTACACCATGGATCTTAGGGTTATGATTATAGTGTGTACCCTAATTGTGTTAAAGCGGCAAAAATAGAACACTATATATTTATGTGTTTGCATCATTTTTAGCGAGAGAGCTGATATATGAATTATGGAGCACTTGAAGCATTTTGCCTATCTTCAAGTCTATCAATTAACAAAACAGAACCGAGCATAGTAGAATTCAGTTTGAGCAGAATTAGCAGAGGCTACCGAGCAGTTTAGAGTAGAGATTCATCACAAGTAAGGTGATATTTTTATGAGAGCTTATAGATCTATAACAAACAATTGAGTGTCAAATAGTAGATAAATACCTATTGCTTTTTGACAATTGTAATAGAGTTTTTTGGATAAAATCTCTTAACAGAGTAGACTTAACAGTCTTATGTAAATCTCTTAACCGAGTGCACACTTCATTAGTGTTGCTAAAATCCTATAACTAGGTAGATCTAGCTGATCTAACATGTCACTCCTAATAGGGTGAGATCATCAGAAGTGATCAAAACTTGTAGCCCTAACAAGCAAACCTTTTCTATCTGCAGTAGTGAAGAATTTGTGGGTGTCATCCCCACTGTAGTTTTTACCTTCTTACAAGGGTTTCTGCGTTACCAAAATACTTGTGTCATGTGATTGTGTTATGGATTTCATGTTTTTTACTTACTTATGTTAAGTGGATAAATGATTCATGCCATTAGATTCAAGTTATATTGGTCGGTTATCACTGTTTATAGTTTTAGATTTGAAAGGTTTTACAAGTAAAGTTTTGAAGACACTGATTCACCCCTCCCCTCTCAGTACCTATCTCTCCTAATTCCAACACTTATGACATCAAATGACTATGATTCACTATCTATCTAATTGCTTCATCTGATTAACTATTTGTTGCGCAAAGTACTCAACCAATTGCTTAATTAGTTGACTACTTGATTTCCATCAATGGAAACCAACATAAGTTATGCACTAAGTGTTCACACCAACTTCTCCTTACATCATCTACAATGCCAACATTCTCCTCCTTTGGCATTATTGGCAAAACTCAAAATGTCAGATGATATGCAAATGTATTAGCTCCCTTAATCTATCTGAGTTCTCCTTTAAGTATACTGACACTATCATATTATCTCCCCTTTTATATATTATCATAAGACTATCATATTATCTCCCCTTTTATATATTATCATAAGTATATTGACACTATCATATTATCTCCCCTGTTGACAACAATGCCAAAGGTATATAACCAACTTGTATATACAACAAAATTTGCATCTCATAATATACTTACAATTTGGAAAAAATATCCTTGTATTTTTCTTTTGCAGAATCTATAGATTGCTGCCAAGGCTCCTTTAGTGTCTCCAAAAATGTAATCTATCCATTTAGTCTAGATGTCAACTCCTCCATACTTGTAAGATACTCATATCAGGAGTTTCTATGAGGCATGCTACCTTTTTGATGCTCTGTTGCAGTATGTCCATAGTGGGTGTTAAGAATTATTATAACTCTAATAGAGTCATTACTCGTTTGTCTTCCTCTACTTGCAACTGTCTCATCTGATAGGTAACCTCTTTGACCTTCAAGCTATACAATGATACTAAACTAGTTGTAGGATCCAGAGTAGTTGTTAGGTTCACCGATTCTTGTTCTACTTGTTCTCTCTTGTCCTTTATCTCCATAGTGAAATGAGAGGTATTTGATATTTTGTAAGTAACTGGCCAACTTCTTGCAAGTTCTCCTTTAATTGTTTGACAAGATCATACAATGTCACTTTATCAATGGCAATTTTCTCAAGTAACTTATCCAACATTTTCATTGCTAATTTTCTCTCATCCATTTGTATCATTGCCTCCTCTATATCATGATCGGGATCATTGATTGCTTCTACAAGTGTTTCAAGTTGATAAATGATGGGGGCATAATCATAATAGTCAAAATTAGGGACTATGTCAGATATTATATCTCTAACCTTTCTGAAAACTTTGGCCTTCCTCTTCTTTTGTTTTGATTTGTCTCTCTCTTCCTTGAGCATAAGTTTCTCAGAATATTTCCTTAGCTCCTTTGGTTTAAGTTTAGTGATATCAATGCTTGGTATCACTACCTCATCTTCAAACTCTTCTTCTTCTTCCTCTTCATCTTCATCTCTCTTCATTTTCTTCTTTTCACTAGACTTCTCACCTGTTTAGGTTTTAGATTGAGATACACTAGGTGAATCTAGGTGTTGTGACTCTCTTTTGTCCTTAACTAGATTTTGCACTTCAATAGTCTTATGTACACTCTCCTTCTTTGTTGCCTTTTCCTCAATGGGATTATCACTTTGTTGTTGTGCAGAAGGAGTAATTTGAGAGGTGGAAGGGTACATAACCTATTGTGGATTCACCACACTTGTATTGTTCATTGGTTCATCATTCTTTTCCTTGTCTTCTACTACCACTTGTGTACTGTTTCCATTTGTGTCCACATCCATCACATCGATATCCAACAAAGTTTGCATGGATGATATATTACCAATGTACAAAGTATCATTAGGAGAGGTGGTTTTTCTGTGATGTCCTCAATGATAACCTCATCTATGGTGTCCTATGTCAAGCCAATCCTTTCAATTGCTTCAATATGTCCGAGTATACTTGACATTACATTTCCAATCAATTGATTGAGGGTAAATGTACCATCCACCTATTGTGTACTCTCATATGTGTCATGTTGGGGTTCATTTTGATCAATGTTGAAAAATTTCTTCCATATGTCAATTGCTTCATTCTCCACTTCCTATGATTTGTTTACCAATATTTTGGCCGTTCTACCTCTTATTTTGAATTTATTGATGTTCTCCTTTAGAGCTTCATCAATTTATGATGTTGAGAGTGTTAGAATAATTGAGAGGGGGGGGTGAATTAGTTATCCAGTGTCCCAAAACAAAATGTATAATCCAAAACAAATTCTTCAACTTCTGCTACTCGGTAAACATAAAATACTTTCACTGTCTATATTTTTACCGATTGTCAGTCTAAAACTTATAGTAGTTACCGATCAAATCTAACATGTAATATGCAAAGTATGATAACAATAAAATATCACAATCAACACATAACACAAGAGATTTAACGAGGAAATCCTGTGAAGGGAAAAACCACCTGGGACCAGCAACCCAAAATATTCACTCTTCTGAAGTGAGGTCGGTGAAGACCCAACCCTGTTAAAGGTTTACAAACACACTGTTAGGTGTGACCTTGTTAGAGGATTTTAGACTAGAAGTTCTCATCCAACTAGCAGTCACTCTGGGGTTGACAGGATAACAATGTTCACTCTATGAATGTAACATCAAAAGACTTTCATAGTCCACTCGGTTAAGAGATTTGACTATGTACAATGGTTAAATATGTAACATTAGATGATCTACCTTGAAACAAATTTAATTGCAGTTTATAGATCAATGTTCAACTCATTCAAATCTTTCTAATCAATATATCACTTCAGATTCAATACTATATCAACTTATTGTCCATCGGTAATTACTCTATGTAGCTCAATAATTATTCTGCAACTCGGTTCTTATTAACCAATATGATCAGAATGCATGAAAAATTCTTCACGCAATAATTTTGCAATATCTTCTTCTTCTAGCGATGTTTCAATAATGAAACCAATGTCTCTTATATATACGAGTAAATCATTTTCTTTTCCTCCATTAGATTTTTCCGCTTAATCTTATTCATTGATTTTGCTGCTTTAACCTTCTTTGGATGATGTTTTAGTAACACATTTCAATTTGCTCCATTAGATCCTTCTTGAATTATGTTAGCCGTCGATCTTCATAAAAAACCTTATCTGTTACCTCGATTTCATACACTTTACAACTCATCACTTTATCGGCTAAACTGATCATTTAATTCCTTTCTGTTCTACTTGGTTAACAAAGAATCGGTGAACACAAGCTTGGTTAACACTATGCTCGGTATACACTAAACTCTGTCGATGTATACTGGAATGCTTAATTTACTGACAAAACTGCTTTGTGTCTTTCAACTCTATTCTTCATCATAGATGAATGCAACATAATAAAATCAATTTCATCAAGTCATAGACTCATCAACAAGTTACTCAGTGTATTCCTTATCCTCATCTAACATATACATCTTCCTCATGTAGATATTTCTATTCTTCATCTCTTTCACCTTTCTTCAAATGTGTCGGTATAGTAACTTACAAGATAAGTACTGTCAAGCTAGTTGACATCAATGGCAACATAATACTGATTTAATCATCTTGCATATCTAATCAGAAACTCCTTAGTAATCTTAAATTATAGATTCTTCATTCAGTGTTCTAAATCAGTTGTAGTTCATCAATCTCTCCCTTTGGCATTGATGGCAACACAAGTAATATGAAGTGTACCATACACATACCAAAAATGTATTCTACAACTTTGTGATCAAATGCTTTGTTGTGTAAGCTCTCCCTAGTTTAATATGTTTAATCACTACGTTACTAAACAACATTATAACATACAGCTTTGTCATTATCTCCCTTAGATAGTTCTCATCGGTGCATATCTCTCCCTTTCCTTTTCATATTATTTATCTCTCCCTTTGACAATAATGCCAAAGAAACAAATAAATAATCAGCTTTGTAGTAGCCAAGTAACTCTCTGTTGTCCAATACAGTCTATGTATCTTTGTATACTGATATCCCAATCTATTTCAGTTCTTCAAACTTACTCACAACCTTGAACATTATCCAAAGTGTGAACTATGTTGCATCAACATGTGTGATCTTCTGATAAGTGTAAGCTAATGCAACATCGAGATCACATTAGTGACCGATAGACAGGGGATGGACCCCAAGTCTAGTCCTCAAGTATTCAAATGTGTCCTTCGATAGAGGCTTTGTAAAGATATTTGCAAGTTGTTCTTTAGATGTAACAAATTCTAACTTCACTTTCTTCTCTTGCACTTGTTCTCTTAAGTAGTGATACTTAATTGATATATGCTTTGTCTTAGAGTGCATCACTAGATTCTTTGAAATATTAATAGCACTTATGTTGTCACAGTATATAATCATTGGGTCAGTGATTACCTCATTCATTCCTTCCAACACTTGCTTGATATATGCAATGTTTGAGTAATTAGTAGCAGCAGCAACATACTCTGCTTCAGCTATAGACTGAGAAATACAAGCCTGCTTTTTACTTGTCTAGGTTACAAGTCTTTCACCAAAGAAGAATGCTCCTCTGGTGGTGCTTTTTTTGTCATCCACATTTCCAGCCCAATCAACATCTATATAGACCATCAGTTCAAACTTTCCTTCCTTAGGATACCATAAACCATAATCCTCTGTCTTTTTCAGGTATCATAAGATCCTTTTAGTAGCAATCATGTGTGATTCTCTAGGGTTAGTAGAAAATCTAGCAACAATTCCCACAACATGTGCTATATCTGGTCTACTGTGAACTACATAAATTAGCTTACCAATCATGGATTGGTAAAGTGTCTGGTTTACCTCTATAGCTTCATCTTCCTTAGTCAGTTTACATCTAGTAGCCATTGGTGTTCCCACAGGTTTAGCATCTTCCATGCCAAATGTCTTCAAAACTTCCTTTATGTACTTGGACTGTGTGATGAATATCCCATCACTCTGCTGAATCACTTGTAATCCAAGAAAGAATTTAATCTCTCCGAACATAGACATTTCAAACTCATTCCTCATGTCATCAACAAAAGATTTACATACATGATCTTGACCTCCCAAAATAATATCATCAACAAAAATTTCAGCAATAAGAATAGTGTCATCAGTATCACCTTTCATGTACAAATTATTGTTTTCACTAGTTCTTACAAATCCAATACTTAACAAGTAAGTATGAAGCCTTTCATACCATGCTCTCAGTGCTTGCTTCAAACCATATAAAGCTTTGTGTAATCTACATACCATGTCTCTGTTGTCTGGATCAACAAATCCTTCAGGTTGTTCTATGTAGACCTCTTCTTCAAGTATACCATTCAGAAATGCTGACTTCACATCCATTTGATAAACTTTAAATTTCTTGTGTGCAACATATACAAGTAGCATTCTAACTCCTTCCAATCTAGTAACAGGTGCAAATGTCTCACCATAGTCAATGCCTTCTTCCTGTGCATATCCCTTGCATACCAATCTCGCTTTATTTCTTGTCACTTCACCATTTTCATTCAGTTTGTTCCTGAATATCCATTTAGTACCGATAACATTTTTATCTTTAGGTCAGGGTACTAAGGACCAAGTTTTGTTCTTCTCTATTTGTTCTATTTCTTCTTTCATTGCATTAACCCATTCTTCATTCTTTAATGCAACTTTCATATTCTTTGGTTCAAATTCACAAACTAGACATGTACCTTGTCTTTTTTTGCTTCTTGTCTGCATGCCAACTTGTCTATCTCCAATAATTTGTGTCTTAGGATGATGTCTTCTAACAAAACTAGCTAGTACTTAGTTTCTTCTTTCTTGTTCATCCTATTCAGGTTCATGTGCTTGCTCGGTAGCTCCATCTTGTTCATCGATTTTCCTTTCCTGTTCCTTGGGGTTATTTTCCTATTGACCGGTTATCACAAGTTGTGACTTCAGTAGATAATCAAGAAGTTCAATGTAAGTGAATCTACCATAGTCTTTCAATTTCTTTCTAGTTTCCTCTGTGTTCTTGTCATCAAACTCATCAACACGGACATTAGTACTTTCAATCATCTTATTTGTAACCTTATTTAGACATTTGTATGCTTTACTCTTAGTAGAATATCCTAAGAATATTCCTTCATCACCTTTAGAATCAAATTTCCCATTTCTCTCATCTTTTAGAATAAAACATTTTCTTCCAAAAATCCTAAAATAACTTATAGTAGGTTTGTGTCCAAACCATAGCTCATAAGGTGTCTGGTTGGTGTCCTTCTTTAGTTGTACTTGGTTAAGCACATATACAACTATATTCACAAATTCTCTCCAATATGTCTGAGCAACATTCTTTTGTATCATCAGTGTTCTAGCATAATCAATTATTGATCCATTCCTTCTTTTAGCAATCCCATTCTACTGAGGTGTCCTCGGTGCAAAGACATGTCTTTTAATACCATGCTCATTATAGAAATTAGTAAATTCATCAGAGATAAATTCACCTCCTCTATCAGATCTTAAGCATTTTAATTCTTTTCCAGTCTCTTTTTCTACCTTTGCCTTATACCACTTAAACATTTTAAAAGCTTCAAATTTTTCTTTTAAGAACATAGCTGTCATCAGTCTAGTGTAGTCATCAACAAAAAGAATAAAGTATCTATCACCATAATAACTCTGAGTTCTCATAGGACCACATAGGTCAGTATGAACCAACTCAAGTATCTTCTTTATTGAGTAGTCTTTTCTCTTAAAACTAGACTTAGTCATCTTACCTTTCTAACATTCATGACACATTGCATGATCCAGTTTTGATAAGTTAGGAAATCCTCTAACTCTTTTCCTCTTACTAATCTTGATCATGTTATCAAAATTCACATGGCATAACCTCTTATGCCACAACCATGCATATTCATCTTTCATTAATAAACAAGAAGACTGATCAATATCAAGATAAAATAGATTACCTCTGGATTCTGTACCAGTTCTGACAAGTCTTCCTCCATCATCATAGATTTTTACCTTTCTATTCTCAAAAGAAAGTCGGTGGCCTCAGTTATTCAATTGTGCCACACTTAACAAATTATAGTTCAGTCTATCTACCCAGTATGCATTTTCACATTTTATTCTATCATTAATTATCAATGAACCTTTACCTCTTACCATACAGGGTGCATCATTTCCCATCCTTACAGATCCTCCATCATATTCATTAAGTAGATCAAATTTCTCTATATCACCAGTCCTATGATGTGTACAACCACTATCTATGATCCATGTATCATTTCTGCTTACTTTAGAGATCAGTGTTGTTTCTTTATGTTTCTCTTCTTCCTCTGAATCATCTTTCATAGCAACAAATACTACTTCTACATCATCATCAGTGTCAGATTCAGATTCAAATTCTTCGGCTATGTAACATACCTTTTTCCCTTTGTCATAGCTATCTCGGTTATCTCTGTTGTTGTATCGGTAGCCTCTGTTGACTCTTCTCCCATAGCTTCCTTCAGATCCATCTTTGGATCTATCATCATCTTTCTTATTCGGACATCTAGCAGTGATGTGGCTAATTTATTTACAATTAAAGCATGCTAAAGGTAGCTTACCTCTATACCTTCCTTTACCTTTGGGTAATCTTCTGGCCATAAGAGTTTCAAGCTCATCAAGCTCTTCATCGGTATTACTATAACTATTATTATTCTTATTATTCTTGCTACTAGACTTATCAATCTTCAAAGAAGTCATGAAAGCAGATTCAACAAAAGGTACAACATTGTTGTCAAAGTTATTCAATTCAAAGGTCATAAGCTTACCGATCAGTGTGTCAAGAGTAAGGTTGGATGTAGCCCTTGTTTCATGAATTGCAGAGATCCTGATCGCATAAACTGGCAGCAAAGTTATGAGAATCTTTCTTATCACTATTTCATCCTCAATAACTCCATTGGATGCTCTAATAGAATGTACTACCTCTTTTAGTCTATTTGTGTATTGCACAATGTTCTCACCTTCTTTCATCTTCATATCATCAAATCAACCTCTTAGGCTTTCTGCACTAGCTCTCTTAACATTCGCATCTCCATTGTATATCAAAGTCAGTTTATCCCACATGGCTTTGGCAGTTGTGCATCCCTTAATGTCTTCAAATTTGGCATCGGTACAGGCAGCAACAAGTTCCATCATACTAATATTGTGTTCATGTCTGTCCTTCAGTTGATCAAGTGTTAGGGGACCTGGTGTCGGTTCAATGTAGCCATTTTCCATCAGTTCTAGTGCAGAATTCCCAATTCCAGATATGTGCAACTTCATCCAGCTTTGCCATACTATGAATTTCTCTTTGTTCAACTTTGGCACTTCCCTCTTATACATCTTGAGACCTTTTTGCTAGAGTCCTTAAAACTCTGTTCTAAGCAACCGAAGCTCTGATACCAATTGTTAGAATAACTGAGAGGGGGGGTGAATCAGTTATCTAGTGTCCCAAAACAAAATGTATAATCCAAAACAAATTATTCAACTTTTGCTACTCGATAAACATAAAATACTTTCACTGTCTATGTTTTTACCGATTGTCAGTCTAAAACTTATAGTAGTTACCGATAAAATCTAACATGTAATATGCAAAGTATGATAACAAGAAAATATCACAATCAACACATAACACAAGAGATTTAACGTGGAAACCCTGTGAAGGGAAAAACCACCTGGGACCGGCAACCCAAAATATTCACTCTTCTAAAGTGAGGTCGGTGAAGACCCAACCCTGTTAAAGGTTTACAAACACATTGTTAGGTGTGACCTCGTTAGAGGATTTTAGACCAAAAGTTATTGTCCAACCAGCAGTCACTTTGGGGTTGATAGGATAACAATGTTCACTCTATGAATGTAACATTAAAAGACTTTCATAGTCCACTCGGTTAAAATATTTGACTGTGTACAATAGTTAAATATGTAATAGTAGATGATCTACCTTGCAACAACTTCAATTGCAGTTTATAGATCAATGTTTAGCTCATTCAAATCTTTCTAATCAATATATCACTTCAGATTCAATACTATATCAACTTACTGTCTATCGGTAATTACTCTCTGTAGCTTGGTAATTGTTTTGTAGCTCAGTTCTTATTAACCAGTATGATCAGAATGCATGAAAACTTCTTCACGTGATAATTCTACAGTATCTTCTTCTTCCGGTGATGTTTCAACAATGAAACCAATGTCTCTTGTATAAATGAGTAAATCATTTTCTTTTCCTCCATCAGATTTTTCCACTTAATCTTATTCATTGATTTTTCCACTTTAACCTTCTTCGGCTGATGTGTTAGTAACATGTTTCAATCTGCTCCATTAGATCCTTCTTGAATTATGTTAGCCATCGATCTTCATAACAAACCTTATCTGTTACCTCGATTTCATACACTTTACAGCTCATCACTTTATCGGCTAAATTGATCATTTAATTCATTTCTATTATGCTCGATTAACAAATAAATGCATCTGTGAACACAAGCTTGGTTAACACTACACTCGGTATACACTACACTCTGTCAGTGTATACTGGAATGCTTCATTTACCAACAACACTGCTTTGTGTCTTTCAGCTCTATTCTTCATCATAGATGAATGCAAGATAATAAAGTCAATTTCATCAAGTCATAGACTCATCAACAAGTTACTCAGTGTATTCCTTATCCTCATCTGACATATACATCTTCCTAATTTAGATATTTTTGTTCTTCATCTCTTTCACCTTTCTTCAGATGTGTCGGTATAGTAACTTACAAGATAAGTACTGTCAAGTTAGTTGACATCAATGACAACATAATACTGATTTAATCATCGTGCATATCTAATCAGAAAATCCTCAGTAATCTTAAATTACAGATTCTTCATTAAGTGTTCTAAATAAGTTGTAGTTCATCAAAGAGATTAGGAACAGTTATTACAAGAGTTCTTTCTCTGATCTCCCTGTCTATTCGAAATGCATATTTCCATCTTGCATCAACCTTTTGATACAGTTCCTCAAGAATAAGATTTTGCATCTCCAATGGCACTCTATGAAATTTATGCATATGTTCAATGATAGCATCTTCTAATAGTTTCTTTTGATCATCAGTCATAACTTTGTATTTGTGCACACTAATATTTCCAATTCTTCTATGTTAAACTATCCCTTTAACCACTTCTTCAATTGTGGGTATTATCCTGTAAGCACTACCCCTCTTGGCTAGTTGAGATATTTCCTTATCTGAATCAATTCTCTCATGATCTACTATTTTCTTGATCTTTCTCTTTTTATAAGTTTTGGGGGTAGGTTTCACTAGTACCTGTACTTCTTTTGCTACATCTGCAATAGAGGGTGAGGATTTCTTTATCACCGGTTTTCCTTTCTTCTTGGCATATACTTCAAGTATGTTCTATGACACTCTCTTTGCAATACTACCTTCACCTATGACAAATTTTTACTCTAGGTCACTAATCATTTTCCTTGTTTTTCTCACAATTCTAGGTTTCCTTAGTTCTGACTGTATCCTTGCATAGGCTTCTTCATATGTTCCAAACCTAGGTGTCGACCGGTCTAATGGTTTTGTCAGTAGTGAATCTACGTGTAGGACTAATATATTCTCATCCACTTCATATCCCATAGGAGGTACCCATGAAGTTCTAGGGTCTATTTCTTGGATGATACAAGAATCGGTATCGACCATAAAATACATTGAGTCCTTATACTTTTCAACTATATGTGATGGGAGCCTAAGCCTCTTAGGCATTCTATCTTGAAAGTATTTGAAGTATCCCCACATTGTATTATTGAAGTTATCTCCTCCTAACTCCTTAAAATTCTCACTCATTTGATAAATATCAGGTCTATCAGTTTTCCAATTTACATGACCTTTACCGCGAAATAAATTTTGCACATAAAAGAATAAAGAAGTGTGTCATACTTTAGTGATTGATTCTTGTCCTGTTGAATTCTTTGCAAGTTTGCTAATAGTTGACTTCACACCATATCAAATAGGTCATATTTTATCGCTTCCTTTACAATTATGTTACAACATGAATTGCATCACTTAATATGTTGTTCAATTTGCTAGATTGATACACTTTGTAGCCTATTATCATTAATGAAAATCTGACCTTTGGGTCTTCAATGTCATCTATTGTCATCGCTCTATGATCATGTTTTGATTTTGTCAACCGCGTCACTTTATGGGTTCCAACTTTCCTTAGTGGGCAGGGTTCCCCATCCATCATGAATCTTGCAACCATATGGATCATTTCCTTCATGATTTTAATAGGTGTATCCAACCAAATGAATTGGTCATAGAATATTCTCAAGACATATAGTACCCATTTTGTGTTGAACTCCATCGATATATGTACGCAATGCATTAAACTGTTGGTTTCAAATGTTTGAATTCATCCTTCAGTACTCCACTGACACACATGTTGTATTCCTTCACAATTTGATCATTTCCTAGCTCCTCAATCTTGTAATCAATAAAACCCCTGATGTCTTCAACTAAAAACACTTGTGGAGGTATGGAAGATAGGGCTCCAGCTTTATCAACCTCATCAACTTTCATTGGATGCAACTTATACTTTGGTTTCACTTTGTCAACAATGTCAATTAATCTGGGATTTGTTATGCTACTGGCCATGATGATCAACATAATCACACTTGAAGTTTTCTTGATAAGGTTAGGCTCACATTGCTCTACTTAACCAATGGTTGGGGTTCCTTCAAATTCTCAGTTTGATCTCAAATCTCAATTGCTCCAGCTCAAATTGCACTTAGTGTTTGCTATAAAATTAACTCAAAAGCTCTCAAGTAATTTCACCAAATTGCAAAGTGTCAAATGACTTTACTTTTCACAATTTTATTGTGACAAAGAGTTCTAACAAATTTAAGACAATGCAATAAATTCTCTTAACTGGTTAAACTTTTTAGCAATATAAGTTGTCATTAGTGTAATTCACAAACATCATTCACACCGGTAAAGGTTCACCGGTCACTCATGTTACTTAGAAGACACTGGTAGACTAGGAACAAAGTGTATGCACTGGTAGAATAAGCAAAGGGATACACCGGTAGACCAAACCAAGTACACAGTATCGATCTCATAGTGCGTATAGAGATGAACCAAGTATAGGATATACTAGTCTAATTGCATAAAGATCTGATCCGGATTCTGTGGATCAGTTTGAGTCAAAAATGGATTATACGAGACATTCACTGCTCAGAAGTGGATTTAGCTTTTTGACAAGAGTTAAATTTATTTCTACGAATTTTTTAAAGGTAAACTCTAGATCACAATTCGCAACTTTTTGCTAGTTGCATGATTTATTGTTGAGTTTATAGCCTGGCAGTTCTATGAGTTAAGGGTTTCATTAAGGTGAAGTCTTGTATAAATAAAGGTCATAGAACATAAGAAATAAGGTTGTTGATAATTGGTGAAAGCATAGAGAAGAGGAAAGATACCTTCTGAGAGAAGCACTACAGTCACAGAGGTGAAAGATAATAGAGATCAACATCTAGGAAAACTAGGAAAGAGATCAACTTGTATGATCTGATCAGACAATTAGTGTCATAGAAGATCATTGCTTTTGTAAGGTGTGAAAGCATGTTAAAATCCCTCTATTAGGGTGGACCTAATCAGTTCTTTGTAAAATCCTTTAATGGGGTAACATTATTGTTGATGTTAAAATTCCTTTAACCAAGCAACTCCTAATAGAGTTAAGATCTTAATCGATCTTCTACCAAATCCCTTAACCGGGTAGCACTCTAACAAGTGTTTTGTAAGCTCCTAATAGGGCGCCTTCATTCTATAGTAGCGAAGTTGTGAGCTCTGTCTCACCGTGGTTTTTTCCTTCTAACTGAGGGTTTCCACGTATACATCTTGTGTTGATCTGTGTGTTTCTATATATGCTTATGAATGATTGTTTATATTATGCTTAACAAGAAAGGATAATTGAACAAGTTTTGAATTATATTAGAAACAAGTATTTACTAATTCACCCCCCCTCTCAGTAACCGGTTAGTAATAACAATTGGTATCAAAGCCTTGGCTCTCATGTATAAAGCTTAACCACTTGAGAGAAAGATCATGGAGGGTTACAGGTATCAGAAATAGCTAGAGGAAGCCAACAACATCATTGCCTCTCTAGAGAATAGGCTAAGGAGATATCTTGCAAAGAGAAAGGAGGTGGATCTACAATTGAATGAGAGCAATGAGACCATTGATGAACTCTCTAGGTAGATTGGATCTGATGAAGCTGAGGAGGTGGTCTTTGAGCTCATGGAAAAGAACCAGATCCTAACCAGTCAGATCGCCAATCTCAAAAGGGAGCTAGAAGAGAGTGCCCTGAGGATGACTGAACTGATCGAGAAAAAGAGGAAAGCTAAAGATGAAAGAAGCACTACATAAAAAGTCATTAATAGCCTTTGAAAAATCAAGGAACTAGGTAGAGGAAGCTGTAGGGGTGAATGAAATTATCATTTTGCAACTCCAAGAAGACATGCAAATTGTCACCCAAGAAAATGCCAACATGCAAAAGGTATGGTATGATAGGGATGAAGCATGCAAAAGACTGACACTAGAGTTGTATCAATTGAAGGAACAGATGAAATAACTTGAAGATAGAAATGAAACCCTAAGAAGATACAACGAGAGCTTGGTGAAGCTTGATGAGCAACTTAAAGCTCAAAGAAAACACCAAGATCACACCGGTCTTGGATTCACTAGTGATGAAACCAAAGAGACTGGTGAGTCTTTGGAGCAAAGACAAGCAAGAAGGACAAGAAGAAGCTACTGGCTCAAAAAGGTATGAAGACTTTTAACACCTCTTGCAATCATTGCAATCATTGTGGGAAATCGGGTCATAGAACAAATACCTGGAGGAATGCACCGGTAAAGCCAAACAATAGTTACTGCAATAACCGTTGCAAGTATGGCCACAAGACCAATGAATGTTGGTCCAGCCCCACATCGGTGTCCAGTGGAAGAAAGGGAAGCTTCAAGGGCTACTGTTATGCATGCAACAAGTTTGGACACAAGGCTGAAGAATGCAGATCAAAGACAATGGCATTTAGATCCTGAAGACTGATATTCACCAAGAGAAACAAGAACCAGAGCATAGCCAACTGTAAAAACTTTGGGATGCACAGTCACATTGACTCTTGGAGAAATTCACCCAAACCAAGAAGGGTGAACCCATGGAAGGCAACCGGGGTAGTCTGCTATCACTTGAAAAAAGTTGGATACCTAGAAAAAGACTACAGGAACCGGTCCAAGAACATAAGGAAACAATCGGTCAAACTAGAAGAAAATACCTCATCTTCAAATGAGAAGATCAATAAAGAAGAGAAGATTGGAAAATCAGTCAGATAGATTTGGTTCAAAAAGGAATCAAAGAGCTTCACTGAGGAGAAAATAGAGGAAAGATCATCATCTGCTGATGGTGATATCTCTTTAGCAAACTAAGTCATGAAGGCTTAGAGGGAATTGGTAGACTGTCTACCATTCTCGGTAAGACTAGTGAGAATCAGACTCACTCAATCTACAAGGATAACCAAATAGGTAAGAAGTAATCAACCAGGGTTTACCAAACCCAAAAAGTCAGATCATCGATTGGAAAAAATGGAAAGAAAATTTAGCTAAGGTATTTATTATTATAGCCGTTTAACAAATAGTTACCGTTTGGTAATTACCGTTATGACCTAACCCTATAAAAGAAAGGAGGATTACTCATAAATTTTACTTTGCTTTCATTGTGATTAATGAATTTTTATGAGTAATACTCTTACACTTTGATCATCATGAGTGATTATCTATTAGAACAATCAAAGCTTCTTTATGTTAATCAACTGTTCGCTATGGCATCATCATCCTCTATCATAAAGTTGATCAAGGGAAATCAAGCGGACAGGCCAGCATATAAAATTTTGCCAGTTCAGAATAGAGAGAATGACATGGTTGGTGCTCTCTCATCTATACCAGAAGGAGTCTTCTTAATCAAAGATGTCATGACATTCATTCATGCCAAACAGGAAGAATTGGGTGAAACGTATATTCAAGGCAAGTACCTGTCATTGTGTGAAGAAGGGAGAATTTTTGATAAGTATGCCAAAATAATATCATCTAGACTTATCAATGGAGTATGCTACCCAACCATCTTCCAGGAAGACCTAACTTGACTAGTTCTCAGTCATCTTCATGAACTAGGTTTCTGGCTCACTAGAGGTGCATGCAATCCGATCACCAAAGACGATCTGTATAGAGTGACTGGATATAGCAACCGAGGGGAAGCACTAACCCTAAGGACCATCTCCAATGCTATCATCAATAAATTAACTAAGTCAAGATCTGATGGTTGACTTATGACCGTGAACGAAATTGAGGATGATGGAGTCCGTTTTGTGTCTGCTATACTTGGCTACAAGGTTTATCAGTCAAACAATTTAAATAGTATACCGAGTGGAGAAATTCATGCCACACTGGATAATGCATGATAATGCCCAATACGACATTTATGTGATGCTCCAAAGACAAATATTTAAAAATATGAAGAAGCTCGAAGTTGTGAGAAATAAATAAATGAAGTACGGGACCCTTTTGGTATGTCTCTACTTCTACTACTCCAACTTCTTCCTGGGAGTCGGAAAGGTTGTATGGAAGACTGATAGACCGGTTATGCATCAAATAAGCAAGATGGCCAATCAAATGGAAAACCAGTTAGGAAGTGTGATGATTGATCACTTTGAGGCATTTTGATTGAAAATGCATGCAAGAGAGAGGGTGCCATCAACTATTGTTGACCTGTACAAGGACGATGTATGCTTTTTAGTTACCACCAATAACTGCATCATTCAAGCAGTGGAACCAAGAGAAGTATATGCTCCTAAGCTGGGGTATGAGATCACTACCAAGACTGCTAAGGCATATGCTAATGCCTTGAATGAAGCAAATTTGGATCTCTCTGCATACCGGTTTGGTACATTCGCAGAGATTCAAGAGAATTTGAAGAAGAGGGCATCAATCAAAATTGTCTATACCAAAAGGACCCCCACACCAAAGAAGTAACTGACAACAGATCAACCCAAAGCTTGAAGGAAGAAAGAAGAACCAGTAACCAATACCCAAGGGGGAGGACAAGAGGAGTCAGACTCAGAAGACAGTTCCTTTAATCAAAAGGAAGAGGGGATCAAGCAAATCGGTAAAGGAGAATCCACCAAGAAGTAGGAAGCTCACGATTAATGAATATGTGGTAGGATTGAAAGAAACCAGTGGAATGAGTTCAGTAGAGTCAAGATACAAGTTTACTAACGATGAAGACAAGAGAAAGATTGAAGAAGCGGTAGTGCATTTCATTCACAAGTTTAACCTGCATCCCACTGAACTTCACAAGACTGTACCTAAGGATCTCCTAGAAATAATTGAAGCTAGATGGAAAGTTCAATGAAAAGAGAAAAGGAGCTAAGAATATGAGCTCTTCTAGATGTTCAGAACCACCTCACTTTGGAAGAAGCCACCTAACAGGCTGAACTGCATCAGCAATCCTTCTTAACAAAAAAGAGGATCGGTCTCATGCTTGTTGGAGAAGCTAAAAAAGTGCATGATGAAGGAGTAGCCATTTGGACCAAACTTCTTCAGACCCAATAGCAAGGAGAAGAAGCTCGCCAAAGAGCCACAATTCAATTGGTCCCTGACACCAGTAAAGGAAAATGAGTGCTTTGAGCAGAAGCACCTGTCAAAGAAAAGAGCTCCACAGTACTAGTCATTGACATCACTAATGACAAGAGCAGCGAGCCAACACAACCAGTCATTCTCATCTTCCCAAGAAAAGGTAACACTAAACCTATGTCAATCAATGATATAGTTGATGAAGTAATGGACTTTGGTATAATAGACAATGCTGCTAAGTGGTATAGTGTGCTAGAAGAAGATGATAAGCAGTTAGTAATTTTAGCAATAGTGGAAACTTTTCTGGACTTTGCCAAAACTCCAAGGGATTACAGGTCTTAGTTTCCACTGGAATTAAATTCTAGGATTTAGGCCAAATGGAGAGTTGGTCTAGGAATAAATACAAGAATTAACAAAGAAACCTTGTCTAAGGTTAGACCTGGCCTAAGTGAAGACAAGATCAAGCTTCTACTAGAAGAAGCATCAATGAATTTGAATCCTGAATATAGAGTTGCCAAATTAATAAATGGATTTGAAAATGAGATCTACAAAGAGACTCTAGATTTTTGGTAAAATTATGATTTTAGTACCTTAGACAATTTAGGTCGTCAGGATCCAGTTGAAGAAATGCAAGCAACACCGGTCAGATTCACAACTAGTGAAGAATCTTCCACCAGAAAAGGAAAAGTTCAAACAAAATAGTTCACATCTAGTGAACAAATTAATGTTGAATAAGAGAAAGGAAGTGAAATACCTATGGGAGAAATCCATACTGCTGAAGAGCAGCTCACAGAGAAAGTCCCACCAGAAGTACAACTTCAACAAGAAAAAGATGTTGAAGTTTGTATGCACTTAAAAATGGCTTCATTAATTAATTAAATATTTATTATTTAATTGATATTGACTTGATAAATTAATTAAATATTTAGTATTTAATTAATAATTATTTCCTCTATTTATTAAATAGATTTATTCAATTTATTTAGTAAATTCACTATAGTCTATTCCTCTATCCTAAGTCTTCTAATTAGTCTTATTAAAGTGATTTAATTAAATATATAATCACCTAAATATGACTAAGTCCCCTAGTCCACCTCACTTACCTAGTCACCTGACACATCACTTTGGCTAAAATAAATAATAATTATTAATTATTTATTGGTAATTATCCTCACCCACACATGTCATATTCTTAAGGGCTATGTGGCCTCATAGGACTTGGTCTCATGACCACATGTCCTCTCTTAAATGAAGTCAAGAGACATGCCCTATTCCTAAGGGGCTTCTCAAGCCACCTCTAAGGGTCAAAGATGACTCATGGGACACTTGTACCAAGAGTCCTCACGAGGAAAAAGTCCTTCCCTCTTCCTCTCTTTGGTCTTTGTGAGACACTTGACATGTGTCTTTCCCTTCCACCTTGTTCTCCTCCATGTCAATGTGAGTGGAACATCTTCCCTATTCTTCCTCTCACATTCCAACTACATCCCCGTTTCTCTCAACTCCTTCAACCAAGTCAATCCTAGCCCTAGGATCTTCCACCTTTCATTCTCCACCGTAGGATTGTGCCACCTAGGCTTAGATTCTCCAAAACTCTATAAAAGGAGCCTCATTTCCCCTTTGTGAGCTAATAGGTATTTTTGTAATCAAGCATTCAAGCAATAGGCAATCAAGCATTCAAACAATCAAGTAATCAAGCATTTCAAGAAGCATCTCATTCACCATATTTGCATAATTAGGCTTTAGTTTTGCATACATTCATCATCAATCTCCACACTTTGATATCATCTTGGGCAAGAGGCTTCATTTGGAAATCTGAGAGCTCAACATCCTTAAGAAATCAAGGCTAGAAGGGCAATGGAGACAAGGTACATGGTAGGTGAAGGTAAAACCTTGTTTTAGCTTCATTTTTAGTGTATTCTTCATTGTTGTTTGCTAATTAGTTTGATTTATTAATCTTAGAATAGTTAATTTATCATTTAGAGTAGTTAGACATCTAATTTGCATACATTTTTTGGTGCCCACCGTGGGGCAACCCATGTTTTTAACATTCCATTTTTAGTTTTTCGTGTGCAGATTTTTCTATAGGTCGCTTCTGTGCATTTGTACCCGATTCTTGTGCATTCATCCATTTTTGTTGTGCATCCATTCTGGCATTTTTTGCAATCTATCCTTTTCATTTTCTAGTGCATTTACTTTAAGTTTCTACATTTTTAACATTTTCTGTTGCGCATTGGTTCCACCGCACTGCGCATGTATTTAGTTTCACTGCTCATTCATACATTCTGCTCATTTATCTAGTCTTACCGTGCAATCACCTCACTGTTCGGCGCATTTGTTACTTACTGTAGTAAAATTTAGTTTTCTGTTAGTTTTGATTTTAGCTAACCTTTGACAAGTTTTTGTTCATTCTGGTAGTCTCTAGGCTATTTTTGCAGGATGTTATTTTGAAGACCCCATTGCTAAATTTCTAACAAGTTTGTTTGCAAGATTCTTAAGGGGTTTTGCAAAATAAACTACAACCTTGTTTGGGCTTTAAAATATGACATGTTTTTGATTTGTGTGTCTTCTTTAGCATAGATTAAGTGTCTGTTGTGTCTTTCTTAATAGCTATTTGTAATCCCAAAATTATAACAACGTATCCTCTCCCCTCGCTATTCATGGATCTTGGGTGTAAGAGAAACTGTTATAATTTTTAGAGGGCAGTCTTTGGTGGGAAATGAGGTACTCACCCCAAGGAACGACCCAACCGATAACAAGCTAAAGCCAAGCCCTTCCAAACCGGTATATAAAAAATGCTAGTGTGATTAGTCTCACATTAGACATGTGTGAATTCGTTGTGGCTACCAAAATCTCCTCCAGTATCCCAGTGGTGCTTTAAAGTCCTACTTAGTAGAGGTGAAATCCTTGCTTTGAAAGGATTGGGAGAGCCCCCTTTATTGGGAAAATGACTTGATCACAACCATCTAAACGGATGTCCTTATTAAATACTTTTGTATAGTGGCCAAAAAACTTCTATTTGTTGGCTCAAGGGGTCACCCAACACTGTGAAGACACCCCACATTACTCACGGTTCATAGTAGAGATAGCATTTCTTTGGGAAGTAATGACCCATTAAATTTAGAACTTGGTGTGCCTGAGAAGTGAGTGCACTGTAAGGAGGAGTCCGTGCCTCCAAGTTCCTAGGCTGTCCACTGTGGATTTGCATGGCTGGATTTTATTATCCTAATGGGGATTCAGCAGATACTGTCCTTGCCAACCTTAGGATTGTAAGCATGTTTGTGCATTCATATTAGAACAATTAGATTAAAATCATTTTTGTCTTGCGTGTGTGTGTTTATGCATTTTACATTTGCCAAAAACCAAAACATCAGAAAATCAAAAAATTCCAAATCTTGTAGTTCCAATCCATCAAAAACAAAAACCTGCACATTCATAAACTTTTCCTGCGCATCCATTACATTGTTCTGCGCATCTATTAACTTTCCCACACATCTGTTCATAATTGTTGCGCATTTGTTTCATTTGGCTATGCATTCATCCAACTGTTCTGTGCATTTTTTATTGCGCATATACAAAAAGGAGCATTTCCACAAGCTTTGAAAATTTCACAATCACTTTTTTAGATACCCATTTTTGTCCTTAGTAAGATTCTGGAAAAACATTCGAGTTACATAGACCTCTAATCTTTAGTTTCACCATTTTCATCAATTTTCATCATCCTTTTCCAAAAGTCATCAAATCATTCCTTCTAATCTTCTGAAATTCCAAATTTAGTGTTGAAAACATCACCTTATCTATCAGATTTTGATCTTTGTGAGTTTATCCTATTAGGATCTATCATCCTCAATAAAACTTACTTAGGTTACTATCTCTTGATTTTTCTTTGTCATATCATAGTGAAATCTATACCTCCTATTGACTTATATTTTATCAAGTCGTCTCATCACTTTTCAACACTTTTCAAATCAAACACTCTTTCCATATCTTTTCATAAAAAAATCTTTCATCACACAAATCAATTTTCACATTTTTATGGTTCAAACTCGATCTCAAAAACTTAAACAAACTATTGATTCAGAATCCCTAGACAAGATGGAAGGAAACAAAAGCAATGAAGAAAATCCTTGGTCTGGAATTCCTAAGAAAACTTCACTTTTTACATCAGAAGAGGAACCCACAGATCAAGAACTTAGGGATGCTACACAAGATCCTAGATTCTATAATGTCATGGAAAGACTCCTAGACATGGATAGAGAGATGTATTTCCTCATGCTTGCTCAATAAGGAGCCAAACTACCAATTGATTTTGATGTTTCCCATCTTAGAGAAACACCTAATACAAACAATCAAGAAATCCCTAGTGGTTCTCAAGATACTCATGGAGTAAAGGAAACCAATCAGAAATCCAATACTTCTCAAAACAACCAACAAAACAATGCCTCTCAAAATAATCAGCAATCCAATGCTTCTCAGGATACTCAACAACAAAATGTTTCCCAAAACACTCAAGGAAACACATTATCTTTGGATCCCGTTCTACAACAAATCCAGATGCTTCAACAAAAAATCTGTGACATTCAAACTGGATCATCAACTAAGAAGTATTCCTTGGATGATATATGTCCTTATCCTTTTGATAAGAATTTAGCAATGATTCCATTCCCTCCTCATTTTGAGGTACCAAAATTTGACAAATACAAAGGGAATTCAGATCCACAAGACCACATTCATGAGTTTTGTGCTGCTTGTATTGAAGTCTCTCACAATGACACTTATCTTATGCGACTATTTCCATGAAGTTTAGGAGGACAAGCCATCAAATTATTCTCCAAACTACCCCTAGACATAAAATCTTTCAATGAGCTTCTTGACAAATTTGTGACTCATTATTCATATAACATCAAACATGAAGTCACTATGCTTTATCTTTGCAATGCACATCAAAAGAATGGAGAACCCTTCCTTACTTTTTTGCAAAGATGGTGTCAATTACTTGCCAAATATCCACGAACGATTCTTGAACAAGAAAAGATGGATATCTTTGTAGATAACCTTACACCAGGAATGAGTTATAGGTTACAATTGCAATGTCCACCAAACTTCAATAAACTCATAGAAAATGGTATCAAGATTGTGGAAGCCATGGTCAGAAAAGGTGAGATAAAACTTTATTCCAAGGACAATGTTGGGTCTTCAAATTCCAATCCCAACAATTATAACAATGACAAATCAAAATTCTGGAATAAAAACAAAAACATTATCAATGATGGGATTATTGATAATCGTAATGTCAAACCAACACAACCCCTTCTAAATCTCACAAGTCAGGCCAATGCTACTCAACCTACCTACATCAATCAATCAGCAAATCCAAACACTAACAAAGATTCATCTAAACCAAGATTGCCTTTTATGTCACCTCGAAGAAATTTTACTCCTTTAGGGGAATCTCTCGAATTAGCATTACGGAAGTTAATCACAAAGAAACTCATTACGCTTCCTGAAATGAAAGATTTTGAACCTAGAGTAAAACCTTCTTGGTGGGATGGGAATGATTATTGTGAATTTCACAGAGGAAAAGGACATTAAACCAATGACTGCCAAAGACTCAAAAATGTAATTCAAGACTTAATTGAAAGTGGTGAAATTGGTGTTGACGGACATACCTCGAATGAATCACATACAGTTTTCAAATATCCACTTCCTGAGCATGAAAAAGGAGGTTCTTCCAACACTAAGGGTGACAATCAAGCCAATTATAATACTACTCCCTATAGATATGTTGGTAACATTTCTGAATGTCATCCTTCTAAGTACTATGCCAATGTCATTACCATAAAGGAAAAATCAGAGAGTCAACCAGTCCATGTTACTACTCGTGCTCAATCCAAGGTTACTCTCCAAGGAGTCCCGTCTAAACCAAATGCTTCTCAAAACAAGTCTGTTTATGTCCCAAAGTCTACACCAAATATTTCCAACCAGTACAATCTTTTAGAACAACTCAAGAAAACACCTGCCCAGATATCCATCTTAGAGCTTTTGCATTTATCCCCATCTCACAAAGATATCCTTGAAAAATCTCTCTTAGAGACCCAAGTCCCCATAAATCTAGATCATGATCAATTTCAAGCTATGGTGGGACATTTAACAACCCCACATTACCTATCCTTCACTGAGAATGATGATTTAGCTATTAATCAACCTTGTAATGCTCCCCTACATATCGAAGTCCTTGTATAGAGTCACAAAATCAAGAGAGTACTAATAGATGGAGGAGCTGGCTTGAATATATGCACATTGAAACTAGTCCTTGCATTGGGATTTTCTAAAAATGTTGTAGATCCAAAGAAGAAAATCACAATAAAAGCTTATGATGAAGAAGAGAGGTCATCCAAGGGATCTATTGTTCTTCCTATTAGAGTAGGTCCTATAATCAAAGATGTACCTTGCCAAGTTCTTGACATGGATCTTGCTTATAACATTCTCTTAGGAAGACCATGGATTCATTCCATGCAAGCTGTGCCATCAACTTATCATCAGTGCTTGAAATTCCCTCATAATGGTTAGGAGATCACTATCAAAGGAGATACTAATCCATTCCAGTATTGTAGCTCTGTGAAGACATCTGATTATTTGGTACCTTATAATTGTACTAGATCTTCTACAACTACACCCATTGATCCTAGTAATATAGCATCAACTTCTAAATCAAATGGGATCAAGATAGACATAAAAGAAAGAAGTATGGGAGAGTACACTTTAGGTCAAGCTCTTTGCATCACAGAGTTACCTTTATCTCCTAGATCATATGGTAGATCTTTGATCACTAAACAACAATCATAACCCCCTTCAACACTTGTTTATGACACATTTATAAGTGGGGGCACAATATCCAAAGAGGCAGCTGAGCGTAATGCTAATAATTTACTTAAGTCATAGAATAATGAAGAGGATATCAAACATGAATATATATCACCTGATGTCTATGCTAAAGGGTATACTTTGCTACAAAAGATGGGATACCAAGGTGTTGGACCTATAGGGTTACAAAGAGAAGGTGTTATAAGACCAATTTTGCAAAATCCCAATTATCAAAGAGATACCATAGGATTAGGGTATAAAGGAGAAGGACCAAAAGAACCAAAAGGAAAAGAAAAGATCACACCTTTTCATGAGACATCTAAAGCTCCTGCCTTATAGTTTCAAAAACATGGTATGTATGTAGATCCAGAGAAACAAAGGATAGCACAAATAATCATTAATAGACTTGGGGCTAATGATGATTCTGACTCAAATGATTATGAATGGGATTCATTATCTGATTGTACTGAAGAGATAGGAGTTGATTTTGTCCATCACTATAGTAATGATTACCATGAGGGAGAGAGTTCAAAGGTCGACTCACTAGGATTAGTCCCACGTAATACTACTTTTGTCGATTGTGAGGAAAGTGAGCTTTATCTTGTGATAGATGAATTGAATGAGAGTATGGAGATAGACCTCATTGATACCATCATAAACCTTGACAAATTTTCCATCAATACCATCTCTGCCTTTGAAACTAACCCGAATGATCCAATGCCTCTTATACATCCCGAGCTTATCGATTGGGATTCTCCTTATCATCCAGAACTTGATGTCTTCCATAATGATAACGCCATCATTGACTATCTCAGAATCAGGGATGATTTACCACCAGGGATCACAAGTTAGGATTTCCAATAGAACTCAATGACATGGCCTACTTTGGAGAGAGTGGCAATCCTTTCAGTCATAAAAATATAAAAATAATCAACATATCTAATGGTGAAAACCACTCAATGGCAGTATTAGATCCAAAAATAGTAAAAAGAAAAGACGCATCTGATGGTGAAAACCTCTCTGAGGTGCCTAAAGATGGAAGGATTGACACTCTTCCCAATTATCTGTATCGAGAGAAATCTGCCATTCTTATAGAACCAACAATACCTCTTAACATTGGAAGAGAAGAGTCTCCGTGCATCCTCAAAGTAGCAGCATCCTTGACAGAATCAGAGAAAGAAGCTTTTACAAAAAATTTCAAAGAGAGACAAATCAAATTTGCTTGGTCCTATGCTAATATGCCTAGGCTGGACCCTACTCTCATTATGCATCATTTATCTATCAGACCAAGTGTAAAACCAGTTAAGCAGAAGCTCTGCAAGATGCACCCACACATTGCACTAATGGTTAAAGCAGAATTGAAGAAGCTCTTAGATGTTGGATTCATTCAGGCTATTGATTATGCTAAGTGGATTTCAAATATCATCCCCATCTCAAAACCAGACAAGTCTATTCAAATTTGTATTGATTTTCGAGATCTTAATAAAGCTTGTCCTAAAGATAACTTTCCTCTACCAAATATTGACATTATTGTTGATCTGACAACTGGGCATGAGATGTTATCATTAATGGATGGTTTTTCTGGCTATAACCAGATCAAGATTGTGTCGGAAGACAAGGAGAAGACTACTTTTACTTGTCCATGGGGTACATACTGCTGGAATGTGATGCCATTTGGCCTCAAAAATGCTGGAGCAACTTACCAAAGAGCTATGACCACAATCTTTCATGACATGATGCATACCATTATGGAAGATTATGTTGATGACATTTTAGCAAAATCCAAAGACAGAGCTGGTCATTTGAGAGTGTTGGATAGAATATTCACCCGGATGGAAAAGTATCAAATTTGACTCAATCCAAAGAAATGTGCATTCGGGGTCACATCCGGTAAATTGTTAGGGTACATTGTCTCAGCCAAAGGAATCGAGGTAGATCTAGAAAAGGTTAAAGCAATAATGGAGATGGCTTCCCCCACTAACATCAGTCAATTAAGATCTTTGCAAGGATGTCTCCAATCCATCCGAAGATTTGTTTCTCAACTAGCAGATCGAAGTCATCCCTTTCAACATTTGTTGCATAAAAATATCTTATTCCAATGGGATGATAAGTGTGAGGAAGCTTTCAATAAAATCAAGCAATATCTGGCAAATCCTCCAACTCTGATGTCACCAATTTCGGGCAAGCCACTCTTGCTCTACATTTCAGCTACGATAGTCTCACTAGGTGCTCTACTAGCTCAGCAAGATCATGAAGGGAAAGAAAAAACCATCTACTATATCACTCGAACTCTAGTGGGATATGAGTTAAACTGTTCTCCTATAGAAAGAGCATGTCTGGCCGTTGTTTTTGCTTCACAGAAGTGGCAAAATTATATGTTGTCACATTCAATCAAGCTTGTTGCAAAGATTGATCCTTTAAAGCATCTATTAAGCAAGAAAACATCGACAGGCAGATTGGCTAAGTGGGTCATGCTACTTAGTGAATTTGATATTGAATGTGGATATGAAGGCTATCAAAGGCCAAGTGATAGCAGATCGGCTAGCAGATGCCCCATTAATGGATGACCAACCTATACACACATAGTTTCCTGATGCACACATCTTGGCCTTATCTACACAAACATGGAAACTATACTTTGATGGATCATGTACTCAGCAGGGTTCCGGAGATGGTATTCTCTTTGTCACACCGCAAGGATACACAATTCCAAAATCATACAAGCTACTCTTTCCTTGCACCAATAATATAGCAGAATATGAAGCTTTGCTTATTGGACTAAAGATGGCTTTACAATGGAAAGTAGCTGAAATGAAAGTCTATGGGGATTCTCAGTTGATTATAAACTAGGTTAATGATGATTATCAGACTAAAGATGATAAGTTATTACCATATAAATGTATGGTTGATGACTTCAAACAATATTTCTTAGTCATCACTTTTGAGTAGATTCCTCGACATGATAACAAGGCTGTTGATGCAATGGCTATGATTGCTTCTCTATTTGATACAGAGGATACCAAGGCCCGTTTTGAGTTCTTGGTGGAATCCCTGACTTGTCGCGCATATGATGATCCTGATACGAGTATTATATGTCATCTTATTGGACATGACTCCCCAATCTATGGAAAAATCTATTCTTATTTGAAAAATGACATCCTACCCCCTAACCTATCCTAAAATAAAAAACAAACTTTTCTCTGCCAAGCCTCCCACTATGTCCTAATATCCGACACCCTTTATCAATGAGGTCTTGACGGTACTCTCCTACGATGTCTTGAGCATGATGAAGCTCAAACTGCCTTGCGAGACATACATGAGGGTATTTGTTGGACACATTCGAGTTGTCCCTCTTTGGCTAAGAAACTCATGCGTATGGGTTATTATTGGCCTACCATGGAAACAGATTCCTTTCATTTTGCTAGGGCATGCAAGAAATGTCAGATACATGGAAACCTTATTCATGCTCCAGCACAAGAGTTACATCCTTTTACAACTACCTTTCCATTCAGTCAGTGGGGACTCGACCTCATGGGCGCTATCAACCCTCCATCTTCCAACGGTCACAAATGGATTATCACTGCAACATAGTATTTTACTAAATGGATTGAGGTCGTTCCATTGATTACCGCCACAGGGAAACAAGTATCCATGTTTATCCTAAATTATATCATTTATAGATATGGTATACCTATGTATCTCATTACTGATCATGGGAAACAATTTCAAAATCAAGACATGGATGAACTGTGCGCAAAATTCCATATCACCCATAACTATTCGTCCATATACTATCCCCAAGGAAACGGCCAAGCTGAGGCATCAAACAAAACAATTGTTAAAATCCTACAAAAGACTGTCAATGACGCTGGTTGTGACTGGCATATCCAACTGAATCCAACCTTATGGGCTTAACGCACCTCCATTCGTACTCCCACTAGAGCCACCCCATATTCCCTTGTCTATGGATCCGAAGCAGTCTTGCCCCTCGAGGTCGAGTTGCCTTCACTTCGTGTCACTCTCAAAGATTTGATTCCTGATGAAGAGTATAGAGTTGCACAGTTGACTGAACTAGAACTGCTAGATGAACACCATCAGAGAGCTTATGATCATTTGAAAGTCTATCAACAACGTATGTCTCGTCAGTATAACAACAAAGTAAAGATCAAAGACTTTCAGCTAGGTGACCTAGTCCTTCGAGAAAATCCAAAGAATCAACAACATCATGAGAAGAAGGGAAAGTTCGAACCCAATTGGTTAGGTCCTTTTGTAATTATAGCAGTTTATGGTTCTGGGGCTTATCAATTGTCCACACCTAAGGGAGATCCTTTGGATGAACCTCTTAACAACATACACCTCAAGAAGTTCTATCCTTGAAATCCCAATACAAGGGCTATGTATATATTCTGTAAATTAAAAAAATACAAAAATACAAAAAAAATTAAAAAATCAAAAGAAAATTGCAATAAAAGCATGTGGTGAAAACCTGGAAACAGGCGCCATGTGTATCAAGCTAGCTCCTTTATCTATTAGGATTCTTCTAGTGTGTCTGTTCATTGTATATATCCACAATAAAATGGCTAGTCATTCCCCGTTCCCGCCATGTATATATCATAATAAAATGGCCAGTTCATACACCATCCATTGTATCTACCCATAATAAAATCCCATCATAGCTTGATCTTTTGTCATAGTCTTCATCCTAGTCTTTTTGCGTCCTTCTTCATCCACAATAAGTTGGTCCATCACCTAGCTAGGGGCATGTCCTCGACCTAGTTTGGGAAGTGGATCTATGATAGTCATGACTCTTAGAGGACAAAATGGAGTATTTTCACTAGACAAGCAAATACAATCAAACGTTCTTCCACAATGGTATCTTCATGATGAATCAAAATCTGTGATCTATCCTTCGAAACATGGCCGCTTATCTATCATTCTTGACTATACATCATCAATTAAACTGATCACTGTACTTTACACTATCTTTTGGAAAAAGAAAATGTATATTCATGACAGGCATGTTAGAATGGTTTGTTGTAGATTATGCATTCATATCTGGATTTCATTGTTATCATGTTTCCTATGCTATTCTGGGATATCTTTGACATGAGTTTGAAACTCCCATATGTCATTGATTAGAATAGTTGGGATGGGGCATGGTATTTTCTTTGATTGCTATTTGTGGGATATTTTCTGATGAAATCGAAGGAACAAATAATTGGGGTGTCTGTGCATAAGTGCCTTCATCAGTTTAATAGTATTGACAACATACAAATCATGTTGCTCTACAAATGCTATTTATGGTGATACGCCATCACATACCTCGACTCCAAATATTTGTTCCCCGATGGAGGGGGGAATATTCCTTGTTTGTTATGCAAACGAAACTCAAGTCATCTCAGTTCAATTATACTTAGATGCTTGTCAAGTTTGCAATATTAAAATCCATGCAAGAAGTGCTCAGGTCATCCTGGTTTAATTATACCATGATGCTTGCATTTTCTTGCAACATAATGAGCTCAATGATGAAAATCAAATTCTAGTTATTATGAAGTTCTAAGATGTTACATGAAGTTGTGGAGATATACTCATTTCATATTTCATTTTGCATTCATGTAAATAGTTCACGACTTGCATATCAGTGCTCCTTTTATAGGGATTTGTAGGTTATCTTTCTTATTAGGTCATCTGTTCTCCTAGTCCATTCTTCTTGTGTCATATACATTGTTATTTAAGTTGAGGACATTTGGACAACAAAAACATTAAGTTTTCACCTCGCATCTTACAACATTTAATCAATTCATTTAGGCCATGCATAATCTTCATTAGGTATGTTCATTTGTATATTATCCATCTATATTACATGCATATTTCACGTGTGGTTTTGTTATAGTTATCATAACATCTCATTATCTTTTTATTATGATGAAAATTGTTATATTTTAGTCATCTTAAGAAAATTTTCATTCATTACATATTATATGCATTTTACACCATCATTTATTATCCATTACATGTATTATATCATCATGCATTTATTATCATTCATTTATTATCCATTCATTATCCATTATCTACATTGTTCTTTACATCATTGTATTAGTAACCACATAGCATTGTATAGAGTAAAATCATTTAGGACATGCATTTATATCAACATCATATGTTTGATCATTAACCATTATGCATCAAATAGAATATAAATCATTTTGCATTCTAGGACATACATTCTATGCATATTAAAGAAAATCATCACATCCTGCATATGTCAGTACGCACATGTATATAAAATTATCAAAGAAAATCATGATAGAACTGCATCACTGTAAATATAGAGTCAATCATATAGGGTCCAATCATATAAAGTCCATAAAATAAATAAACTGTCCAAATGTCCAATGATATAAAGAAACATAACAATGTCCAACAGTGTCCATCAAGTCAATAATATAATGATACAATGATACAAAGAGTTTATACAATGATCTCCAACATCTATGACCCACTGCCTCCAGACTCTGTCTGTCGCTGCCTGCAAGATGCAATAAGACCCCGTGTTGCTGAACCACCTGATCTTGAGGCTCCGCCCTGATCCCCTGAACCTATGGGTGCTCTCGAAGGGTGTGATGATACACCTCCACTACCAGCCAGTACTTGTCTATCATATACTGTTGTCCTAATAGCATCTGAGCTCTCTCTATAGCTCCTAATCCACTGATCCCTAGGAACCACCTATTTGTAGGCCTCTCGCCAGTAGGATATCTCCTTCCTGGCATGTATCATGGCTCTCAGACTGTCTCCATGAGGACCCAAGTCCTCTGTCCGCTATAGCTCATCCAGTAACATCTCTGACACCTCGAGTCTCTCTATAGCTGCATCACACTCATGTCTAAGCACTCCCATCTGGCTCTCTAGTCTTTCTATCCATCTCTCTAGTCCAAGGACATGGTCTGCCTGCACCTATGTCATTGCTAGTGGGACTAGCAATGAGTCAATATCTGGATCCTCCTCCTCCGCAACATCTCTCTATAAATAGGGATCCTGTCCCCCAATATCCATCCCTGCTGGCTCCTCTTGAGCATCCACATCTGGCATCTATGCATCCTGCCCTGCTATATCGAGCATCTGCTCGTCCTGTATATCATTGTGGATCTATCCACCTTGTACCACTCCGACCTAGGCTAATAGAATATCCACCTCGTCCTGTCCTTGTCTTGCCTGTATCGACACCTATACCTGTACTACTAGTACTTGTACTAGGGCAGCTCGTATCTATGGTGCAACTCCTGCTGATGGCTGTGCTGGAGGCTGTCTCCATCCCTGTCTAGCTGGAGGTGGCATCAAACCCCTCTATCTCACACTACCACCTCTCATTTGAGGTCCAGCTCTATCTCCTCTCCCAACCGTCTCCACCATCTCCTCCATCACCATCTCCATCGTCACCTCCGCCTCCTCTCCCTCAGCCTCTCCTATCTCATCCTCGACATCTCCCACGATGTCTCTTTGTTGGATCCCTCTCTGGTGGCCTAGCTGCTGGATCAGTCAAGTGTGGTACTGGAATCTCTCAAGTACTGCTCTAGATTAGCAGTCATCCCTGGGTCCATGACCCCCTGCCTCATCGCCCATGCCTGAAATGGCATGTTGAGAAACTTCTATCTAGCTATGTTGAACGAGACCATGGGCCCCCAGTCATGCCTCTCCTGATGTGTACAAGAAAACTCCGTGACTCCCTGAGGCATGCCCTAGATCCTCCCAAATTGTCGCAGAACCCGGCTGACCAACTGTCTCTCAATGATATAGGTCGTCCGCCCTATCAACCATTGTGACTCAAAACAAAAGCCAAACTCTCTCTCGTCATCCCAGGGCTCACACCCTAGGTAAGGTCTCCATGTAACTGTATCTAAAGTGTCAAAAGTGTATCGCCAGAACTCTTAAGTGTCCTAGTTTTGCCTGAGACAAAACTGATGAATACAAATGAATATATGACTGTCCTGCACCGTGGAATCTAATCGCTACTGGCCGTGTAACTGCAATATGCTCCCATGCCCATACATGGAGCAATGTGACGCCTACTAATAATGATACCCCCCTATGGTACACCACCTAATGAAGATCATGGTACAAATGGGCTAAAAGATAGACACCCCAAGTAAATCGGGTCCTGTCATCCATCATCCGCTGCAATGTGTGGCCCCAACCAACTACAAACCCTTGTGACCTACAATCAAGGCATACGAATCCCCCAATCACTCCTGCTAAAACCACTGGTAGAGGCTCATATAAATCAACCATATCCTCCCACCTAATCTCCCCCTCATCAATATCATCATCGCCAAAAACTACTCTACACTTCGTCGTGCCAAACATAGTGTACCAGCTTGCCTTTGATAGGAAGCCAGAGGATGCGATATACATCCTCTAGTGTAACTGTCATCTCTCCTGTCGGGAGATGAAAAGTACTCATCTCTGAGTGCCATCGCTTTGCTAACATAGTCATCATACTCAAATTCACCCGAATCTCAGGCATGTAGATAACATGGTACAAACCAGATGCTCCGATCAAAAGTCTGTCAGTCTCTGACAGTGTTGGTCTCAAGTTCTAAGTGACAAGATATCTCTCCCGTGACATTAGAACATCGGTGATATCCTCCTATAAAATTCAACAAATTAAAGCTATCATATTTTAATAAACTGATCTATACATCTATCTATCCTATTATATCAACTACAAACATGTTTTATCACGTGTTTCAACAAATGATTTTATCAATTATCTAACATGAAGACTGGTTAACTAGCGACCATGCTATGATGTTGCCTATCTTGACTGAATCGATCAAATTCAACCACCGATAGATCAAATTAGCTTATCGACATCAAGTTTGACCTAATTGACTATCTAATTTGACCAAATTCTACCATCCAAAAGAAATGTGCAACATAGAAACATGCATGCACAACATCCCCTAACATTTGCACAGATTTAAACATTTGCGCAGTTTTATTCCACATTTGCGCAACTTTCCTTAACAAATGCGCAGAATCAACGTATGCACGGATTTAATTGATATTTGCGCAGTCTAAATCTTATTTCTACACGTATGTGCAATTCTGCAACACATATGCGCAAACATGGCAAATTGCTGCGCATATGTGCGCCGCAACTGCGCATTTGTTTTTTGACCCAAAAAAAGAAAATTTTCAAAATTTCCTATGATTAAATCTAGCCTAAAACATGCTACAAATCCTACTCTAACATGCCAAAAATTACGAATTCACAAAGAGGATCAAATCACCTACCGACTCTCCTAAGTTGGGTGGTCGCTGGAAGCATCTGGCCCTCTCGAAACAATGATCTGATAGCGGGAAAGACATCTTGGCAGCTCTACTCTTCTCTCTCGCATGCTTTGATCTCCAAATGACAAGTGTGCACAATGAGCCTATTGTGGACCCCTTAGCCCTATTTATAGCCTGTGGACCCAATGTGCTTGGTGTGTGGACCCTAACTCCCATTTTTCTTCTGTTTCACCCTATTTTCACCCATCTTTTCTCCCGTTTCTTTTGTGAGATTGATTATCCAACTCGACAAAAACAAATTTTTTTTTTTAAAAAAAATATAATAAAATTCAAATAATTTTTTTTGTCAATCAATCTCTCGAGGGGGCATGCATAGGTCGTTTGAGACATTGTCTGGGGCAGGGGCAAAAATGCTTGAAATTTTCTTTGAAACAATGTGACACGCACATTATTTCAAAAAGAGGCAAAATATATACACTTAAAAATGACTTCATTAATTAATTAAATATTTATTATTTAATTGATATTGACTTCATAAATTAATTAAATATTTAGTATTTAATTAATAATTATTTCTTCTATTTATTAAATAGATTTATTCAATTTATTTAGTAAATTCACTATAGTCTATTCCTCTATACTAAGTCTTCTAATTAGTCTTATTAAAGTGATTTAATTAAATATATAATCACCTAAATATGACTAAGTCCCCTAATCCACCTCACTTACCTAGTCACTTGACACATCACTTTGGCTAAAATAAATAATTATTATTAATTATTTATTGGTAATTATCCTCACCCACACATGTCCTATTCTTAAGGGCTATGTGACCTCATAAGACTTGGTCTCATGACCACATGTCCTCTCTTAAACCAAGTCAAGAGACATGCCCTATTCCTAAGGGGCTTCTCAAGCCACCTCTAAGGGTCAAAGGTGACTCATGGGACACTTGTACCAAGAGTCCTCATGAGGAAAAAGTCCTTCCCTCTTCCTCTCTTTGGTCTTTGTGAGACACTTGACATGTGTCTTTCCCTTCCACCTTGTTCTCCTCCATGTCAATGTGAGAGGAACATCATCCCTATTCTTCCTCTCACATTCCAACTACATCCCCATTTCTCTCAACTCCTTCAACCAAGTCAATCCTAGCCCTAGGATCTTCCACCTTTCATTCTCCACCGTAGGATTGTGCCACCTAGGCTTAGATTCTCCAAAACTCTATAAAAGGAGCCTCATTTCCCCTTTGTGAGCTAATAGGTATTTTTGTAATCAAGCATTCAAGCAATAGGAAATCAAGCATTCAAACAATCAAGTAATCAAGCATTTCAAGAAGCATCTCACTCACCATATTTGCATAATTAGGCTTTAGTTTTGCATACATTCATTATCAATCTCCACACTTTGATATCATCTTGGGCAAGAGGCTTCATTTGGAAATCTGAGAGCTCAACATCCTTAAGAAATCAAGGCTAGGAGGGCAATGGAGACAAGGTACATGGTAGGTGAAGGTAAAACCTTGTTTTAGCTTCATTTTTAGTGTATTCTTCATTGTTGTTTGCTAATTAGTTTGATTTATTAATTTTAGAATAGTTAATTTATCATTTAGAGTAGTTAGACATCTAATTTGCATACAAAGTTAATATGCAACTGAAAGATGATGCTTAGAATGAGGAAGAACCACCTGCCGAGAAAGTCCTACCTGAAGTAGAGGTTCAACCAGAAAATACAGCTCAACAAGGAGCTGAAAAGAATAAGGGACAAGAGGAAGAAATCCCATTCCACATTGAGCAAGATCAACCAGAGCAAGAGCAAAGGCAATAGGAACATGTAGACATACCAAGCTCCTCATCTAAGAGGAAGTTGTCATTTTCTGAGGAGAAGGAAGATAAAAAGAGTAAGGTCACATATACAGTGGTGGACATCAGCAAGATGTCAACTAGGAAGCTCAAGGAGCTGACCAAGAAGAAACAAGACATGGTCCTGACTACTGTGAAGAATATCTTGTGCAACTTCGTACCGGATGCTGATATAGATGAAGATGAATTGGTCATCGATCATCTAGAAGTTTTGGCACAAGCCATCAGTGAAGATCTAACTGATCCAGAAACAGTGGCAATAGACCACTACGATAAGAAGAGAATTGAGATTCTCCACAAACAAGTTGTAGATATCAAGGTAACTCTTTCAAACCACTTAAAAATTCTTCAACAGCAGATCCAAGTTGCAGGAAGTTTGATGACTAGAACTTCAAACTTTAAAATATTTTTGCAAGATCTGACAGAGAAGTCTGCAAAGACCTCAGAAGAGATTAGAGCCTTGTCCTCTCAGTTTGATATTAAGAACAAAACTGCAACTACTTATAGTAGAGAAATGACAAGTTTAACTCTAACACTAAAAAAGATAGCTAAAGAGGAGAATAAGAGAATCCAGGATATTATTGGATTTCAGATGTTTTTGGCCTTAACACTTGACATCATGCACCAAACAACAACTTCTACAGAGGCACTGATCAATGAACCAGATTACAAAACTATGGAAGATATGGAGAACATCATTGTTTCTCTAAAAGCAGCCCAAAAGAACATTGAATATGTAATCGGTCAATGGGCACTATTTCTTCACTTTGCCAAAACAATATATAAGGATATCTTCACAAAACTTCAAATGTGAAGAGAAGCATAAACTTTTGTCCTATGGAGGCAAAAAGGGGAAGAAGATGCAGAGAAATAGAAAGGAAAATGGGAAGCAGAAGGGATTAGGACAGAACAAGGGAAAGAGAAGAACAAGAAATAGAAAGGAAAGGGAACAAGGGAAAGAGTGAAACAACCACCGGAACACTTAAACAGGGGAAGTGTGCTACAGAGGAAACAGTAGTCTACAAAGAACAAGGTATTAAAATATCACATGTAAGTGAGTATGGTTTTGTGTATGGTTTTGTCACCAATGACAAAGGGGAAGATTGTTAGCAATATAAGTTGTCATTAGTGTAATTCACAAACACCATTCACACCGATAAAGGTTCATCGGTCACTCACGTTACTTAGAAGACACCGGTAGACTAGGAACAGAGTGTATGCACCGGTAGACTAAGCAAAGGGATACACTGGTAGACCGGTAGACCGAACCAAGTACACAGTACCGGTCTCATAGTGCATACAGAGATGAATCGGGTATAGGATATACTGGTCTAACTGCATAAAGATCTGATTCGAATTCTGCGGATCAGTTTGAGTTAAAACCAGATTATACGGGACATCCACCGCTCAGAAGTGGAGTTAGCTTTTTGACAAGAGTTAGCTTTATTTCTACGGATGTTTTAAAGGTAAACTCCAGATCACAACGTACAACTTTTTGCTAGTTGCATGATTTATTGTTGAGTTTACAGCTTGGCGGTTCTATGAGTTAAGGGTTTCATTAAGGTAAACTCTTGTATAAATACAGGTCATAGAACACAAGAAATAAGGTTGTTGATAATTGGTGAAAGCACATAGCAGAGGAAAGATACCTTCTGAGAGAAGTGTTACAGTCATAGAGGTGAAAGGCAATAGAGATCAACAGCCAGGCAAATCGGGAAAGAGATCAACAGGTATGATCTGATCAGACAATTAGTGTCATAGAAGATCATTGCTTTTGTAAGGTTTGAAAGCAAGTTAAAATCCCTCTATCAGGGTGGACCTAATCGGTTCTTTGTAAAATCCTTTAACAATATAACATCATTGCTGATGTTAAAATTCCTTTAACCAGGCAACTCCTAATAGAGTTAAGATCTTAATCGATCTTCTACCAAATCCCTTAACTGGGTAGCACTCTAACAAGTGTTTTGTAAGCTCCTAACATGGTGTCTTCATTCTGCAGTAGTGAAGTTGTGAGCTTTGTCTCACCGTGGTTTTTTCCTTCTAATCGAGGGTTTCCATGTATACATCTTGTGTTGATCTGTGTGTTTCTATATATGCTTATGAATGATTGTTTATATTCTGCTTAACAAGAAAGGATAACTGAACAAGTTTTGAATTATATTAGAAACAAGTATTTACTGATTCACCCCCCCTCTCAATAACCGGTTAGTAATAACAAACCTTACTCATTCCCCATACCAGTTGATACATGAACTAACTTATACTTTCAAACAATCATCTTTAGTCATATCAGTCTTTATGGATCAAAATCCTATCGTCATAACTTCACGAGATCACAATATTGTATTGAAATACATCTCAAAATTTTGATAGATCTTACCACACATATTCATAAGGGGATGAGGTTACTAATTTTACAATGAAGTGCTCCCCCTAAGTATTAATAATTGCTTAATTTGATGAAGAGTTCTCCACACTTCCTAATGTTGTGGAGTTCTCTGTCAATTCAAAAGGATTGAGTTCACCTTTCTTAATCCATATTGTCTTCATCTCATTCTCCGCTTCTTTAGGATTAATAATCTTTTTACCTTTCCTATCCTCATTGCTTGGTGATCGGTTCCTGTACCTGCAATTTCTTGGTAGATGTCCAACCTTGTGACAATGAAAACATGCCATACTTTTTGTCCTCCAGGATCCAACATTACCTCTTGGGTTTCTTAATCGAAAATTCATAGCCATGTGTCCATAGTTCCCAAAGATGGTGCATGTGGTATTCATGTTTCCTTCTCTTCTTAGAACACTCACCGGTTTGTTAGATAGTCTTGGTGATGGTACCCTTGATCTACAGTGTTCTTCTTTGTGTCCAAATTTGTTGCATGTGTAACAATATCCACTAAATCTTCCTTAAAATGATCTACTATTGGGTCTTGATCTGCATTCATAAGCTTGATGACCATCCTTATTGCAGTTATGACAGTAACCATCAAAGTGAGTAGTTCTTGGAACATTCACTGGTTTTCTCCTACATACATTAGTAGTGTGTCTAGGATTTACACAACTGTAGCAAGTGGGTTTAGTAGGATTCTTACCTTGTGGACTTGTATGCACTTTAGGTGATTGGTGAGATGGCTTGAAATTGGGGTTTGAAGATTCACCTTTCTCAAATGTTCCACCAGTGTATCCTAGACCAGATGTATCTTTAGGGTGCCTTTGGTACTTTAATTACTCATCAATTTTTTGCATGCTTTGATCAAATGGTTTCAACTTCTCATTGACTTCCTTTTCAATCTTCAAATCCTTTTTGAGTTGTTCATTTTCTTGCCTCAATCTTTCATTTTCAGCACTCATTTGTATGTTTTCATCATTGTTGTCACTTAGTTGTTCATTCAGTGCATGGTTATCATGTGTCAACCTCTGAAGTATAGCATCCTTTTCTTTGATCAGTTCTTCAACATTCTTCTTTGTTGTTTCAGTAATCCTTTTTGCATCTTCAACAATTCTCATGCCTTCAAGCACTTCACACATCCTTATGGCTTGACTTTCATGTTCTCTTTTCATCTTGGTTACTTCTTCAATCAGGATCTTGTTCTTTTCCATCAATTATGTTATTGTTGCATCAACTTCCTCAGAGTTAACACTTCCTTCAGATAGTTCATCAATGTTGTCCAGACTTACTCTCACTTGTTCAAACAATTCTTCTCTTTTTGCTAATGAGGCCCTTAGCCTATTCTTTAACCCTTCAATTATCTCATTGGATGCCTCCAACAGTTTCTCATACCTATAGATTTCTATCTCTTCAGATCTACTCCCAAGTTGTCAAACTTTTCCTCTAGAGAACCAATGCTCTAATACCAATTGTTGGAATTAATAGGTACTGAGACGGAGGGTGAATCGGTACTTACAAACTTACCACTTTTTTATTGATTAACCATAATAGCAATAAAACTGAACTTGTAAATAAACAATGCATGCAATTGTAATCAAAACATAAACATGTAGCTCAATCACACAAGCAACATATACACATAACACCATATTTTTATCGTGGAAACCCTTGGTCAGAGGGAAAAAACCACGGTGGGAATTTTCACCCACAAAACTTCTTATTGCAGTTATGAACTTTTCCCTGTTAAAGGCTTACAATGTCTCTTCTAGAGCCTCACCCTATTAGAAGTGATTAATACCATGTTAGGAGTATTTGAAAAATCTATAAAAGTCAACCTTGCTAGAGGATTTTTACAACTCTGTCAAGAGTGCACCCGGTTAAGGGATTTACAAATAAGTCCTACTAAGAACAACCTTGTTAAAGGATTTAGAAACTTGTTGTAGCAGCTAAGAAACAACAAGATTAATGACCTGAATAGTAGCCCATACTTGCTTAGTCAAATCCTTTAAGCTCATACACTACTCTGCATTAACCTTCTCTAATTGCTCAATTGAATCTCTCGATCGCACCTTCAAATTTGTCTAATACTGTACTGTTATGTTTCTCCAACACTCTTATTTCTGTCTATCTGCTCAAAACATTAAATAGACCTCATACCTTTGCTCAATAACATGTTTTGGGTTCCAATCATCAACCCTAATCACCATAAAAAAACTTTTCTTCAACCATAACATGTTTTACTTTCACCGCCTTATTTAATTCTTGCATTTGTGTTTTCATACCGAAGAAAACAAACTTATTTCCTATTTTCTCTAAATCCACCTAGGAATCATACACAATCAAGGTTGCAATCCCAATAGGTGTAATGAAATGATTCCTTATTGACCATACTATACTTCCTAAATGTCTGGATTCACTGTATCTTCAAAACTCGTTACCACTCACCGATCTGTCCAAGTCGGCTTGATAAACTGTGAACTTTATTACTGACCGGTTGCAACATAACCAAACTAGCTACCTGTTTGTCATACTAAGTTGCGATCACAAAATTGTGTTCACCTGTTGCCAATACACTTATCCCTTTAACCACTCTTACACAACAAGTCAATTTCCTTTACTGGTTCCAATATCTAACTTCACTCTATTCACTGATTTGTACTTAGTCAATTTTTTGGTTTACATTGCTTACTCTTTGTTTACCAGTTTGACTAGCATCATGTACTTTGCAATATTCTTTGTACCTATTCATCTTATGACATCAAATGACTGTGATTCACTATCTATTTGATTGCTTCATCCAATTAACTATTTGCTACTCAAAGTACTCAACCAAGTTGTCAACCGGTTGATTGCTTGATTGTCATCAATGACAACCAACATCAATTATGCACTAAGTGTTCACACCAACTTCTCCTTACATCATCTACAATGCCAATAGTTGGGCAGCCAAATAAGTGTGAGCCCAAAACTTCAATAAAAATAGAGGAAGAGATAGAGTTAGGAGAAAATGCATGCCGAGAGAAAGTTTGAAAGTACAATGTGAATCAAGGGAAAGTTGGACTTGGATGTGAATGCACAACTAGGCAATGAACTCCAAAACTCTAAGGACTAACATACACTCAAGAAAATGGACATACCATTGACTTAAAAACTTTATGAGACCATATTTAGAGCTAGAGAGGCCACTTTGCATTACTATGATGGGAAGATAAGAAAATATAAGATAATTTGGCTCATTGATTATAGATGGATGAACCAAATCAACAAGTTGCTACCTAAACCCAAAGTTCTACTTTTTTTATACATTTAAGGTCAAAGATGAGGTCATGTCAAGTGTTGTTTCAAGCATTCATAATATGGTGACCCAAAATAAGATGAAAGACAAAGTTCTTCATAAGATGGATGTCTACATAGGTGTGATTAGTAAGCTCTTTTCTTAAACAATTCAAAGGGGAGAAATTCAACAATCAAGAAAATAATATTATATATATAGCCATTTGTGTTTTGTCCCAACCTTATAGTGCTTTTAGGTGTGAACATGATTGAAACTTATTTGAGACCACTAACGTGAAGAAGAGAATCAAATTGATCTCATGATGTCTCAATAACATTGACTTTGCTTGATACATCTTTCATCTTCAAGCCAAAAAAGTAGATGAACCTTTTTATGATGTCATTAATTCTTTTGTTGATTGGGTTGTCTAAAAATAAGACTCGTGTCTTATATTTTGATGAAGGTCTTGTTGAATTGGAGAGAGAAGTAGAAATATTAGAGTTGGATGCATTAAAAAAGAAAGAAAACTTTTAAGGAAACAATTGATCGTCATTTTGATATCGAGTTACCTTTCAATTTAAGGCCTAAAACTCTAAATTACACTACAGAGGGAAAGAGAAAGATGTAGATTGTATTTGAATTTTTTTTGACATATCATATATAAACAATTATAATGTTGTTATACAATGTATTATTTAGCTTTGAAACTTTTAAATTTCAAATTTTGAATATTTGAAGGGTAATTGACATATGTAACATTTGAACTATGGCAAACTAATAATTAAATTATACTTTTGTCAAAATATATTATTATTATTAGAAATGAGGATACATATATTTTTACCGAGTCCCAAATCCAAGTCTAATTTTTGGACTGGCAAAGTCTAAGTTTTTGAAGTTTAGTCTATAACATTCCAATAAACTTGTCGTTCCGAGTATATCTCATTTCCGCCATCCATTTCGATAAGTCAAATGCATTGCTGATATTTTCCTGCTTCAATAGAATTGATAAATGGTCTTGAAAAGTTAGACATTTGAATATTAGATTTGAAAACCATTGGTTAATCATATCTTAGAAGTCCAAAACACTAATTCTGATGCTGCTACTGAAATGAAGCCAATACTCGGGATGTATGCAGGTTACAAAGGAACCTATTATCCTGGAACTAGGAAGATTGTACAACATGTCTAGAAGTTTTCACCATAGGTATCATCACTCTCCAAAAAAAACTACCTGTTGAAGTGCAAATTGAAATATAACTTATGAACAAAAATGAAATGGATTTGGGATCAGGATTAAATGATGAGCAAGCTACAAATCATATACCAAAAATCAATTATTCTATAACACAGTATTATTTTTTAGTGTCACCACATGTTAACTGATCCATGACTTGAACAATGACATGCTCCTTGTGTCATTTATTATAATTGTTATATCCATGTCAAATAATTTTGGGATCAGTGAAGAAATACTAGTGTTGGGACACTTCAGAAAGTCACAACAATCCATATTTACTTTTAGTTTAAACTTATTTAATCGTGCCAAATATGCAAGACAATATTATCACTCTACAGAACTGGAAAAGGAAGCCAGTAGATATTGTTGAAGTGTCTGAAAAGCATCTCTAAAAAAATGCATTGGCAGATATTGCTGAGAGGCAAGCTGCTTTATCCATCAGGAAATTATGCCTTAAGAGTTGCATTTATGATGTCTTCGACAGTATCGAACAAAGTCATCCTCCAATTGAAAATAAATTGCATTGGTAAATACTAAAAATACAGTCCTATACATTCTCTTAGGGCCTCTTGTTGTGCATAGAAATATGAGGTAGATATATCCAAAACTTTAAATTGATATTCGTGGTAGACAATATCAGTCTTAAAGCATGCTTGTTTCGCATAACTGACAAGTGTCACAGAAAATAACAGAAAACTTCAAAAGCGGGGGATGCACAACATACCGAAGTAGAATGCCTGGAGTTGAAGATCCTCATTTTCTAGAAAATGCTCGAGTGATCAAGGACATTTATGCTACAAATAATGTTACAGACAGTCACCTACAGTAGAGGCGTGGATCAAGAAAATGGAATGGATTTTGACAAGATTTAGAGTTCTCTTTGACCAGAAAAGAAATCTCACTCAAAAACAGCCTACACTGCCAACTTCAGGGTCCAGCTTGAGAAAATTTCCACCAAGATCAATCTAGAATCTATCCATCACTAGATTGCTGCCAAACGTCATTAGTAAACTGATAGACTTCCAGAAGTGGACAAATAAGCAATGCAATAATGGCCAGGGAATTCACACAGTAGCCTACTTTAGAAAAAGTTGGTGAAGGTCGTCTGGATCTGATATGCCCATCAAGAAGAAATGAGCCCATAGCAACACTAATTGTGGCTCCTATTATATTGTTGCGAAGATATCTTGCCAGCATTTGTGGAACTGTAACTGTCAGCAGCAACAGAGCTACAGGAAATCCATAAAAATCTGCATAGATTAAGCATCATATCCAAATTAAGCTTTGCACATAAAAGACTATTCAAAATTAATAAGGCATGCACATATGTCTAGCATCAACAAATAATATGAGAACTCAGACCTTGTTGATTTCCTGATAATATGAAGTTACAAAATTTAAAAAATTATATTTGATAATTAATTCGCTAGAATCAAGGGTAGGATGTGAGAATAGAGTTAATTACAATAATAAGTGACTGACAGACAAGGATTCATTTTCAATAGCAGCAAAACCAGTACAAACTTACCCAAAATGTATTGTCGAAAGAAGAGATGCAATGTGACGAATAGAAAGGTAATCCACCTGCCAAAATCCTCCCTGAAGAGAAAAATGGAAGTATATATGTTACTATAGCATTTATGGTAACTGTAATCCACCTGCCAAAATTCACCCGGAAGAGAAAAATAAAAGTATAAATGTTAGTAAAGCAAGGAAGGCTAGGAAAGTAGCGAGTTTATTCTTGTGATATATAAAATAGTATACAACTTATAAGAGTCCAAAAAGGATACAGTATACAAGGAACACAAACACTTAATAATATTGGATATTGCATAATGCCACAAAGTATGATCCATGAATGAAAGTTCTAAACTTTGACTGTGAATAACGACAATGTATTGCAGAGTTCCAAGATCATCACATAAACACTTATTAATATTGGATATTGCATAATGCCATTAACTATCCTGAATGAAAGTTCTAGACGTTGTGAATAACGACAATGTATTACAGAGTCCCAAGAAGGTCACATAATAAAAAAATGTGTATATATTTCTAATGGAGGTCCATCAAACTCATAAAAATCACCAACATTAATTTGCAAAGAACTCTGCAGAGAAGAAAAGAACTATATAATAACTTGGGACACTTGGGATTTTGTACAATAACTTGACTTATTTAACATCTCAGCCTAATATTTATATAAGTTGGGCCACTCGGGATTCTGTGAAGCGCACTATAAATACTGTATAGCTTATTTTTAGGCTTGTATTAGAAAGTTGAATGTGAATTATGGCATACAAGAAATGTATTCAAATATACATTTGAATAATGTAAGAGAGTTAGGATTTTGCACAGCTTGGCATAAAGACTGATTATATCTGGGTTTGTATTGGAAAGTTGGATTTTCAATTATGGCATATAAGAAATGTATTCAACTATACCTTACATATTCTACATAACTTATGGATAATTTGGTTCTATAGTAGTCCTGATATCAGTAAAATTCCAAGCCGGGAATCACAATTCTGAAGTGAAGTCAAAGAGAAAAAAGTTATGCTCCAATTTCCCTCCTCTATTTGAAAATGCCAATCTTGGAGTAGATTTAAGTCATCTGTGTTTTGTAAGGTGTAAATTAATTTCTCCCCTAGATTTAAGGTTCAGTCCATTGATATTTCTGTGTTCTGATATTGATGATTGATTTTTACCACATGGAGCTTATGTTGAGTCAGCCTAATTACATCTTGTCCCCACTTCAACAAACTCAAACAAACATAAGGATAAACGTTACACATTCTTTAGATGTAAATTAATTTTGTTGATAAAAGTTATGACAATTGTACTGTAAAATGAGAACTGAGGTATTGGATTGTGCAGTGGTATATCTATCTCTTCTCCGTCACTCGCTCTCCTGACATCATTGCCATGGAGTGATAGGGCTATATCTCGACTGCCAGTGTATCTAAACTCTAGTGTAGGTGTCAAAGAACAATATATTTTCTTGATCGATCCCCTATATATAATTGTTCTGGATGGGTACTAAAATTGCCGATGGGTGAACCCCACACTGTATCTGGCTGTTCCGTTGTGACTTGATTGGACTTGATTGTTTAATATCTTATAAAAGTGTGATATTCCATGGAAAAGCAATTCAGAGACCAAAAAAAAAAGAACTTACCATATAATATTAAATAGTATTGATGGCAAATTCAATACTATTAATGCAACGAGTGGCATAATTCCTATGTTGATATGCCGCCAATTTGCTTTACAAGAGGCTAACAGATACCTACACAAATAACACGACCATTCTCAAGTTATCCCATTTAATTATTTTTGTATTCAGAAAATCAAAGATTGAAAGATGGATAGCCAGAAACTGATAGAAGCAAAACAAACAAAATCCAAAACAAAGCATAAATTTAATATTATTGGTATGAAAGAAACCCACGGAAATGGGAACTTTAATATTATTCACTAGTGACCAAAGAATTAAAAAAAAGCACTTGTGACCTGCTTATCAGGAAATGTGTAAAGCATTTTTTGCTCTATCTATTGATATCAAATAAATGTAGTTAAAGGCAATGCTCAAACTTTTAATATACCTGTAACAAATCAGTAAATATATACATTAAATAATCATGCTGTACAAGGATATCCCAGTCACAAAGTAAACCGGGAAAAAACAAATTATGCAGGGTATCTCTGAGAAGGTCCTATAATAATTGCTTCCTGCATTCCTTAATACTATTCCTCTCACGAGGCTTCACTATGTGTAGCGTCCATTTGTAGCCTTGACGCTATTCCATTTCCATCACTATCAAATATCATCCAGCATAAATTACTGCAGGATTAGTCTGCTCTATTTGCTGATACTCTCGACCAAAATACCCTCTAAAGATTAGAACCGAAGCATTGCCATTGTGAAAGATGCAAATAAAATGGATACCTGGAATCTAATTTTCATAAACAGGCAAGCACTTGATTCTGGCAAAGGTGGCCATCTAGAAACAAAAAGAGCTCTATGATAGCATCTGAATAGGCAAAATACATAAAGCATTTGCTTGATCTACTTATTAATTAAAATATGAAATGCAGTTATAAACATACAAAGAATAAACAGTCCTAGACTACAGGTCTAACAGACTCAGTAAGTACATAGATGCATAAAGTGAGTCCTCAAAAACCAATAAGATGTCAGATTCCTTAAAAACAATCTTTACTTTATATATATACGATGATGAAAAGAGAGCAACTTGATATTTAAGCATCAAAATAGCCATGGCAGGGGGAGGTAAATGGAGAAATGGAAAGGAATTTCTAAGATATCAGCAGAGGAAAAAAGGGCATGGAGGATTCCAGAAAATAAAATGGATAAATTGGCAGGGAGGGTTAGAGCAATATCAAAGATGGAAGCAAGAAACAGTACGTGAACCACATAGGAAAAATGCTATGTTCACGATATTACCTGAATGGGCACATACAAGTTAACAAATTCTATTGTTTTTGTTGATGTTTATAGTTTTGATCGGATAAAATGATCACAATATTAATATACATATAATGATGGACATTATTATTATATTAATATACAAACTTATAATATTAAATGAACATCATTGAATTAATAATATTGTTATGAAATGACATGAAATAATATTATTATACATTATATACACATATTGATATATATAATAATAATATTATTATTATATATATCAGAGAAAATAAACTGATTATTATTATGATATTATTATAATAATAAACTAATTAGGAATCGGTTTATATACTACCGATTATGAATCGGTTTGCATAGATTATAATCTATTAATTATGAATCACGGTTGCAATGATTATGAAGGGACATATCGGTGGAGAGACATGTCTCCACATGTGTGGAGACATGTCTATCCATCGATATGTCTCCTCACTCATATATATAGTCCAAGATAGATCGGTGAAAGGCAATGACAGAAAGCTATTAAGGAAGCCATTTGGTGATCGATCTCATTCTCGATACTCAGCAATATTGGTGATCTAATCTGTAACACGTGAAGTACATGCAGTCTACTTATATATCCGTGGAGTTCATATTAAACAGTAATATAATCATATTGATATTCATATCAATATGGAATAGTGAGTTTCCATATTAGATATCAATTGTAGATCAATATTGATATAAAAGAATTCAGTGATATTCTTGTGAGACAAAAATATATATACAGGAAAACAGCGATGTACAGCTGTGTAGATTAATATATTGTTCAGGATCGATATTGCCATATCTCAGCATCATAGTAATAAAGAATATCATCGTTATATATATATCTATTACTATATCAGTAATAAATATATATGTATATTTTGATGAAATATAGGTAATATATTCAGTATGATAAGAAAATTTAAAAAGGCATAAATCTGATCCAAAACTTAACAGTTTTCACTTGAATTTTCATTGTCAATGTGCATCTACAACAAAAGGCTGAAAAGGCTACAACTACAAAATGACAAAATGTAGAAAATCTGAAAAACGATACATTCCAAATTTCAGGATATATTTTTTGATCGAGCATTTTATTAAGTAGGTAGCCTGTCTTTTTATCTCTCTGAATCACTTTTATATTTTGTTTTACGTAAGGTTTGTAATACTTAACTTACAACCATGATATCACTGTATTTCAATAGTGCTTGATATAACTAACATTAAAATCTTACAAACACCATTACTGATGAGATGAAGAACTGCAGTAGAGATTTTTTTAGATCTATATACAAACCCACTTTAACCACACATAAATTGCAGCTGTACATAAACTCACTAAAAAAATGGTATATAATACAGAGGAAAACGTTAAATCTGGGTTTATGGACCTTCTTCTGCCACAGTATAGACTGTTTTGGTTTAAACTTTCAGCCATAGAGGTTGGGCTATATCCACTGTATAGCATCCCGAAATTGATCACAAATCCATTTCAGAACATTTAAATTTAAGCAAAAAATTCACAGCTTTTTATGCACGAGAATCCATATTAATTTGCATTTAAATCTTATGAGGGAAGTGGATATAGAGTTGTGTCATCTAGTTATGTAAAAGAGAATTACAGCATGCCTAGACCTAGCCACACCTTTTTTAACAGAGCACAAAATTTACTCAATGATTCTACGAAAACGTTTCTTTTTTAAAGATTGAATTAATAGGTGCAGGCTATGGCCATGGAATAATTATTCACAGCTGTGCTTAATAATAAACAGGAAAAGGCAATGCATAACAAATTCTGTGATTTTTTCTTTAAACTGTGATTGCTGTCCAAGGATGGCTGGCCATGCCCAGACAGTTGAGTGCCATTTCCAGGAGAATTCTGGACATAGAGAGGATATTGAGAACGGTCTGGGGACATTTTCAATGCAACCCTGAAACATGACAGGTATGGAGACAGAAAACCTTAAAAACATGTCCCGTGTGTCCCTGGTAATGGAAAGACATGGTGACTCTAGAATAATGCAAGAAAATGCAATAGAAAGTGAATCTGAATAGACAAGAAAAATGGAATGTCAAGTAATGAAAAACTTCAAGCAAACATGTTGAAGAAAAAAGGTAGGAAGCAACAAATCAGGGAAAGCTTAAAGGATTCAAAATGGGCAAAGAAACCCAGGTATTGGTGATTCAAGATGAATTACTATAATAAGAGGTAAAATATCTAACCAGAAAAGCCCTAATTAGAGAATTCATTGGTTATAACTTATTGGCCTACAATAGAAGAATTGTGTAGGTGGATTAAAAATGGGGAAAACGTAGAAAAATAAGACTCTTGTCAAAGAGCTTCCTCCTCATCAAGCTTGAGAGTTTTGCAAGATGAATCTCAAGCTTGCCAAGGAGGGCGTTGGTTTATCATATAATATATAATGCAGGATTATAGTTGCAGCCATGGCTGCCAAAATTTGATCTGGGTAAGGAAATACTGACAAATGACTTGGGTAGGATATAATCTAATGCAACATTCAGTAGTGAAGGAACAAATAAGATCCTATTCCCAAGTGATAATCTCTCAACAATGGATGCCTTAGCAAGGATTGTCTAAATGAAAAATAGAAAGAAAAAGGTTCCCAAGGCAACAAGAAAGGAAAGCAACTGATAGATGGAGAGCACCTAGAAATGGTTCCTAAATAATAAAATGAAAATTTTTGGGAATTAAAGCAGGATATTTTGAGAAAAAAACATGAAGAAGTTTAACAAATGCCTCAGTCCAAATTTGGGAAGACAAAAGAGTTATCATGGCACCACAAGAATTAGTCAATCAAACAAAGTATTATTAAGAAAAAACAATAAATTGCAAGGAAAGGACTTGGAGAAAAAAATCATTGAAACCTACAATTTCAAAATAATTGAAGAAAAGAAAAAACCAAATTCAGTAATATCAAAAATATGATAGGAATAGGTCAGATGACAAAAGGAATGGAAATGATGTGGAGAAAGAAAACAAGATTTTGATCCCTAAGGAACAAGCACAAAAAGAAAAAAAATAAAGAGGAAAAGTGACAAGTATGAACTATCCATGAAGACTCCTAAATGAACCTTGTATAGCATCCTGCCAACACCATGAAACTCCTAACCTTGGAGGTATTTGTGTGTACTGGTCACTCCACTATGGCTCTAAACTTTAAGAGATCTATTGATACAGCTTCACCAAAACTGCCCTAAGTATTGAAACTCTGACTGGAAGAAAAACATTTCGTAAGGTTAGCATACAAGCAGTGTTTCCATAAGCATTACCAAACCTACCTTAAAAGCTCTGCATGCTCTTCCTCCATCAAGGAATAAATCAAGATGTCATCAAGGAAGACCAATGCAAATTGATATAAATAAATACAGAAAAAACTCTTCATGGGCCTCCTGATTATGGCAGGCGCATTAGTTAGCCCAAAAGGAACCACAGTGCACTCATGGTCTGCAAAGCTATCTTGTGGATATCACCTTCTGCAATCCTGAGTTGCTGGCATCCAGGCTTCAGGTCAAACTTAGAAATAACCTTCCATCCTTGACCTAATGGACCAGCAATCACTGGGAGGATTAACTTTCTGTAATGGAGTTTGCATACAAGAACAGCTATCAATTTCATAGTTGCAACACCTTACCAAGCATCATACAGGAGATTTTGTAGGAAACCATTGGGTTGAACAGTCTGGAGGACCGAGTTACTTAGGTTCTAGTTATGTTTCAAGATGTGAAGCAATAGGTGACCTTGATCAAACAACACCTCCGAAAGGCATAGTATCATAGTAAGAAGTATATTGATGCCAAGACACTGGATCAGCATTTCTCAATCTGTTATAAGGTATTTTTGAAAATTTGACCCCACAAGAACCCTATTTATTATAAAAAAGGATCTAAGCTTGCACCTATATTTGTGGGGCCTTTTGAGATCCTTGAATTAGAGTGATTGGCAGCTTACCATTTAACATTGCCTCCCAATCTACCAGGGATCCATGATATCTTCCATGCATCTGTCCTAAGGAGACATATTGCCATGTGTTAGATTGGATGATCCTGCAGGTAGAGGGAGATGGGCAGCTGGTTTTGGAGCTCATACGTATTGTGGAGCATTAGAGGTTGGACCTGGAGGCCAAGAGATGGACCAAGTTAGGGTCTAGTGGGGTAGTGTTGGTGTGTGTTTTATGATACGGACAACACAAAATAAAATACCAAGGGTACTCTATCCTCTCTTGAACGAAATCCTCTGATATGCTAAACAAACAAATTGTGTAATCACAAAGATGATTCCAAGGTTCCAAATGCATGTGATTTTGCCAAAACCTCCAAGGGGATTTACATGGTTATTCAAGATTTTATCACTCAACTTTTGAATTTCCTTTTTCCTTTTTTTTTTCTTGGATTTTCTGGGTTTAACACTTACAAAGATTTCTAAAACAAAGTACAAACGAGGAGGGTTTGAGAAGATAATTCTAACCCTAAACTAATTCTATGAACTAAACCTATAAATCTGGAGACAACATTGCAAAAGTGGAATCTGAAACCTATCCTTGTTTTGCCAAATTCAACAACTCCACAAGAATGGTGCAATCTTCTAAGGTATTCTACGGATTTTAACATCGCAAATATTCAACAACATTCGAACAATGAATATAGTAATGGAAGCTAAGTTTTTCTATCACAAGTTCAAACTAACTTTGCACAATAGTTGAAAATCATCCAATCTGTCAAAAGTATGAACATATTGATTCCACAATGAACATTCTCATAGAATCCTTCATTCTATTTAACAACTTGAAAATAAAATCTACTTTAGGTGAGAAACAAGTGTTGAAATATAGATTTGTTCGTGTTTAAGTATGCCAAATAATAACAAGTATATTCATATATATATATATATGATAGTATTAATATCGGCATACTGCAGAAACCTATCAAATGAATCATTGAATATCTAAACACTGATGCGATATATATATATCACTGCAGACATGATACTATCGTGTGCTGCAGTATGATTACAGTCACACGATAGTTATCGTGTGACTCTAATCATATTACAGCACACGATACCATCGTGACTGTAATGGTATTACAGCCACGATGATTATCGTGTGTCTGTAATATCATTACAGCACACGATAATTATCGTGCTTATAAAGCGGACTTGGTGCTACCTTGGCTTTCTTCTACAATTTTCCTTGCGCAGACTTGGTGCTACCTTGTAGATTTTGTCATGCCTTAGACAAATTTCTCATCTTTGAATGTCATCTTTTCTTATACCATTTGAATTCCTTCCTTTGATTTTGATCTTTGGAAATCTTGGGTTGTTGTAGCATCACCTTCATTGTTGGCTACCCTTGATTGTTCACTTTGCATGAGACCTGCAAAACAACATTGAAAAAATTGTCAATAACTCATTAAAATGACTTCACCAATCTTACATTTAATCTAGAAATTGGCCTTATGAATTTTGGAAATGATGAAGTCCCATCCTTAGTAATGCACTTTCAGGTATGATTTTCAAGAAATTTCCATACTTATGCAATTTTCACCATTTCTTCCTTAGCAATTTCACCCTTTAAAAATCCTTTCTCTCTCCAAAACTCACACCTCTCTCTAGAAACTTATACCTCTTCTTTTTTATGCATAACCTTAACATTTTCCCTTTGAAACTTGGCCTTTTCCTCTTTCCCACTTGGAATTTTCTCTGGATACTTGGTGATTTCAACCTCAAATGGCTTTCGGCTCTACAATTTTCCAACTTTTTCTTTGGCTCTAGAGAGTGAATTTCATCTCTTGGTTTACATTCTTCACCTTGGTTGTTAACACTTACCCAATTTTTCATCATGAAAGGGCAGATTTTATCTTGGTTTGAGAAATTTCATCAACACTTATCCAAATTTGCAAGTTGTCCTAAATGGGCAAACTTTGCTTGTGTATGTGGGTTTTCATCAACATTTAACCAAATCTAAGTCATTCTAAGCTGGGAGGACTTTGCTTGTGCTTGTGGATTTTCTCTCAACTTTCCTTGGCAGATTTCACAATGGATTGAGGAATTTCTCAAGACTTTCTTCATGGCATTGACATCTACCTCCAATCCTTAGTAAATTTGTCCCACTTGTAAGATTTGCAGATAGAAATTATGAATTTGGAACTGAAATTTTCTTTCAAGTCTGCATAAAATTGTTTTGATCATGTCAATCAGATTAGAAAACTTCAAGAAAATTTAGGAAAATTGCCTGAAAAAGAACTTGAAAACTTGAAATTATGAATGGAAAACTCCCAGCAAAAATGAAAACTCTTCTGATATCTTTGATCTGTGCCAAGAAATTATCTTCACATTCAATCTGAAAATCATATAATATCTTCACTTTGCTGCCAACTCCAGAAGTTCAATTTCCAGCTTGTGAAAAATGAAATGCTAAACTTATGTATTTATAGGAATTGTGAATGTTCATGAAGAGATCAAGCTCCTTGCTTTCTTCCTTTGTTTTTCTTATTTTTTTCTTTTTGGTTTCTTTCTTCGTCGACTTCTTGGAGAGGCTTTCTTTTAAACCTTGTTTTATTTTCTTCATAGCAATCCCTCAGCTTTCTTTTGCTTTCTTCTATAAGTTCTTATGAGTCGATCCCATTATGCTTGCTTTCTTCTATAAGTTCTCATTTAAATCAAACTTGCTTACTTTCTTCTTACTCGAGTTAATCGCTTCATGCTTCTAGAACTTTCTTTCAAGTGTGGGCGGACTTGAACATAACTTGAGGAATTTTCCTTGCCTTAGAATATTTTCATCTCCTCAAAACCTCTCATGGTTGGACTTCACATGAATTTGAGGATTTTTCTTAGAAAGGTCAGACTTGATATGAGTTTATGGAAAACCTTTGGCAGGGTGGAGTTCATGTAGATTTAGGACAAGTTTCAAGTTGGACTTCATGTGTGTTTTGGACAAGCTTCAAGTTGGACTTCATGTAGATTTAGGACATCTCCATACCTTAGACAAATGAGCAAAGTTCACTTGCAAATGAGGATTTTCGGACTTCCAATTCAGACTTCTCATGCCTTTCGGAATTTCTCATGTTGAAGTTGGACTTTGCCATGATTTGAGGATTTTCCACAAATTATTGGGTGGAGTTGGGGTCTTGATGAGGATTCTCAAACTCGGAGGATGAAATTTTTATATACTTTAAATTATATTTATATAAATACTGTCAAGATGTTTGAGAGTGGTTTTAGATCTGTAGGAGTTATAATCGAGATTCTAGATTTTGGAAGATCCTAAAAAATCTCAGACTTAGCCAAATTTTAGTAATTTGGAATTTTCACGAATTTTCATGCTTTTTCCATGAAATTCCAGACAAACTTGAAGTTGAAAACAAGAATTTTACACTTGGGTGATTTCATGATTCTTAGTTGCAAACACAACTTTTGGCCTTCTCAAAATGGAAACTTCTAAAAATAGATTAAAAGCAAAAAGCAAATTTCTAAATTTAGAAAAAAAGCAAAAAATAATCAAGTTCTTGGATTGGCCCCAAAATGCCAAAAATGAAACTTTTGTAAAAAGCAAAAAAACTGAAAAAACAACTTTTCCATAAAAGTAGGAGTTGTCAGAATTGACCTCAAGCAATGTCGACCTTCGTCCCTTGGCCCTTCTGAACACCTCTGTGGCATTAGAATACTCATTTGGTTGTGGTTTCTCTCTTTTACTTTTTGACATCCCTAAACTTGGCAAAACTCTAAACTTTGATTGAACTCCTAAACTTCGCACTGGCAAGAGACCAAAGACTGAATTTGAAACACTTAAACACAATCCTAAAAAGTGAAAAACTAGGGGTCCCCATTTGCAATGTGGTGATTACGTCACAACAAGTAGGTACAATAGGAAAACAAACACTTGGGAGGAGGTAAGACCCCTTCGAGCAGCTTATTCACACTTTCTTTTGTGACTTCCAAGAGGAAGTCTAGTTCCAAGGAAGGGAGGTGTGATGCTCCAGTTCACCATATTTATTATTTATCCTCACTTGGTCACATGTGGACTAGCAGATTTGAAGGTTCTATGATCATTCTATATTTTAGATATCTCTTGTTTCTTGCACATGGGTTTTGAATTGTATAAATATAGCAATATCTTTCCAGCCATATGATTTTGATGTACTTGTATCTCTACTTATATCAATAGACTAGTTGTGATTACCTTTTTTTCAATTAGATAGGATCTAGGTGGATGATTTAGCATCGTTTGTATTTTTTATGGATACTAATGTTGAATAATGCTTAGATTCACATATGTGAGTTGTTTCTTAGTTATGTAATATAAGTACTTGAGGTTTAGTTTATGATGCGCTCAGCGTATTTTGTGATATCATGCTATAAGGGTTATTTTGATGTTTAAGTAATTTAAATGCATACTATCATGCTTGGATGTATCAATTGGTGCAATGAGTGTGAAGACTGCAGATATAGCTAAAGAATGAGTGAATAAGGGGAGACTCTAGACCGTCCATTTCCACACCACCTCTTCTAATCCCAAAGTAATACTATTATTTTCGAAAAACCAGCTAGAAGCTTAGTTGTTAGGAACCTTTAAGGTTCATTTAAATTTTAGATACACCCTTTATAACCCTTGTTCTAGGACATTTTAAAGAATTTTAATTTTTCAAATGTCACTTTTGCTAGATGTATAGTGTTAGAAAAGTGTTTCCTAGAAAGGGAAAGAGAGAGTTTATGAAGGCAACAGTTAGGGCACATGTTTTAATCGCTATTTAAGTGTTAAGAGCCGATTAACCACCTTATAGGGCCTTTGCATGGAGTGAAGAAAAGGGATACTTGTCTCTTTTCCACTTGCCAAGCAGGAGTTCCTATATATGCCCGTAACCTCTCTTGCGTACGTTTATGCTGTTGAGAAAGTAAAAGTTGAAGAAGCAGGAAGAGAATTTCCAGGTGTAGGAGATTGAGATGGAACCTTAAAACTGGTTTCTTTTGAATTCTTTTTTTCTTGCTGAATATTGTTTTCATATTACTATTATGAGTTGGCTGAACCTTGAATTAAATTCCCTTTAAGCCATGCATATTGCAATTATTTAGTTGAATTCTTCTGTAGTTATGGGTTTGGTTTTCTTGTTTTCCCATCGTTTTCTCTAAATTTATTTATCTTCTTGCCGAGGATGGTTTTTATATTGTTATTTTCTTTTTTTGACTGGCTAATCCTAGAATTAAATTGTTTCAAAATTCTAATCTTATTGAAGGTATCAGGTTGCCCTTCGTAAGACCATCGCTCTACCATTCTTTTGAGCCCCTTTAAGTTTCATGGATTGTTGTTTTGAGTCATTGCTGGGTAAGAAAGAATGGGAGACATTTGGTCCCATGAGGCTGCTTACAAATTTATTTTCTGCTGAACACCCTATTAAACCTGGGGCTCTTAAGAGAGCTGTTTGTTAGTCCATAGGAAGCTGTTGGAGGGAAAGGAACTGAAGTCTTGGAGAAAATCGTAATGGTTTTACAGAAAACTAGAAACAATGCCACTTGGGATATCCTCACCTACCATATATTTCTTTTGGCATAAATAATAAGCTGTTGTTTTCGTCTATATATTTGGACGGATTTTATGCTATAATATTCTTCGCGCCTTATTCTATGTACTACTTTGGGTTTTGGTGCTTGAAGGAGTTTTAATGACATCCACAAGACCAGCGGTCTAAGGGACCACGAAAGAACCAAAAATTCAACCGTTTGCTGAAGTTCTCCAAGTAGGCCCTTCTGATGTGGATCCTCATTAGGAAGGTAGCCGTTTTGTGTAAGTTTGCCTCATCAACAAGCTCAGTCAAACTGTTCCCCTCTAAGTTATCTTCATACTGACTACGAATGTCCTCATAAGCAGCACACTCCTTGATAAAATACCACTCCATTTCAACCACCCCTCTGCTGCAAAAATTGCACGTTTTTTCTTCCCACATTTATTTGGGAACTTTCCATCTACCAGTTTCACACCGTAAATGGTGAGAGCTGGTCCTCAGCTGAGCAGTCAGAATTTTTGCCTTGCCTTTAATTATGGAACTTAAATACTCTTTATCGTCATGGTCCCACTTGAGATTAAATTCTTTGACACAATGAGCTTTTTTTCTCCCTTCCTGCTTTGTCTACATGGCAGTTGTTTTGAAATTCTCTAACACCCACCTTTTTATCTCAATGTTAGTGTTTGGACACTCATAGAATTTATGTACTATTTGTTTAGCCACTTGCTGAAAAGAGGGAAACCCTACTTATTTTGAGGGAGCTTTCAGGGGGTGCCTTAAGTGCTATTCCGCTTGTGCTTTCTTCAAACCCTTTGCATATTCTTAAGAAAGTACAGGGATGTTTTGTGGCAAATTGTGATTTTATTGATCCCCTTCCGCTTGCTAGTTAGTTGCGGTTAATCTTTATGATCCGGGGCAGTTAATTTTTTGAGATTTATAAAACTCATTTATTTTGCTATATAATATATGCAAATTTGAAACTGAAATGTAGTCGTTGTGTGAAATTCCCACTGCACTTGGAAATGGATGCTCATCTTTGCATTACGTTTTACAAAACTTACATGGACAAAATTGAGAAAATGAACAACAATATGTAATATACATCTGTACTTTTTTCCAAATGTCTTGTACGACCCTTTAAATCTAAATTAAATGATTTTGAAAAAAACATCAGTGGTAGCAGGCCGTACGTATATAATTACAGAGCATTCAATACAAATGCTTAAAATAAATTCAAAAGAATAAAAAAAGCTGTTTGCCCAATTATGTCGTTGCCCCTTCTGAAGGAAGCATCACATCTTCCACTTCCATTATAGTGGCACTGAATGTGTATTAGTAGGAACTATTGATTGCTGATATGTGAGTGCCACGAGTAATTAAAATCGATCTGCACTAAGTTTAACTGTTTTATAGGGTAATGGAAGTATCAGTGTTGTAAGTAAGTGACTGCAGTAGGCAATTCTTAAGCACATTTTGACAACATAGAAAGGTGTTTCCTGGATCGGTAATTGTGTTATAGGGTGCAAACTTACAGGGCAGCTGCGATAGCGAGCCATCTGGGAAACGTTGTGTCGTGAGCAGAGGCGTCAAACAATGCAGCCGCTTGCACAGCCGAAGATGAATCATTTCCATCAGCTGACGTCATATTGCCTCTGTCCCTCCTGGCAAATGTGAAATGCTGGTGCTCTTAAATCGAAGGGTTTTCTAGATATCAATTTCAGCTCTCAACAAAATACGCGTTTCATCGCTCAACTCTTTATGCATAGGGCAATGGAGTGCTACCAGAGGTGTGGAATCTGTGGATCCAATAGAATCGTTGTTTAGGGATAGATAGATAGATAAAATTTTAACGTCTGCTAGGCTAAAAATAGCTTATGGGACACAGATAAAATAATATATTGAGATTGTTAAATTCTAAAATTGACATTTTTTAAGTTTGTGCTCAAAATATGAAACTCGAATAGGGATTTGTTAATTCTCATTTACCCTCAAAATCAGTATTTGAATCTTCCATCTAAAAAGGTGAAATGAAAAATCAATTCCAATTTCACTTAAATAGGAATTGGTGGTAAAAAAAAAATTTATAATATTTTGAAATTTATATGTAAACCTTATTTTCCATCTTCTCATTATGAATTTCAAGTGAATTATAGGTGAACCAAACAATTTCAACCATATTCCAAAAACCATTTTTTGGATTTAAAAGTTCGAGAACTGTCAAATACTAGAATTTGACAATTTCAGCGTTATTTAATTCTAGCAATCAAATGGATTATAAAGGTTTAAAGTGCACTAATAGGGAATAGGATTATGATTTGTGTCTTTAATAATTTTGGTGACATGGATATTTTTAAATATTTTGATCAATTTTATATTCTTTTATGGAAAAAAAATTGGTAATTATGATCGCGACATTTTTACTAATTTTATAAGTGATAATGATTTTCTCATTGTTTTAGGTTGCTTCTACCACTAGCATATATATACTTATTATATATTAATTATGTCGAGAGATATCCTTCTCAAGGTGCTTATTGCACCTTGCAATTTGATGAAAATAGACACACCTCGAGAAGGATATCTCTCGACGTAATTTATATATAATAAGTATATATATAAGCTAGTAGAAGACGCGACGCAACATGGAAGACATTTTGTGAATTTTAATCTATAATTATATAAGGGTTCGGGTTAGTGTTACGGTTACGGTCAGTATTAGGGTGAGTACTTGGATTAATGTTCTTATTATGATTACGGTCAATGGTGTAATTAGGGTTACGACTAAGGTTAGTGTTAGGGTTATTGTTAGGGTCAATGGTGTAATCAAGGTTAGTGTTAAGGTTAGCGTTAGGGTTAGGGTTAGTAGTATGATTAAGGTCAATGGTGTAATAAGGGTTATGATTAAGGTTAGTGTTAGGATTACTCTTAGGGTCAATGGTGTAATTAGGGTTAGTGTTAAGGCTAGTGTTAGGGTTAGTAGTATGATTAGGGTTATAATCGAAGTTATAGTTAGAGTTTTGGGGTGAGGGTTAGGGTAAGATTAAGGTCATGGTCAAGGATAGGATGTAAGGTTTACAGTTAGGATTAGTATCATACTTAGTGTTACATTTAGGGTTAAGGTTGGGGTAAGGGGCTAGGGTTACGATTAGTATTATGGTCAAGGTTACAGTAAGATTAGGGATGTGATATACGATTCTACAAATTATGCCCTTTAGGTTTTGAACTTTTGAGGCTTTTGAAATTAAGGGACTCAGATTGGTCTCTAGATTCTTGGACAAACTAGTTAACTACGAAGACTAAAAAATAGCTATGAGATTGAGGGATGCAACAGACTCTATCTATTCAAATAGAAATTCTAGGTAAAATACAAAAAACTTACATCCTGCATTTTTTATTTTTGAATCTCATGGTTTGGATTATAGAACTAGAATTAGGGGTTGAACTTGTTACTTGAGGGCTTACATTTTGAGGCTTGTAGTTGTTTAGCATTATTTTTAACCAATAACCACAATGGGGAAACCAAAAACTACAACTAAAAGCAATGTGAATGAAGTTATAGATTGTACTCAACTAGTTAAAAACTCAGGTTTCACTTATGAATGTCATGATACTATGATCCTATTGTCCATGGTAGGAAAATCACATAAATTAGATTTACATTGTCTAGTAAGGTGGCCAATCCAAGTGCTAAGGCACAATTTACTATTTTTAACTCAAAAATAAATGCAAATAAAAATAAAATTGCATCATTGGATGTTGGATTAGGATGGATGATGTTACCTGAAGTATTCCCTTGCCTAGAAATTGTCATGGTTTGCACCCAAAATTACGATGAAGATATAAAAGAAATTATTAATAAAAATACTCAAAAGGAAATTGTATCCATAACCGAGGGAGAATTTGAAAGATTGTTGGACCTAGGGTTTGGAGCACAAAACTCAAACATCTACATTGACATAGAAAAGATGGCAGAGGAATTTGAGAGAATCCATGCAAAGGTGAAAGATTCATTTATCAAATGTATAACAATGGATGGTGCCCAATTGGATCAGAATCAAAAGCCTCCTTATGATTTTTATATTTTTTGTGTTATGGGTTTAGGATACTATTTCCTTGCTAACATTTTTCCTATGATTGGAAGATAATAGGGAGGTGGGTGCCATCCTTCTTGAAATGATTTGGAATATCTATTGTGCGGCTCAGCCAGAAAGATATAATTTTGTTGAAGATGTTGTTTAATCCAAGCAAAAACAATTACTAATGATTAAAAGAGGTTCATGTAAGATATTTAGGATCACAACCTACTTGTGCTATCTTCTTTTAGAAAAGTATTGTGAAATGTTCGAAACCACAAAGATTTAAATTCAGGTCTATAAGAATGATGAGGATACTCAAAAGAGAATAGTGTGTCCAATATATGAATGGACACCTAAGATAAGAATGTGTGATAATAGAAAGAAAGTTACAACCATTTTGTAGACTTCTTTTTGGCACCAATATATCATAAAATTACAAGCACTCCAATGCCTAGATTGCATGTATCTTGTAGAGATTGCATTCAACTTAGAATTCAAATACAATTGGCTGAATGGTTCTTCATGGAAGAATACATTGTGTTAATGTTTTATGGATCAGTAGTAGAACCCTACAAAATTCCAATACATATGAAAAATATGGTATTTGCATTGGAATATGTATGGTAGATAGAGAGTAAAAATGGATTCTTTCATGGTCAACAAAAGAAGAGCAGGTTTCCTTCCTTACCTTTCTCATGTGGAGGGTTCACATTTGAGAGAAAAACATTTAGTGTGGCACATGATTTTTTGAAAAAAAATTGCTTTGGTGTTGACAGTTACTGGCAATATGATCCATGCTCCATAATTCAATCAAGGCTTGTGGTGAATAAGAAATCTGCAAGCAAATTTTAATATGAAAGTAAACCATTGCTAGAAATGTTGAAAAATAGGGACTCCTGAGATGAGGTCAAAAAATTGATGGAGAAAACTGTCGTTGACAAAAATATTTCAATAGAATAATTGTCATAAAAAATAATGGCATCACATCCATAGGGAATGACAAAGTAGGGCATCCAAAATTAAAATGAAAATAGGAGGTCTGACAATTTCTACCAAAAATTTGTTGATCCATATACAAAAGATATGCCACAAAAAAGAATGAAACAATGTGTGGATAGAGAGTAGACTCAAACCAAAGTTACTAATTTTTGGACTATGAGGAAGAATCTCGGTGAGCTAAAGACCAATGTAGATCTTGATGATATTGAAGAGGATTGTGAGTTTAGAAAATTGTGGAATAAAGAGCATCCCACTAAAGCATGTAAAAAAAGTGATGAGGATAGTAAGGATGTGATTAAGGAGAATCCCATAGCCACTCCAATAGCTACTACAGACTCTCCAAAATTGAGTCAACCCATGAAACAAACATATACCAAATGGGAAACCATTATGGGAAAAATGGGTTATGAAGGTCACGACTGTCTGGGTCCCTAAGGAGAAGGCAATTGAATGCCACCATTCACAAAAATTGTTATAAAAAAATATGGTGAGAAACCATTCATTAGATTTGAATCATCATAGAAAGGTATTACTCATACCCCTACATCTCAGTTTGTTAAAGCTTCAAATCTAGATAATGCAGACACTCAAATTCAATCACAACCACTACCGGAACATGGTATTTCTATTAGTGGTGAATCAAGTGCCACTCACACGGGTGGATAATTTTGGAATAGTGCCCACACTCATATTCAATCAAAACTACAACATGGTATTGTTCATGATGTTCAATCAAGTGTCACTACCACTAGTGGGGATGGCATAACAACTAGTATTAGCTGTTGTGAACAAGTGCAACAACAAGTTATCTCTCACAAGAGGCCAATAGTAGATGATACTATACATAATCACAATGATCAAGGCATTGCAAATAAGCAAATGGTTATGATAGCAATGGCAAGTACAAATCTAACTCCATCAATTTATAGTTCAAATGCAAAGGTATTATTTGAAGCTTCAGAAAAAAAAACCCCTCAAAAGAGTCCAATAACTCCAGTTGTAAGTGACTTTGGGACATGATCAGGAATGGGTATTGGTAATCCTCAAAGTGCATTAGTTGAACAACCAAAGGCATAGGTGGAGGTACCTACATCAGTGCAAGTTCTATTTCACCTTTCAAACACTCAATTGTGTTAGAAACCCCTAATTTTCATTACAATTCTTTTCTTGATTAGTTTATAGATAGAACAAATATGTTTAAGAAGAAATTAAAGAGGGGTGCACTTATTGCAACTTTAGAGGAACAACCTGCATTGAACAAGGTATTTCCCACATATGACTGAAACAAATAAATGGAGTACATGGTTGTTATGCCCCCAAATAAAAATAAAAATCTACCATAGAATCAGATAGATCCCTCTAAATTTCATGTTAGCACCATCCAAATAGATTTTTTCGAAGTTAAAAAAGTGGACAAAATCAATGTGTCAAAAAAGATCAATGAAGTGGTCTACACATCACTGCTTAATGTGGAGAGAGAAAAATACGTTGGAGAGACAAATAGAACAGTTACAAGAAAACCTAGAAAATTAGAAAGCAAAGAGGAAAGCAACAAATAAAAAGTTCTATGAATTAGAGAAAAGGATAAAAAATTATGCCTTTGCATCAGCAATTACAGAGCACAAACAGATGGAGGTGGAACTAAATGAACTAAAAGAAAGATTGGTTGAAAGCGTTAAAAAATATGACAATGAAAGAGCCACTACAACACAATTATAAAAAAGGTTGGAGACTGTTGCAGCCACAAACACAAATTTATAGAACCAATTGGAGCAAGAGGGAAAAAGAAAAACAGTGGGAAGAAAAAGAAGAGGAAGAAATAAAAAAAAATGGTGAAAAATGGCAGAAGAGTTATAGAGGAAAAATAATAAAATTAAAATTTCCCAAGACATATTGAACGACAATACAAAAAATGCAATGAAGTATATAAAATTAAAAAATGGGGTTAAATAATGCAAAGGAATGACAAGTTGTGTCAGTTGTTTGAATTTAATGAAAGTCTAAGAGTACATTTTTGGAAGCTCAAAGAACAAATTAAGCAGAACAAAAATGTTTATTCAAAATAAAATATTACAAAATGGATTTTGTGAGTAGTCTACAATACCAGTGATAGCTATTTGGCATCCAAGGGAATTAATAGTTGCATTGATGTCTCAATAAAGGTGTAATACCCCTCCCATAGTTCTCTTTTTAGTTTATTTTCCCAAACACTTTTAGGCCACGTTCAGGTGTGCATTGGTTATTTTAGTGATATTTGAGGATATGGATGTATGACTTTACATTGTGATTTGATATATTATGAGCCATTGGATAGTTGTGTGATATCATGTGTTTATAGTTAAATTTATGGTTATTTTCATGATGAATATTTATATGTTATGATGTTATTATATTTATGGATTTACTAACATGCTAACCCTATATCTGTATGCACATGGATCATATGTATGTTTTACATTTCTGTTTGGCATGCTCAATATGGTGTGAGATGGAGTCGTAGTTACTTGCTTACAAGATCTACATGATGTACTAATCCCAACCATTGTTTGTTATGTGTGTGTGTGCACATGTTTATCTTTGTGATGGTGGGATTATTGGTGCTAGGCATCGACTTCCCTGAATTGTCAAGATGAGTGTGCCCTATCGCAATGTCTCCATGGTAATAGAGGGGAGATAACATATAGGTCCAAACCCCAACTTAAGTCATTTATTGTCCTGAAATAGTGGATAAGTATTTGATTGTTTACCCCTCCAAATTCGTCAAGGTGATGTGAATTCGTGAACCTTCCTTTGAGCTTGATTATCGTATTTTGATCTACTTGGTTTTCTTCAAGTTTGCATGCCTATGGTTTGGTGTGCTCTTTGTGTTAAACATGATTAAGGATTTAACATGGAAACGTTCTCACTGGTGGGAATGAGAATGATTCTCTAGATCATAGACCGGTTTACTCCTTGTGACCACCTAAACTAAATCTGAATAGGGAAAGAGATAGAAGGATATACTTTTTTAAGTAAAACTTATACTAAAAGGTGATGCACCAATGATAAACTTGCAGCAAAATCCACAAAATTTTTTGAAAATACAATTAACCCACTTAGATTGACCCTGCAAAAATGACTCTATGAAAGGTTTCTTTATCAACACTAAAGAGGAAAACCAAATATGTTTTCACAATTTAACACTTAAATCCAAAAACTTAGTCATACATTTGCACCACGAGCCATCATATCTTATATTATAACTAAAGGAACATTGATCAAATAAAGGTAAAAAACACAATAATTGAATTCAATAACTTACAATCAAATAATGAGCACAGAAAAAATAGGTGGGATAAAAGAGTCTTTGCATATCAAATCTCAAAAAATTGCTACAACATGCTTCAATACAATAATGCCTTATTTTTGCAATCTAGAAAAGAGGCAAAAAGTGAAGACCCTTTAAAACAAGGCCCAAAACACAAGATATAGCCACCCAAAGTGATGGGTCGGATCTGAATGCAAAACCCTAAAAAATAGGATGCAAACTCCAAGAAACTGAAATCTAACTGCAAGAAGAACTCCGCTAAGTCATGTGCAACTGATGTGCAGCTCATATTTGTCTCAAAAATGCCTCAAAATCCTCCAAAATTTCATGCAATAACAAGGGTCGGAGGTGAAGAGAGAACTCACTAAAAGAGGAGTGGAACTGATAGAAACTAAATTCATACTGGTCCAAAAGGATACTCAACTAGAATACAACTGATAAGTAGCTTCAAAACATTTTAAAACTACTCCAAGACTAAGGGAGAAACTCTTCGACTCCATGCAACAAACAAAACTCCCACAATGATTCGAAATCAACTCCTCGTGTCCATATAAAATAATTAATAATTAATTGTCTTATAACTTCGACAATTAACTATTATTATTTACAATATAATCATACAAGAGATATCTTTAGCAAAAAAATATATTTTATTTTTTATTATGTTTAATATGTTTAATATTTATTTTATAGCAATAACACTATCAAATAAATTTTAAACATATTAAACATTATAAAAAATTAGATATATGTATATACTACTTAAGTTACATTTATTAAATAGTTTATAAAAGACTATTTACTAAACATAACTAAAGTAATATGACATGTATAGAGCTCATATTTTCTTTTAGGGAAGTCATAAAATAAAAGCAAAAAAAAATGCAAAGGCATAAGCCTTATACATTCACAACAAATGGGATATTAACCCTAAAAAGGGTTTCATTTCACTTGCTCTTCCTTTTCGCTTTTCTTTTTTGGAGCTCTTTGTCATGTCGCCCTGGAAAAAAAGTGTAGGGTTTGATCAAAGAATGTGATCAAAATTTCTTCCTGCAACCTCCACGCTTGTCTTTGTGTATGGGCGTTGATCAAGGTTCTGAAGATAACAAGCCTTGTGGGAAATCTCAAGCAAAACTATTTCAAAATGCTACCTCTTTCATTGCTAAGCTTGTCTTGTATCCATTTGTTGTTGTGAACATATTGGTAACTGTTACCTAATTTTCACCCTACAGGCTCAATCCGGATGATATTCTATAGGAAGGTGCATTCAATAAGAAATAAAAGTATGTTGCTACAAGAGAGTATGAGAAGATTGGAAATACATGTTGCAAGATAAATATAAGCTATTGTAATAAAGTGTAGCTACAAGAAGTAATAATGGGGAAACAATAAAAATACATGTTTTAGGGAATATGTAACTTCAAATGACCATTGTCATCAAGAGATTTGAAGTTATATATTGTTGCAGGAGATGTACAATTTGACTAATTTTCTAATCTTTTTTACTGTTACAACCACTTTACAGACATGGTACAAACCTGTATGGACACATGAATGTGAAATATCATTCTCAAGTGAAAGATATATGAGTACTCTTTCATTTAAATCAAGTTTGGGTTATTTTCATGAGGAAATGGAAAATTTATGTCCATTTTAGTGACAGTACCTTGCCCAGAAATATTTTCCAAAATCTACAGCAAGAAGATAAATTTGGTACGGCTACCTATGGACTCTTATGACCCTATAAATTTGTGAGGAGGAAGATATTGATGTTAGGAACAAACTTTGTTCCTTCCAAAAAATGTTATTTTGACGTTTATGGTGTCATAAAATTCAGTTTTTGAAAACTGTCCTACTGCAACTTGCCCAAAAGTTTTTCTAGAATTTGACATCTTCAAGTGCGCAGATTTTATAAGTTCTCACGCATCATTATTTTAATTTAATAATTATTAATTGGTTCATATTGTAAATCAATTAATAAATTATTAAATTTTCTTAATAAAATAAAAAAAGGAGAGCAATTAGTGTCATTAATGCAAGTGGATATGATGCATTAATGGGTTGAAAGACTTCTTATCAAGAAGTTGAGTTAGTTTGCAGACATGAGGAGAGTATATAGGGGGGTTGGAGAAGACTTAGGGTCGAATTTCACTTTCCCCTAAAGTTTAGAAGGCATTTATAATCAGTTGCGGCATTTTTAGGGGCAATTTTGGTGGGTCGTTGGGTTTTTATGACTTGGTTGGACTTTTTCATGCATTGGACTTAATTTTGGGAGAGTGGAGAGGCCTATTTTTGGGGCTATTTTTCTACATTCGACCCAAAGAGGTTTGATCGAGCATTGTACTTAATGATTTTTACAACTCATTCTATGGAGTTCTTAGTTATGCAAAATTCTGCACTTAGTGATTTTTCTCTATCCTTTGTGTCATTTTCTACATTTCTATTGTAATTCATTCATTATGATATACAGAGGCTGCCTTGGAGATAATTTTGGACAATGTTTATCACCTTCTTGTTCACTTGCAAAATAGTGTATTTGTGTGATTTGATCGAATTTTAGTGAAAAGTGTCATTTTCCTTCAATTTTGTCTCATTGTTTCATACCTTTTTTGCAATTTATGTAATGTACAGGTTGAAGTTTGTGTCGTGTAGATGTTATAAGCTCTCTAATGTGAAAAGGTTCCTTTACCTCTATTGAGAAAATAGGCATTTAGACCTTTCTACAAAATACTTATGTGCATGCATGGTAAATGCAAGATTGTGTGAGTTTAAGCATTATTTTGTGGTTTCAAGTGTTAAAGTTTCTTCAGATATCATAAATTCAAAATTTAGGTGCATCACCATAAATTTAGATTTTCTTTTCAAAAAGTTTGTGAGTTTTAGTGAAGCATCTTATAGGAACCGACCTAGAATCCGGAGGTCTCACTTCAGTTACATGTCCCACGTTGAAGTGATTCTCATGTTATGCCAGAATTGCTGAACTATTTCCATTCAGCACAAGGTGCAAATTTTGGAGTTTAATAGTTTTGGCAAGCCTAGTAGGATAGAAGTTAGAAATACTTTGAAATTCTTGTTGTTATGATGTGTTGACAGCAGGTTACTAACCTTTCAAAGGTTTTTATTAGCACATTTGGCGACTCCGAAGTAAAATCATTTGGTTTTAGGTGGACAAGTGCAGATTGGAAAAGGTATTCTTGTTTTATAGGTAGCTGTTATAATTTACAGCATACCCAAACATTTTAGAATGCCTTAATACCATAGAAATTATCACATATCATTTTCCATTCCATGAAGGTTCTGTTTATACTCCTTCATGTCAGTCTCATCAAGATAATCATGGCGTTGTTTTTCCTCAAAACAACATTGTTTCAGCACATTCTTGTGATATTCAACAAACCCTGTATGAATGCCACCCATCAACCCCTGCTGAAGCATTCTGATAGCATCAATATGCATGTTTTTAGCCTACAGAGGAGATGGGTTGCATAGAAGAGAAACACAAATTTGTTATGCAACAAGAGGAGTTTGCATATCAAGCCCATATTCATGAGCAAGAGGCAGTACTATATTAGGAGAAATGTCACAAGAAGTACTTGGTAGAACAATATAGGTGGCATGAAGCAAGCCTTTCAAAAGAGATGGAAGCATAGAAGAAAGCTTTTGAGAAAGTGTTAGCAGCTCATAAGCAACTTTTTGAAGAGTTGCATGCAAAAGAGATAGAAACACAAAAGTTAAAACTTGAAGAGGATAATCATAAATTGTTGATAGTTCATGAAGAGTTAAATGATAAAGAGCTACATGAACACCAAGAAAAGATAGAGCTTCTAATTGTTGAAGTCATTTAGTATAAAGAAGTAGAACAAATGCATATTGAAAAGGATGGGTGCAAAGAATTGGAGAAAGAAGAAGTTGCAATGGAGTTCTCTTATTCACTTCATAATTTTTTCAAGAAAAGAAATGAGTGGGAAGGTGATTTATTTGAGGAGCTACCCTTTTTTGTTGAAGAGGACAACATTCCTAACTCATCTCTATCAACAGTTCCTAAACAACAGAATGAAGAAATAGTTCATGAAGTTTTTTATATTGCTCAAAATATAGTCATGGTGGAAAAATATGAAGAGGATTTGGAGGAGGATCGATTTTGGTGTGATCTTGAAATTTTTTGCTTAGAGTTGGATACAAAACCATTAACCTCAAGCATACAAGTTTGTGAGCAGCCTGATGAAATAAAAAAGCTATCTGACATAATTATTTTGGATCAGCCAAATAATATCATGGCAGCAGACCAACGTCCTGAAGCAATCAATCAAAAGGCACTAATCAACAAAAAGAGGTCAAAGTTTGTTCTTTCAAGATGTTGTCCTATCAAGTGTTTGGAAAACATGGAGTTCCATCAAGAAGAATTAGCTATGCGGGTACCTAATGTTCACCTATTATCGAATGTAGTGGTTGCAGGAACGTTGCATATTGTTGATCCATCCCAAATTGAGAGTGTTTTCAACCATCTTGACCAAGTAAGTGAAGTTTTTGTCAATCATGAGATATTTCAGAGAATGGTCAAGTGTATGTCATTTTTCCATCTCCTTTTGATTGTCCATAAGCTTGTTGGTTATTCTAAGCTAAGGAGAATGGGAAGCTATTTTTCAGAATCTATAATTGGTTTTGTTTGATCAACTTTTGTGCTGGTTAGGGTAGGTTAGAGTAGAGTGGTTTTGGTTTCCCTAAGTGTTGTCAAGCACAATTAGTTTAGCTTTAGTTGTACTTTTCCTAGTTTTTAATAAGGGTTCCAAGTTCAAGGCCTCAATGAGATACAAGAGAGAGTTTTAACTACTATCAATATACCCCTATAGGCAAGGTTCCAATTCCAGTCATGATTGCATATTTGAATCCATGCCTAATGGACTATTTTAGGCTACTGGTCATATGTCTAACAAGAAGACACCCATCATAGGGCGCCAAAATGTTACCTAATTTTCACCCTACAGGCTCAATCAGGATGATATTCTACAGGAGACAAATTATTCTACAGGAAGGTGCATTCAATAAGAAATAAAAGTATGCTACTACAATAGAGTATGAGAAGATTGGAAATACATGCTGCAAGAGAAATACAAGCTACTGCAATAAATTGTAGCTACAGGAAGTGATAATGGGGAAATAATAAAATACATGTTTTAGGGAATATGTAATTTTAAATGACCATTGTCATCAAAAGATTTGAAGTTATATATTGTTGCACAAAATGTACAATTTTACTAATTTTCTATGTTACCCCAGGTTTTCGGGATGGGGAGACGGGGGAATGAGGAAACGGGTTTCTGGGATAGATTTTTTTTTTCTCAGGGTAGGGGATGGCAGTGGGAACATCTATATAAAAAATAGGAAAATTTTAAATATTCATATGAAAACATGGATAAAACATGCTTATATAAATTATAGAACCTTAACATATATTGTTTGTGTTAAATAATTTAAGTTTAGAGTTCACATGAGAGTGGAAGTCAAACAAATTTTCAAAACTGAAACATTAATTTTATGGGACAGCCAGGGGACAGGTTTCTGGAAGTTTCTAAGTTTTCGGGACATCCCCGTTTCTGGGATGGGTCATTTTTTGCCCAAAACGCATCCCCGGGTAACACTGCTAATTTTCTAAAAAAAAATTATTGTTATAGCCACTTTGCAGACATGGTACAAACCTGTATGGACACATGAATGTGGAATATCATACTCAAATGAAAGATATATGATTACTCTTTCATTTAAATCAAGTTTGGGTTATTTTCATGAGGAAATGGAAAAGTTATGTCCATTTTAGTGACAATACCTTGCCCAGAAATGTTTTCCAGAATCTACAATAAGAAGATAAATTTGGTATGGCTACATATGAACTCGTATGACCCCATAAATTTGTGATGAGGAAGATATTGATGTTAGGAGAAAACTTTGTTCGCATCCAGAAAATTTCACGTTTATGGTGTCATAAAATTCACTTTTTGAAAACCGTCCTACTACAACTTGCCCAAAAGTTTTACCAAAATTTGACATCTTCAAGTGTCCAAATTTTATTTGTTCTCATGCATCATTATTGTAATTTAATAATTATTAATTGGTTCATATTGTAAATCAATTAATAAATTATTAAATTTTCTTAATAAAATAAAAAAGGAGAGCACACTACAACATTTGGGGTCGAATTTCGATGCCAATTTGCGACGCCACTACAATTTGTGTTTTTTTTTGCAAGTGCCTCCGACAGTGTCATAATAGCGACGATATCATTGTAATTGTGACACCCATTTGGTTATAAACAAAAAAAAGAAAAGAAAGTATCATTTGTAATTTGTGAATTCGAAGAGTTGCCGCAAAGACGACACAACACTTTTGCATGGTGCGAAGAGGGCATTCGAGTTTGGTGTGCGTGAAGAGGCCGGCACCCACATGTGGGAAGAGGGCACTGGCACTTGAGGTAGGCATTCGAGCTTTGTCTTTTCATTAAATCAACTTCAGTGGCATTGTTTACATTTTAGCATTTGGAATGCTCGATGACCCGCGAGCTTTGAGAGCTAGGGCATCATTGTTATTACCTTCAAGGCATTGTGTGAAGTGTTTGATCTCTCTTTATTTGTTTTGATATTGATATTCAATATGTGCGTACTCCCCGTTTGTGATCATTTCACAAGGAAATGTCTTGATGGCTCGCGGGCTGCAAGCTAGGGCATGATACATTGTTCATGAGCTCACTGTTTAATATTGGCATTGTTTACATCTTTTCATTTGGAATGCTTGATGACCTGCGAGCTTTGAGAGCTAGGGCATCATTGCTATTACCTTCAAGGCATTGTATGAAGTGTTTGATCTCTCTTTATTTGTTTTTCTATTGATATTCACTATGTGCATACTCCCTATTTATGATCATTTCATGAGGAAATGTCTTGATGGCTCGTGGGCTGCAAGCTAGGGCATGATACATTGTTCACAAGCTCACTGTTTAATACTAGCATTGTTTACATCTTTTCATTTGGAATGCTTGATGACCTACGAGCTTTGAGAGCTAGGGCATCATTTCTATTACCTTCAAGGCATTATGTGAAGTGTTTGATCTCTCTTTATTTGTTTTGGTGTTGATATTCACTATGTGGTACTCCCCGTTTATGATCATTTCATGAGGAAATGTCTTGATGGCTCGCGGGATGCAAGCTAGGGCATCATACATTATTCATGAGCTCACTATTTAATACTAGCATTGTTCATGAGCTCACTATTTAATATCTGGCCAGGCCATGTAAATGGTACCAGGCCAACCCAATCAGCCCAACAAAATGTGTCATGTTTATCTTTGTCAAATACACTCGTTCACCATTTTGTTCTTGTTCTTCACACAAATATTGCATCAAAAGTAATTGTAAACAATGATTCAATGAAAAAAGAAACAACTACAATAGATTAGACCCCAAAAGAATATAGTCAACTACAATAGCTCACAGTCTCAATGGAATAAACAGTGTATAAAACAATATATGGTGCACAACAACAGCAAGCATGCAATGACAGCAATAACATTGCATGATAAATTCAATACTCTTAGTTTTTATTCAAATCTATTCGAAACTCCTATCAGCTCATTGTCCAATAGCTAAACTAACATATGACTTCAAAGAAGGAATTATGAAATATAGTTGTAGGTAGTTATCTCTTCTATAATGAAAATGGTACCAGGCTAACTCAATTAGCCCAACAAAATGTGTCATGTTTATCTTTGTCAAATACACTCATTCACCATTTTGTTCTTGTTCTTCACACAAATATTGCATCAAAAGTAATTGTAAACAATGATTCAATGAAAAAAGAAACAACTACAATAGATTAGACCCCAAAAGAATACAGTCAACTATGATAGCTCATAGTCTCAATGAAATAAATAGTGTATAAAACAATATATGGTGCACAACAACATCAAGCATGCAATGACAACAATAACATTGCATGATAAAATTCAATACTCTTAGTTTTTATTCAAATCTATTCGAAACTCCTATCAGCTCATTGTCCAATAGTTAAACTAACATATGACTTCAAAGGAGGAATTATGAAATATAGTTGTAGGTAGTTATCTCTTCTATAATGAAAATGGTACCAGGCTAACCCAATCAGCCCAACAAAATGTGTCATGTTTATCTTTGTCAAATACACTCATTCACCATTTTGTTCTTGTTCTTCACACAAATATTGCATCAAAAGTAATTGTAAACAATGATTCAAAGAAAAAAGAAACAACTACAATAGATCAGACCTCAAAAGAATATAGTCAACTAAAATAGCTCACAGTCTTAATGAATAAACAATGTATAAAATAATATATGGTGAACAATATCAGCAAGCATGCAATGACAACAATAACATTGCATGATGCCCAAGATCAAATTCAAAATAGTAAGTGTATTAATGTATGATCTAATAGTAGCAACCTCATTGATCATTACCTTTCACTCCTCCATCATTATAGAAGAGATAACTACCTACAACTAGGGCATCATGCATTGTTTATGAGCTCACTGTTTGAGCACCTCATGTCCCTATTTGATTGGCCGGTGCTCAAATAGTGAGCTCATAAATAATTCATGATGCCCTAGCTTGCAACCCACAAGCCATCAAGACATTTCCTCATGAAATGATCATAAACGGGGAGTACCACATAGTGAATATCAACAACAAAACAAATAAAAAGAGATCAAAAACTTCACACAATATATGTTGCTTTATAAGATTTTATTAAGAATAAATATATTGTTTTATGAGATCACTATTTGAGCACCTCATGTCCCTATTTGATTGGTCGGTGCTCTGTTTGTTATATTGATGCTATTAGATCAAATAGGGACATCAGTAATAAAATAATGCACTTACTATTTTGAATTTGAGCTCATAAAGATTAAGATATCCTATTGTTTTGAATTTCTATGTGATGTAGAGGTAAGGGTGGTGGTTGAGGTTTCACAAGTAGAGTTTAGAAATTTCAGAGGTTTAGGTACTATCCCCAAGCCCTCAAGTTCTCCAAATGATCACAATCACACCAAGACTAACCCAAATGGTAAATGATGATGGTAATGGTATCTTTAGACTATATTAAGGTGTATTCAACAGGTTTTGTGGCTCCAAGTAAGACCCAACACTTCTAAACCTTCAAAACTCCTTCAAACTGCCACTAGGCCTATTAGCCCTATCTTGTAGCCTTGCAACAACCTTCACAAGGCTTTAACTTCAACTTTTCCCAAAAAACTAGGTAAAAAAATTATATATTTGAGTACCCTTTATGGATTACCTTAACATGCCAAAAGGACAGGGTAGGTTTCTTTGGAAGGTATATCACTGTTTACATTGTTTCTCAGATTTTTAAGGCTTAAAACTCATGCATTTACAAAGGAAGTACTAACCAGTCAAACTCCTAGGCTCCAAGTCTTTGCACAATGTCATGAATAGGTTCAAATCAAAGGAATATGAAGTCAATTTGACTCCAAGAGGTTTCTAGATACCAAAGCCCCAATCTATGCCCTCAAAACCCTCAAATCTAGGGCTTCCTCAATGTCACATTTCCCAAGGTTTCCTGCAACAAATAATGGTTGATTCACCTTTTAATTAACATGTCTATACACTTTCAATCATAAAATATTACCCTTTTTTGTCCAGAACTCTCTATCCTTCAGCCTATCCTCCAAATTCACTTAGTTTCTTACTATTCCCTATGCTAATCACCACAACAGTCAATCAAACTTGCATTTCCAAAGTTAGAGGATTATAATACATGTTAATTGGATTCCATTCTATGAGAATAAATAATCTACATTCATAATGAAAGAAACTCAAGAAAACAATCCTAATTTAGATTTTCAATGACTGTACAGTCCCAAAATGGAATAACAGCGACTAGAATAGAATTATCAAAGCATGAATGACTTCAAAGTCATGAAATATAAGGATCAAAACATTTTAGAAAAAATTCCAACCATTAACAACTTTGAATCATACCAAAAATCCTTTCAAATTTGCAAGAAAATTAGACTTTTATTCAATTTGTTGTAGCAATTCGTACAATTCTGAGTGTCTCATTCCAATCTGTCGTATAATGGCTTGATCCTCTAATTTATAACTTCCTCTAAGTCTTTTCAACCAACTTTGGTGGTTGGAAAATTATATTAAGACTAATTAAACATAAAAACCCCTTTTCCCTCCTTTTACAAGTGACCATTGTTATTCAAAAATTTGAGTTAACAACATTGCAAATGAAGCATTTCTTAAGATTTTTGAATCCTAAGACCTTGGGATATGATCTAAATAAACTTATTAAACCTTATTAAAACCAAATCTAAACTATTATAAGCTTGCAACTCAAAAACTCATCCTAGACTCCTAAATTGGTCCTAAGGCTTATTAGGCCTTTAAGGGCTTATTGCCAATTTATTATAGGTATTAACCTTATAGGTCATTATAGGCTCCAAAATGATCCAATTGATGTCATTGGATATCTTCATGTTCACTGATGTCTTTTTGGTCTCCATAGGTTTTGTGAACTCCTTATGTGCTCTAGGTGCCCCTGCACCACTATGTGCTTTAAGCCAATGAAATTTTTATGATTATGATGAAGTAATAATGCATTAAATGTCTTACTTATGTCCCTATTAAGTTTTAATTTTATAGTGAATTCATGATTTATAATTCAGTTTTAGCAGCTCAATGTGTTTGAACTCAAGAATACCCCTTACTTGGTTTCCTACAAAGCTTTTCGCAAAATCTGTCAGAAAATGAGAAGCTATGAGAAGGTGACATGAAGCTAATGAAAGGAGGCATCTCCAATTTGTTTTGCAGATATACACATTAAGGATCATGTCAGATAATACAAGGGAATTCGATCAAAATAGGGAGACAATCGCTAGATTGTTGTCTAACTTTCAAAGAGAAGCCGATGACAAATGTTATTGTCCATGCAAGAGTTGTAATGGCTTAAAGACAAGAAGAATCAAAATCAAAAAAACAAAGAGACATTGTAGGGAGAATGGTCACATGGAAGGGGGGTTTGATTATAATTCAGTGGTAAGTTGTTTGTTATATTGTTTTCACAATTAATATACATATGAACCATGGAAGGATGTTTGATTATCATCATTTTTATATCGGTCGATCTCCCCAGTGTGAATATAGAGGAACATGGAGGTGTGAGTATTGAAGTTGAAGATCATGATCTCATGGAAGATGATGATCATGTGCTAAAAAACACATTTGAAGATGATGGTATGAATGCATTGATCGTTGACACATTTGGTACTGGTGTTGTTGGTGCTACTGTTGCTGCTGATGATGATGATTATGATGAGGATGACATTGACAACATCCATGATATACCCCTACTTGAGAAGGTGGACATGACCCTTTATGAAGGCTCCCAATCTACTCTTCTCTCTATTGTATTATTGTTGGTGAATTTGAAGATTATGAATGGTTTATCCAACATAGCAATGTCACGTATGCTAAAGTTTGTCATATATGTCATTATAGTCTATAAAAGGTGAAACATGTACCATTAAGATTGTTTATAGTAATGACTTATATTATTTGTTGCAGATTGATAGGTGACTTTTTGTTAGCACCATCAAATGTTCTCCTTCGCTCGTACCAAGAATTATGTGCCACTATGAAACATATTGGAATAGAGTATCAAACAATAGATGCTTGTCCTGAAGATCATATTATTTATTATAAAGAACACAAAAATGCAATAGAATGCCCTGAATGCCATATGAGCAGATATTGAGATGATCAAGTGACAAAAAAGGTGTCTCGCAGGGTTCTTCGTCACATCCCCATTATTCCATGTCTGAAATGATTATTCAAGTGCAATAGCTTGGCACAATTTATGGATTACCATGCACGTGACAGGAGTCAAGATGACATTATTCAAATGCCTGTGAATGGTTCATCATTTATGGACATAAAGGAAAAGTGGCCACACTTTAAAGAGGAACCTCAAAATCTCAAGCTTTCTCTTGCAGCAGACGGTGTCAATCCGCATGGAGAGATGAGATCCATTTGCTTGGTGTGGCCTATTTTTGTTATAAACAATAACCTTCCTCCATGGATGTCAATAAAGAGGGAGCACATTATGTTGGCAATGATTGTTCCAGGTATCTTATTATTTTATAGTTATCTACATGTAATTATAAGTATTGGAGTGAAATGGCCACAATAATTATCTGATGTTGTTATTAATTCAACTAGGTAAGTACCAAGTGAAAGATATGAATGTATATATTGCACCTCTTATCGACGAGTTGTTGGTGTTATGGAATGGTTTCACTATGTATGACATCTCTCGACCAATTGGACAAAGAGAATTTCAATTCCATGCAATGCTTGTGTGGACAATTCATGATGCTCCAAGGTTGACACATTTCTGTGGTATGTTATGGTGAATTCTAGTTGTATGGGATAATTCAAATTCTAAAAATATACATATTTAATCCAATTTTATCATTATCTTGTAGGTCTTTAAACAAAGAAAAAATTTGCATGTCTAATGTGTGGTCCAAAGATGAAATTCCATCATTCAAAAAGTTTAAGAAAACAGGCGTTTGATGAGTATAGGCAGTTCCTCCCTAGAAATAATAAGTATCAAAGTGCAGAAAGTCATCTTTTCAATGGGAAAGAAAAGACTACATCAAAGCCCCGAAGAATGACACCTCACCTATGGTAGTTGGAATATAATAGAATTCAAGGTAATATCATTCCACGTAATGGTCGATGTTTGAAAATTATATATTTTGATTTTATTTTGTTGGCTAATTATGTAGTTGATGATCTTGAAGGTCATGAAGGCATCACCGACTAGCTTCCAAAGGGACTAAAATGTTATCCCAGAGAATTTAGTAGGCTGCCCTACTATGAGCATCTATAAATTATGCATTTGTTTGATACTATGCATATTGGAAAGAATGTAATAGAGATGCTGTGGAAAGTATTGGATGGAAGGCATGACAAAGAAAAATTTGGCAAAATTTGTATTGGCATTCATGATTCCAATCATGCAATGAAAAATATCATTGAATCAAATAGCAATAGAGAGTGGATTAATGCAAGTGCTCTTCCTTGGTTATTAATAGAGCAACAAAGTAATGTCATAAAAGAAGTGATCCGAAAAATTTGATTTCCTACAAGATTTGCTACGAATATAAGCAATCTCATATCAAAGAAAAATGATTTTGGGTCAGGGATGAAAATACATGATTGGCATACCTTCATCAAGGTAAGTCATAGTCTTTTGTATTTACAATATATTTGTGTAATTGCATTCAATTTTCATTGTATGAAATGATTAGTTGACAATTGTTGCAGTATTTTCTACCCTTATCTCTCCCAGAGAACTTCGACAATAATATCAAACAAGTGATATATGATCTTGGAAAATACATGAGGTAAGCAGTGATATTTGTTCAATATATCAAACAAGTAATATATTGTAAAGTTTCGTATTTATATATTTATGTCTTGAATCCCTTGTAGGTGGTTGTCATCTAAAGAAATCTATAAAGAAGATATAAAATATTGGAAGAAAAGAATTTTTCGATTAATGTGTGAAATGCAAAAGTGTTTACCTCCAACTTTTTTCAATGCACAAGAACACTACCTCATACACCAAGTTGGGGAGATTGAATTGTGTGGACCTGTACATGCTAGGTCAATGTGGATGGTTGAGAGACACTTGAAATTTTTGAAGGGTTTGGTACGACAAGGAGCATGTCCCAAGGGTTCTACGGTTGAGGGATATATGGTATACCAGATGATGGTGTACATTACTCAATATCTTTTTAATCTTGCAGCAAAGACCCATATAGATTGCATTTGGGATCTCGACTCAATTAACAAATTTGAAGGGGAGTACTTGGTGGGCAATGGTAGATTTAGGAAACTGAAAGGTAATAAATTATGAGATGTTATTGTAGTAAATTAATTCTTAATCTTCAAAATAAATCTGTTGTAAGTCATCTATTTACTTTTGTACAGCTGCTAAAGAGTGGGATGCAATACATTTGTTTATTGCAAACAATCAAGATTGGATGATGGCATGGATTGAACGATGTCAACATGATGGTCATAGATTAACATGAGAATCCATGTCTTCATTGGTTATACAAGCTCATCGCAATGGAGATCCCAATGTTACACAAAAGGAAATAGATTTAGCATATGGTTTAAGAGATCACCAGGTACTTATAAATTTGTTAATTAATCAATCGTATGTTTTTCAACTTGTGATGCAATAATTTATACATGTTTGACATTATTGCAAGTGAAACACCACAAGGCTATGTTTTGTAATGGTTATAAATGTCACATCAAAAAATTGGATGACACGAAGAGAACTTGTGATTCTGGGATAAGTGCAGTGTTCCAGATGACTAATATTTCATCTAGAAATGACTTACATCCTCGAGAGTCACAAAATCGATACTATGGTATTTTGGTTGATATACTTGACTGCGACTTCAATTCCTTCAAATTAGTTCTCTTTGTTGTGAAATGGTACAGACTACGACTCAATAAAAATGATCCTGATAGAACTGTTATTGAACGTGATAATGGATTTTCAATGATTAATACAAGGTTGTTTGAGCCAGTTGGAGAAGAGCCCTATGTTCTTCCAAACCAATGTGAGTAGGTATTTTACTCAGAGGTTTCACATAAACTAGGTTGGTCATTTGTTGTTAGACATGATCCAAGAGGAAGATCAATAAAGTATAATGTGATGGAAGAAGATACCGAGGAAGATGAAGAAGTGGAAGATGATGTAGAACCAGATTATGATCGAGAGCTAGTCGAAGAATAATATGAAGAAGAAGACGATGATGATGCTGCTACTGATGATGATGATGTTGCTACTAATGAGGATGATGCTGCTACTGATGCTACTACTGATGATGATGATGATGATGATGATGCTGATGGTGATGATGACGACAATGACAATAGTGGTGGTGATGATATCGTCGACGACGATGATCTTGATGATGAGATGGATGAAGAAAAATATCAATGACATGAATGAAATGTATAATTATGCCAGATGTTTGGCATGTTCTAATGATTGTTTTATATGTACTATTCTTATTCACCTTGTTTTATATGTCGTACTTATATATCTTTGATCTTTTGTTAAGAGAAATTTCATTCTAAAAGAGTATATTTAATCTCTATATGCTTAAACAACCTCACTAGATAAGACTGTTCTCATTTGTAGTGGGCATGACAAGAATCAAATCACTTGAAAGACACTAGTATTTAGACATGTACAAATTAGTGACGTGATTAAGAAAATTACCTTTCTTTACAATTGCATAGTTGTCTTTGGTTTGTCATTTTATTTTGAGTGTCTAGTGATTTAAACCAAAGACTTCAACTTAGCCAAAAAATGTGCAAGTCTACATTAGTATGTTTCTTTTTACTGTAATTATAATTAGTATGAATGAACAAAATAATGACAATGCAATATTTGTGATAATGCAATATTTGTCGAAATAGCATTGATGACTTTGGTCAGTGTGTCTATGTGTCAATGTGGTGTTGGCCCATGCATGTTGAAGACGTCACGCACAACAAGTAATCCTGGGCATCAATTTTGGGTTTGCCCAAATAGGAAAAAGGTCTGGATACGTAATTATATTTTATGTTTAAAAATAATGTGACAACTAATCATTTTATAAAGAATAGATGTACATTTGGTATTGTCAGGGAAATATTGGATGTCAATACTTTCGGTGGGTCGATCAAACCACATTTACATCCACCCCATCTACATCTATACCTAATGTAGGAAATGAGTGCAACTTGTGTAAGGCTTGAGAGGCAGCTAGTGCCGGCAAGATTGCTTCAATGGCGAAAGCAGAAATCATATTTCTGCAATGCCTTCTTTGTGTAGTTTGTGCACTACTTTGTTGGGACCATATGCGTAAATCTAGTTAACAGAGGGCTATTGTAGATACTAATATTTTTTTTAGAATTTCTAGTAGATACACATAAAGAACATGCACATAAACACGAAAAATGAGAAACATAAATGTAGATATCACAACAGATGACAAACATAAATGTAGGCATCATAATCAAATTTTTTTGGAGACACAACATAATTGAATGGTATACCTAGATGATGCAACACAACTATATATCACTCCTCTGGTTCTAAGTTTACACTGCGGTAAACAAATTCCATAGATAAAAAATAAATTTAGAGAGTGGAGGAGAGTGAGAACAACCAAAGTAATACAGGTCCTTATATTATTTTGGTCATTATCACTCTCCTCCTGCGCTCTCTAAATTTATTCTTTATCTTTGGGTTTTGTTTACATAGTGTAGACATGGAACTGGAGGAGTAGTTGCATTGCATCATCTAGGTATACCACTCAATTATGTTGTGTTTCCAAAAAATTGTGACCATGATGCCTACATTTATATTTCTCAGCTGTTGTGTCCTAGGATCCCTTATGACCCTTTACAACCCTTTACGATCCCTAAGAATACATCTTAGAGATCTTAAAATGTTGTAAAGGGTCATAAGAGGCTCCTAGGAGGGGTCAAAGGAGCTTTCACCTTCATGTGGTTGGCCCTGTTAAGTAGAGAATGTTAAACTATTCTTGAAACAAAGAGAAGCTCAATAATTTAAGATCTCAATCCATGTATGACAAATATACATCAATCCATCTCAATGGCTACCAAATCAACATATCTTTGTCAAGAACCCATTCGCAAAGAAACACCATAGACCGCACCGCAAACCCGCACGTCAAATTCAGACCAAAGAAGTCAAGAAGTCGCTCGAATCAGATCTGAATGCAATCAGGTCTGCATATATCCCATGAACACATCAAGAAGAATGCATCTCTGATCGCTGCACTAGCTTCTTGTGCTAGAGCAGTCGCTATCACAAGTCTTGATTTGGTAGGATCCATTCCAAATCCAAGTCTTTATACTCGACTCAATAATTCATGAGCTGCTACCAAATCTACTACAACGTTATCTATGAATTGTGCTGGAGTAGTCGCTATCACAAGTCTTGATTCAGTAGGATCCATTCCAAATCCAAGTCTCTAGACTCGACTTAATAATCCACGAGCTGCTACCGAATCTAATGCAAAGTTATCTTTGAATTGTGCTAGAGCAGTTGTTGTCACAAGTCTTGATTCGGTAGGATCCATTCCAAATCCAAGTCTCTAGACTCGACTCAATAATCCACGAGCCGCTACTGAATCTACTGCAAAGTTATCTCTGAATGATCCATAACCAAATCACGAGCAGGAACCAGATCTTCAAGAACACCTTTCTGAATCGATACCAACTCATCTACAAATATATATATATATATATATATATATATATATATATATATATATATATATATATATATATATATATATATATATATATATATATATATATATATATATATATATATATATATAATTTTAAAAGTCATTGTCATCGTAACTACGATGACTTTAAAACAATGACAATTTTTCGTCACAAACATCCAACATCCATCCATCGCATTGACAACATCGCCATTAGAAAATAACTATAAATGATAGATATCTATTGTAAATGCCCAACGCATGTTTGTTGCATTACAACATAGTCATCGTTACAAACCACAAACGACAGATATGCATTTTAAACTTCTGACAGATATCCGTTGCATTAAAAGCATTTCCATCGATGAACACGTTACAAAAGATGGCTACCTGTCAAAAGATTCTGATGGGTCACCGTCATTTTTTATTTGTTGTGACAGGTAGGCGTCCCAATTGTGATGGCCATGAATAGGTCCGACGACAGGCTCACTATGTTGGCACCCTCATTTAGCGACAACCAAGGTTGTCGTAATTACGATGCCTAACAGAACCGTCAATTTTTTTTACTACAAAACTATGATACTGGGTGATGTCACTTAATCAATAGTTTACTATCTAAATTCAGATGCTTGGCCATCGAAAAATGGTCTCAAATGTGCTAGTGGCAATTAGTGTCATTAATGCAAGTGGATAAGATGCATTAACGGGTTGAAAGACTTCTTCTCAAGAAGTTGAGTTAGTTTGCAAACATGAGGAAAGTATATAGGGGGGTTGGAGAAGACTTAGGGTTGAATTTTTATTTCCCCTAAAGTTTAGAAGGCATTTATAATCACTTGGAGCATTTTTAGGGGCAGTTTTGGTGAGTCGTTGGGTTTGTTATGACTTGGCTAGACTTTTTCATGCATTGGACTTAATTTGGGAGAGTGGAGAGACCTATTTTTGGGGCTACTTTTCTGCATTCGACCCAAAGAGTTTTGATTGATCATTGTACTTAATGAGTTTTACAACTCATTTTATGGAGTTCTTAGTTATGTAAAATTCTGCAATTAGTGATTTTTCTCTATCCTTTGTGTCATTTTCTGCATTTCTATTGTAATTCATTTATTATGATATATAGAGGCTGCCTTGGAGATCATTTTGGACAATGTTTATCACCTTCTTGTTCACTTGCAAAATAGTGTATTTGTGTGATTTGATCAAATTTTAGTGAAAAGTGTTATTTTCCTTCAAATTTGTCTCACCGTTTCATACTTTTTCTACAATTTATGTAATGTACAGGTTGAAGTTTGTGTCTTGCAGATGTTATAAGCTCTCTAATGTGAAAAAATCCTTTACCTTTATTGAGCAAATAGGCATTTAGACCTTTCTACAAAATACTTATGTGCATGCATGGTAAAGGCAAGATTGTGTGAGTTTAAGCATTATTTTGTCATTTCAAGTGTTAAAGTTTCTTCGAATATCATAAATTCAAAATTTAGGTGTATCACCATAAATTTAGATTTTCTTTTATGACATCATTCTATCCCTTTTCTTCAAAAAGTTTGTGAGTTTTAGTGAAGCATCTTATAGGAACCGACCTATAATCCAGAGGTCTCACTTCAGTTGCATGTCCCACATTGAAGTGATTCCCATGTTATGCCAGAATTGCTGAACTATTTCCATTCATCACAAGGTACAAATTTTGGAACTTACTAGTTTTGGCATGCTCGGTGGGACAAAAGTTAGAAATACTTTGAAATTCTTGATGTTATGATGTGTTGACAATAGGTTACTAACCTTTCAGAGGTTTTTATTAGCACATTTGGCAACTCCAAAGTAAAATCATTTTGTTTTAGGTTCACAATTGCATATTGGAAAAGGTATTCTTATTTTATAGGTAGCTGTTATAATTTTCTACTTACCCAAATGTTTCAAAATGCCTTAATACCATAGAAAGTATGGCGTATCATTTTCCATTCCATGAAGATTCTGTTTATACTCCTTCATGCCAGTCTCATCAAGATAATCATGGCATTTTTTTCCCTCAAAACAACATTGTTTCAACACATTATTGTGATATTCAGCAAACCATGTATGAATGCCACCCACCAACCCCTGCTGAAGCATTCTAGCTGCATGAATATGCATGTTTTCAGCTTGTAGAGGAGATGGGTTGCATAGAAGAGCAACACAAATTTGTTATGCAGAAAGAGGAGTTTTCATATCAAGCCCATATTCATGAGAAAGAGGCATTACTATATCAAGAGAAATGTCACAAGAAGTACTTGGTAGAACAATATAGGTGGTATGAAGAAAGCCTTTCAAAAGAGCTAGAAGCACAGAAGAAAGCTTTTGAGAAAGTGTCTACAGCGCATAAGAAACTTTTTGAAGAGTTCCATGCAAAAGAGCTAGAAACATAAAAGTTAAAACTTGAAGAGGATAATCATAAATTATTGATAGCGCATGAAGAGTTTCATGATAAAGAGCTACATGAACTCCAAGAAAAGATAGAGCTTCTAACTACTGAAGTCATGCAGTATAAAGAAGTAGAACAAATGTATATTGAAAAGGATGGGTGTAAAGAATTGGAGAAACAAGAAGGTGCAATGGAGTTCTCTTATTCACTTCATAATTTTGTCAAGCAAAGCAATGAGTGGGAAGGTGATTTATTTGAGGAGCTACCCTTTTTTGTTGAAGAGGACAACATTCTTGACTCATCTCTATTAGCAGTTCCTAAATAGCAGAATGAAGAAATAGTTCATGAAGTTTTTTTATATTGCTCAGAATATAGTCATGGTGGAAAAAGATAAAGAGGATTTGGAGGAGGATCGGTTTTGGTGCAATCTTGAAAATTTTTTCTTAGAGATGAATGCAAAACCATTGTCCTCAAGCATACAAGTTTGTGAGCATCCTAATGAAATAACAAAGCTATCTGACACAATTATTTTGGATCAGTCAAATAATATCATAGCAGCAGACCAATGTCCTGAAGAAATCAATCAAAAGGCACTAATAAACAAAAAGAGGTCAAATTTTGTGCTTTTAAGAGGTTGTCCTATTAGGTGTTTGGAAAACATGGAGTTCCATCAAGAAGAATCAGCTTTGCAGGTACGTAATGTTGACCTATTACTAGATGTAGTAGCTGTAGGAACGTTGCACCTTGCTGATCCATCCCAAATTGAGAGTGTTTTCAACCATCTTGACCAAGTAAGTGAAGTTTTTGTCAATCATGAGATATTTCAGAGAATGGTCAAGTGTATGTCACTTTTCCATATCCTTTTGATTATCCATAAGCTTGTTTGTTATTCTAAGCTAAGGAGAATGGAAAGCTATTTTTCAAAATCTGTAAATGGTTTTGTTTGATCAACTTTTGTGCTGGTTAGGGTAGGTTAGAGTAGAGTAGTTTTGGTTTCCCTAAGTGTTGTTGAGCACAATTAGTTTAGCTTCAGTTATATTTTTCCTAGTTTTTAATAAGGGTTCCAAGTTCAAAGGCCTTAGTTAGATACACGAGAGAGTTTTAACTACTATCAATATACACCTATAGCCAAGTTTCCAATTCCAGTCATGATTGCATATTTGACTCCATGCCCAATGGACTATTTTAGGCTACTGGTCATATGTCTAGCAGGAAGACACCCATCAGAGGTCGCTAAAATGTTACCTAATTTTCACACTATAGGCTCAATCAGGATGATATTCTACAGGAGACAAATTATTCTACAAGAAGGTGCATTCAATAATAAATAAAAGTATCCTGCTACAAGAGAGTATGAGAAGACTGGAAATACATGTTGTAGGAGAAATACAAGCTACTATAATAAAGTGTAGCTACAAGAAGTAATAATGGGGAAATAATAAAATATAGGTTTTAGGGAATATGTAACTTCAAATGACCATTGTCATCAAGAGATTTGAAGTTATATATTGCTACAGGAAATGCACAGTTTTACTAATTTTCTATAAAAAAAATTATTGTTATAGCCACTTTGTAGACATGGTACAAACCTGTATGGACACATGAATGTGGAATATAATACTCAAATGAAAGATATATGAGTAATCTTTCATTTAAATCAAGTTTGTGTTATTCTCATGAGGAAATGGAAAAGTTATGTCCATTTTAGTGATAGTACCTTGCCCATAAATGTTTTCCAGAATCTACAGCAAGAAGATAAATTTGGTACGGCTACACATGGACTCATATAACCCTATAAATTTTTGAGGAGGAAGATATTGATGTTAGGAACAAACTATTTTTCTTCCAGAAAATTTTATTTTGACATTTATGGTGTCATAAAATTTAATCTTTGAAAATTGTCCTACTGCAACTTGCTCAAAAGTTTTTCCGGAATTTGACATCTTCAAGTGCCCAGATTTTATTTGTTCTCTTGCATCATTATTGTAATTTAATAATTATTAATTGATTCATATTTTAAATCAATTAATAAATTGTTAAAGTTTCTTGATAATAAAAAAAAGGAGAGCAATTAGTGTCATTAATGTAACTGGATAAGATGCATTAATGGGCTGAAAGACTTCTTCTCAAGAAGTTGAGTTAGTTTGCAGACATGACGAGAGTATATAGAGGGGTTGGAGAAGACTTAGGGTCGAATTTCACTTTCCCCTAAAGTTTAGAAGGCATTTATAATCAGTTGTAGCATTTTTAGGGGCAGTTTTGGTGAGTCATTGGGTTTGTTATGACTTGGTTGGACTTTTTCATGCATTGGAATTAATTTTGGGAGAGTGGAGAGGCTTATTTTTGGGGCTATTTTTCTACATTTGACCCAAAGAGGTTTGATTGAGCATTGTACTTAATGAGTTTTACAACTCATTCTATGGAGTTCTTAATTATGCAAAATTCTGCACTTAGTGATTTTTCTCTATCCTTTGTGTCATTTTCTGCATTTCTATTGTAATTCATTCATTATCGTATACAGAGGCTTCCTTGGAGATCATTTTGGACAATGTTTATCACCTTCTTTTTCACTTGCAAAATAGTGTATTTGTGTGATTTGATCGAATTTTAGTGAAAAGTGTCATTTTCCTTCAATTTTGTGTCACCGTTTCATACCTTTTCTACAATTTATGTAATGTACAGGTTGAAGTTTGTGTCGTGCAGATGTTATAATCTCTCTAATGTGAAAAAATTTCTTTACCTTTATTGAGAAAATAGGCATTTAGACCTTTCTACAAAATACTTATGTGCATGCATGGTAAAGGCATGATTGTGTGAGTTTAAGCATTATTTTATGGTTTCAAGTGTTAAAGTTTCTTTGGATATCATAAATTCAAATTTTAGGTGCATCACCATAAATTTAGATTTTCTTTTCTGCCATCCTTCTATCCCTTTCCTTCATAAAGTTTGTGAGTTTTAGTGAAGCATCTTATAGGAACCGGCCTAGAATCCGGAGGTCTCACTTTAGTTGCATGTCCCACATTGAAGCGATTCCCATGTTATGCTAGAATTGCTAAACTATTTCCATTCAGCACAGGGTGAAAATTTTGGATCTTAACAGTAACAACTGAGATCTTTAAGATGTTTTTTTTATTCTAGAAATTTGCCTCTATTTTTTCACTGAAGATTCTATGACATGGGTATCACCATTTACTTCTTTATTTGACTGGCTATAGTTGAGACAATATTTTATGTATATCTGGTGTATAACTTACTTATTTTCTAAGAAATAACATTAAGGGTTTTAAAATTATGTCTTTTCTTATTTGCTCCTTCCCAACAAAACAAGGGTCTCTTTTCTAATTGTGTTCATGGTGTGAACCGTAGACTTTGGGATTGCATTTAAACTATCAAAAAACTTGAAAGCCACACATCTCAGTGATATCTCCATGTGATTCTAAATTCAAACTTTTCTATATGTATGTATATAGCTGCAACCTGCTCTACCTTCTAGCTTTTAAAAATTTAAAATCTGGAACAAAAAGATATTATACATGAATTTCCAAAACTCATTCAGATTATGAATTGCACAAAATTTCATGAGGGTTTCATATATATTGGCCTTTTCTCCATTTTGAAGACCTCTTCTCATGACCTAGAATGAGGATTTTTCTCAAACTAAAACTAAAAAAAACATGACTCAAAGAAAAACCCCAATCATTCTCTGGATACTTCTTTTAATATATTCATGCATCTGAAAACACTATTGTTGCTCTATTTTACCCATAATAACAACATTATCATTTTTTGTATACTCACATGAAGACTGATTATTTTGATATACTGCAGTGTTATCATGTATAGTATCTCTCATTTGAAATGTTGAGTTTAAAAACCATAAAAGATACCCTGATATGTTGTTGTAAAGTATTATTTCTGATCCATTGAATGCTTCTTTTTTTAAAACTTTGTTAATGTATATGAATTTTTATGTATATGATACATGCTCATTTCATACCTTGATATGCTCAGTTATTGTAATGTTGAAAGAGTGATTTGGGTTCTTCCTCATTTGCAAGCTCTGTTTCTTGATAGCCATCTGTTGTCAAAATGGATTTTTCCTGCTACAACTTGTGTGCTCTATTAAATTCCCATGTCATTTGAATCCATATACAAACAACCTTTATCTCTCAAATAAAACATCATATTTAATTGATCTGGGCCTTCATCCTACTGTCATGCTGCTATTATTCCCCTTTTCTGATATAAAATTGCCCAATATTAAATTCCTTTGTAGTGAAACTTAAATTGCTTAGATGGAAAAAACTATTCCATTATAGTATTGATAATGATGTTGCATGTAGCTTACTTGATTTATCTTGACAAATTAATAGCAATATTGCATTATTTGCAAAGTTTCCTTGAAAAACTATAGTAACATAACACTTGTGTTTGTATCTTAGTAGCATGTTTACTTTGTTCATACTATTGAATGGTCTTTAAAAACTTCTAGTTTCTCTTTCAATTAACTGATGTTTATACTATCTTTGACCTTTTGTAGTAATACTTATAAAATTAGAATAATCCAAAACAGTAGATATTTACTAACTGTCATGTTTTTTCTTATTCTTGCAAACAATATTGATCTCTACCGCATACACATTTGAACTCATTGTGACTTATTAAAATAACTACCCTGAAATGTTCAATTGATTCTAAATTTTTTATTTAGATTCCTTCGCAACCTAAATGCAGCTAAAACATCCAGATATCCCAAAGATTCTCCTGTAGAAAAATGACTAGATTCCATGACTGGTCCATGAGGTCCCATGTGTTTAAAAACTTTTGTAGCACTCATGTGCTTATGATTATGCTGCATAAAACCTCTTGTAGAATTGTTATATTTATGATGTATTCTTTGAATAAATAGATAATTCCTCTTGTATAAATTTACCCTCCTGTAGCAATCTGAAATGATGCAAAATTGTAATTGGTTCCTATAGCAATGTATGATTGATTTATTGGGCTGAAAGGTTTCATGAAAAAATGTCATGTCCCTTCAACAACTAGTCTTCAATAGATCCATGATTTGATTGAAAGGTTTCATACCTATAATTTATGTATGTCCCTTTAACAATCTCCTCAAAATCTTTGCATCTACATGGTTCAGTTGAAAGGATCCATGCCTATAACTTATGCATGATCCTTCAACAACCTCAATGTCTTCATACTTGTAACTACACATGAAACAAACATGTTAGCATAAAACCCACCTTACTTTTAGATGTTACTATTTCTTTTGCATCTTTTAAATGCATATATCTGAATGACCATATTGTAGGAATTTTTTTCATTGCAAAGATATTTGGAATAGCTTCCATTGCTCAGTTCATATGAACTAACCCCCCTCTTTACATTTTGTAGGTCTACTCAAGCTGAAACTACGGGCCCAAGTCTTCTTCAAAATTCAACTCAATGGCTTTCCATTCAGGCAATGGAGGCTCTTCCTTCTCTCTCTCAGTACTTTTCTATTTTACAATGTGTTTATTCAGATAAATGTTTTAGGAGCTGCCATGACTTGTGGGTATCTGAATACATTATATTAAGTACTTGTATAAAATTTGAACATTTGTACCTTGTAAAGTAGATCCATAATATATTTCCATAAAAAGATTTTACTACTTTTGTATCCATATGTAAATCTGAATGAAAATGATCAAATTTCACTTGCTTTCTGCATTATACACTTTACATTCTGCATTCAAATCTTTCTCTAATGTGTATGGACAACAACTTAAAACTTATAGCTTTAATTCAGAGGTAAATTCTGAATCTAACAATTTAGGTAAACTAAATTGGTAACAAGTCTAATTATGGAAATTTAGGATTTAATTAAATATTAAATCCAAATTAAGAATTAAATGCATAATTAATATATTAATATTTAAAATATCAAATTACATATTTATAATATGCTAAAACAAAAATCTAATTAATTATTATTATGCTTTTAAATTGAGCACTCAATTTATTAAATCAATTAAGAATTCTTTATTAGAGTTGAGTTAAGAGTTATTAATTGAAAATTGCATATTATTATTGTTAAAACTAAAATTAAATCATGCAAAATGGTTTGATAGAAACAAAGTGAAGTTGAGCTATAATTTCTAATTCATGTTTTCAACCCCAATTTCTGAGTTTTCATTATTAAAGCTTCTTTCTTTATCATTTTAGATAGACAAATTTGAAGGATTACACGTGTTGGCTCTGGATTTGGAATTGAAGGAATTTTTGAAAGCTTGGGAATTTTTTAAGTTTTGGAGTTGTTCTTCATTGTTCCATACTAGGTTTTGGATTAAGGTAGGGTTTGATAACCCGTGTAAATCTTTCCTTTTCAAAAAGATTATTTTCATTGTGTTTGTCAAATTTGATTGATGATTGTTGGATTGTTGTATTATGGATCTTGACTTGTTTGTAAACTTAAGAAGAAAATGGTATTAGGATTATTTGTGTACAAAAATTTATTATCATGAGATTTGATAAATCCTAGAATCCCCTTGAGGAGATTACAGGCAAAATAATTAAGGAAAAACTTATGGTTTAATCAATTAGGGTTTTGTCTAATTCTTGGTAGAAAATTCTTGAGATTAAACGTATTTGATATCACAAACCCTATAGAAATTATTTTATTAAATTGTATTTAATGTATTGCTTCTACAAGGATTTATTGAGAAAAATGTGTATTCATTGTATAATTAGGTTCCTAGTGCGCGTGTGCGCACACACACACATATTAATATATAAATCTCTTTTGATTGTTTCTCTATTTATTAATATTTAAATGATTCGTCATAATATGGAGCGATGAAGAAGATTAGGGTTTTGCAGAGATGACTTTGATGGAAGTTGCCCAAGATTTGCAGGTTGGGGGCATGAAAGGCGTAGAGGTTCTCTCACATGGAATCCACCTCAACGGGCGTGGGAGTTTCCAAAAAATGGCAACAATATAGGGTTTGAAAAGAGGAACGTAGGTCCCTTTCAATAGACACAAAAATCTCAATGGAGGAATGCAAGATTTTTCAACGACAGTAAGCATGGTGCTACAGGTAGTGAGAGGCAGACTTGGCTACCCAAACAATAGGAACCCAAAATGGAAAAGGTAGAACCACTTCCAAAGACCACAGACAATTGAGCAATAGACATAAGAGTTATTTCGAAGACATTCAAAACCGATGTTCAAGAGCTAAGGGAAATGTATTTTTTTTGAAATGGGGTGGAGGATGACTGGCATACCCAAGGATTTAGAAGTGGATGAATGATAATTAGGGTGAGAATTTTTCTTTGAAATCTTTGAACAATGGTTTTCTTCTGGTTAAAGCTAGAGATAAACATGAGAAAACTAGAATCGTGTGCAATGACCCTAATGGGGGGTATAGGGTTTTATATCAAAGATTGGGTTCCTAACTTTAACCCAAAGAAGGCCTCTCTTGAAGAGGTTCCAATATGGATTCAGCTTTGTAACCTTCCTCACAAGTATTAGCATGAAGATATTTTCAAACAAATAGGGGATAGTCTAGGTAAATATATCTGTAGTGATGAAGCAATAGAAATGAAGGACTTTAGTCTATATGCCCTCATATGCATCATGTGGAGACCTCACCCTCCTCTTTATCATGGAATTGAATTTAGAACTATAGGATATTGGTGGAAAGAGATAGAAGTGGAGGAATTAATATAGAAATGTGACAAATGCAAGAAATTAGGACACAAGAAGGAGGAGTGCACAATGGAAAAGAAGGGGAAAGGTAAGGAATCAAATAATGGAGATTCCCTTTTGGCTAAATTTATGGTAGATTAGAGCTCAAATGATGATGCAAATAGGTCTAATGAGGAAGTGTTAACAAGGATAGGAGAGGCGAGCAGAGTAGAAGGGTTGTGATTGACAAAATAGGGGAGATATCTAGGCAGTTTTATGGGCCGACGATTATTCAAGATATTCCAGAGACTTTGTGAGTAGAATAAGTATAGGGAATGAATCACATTTAGCCTTTAGATGGAGAAAGGAATAAATCTAAGGAAAGTGAAGAAAGGCTCAATGAATCACATGCTATAGTGGTTAGGTGACACATTTGTCTCAAAGAGAAGGTATGACAACTTTAGTTTTTGACACTACTGAGAAAATGAAGACATTCGGACATGAAAGCCAAGAGTTGGTAGTTAGTTTAGCATTGGGAGGAAGCTCACTGTTAAAGGTTGTGAACTTAGAATGGAAAATCATAGAAGAAAATCTAGATCAACTAGTTTTTTCGAGCTAGAGGAGAATAGAGTTAGAGAGAAGGTATTCAAGGATATTCACATCTCCCCAATGTGAGAAGAGGCAATGAGTGGTGAAGGAAATTTGGAAATTAGATATACCACAACTTTGGATGGGGATGTAGAATTAGAAGATGGGTCTTTAGAGGATGAGGTGGTTCTTTCACCAAGATCACTCAAAAAAGTTAAAGCTACGGAGAAGAAAGTCAACAATGGAGGAAAAAAGTAGAGGAGATGCAAGTCTATTCAATAATTGTTGGAGGAGCAGGCAGAGTGAAAGGACAAAGAAAATTGAGATCCAGGAGAGACTTGTTCTCTCGTGGGGAGAAATGAGGCTCTTAACATGAAATGTCAGGGGCTACAATGCCTCCAACAATAGGTGTTTGATCAAGTGGAGTTTTGATAAAACAAAGCCAGATATGGTATGTTTTCCAGAAACAAAGGTGAACAACGAGGTGGCAAAAAAAAATTTAGGAGTTAGGATAAGATGGTCAGGTTGTTTTGTGGATTCAGTGGGTACTTCTGGGGGCTTGGGTATTATCTATAATTTGAGGCAAGTTAAAGAGGATTTTATAGACAAAGGGAAGAATTGGCTAATGGTAAAGGTGTGGTATTTTGCTCACGATGTAGGATTTTATTTGATTAATCTATACAACCCTACGAGGACAGACAAAAAGAGAGAGATGTGGGAGAAGCTGTCTAAAGTTATAGAGAATTTTTAATAGAATTGTGTGATTCTTGCTAGTGATTTCAATGTGACTGTGGACCCAGCAGACAAGAGGGGTGGTTTAGGTGGGTTGGGGAGATTTTTAGGAATTTGTTTCCAATAATGGATTGTGGGAGGTTAGAACTAAGAATGGATTGTTCACTTGGACCAACCGAAGGGTAGAATTTTCCAGCATAGTTGAATGCCTAGATTGATTCTTTATTGGAGGAGAATGGAGAAGGTTGTAGGTTATTTTTGAATCAGAGATTTTACTTCAAACAGGATTAGATCACTTCCCTATATCCCTTTTTCTCATCAAAGACACAACTCCATCAAGGAACCCATTCAAGTTAGAGAAAATGTGGTTCTGAGAAGCGAGTTTCTTTGAGATGGTGCGAGACTAGTGGATACATGCTTGAGATGTGGTAGGTAATAAGAGTTTTAAATTTTTGAAGAAGTTGCAATATATTAAGAAGAAGCTTAAAGCCTAGAATCAGGATCATTTTAAGAATATCTTTGTTAAAAAACAAATCTTAGAGGAATAGATGGAGGTCTTGAATAGTAAAATCATTCAAGATGGAATGAATTTTGTTGAATTTAAGATAGAGAAGGATTTGAAGATTAAGTACGATGATATTTTGGCTAGAGAAGAAATTTTCTGGAAATAGAAGTCTCATGAAACATGGTTGAGAGTGGGAGATCATAACACTAAATTTTTCCACTACTTAGTTAAAAATTGCAGGTCCATAAATAGAATTTTTAAGATCCATACCCCTTTAGGAGTAGAAGTGAAAGAACTAGAAGAAATTAACATGATGGTTGTTGAATTTTATTCCCAATTGTGGAGTGTAGGAGAATGGTATGTAAGGAATGAAAGGCTAAAAATCTTAGAGGTGATAGATCAAAGCCTAATGAAGGAGGATAATAAAATGATGATGGAACCAATCAATAGAAAGGAATTGAAAGCAACTATTTTTTGTTTAGCTGGGGATAAATCTCCAGGCCCAGACAGATTGCAGGCCTTCTTTTACCATAAATTTTGGGAGGTGATTAAAGAGCTGCTAGGGGTGGTAGAAGAATCAAGGGCCTATGGGTTTGTCTTAAAAGATTTTAATAGCACTCTTGTGGCTTTGATTCTGAAGAAAGACAACCTGGAGGCTCTAAAGGATTACAAACTGATTTCTCTTTGTAATATGATATATAAAATCATCACCAAGGTAGCAACAAATAGATTGAAAATGGTGTTGGATAAGCTAATCTCCACTGAGAAAAGTGGATTCACTCCAAGTAGAAATATTGCGGATAACATTATTGTGGCACATGAGGTAATCCATTCTATCACAACTGGTAAGAAGAGCTCTATGTTGCTTAAGTTAGATATTAGGAGGCTAATGATTGAGTGGAGAGGGGTTTTTGTATCAAGTTCTAGAAAGATTTGGGTTTAATAGAAAATGGATTAATTGGATAAATATTTTATCTAGTGAATATAGGGCATCAATATTAGTCAATGGAAGTCCATAGGGTTTCTTTCCAACTTCCAGGGGACTGCGACAAGGTGACATGATCTCTCCTTTTCTTTTCATTTTGCTTGTTGAGGTTATAGGGAGGTGGATTTCAAAACAAAGATGCTCAAGTTTGTGGAAATGAGTGAGAATTGTAGGTGGTTTAGATCCTACATCACATTCATAGTTTGTAGATGATACCCTTTTGGTTGGGGAGGTGATGATGAGGGAGGCAAGGGTTATGAATCATGTCTTGGACATTTATAAAGAAGCCTCTAGGCAAGACGTCAATTGGATGAAATCAAAAATATATTTATTCAATGTAGAGGAGAATCTACAGAGAAATATTGTGGGGGTATTTAGGGTTAAAATTTTATCCCTTCCAGGTAGGAAGTTGGGGGATCCTTTATTTGTAGGGACATGTCATGCGAATTTGTGGAATCAGCTTGTGGATAGCTACTCTAGAAAAATGGAAGGTTGGAAATATCGATGGTTGACTCTGGTAGGGAGAATCAAATTGTTAAAATCTATTGTTTGAGCTCTTCTAATTTACTCAATGTCTTGCAATATGATCTTAGTTAAAATTATCAATCAAATTGAGCAGAAGATGCATAAGTTCCTATGGAATGGTAATAGAGATCAAGATAAAGTCTCGTTGTTGGCATGGGATAAAGTGTGCAAACCAAAGGAGAGTGATGGTGCGGGATTGCAGAATTGAAGACTAATGAATGAAGCATTAGGTGTGAAACTATTATGGAAAATGTACAAATGACCACAACAAAGATAGATGCAAATTATTAAGAAAAAATATTTGACCAATGGAAGTAGAGAAAGTATATTGATAGTTGATGTCCCCCCTCATGGATTGGCTCTTTGGAATTTTATAATTAGTTGCAGGCCTATCATTTCAGAGCATGTATCTTGGAAGATTGGGAATGGTAGGAGGGTAGACTTTTGGGATGATTCATGGGATGGGATGGGGATGATGTTGTCTCTGGTGGAAAATAGGAATTTCATTCGAGCGACTAAACAGTTTGTGGGGAGATTGAGTCAAGGATTACATGGATGTGGAGGAGCAAGTGGATGGAGAGATTTGTAAATGGAAAGACCTTGTAGCATTGGGACTGGGTGTAGTTGAATTTAGGAATTTTAAGAGTATTATGTTTCAAAGGTCTATGTCATTGTTAGAAGAAGAGGACAAAATTATTTGGTGTTGTTCCAAAAGTGGAGATTACTCAATAAAATTGGGGTACAATCTTTTAGAGAATGAAGTGATCAAGGAGAAGTGGGCATTAAGGATATGTTGGCATCATGCTTGTCTTCCCAAAGTGGGGGCCTTTACTTAGCTGGAGAGTCAAGGCATAATTCTTATTGGTGAAAGGTTACAATAGTTAAGCTTTGTTGGTCCTTTCAAATGTTTTTTATGTCATGAGGAAGAGGAGAACGTTGATCATTTTCTCTTCAATTGTAGATTCTTGTAAAAATGTTGGGAATTTGTCCTTTATAAGTTGGGGTGGGTTGGTCCACTTCCTTGTAAGATTAGAGATTGGCTAGTATCTTGGCCAATGATTAGAGAAAAAATCTACATTTGTAGAAATTTGGGTGGCGATGCCATTGATGATTGTGTGGGAAATTTGGGAGGAGAGAAATCAGGGAGTTTTTCAAGGAAATGAAGAGGACTGGGGAAGGTTCTCATAGAGACCGGATAAAGAAATTTAAGATCTAGTCAGCAATGCAACATCTCAAATTAATGTGGCTAAAGTTCCTTTCTTGAGGAATGACTCAAAAATTCAATCTCAATGGCCTTTGATTTGTTTCCAGCCTATACATGGGCCTATCAGGGATAAACCTTTAGCGAAGAAGATTATGGAAGATTTGAATGAGGATATTTTGGGGGTGAATGGTTAAAGGTAAATTTTGATGGGGCATCTAAGGGAAACCCGGCGAAAGGTGGTGTGGGTTGTGTGGTTTGGAATGTAATCACCGAAAATTGGACAAGATCATTTAAGTGAGGAATCAAGGCAAAAATCAATATAATTAAATCCAATCAAAGATAAATTGCAATTGAACCTTAATCCAAAATTAATTAAAAATCAAAAGTCATTAAATCAATTTAAACCTAATAAATCATGATTAATCAATAAATTGTACAATTAATCTAATTAATATTGTATAGTTCAAATTAAATCAAATCAACCCATTCAAGGGGTACACATGGCTAAAAAAATTAAACAAATTCAATTAATTAATTCATATTTTCTCACAACCACCAAATGAGAGGAAAATAAATTAACCAATAGGAATTGAGGACCAAGCTCACATGGATCAAGCCTAAATTGAATCTTAATCACTCACTTGGAGAATGCATCTTGTCCACTCATTTTGTCTTCTTGTCCCAAGCTTTGAGGACAAAATATTTAAATGGTCTCCAAAGGTGGAACCATGGACTCAACTCTCACCTAAACTTGATCAACTCAACTACACCCCCTACCCTTGCCAAAATCTATAAAAGAAAGGCATAATTCACTCAATAATCATCCACAAATCTGAGAATAGCATCAAACCTCTTGCAAATTAGAGCTAGAAAGGAAAATTTAGAGTTAATTAACCTTAATATCACTTTGGAATTGAACTATTAGCTTTGTCTACCATTCATTCTCATTTTAGGATTGTCACTAATGGAAGCTTGCTAAGAGATTTGCATTAGCATCTCTAAATAGAGATCCATAGAGTGCTTAAGTGTTCTTTATTTGTTAAAATAGCTTATTCTTTGTGGTAATTTAGTTAATTTATTCATTTATGTGCAATACTAACCCTATGAAGTTACTTTTCCTAGTACACATAATGGCACCCACCATGGGGCATTAGGCCTCATTCTTTCAAAAATTTGGAAAATTGCATGTTTCTAGGATTTTCCTTGTTTAACTCTATGTTTTGCAGATTTAACAATGCATTTGATACTTTCTCCAATGCATCTACGGTTTCTCCAGTGCTTTTGAGGTCTGAAATAGCGCTTATACGACAAAGTTTTGCACCTTTACAGGGAGTTTCAATGCTTTTGATTTCTTCTAGCTTCTGTCTTATTTCTTTCAACACTTTTGCCCTGACTCGCCAATGCGTTTGAATAATTCTCCAACACTTTTAAGATTTGTTTAACACCTTTGCTAAGTGTTTCAACACTTTTAATCCAATCCACAGCGTGTTTAAGCATTTAAATAGAACTTTCAATAGATTCTGTAGCGCATTTGATTAAATTGAAAATTGATAGAATTTAACTTGCGGAAAATGATTTCTCTGTGTCTACAGGATGACTGGTCATAAAAGAATAAAAAACCAGAGACCAAATTTAATCACGAAGGGAAAGCTTTGACAAAAAGGATCAAGGAGGAGAATATTGCACACATCAAGCTAGTTTTGGAGAATTCTCAACAAGAAAATGAGGTATATGAACAATACTTGAAAGTTGTAGAAGCATATAAATCAAAGTTCATATCATTAAATTGGATTTACTTGCCTTAGTTAATTTTTGTCAAAATTTGATAAATAAGGCTTAAATTCAAAGTTATTCTTGTTTTCTTCATTTTGGCTGGTTGTGTTGACTAACTTGTTGGAGGAGAAGTGAATGGAAAGGAACGGTCGCCACTAGGTAAGCATAAAAATGGAAAATTCATCAAAAATGCCCCTAGCCTTAGCTAGCTTCGAAACAAGGTAAGCCTAAAACTTGGTCAATTTTTGCTTAAATTGTGGCCTTGTTAATTTCAAAATCTAGTAATTAAAGCAGCCTATTATTGTTTGAGGGATTTGATACTAGGCCTATGCTCTTCACTTTCTAAGTGAATCAAAATGCCAAAAATATCAAGTTCCTTGATTAAAAGAAAGGCTAAGTAAATCAAGCACTAAATTTGAACAACCCCTTGTTTGTGGAAAAGAGTAGAAATACTCGATTCCTATTAGTTAGTGGGTTTGGTAATTGAACCTTGTTAAAAGTGTTTGGGAATTGAGAAATAGATAGGGATATGCTCTTCACCTTTCGGTGAATCAAAATCCCAAAACCTATCTCTTTATTCCACTTTATTACTTTCAAATGAACATGCTAGATCTATAGTGGGCTCACCTCCCAAGATTTTCCTTAATGAGGCTGGTGAGAGGGACAGCCCAAAGTGGGATACAATTGCCTTTTCCACAATCATCCAACCCAATATAAAATGAAATGCATGCATCCTTAATGGGGTGTGTGACAAAAGGGTGTTAAATTTTTGAACTTCCTCGAGTAGTCCTTCAGGATTGTGCAAAACTCTGACATACCGGTGGTGGGAAGCCTCTTAATATACTTGGAGGATGAAAGTTTAATATCCATTTTGAATAGAATCTTGATTAAATACCTTGTTTACTTAGCAAAGACTACCTTATAGAGCCAAAATACAAACCAAATTTTGAGCTAGGTAGATTGCTTGAAGTATCTTTTTGTGCAAAAACCCGTGATAACGTCCTTACAAATTCAAACACTTTTTGTGTAGAGGGTTAAAAAAAACAAGTGTACATGTGGTTGTTTTGTTTGAAAAATAAATAGAAAAAGTAAGAGACATCCATTTGAAAATTGTTCTTATATTTTTAAATCTCTTCATAAAAACAAACAATTATCAAATTGGGGAAAACGATTTGAAATCAAACCTTGTTGGATGTCAGTTTCTACCTGCTCTCATAAACTTAAACTATCTTTACAAGAAGATGGCACTTGCATTGCCAAAGAGGTTCCTGAATTTGAATACCAAAGCTCTTTCAACAATCACAACCAAGGGGATAGTCTCCCAAATCTATTTGAAAATAGAATCGAATCAATGGATAAAAACTCCACATTTCATGATTGCCATCATGGAGGAAATAATGACAATATCAATAACACCAACCTAGAGCCTAAAGAAACACTTGAAGAAAGAGCTAATTGAGCGGCTCAAGACAATGAATTTCTTGAAGTCATGGATAAACTAATAGATAGGGATAGGGAGAAGTTCTTCCTAAATCTAGCCCAAGCAGGGGTAAAGCTTCCACATGATTATGATGTGGACCAACTTAAGAAAAACAAAGAAGATTAAAACCCGATGAATGCTATGACTCAACAATTGAAATGTTCCAAGCACAGATTGACTTAATGAAAAAGGCTGATGAACCTAAGCCATTCTCTATCGAGGCCTTTTGCCCATTCCCTTTTGAAAAAAGCTTAGTCATGGCACCTTTTTTGATCAATGTAGTTTTTCCTAAGTACGACAAATACATGGGTAAATCAGACCCACAGGATCACCTTAGAGAGTTTTGTGCCCTAAGCATTGAATTTATGGATGATAATACATACCTAATGATACTTTTTCCAAGAAGTTTAGGAGGTCAAGCCATGGAATGGTTCTCCAAACTTCCGCAAGGGATAAAGACATTTGAGGAATTAGCCTCTAAATTTGTAACCCATTATTCTTACAACATTGAACATGAGATTACCATGCTCAAACTATGTGATATGAAAAAAAAGGATGGTAAATCTTTCCTAGGGTTCCTTCAAAGGTGGAGGATAGTTTTTTCAAGATATCCTAGAAGTATCCCTGAAAAGGAGAAAATGGAAATATTTATGAACTTAAATGTGGAGATGAACTATAGGCTCCAACTTCAATGTCCCCCTACATTCAAAAAAATTATTGAGAATGGGATCAAAATTGAAGATTTGTTGGTTAAAAAGGAAAAAATAAAATTGTTCAAAGACAATAAACCCTATACCAACACTAATAATAATCATCATGTGTCTAGTTATAACAACAATAAAGGAGCCAACAATCACAATGATAAACCTAAACTATGGTTGAAGAAAAATAATAAAAATCTTGTGAATGATGGAGTTGTGGAAGCACACAACTTAAAAGATACCCCCTTTAATTTATCAAGTTGAGCAAATTCTACATATAATGTAAATCAAATGAATAAAGCTCCTTTCAATAATACTAATTCCAACAATAACCACAACAATGCTAACAATAATCCCTTCAATAATTCTAATGTCAACAAACCTAAGCCTTTCTTTCCCACGTATCAAAAGAGAAAATTCACCTTTTTAGGTGAACCATTGGAAAATACATTAAGGACTTTGGTAGCCAACAAAATCATTACCTTACCTGAGTTAAGGCCATATGAACCCCAAGTTAAGCTGAATTGGTGGAATGATTCTCACCATTGTGAATATCATTGTAATAAGGATCATAAAACTAATGAGTGCATGAAATTGAAACACCTTGTGCAAGACCTAATTGATGATGGGACAATAAAGGTTGAAGGGCCCCAAAACAATGAAGATCATACGGCCTTCAAAAATCCTTTTCTAAATCACGAAAAGGGTGAGTCATCAAACATCAATCAAAATAATAAAAGAGGTAATGAGAAGGTGAATTTTTCCCATACCTATGATAACATCATTAATACTTTAGATAGTGATGAAAATACCATAAATGTTATCGTGGCAAAAGAGAAGTCAAGGGAAGCAACATCTACTGTTGTAACTAGGGGGCAAGCATAAAAAATTACTCTACCTGGAAATGCCCCAAGAATTGTTCTACCAAATCAAACCTCATCTTCATCATCAAATCAATATAATTTGGTAGATCAATTACAATGAACCCCTGCTCAAATCTCTATTTTAGAATTGCTCAAGCTCTCACCAACTCACAAGGAGATTCTAGAAAAAGCCTTGGTAGAGACTAATGTGCCTCTAAATTTAGATGCAGAAAAATTTCAAAAAATGGTAGGACATCTTATTGCACCTCATTGCCTATATTTTTCAGAGCAAGATGACATGTCATTAAGTCACCCATAAAACTTGCCTTTGCATATAGAGGTTCTAATTCATAAGCATAGGGTAAAAAGAGTCCTAATTGATGGAGGATTCGGCTTGAATATTTGTACCCTAAACTTGGTAAAGGCCTTAGGATTTTCGAAGGAGGCTATTGACCCAAAGAAAAAGATAACCATAAAATCCTATAGTGATGAAGAGAGAACTTCTAAGGGTGTCATAATACTTCCTATCAGAGTTGGTCCAATGCAGAAAGAAACCATTTGCCAAGTCCTGGACCTAAAGCTGACTTACAATATCTTACTAGGGAGACCGTGGATCCATGAAATTTAGGTCATACCTTCAACTTACCACCAATGTCTCAAATTCCCCTATCTAGGACAAGAAATCAAGGTAAGCAGGGACTCAAACCCCTTTCAATATTGTAATAACATGAAGCCTATCAATGATTCCTTAGTCCCTCATAATGCAGAAGGGTCTATTCCTCAAAGAATAGAGCAAGGTCAAAGTTCAAAAGATATTCCATCTTTGAAGGGAAAAGAAAAGGAAGAAAAATAAATTATTGTTCAAAATATCCAAATTCCTACTAACCTAGCTACATTGACAAAAGGAAAAGAAAAGGTTAGTGAGAAAAGTACTCCTGAGAAGCATAAATAAGACCAAACTAAATCCATCCAAATCTACACCAAAGATGATCATTACCAAAAGATGGACCATATGATGAGAAACTTTGAAAAATAATGTCAAATTAAACAAAAAGGAGTAGGTGAATACTCCCTATCCATGATGGACCTACCCTTATCACCAAAATCATATGTAAGGACATCCAATCTACCTTATAAATACAATTATCACTTTCTAAGGGAAAATACATCTTCATTTATGGAGGAAGAAGACAATGAAATCCTAAATTGGCTATATAAGGATGAGGAATCAAGTGCACATGAAAAGCGCATCCAAAATGTAAGCATTCCCACACATCAATATGGGAAAGGATTTCAAATCATGCATAAAATGGGATATAAAGGACAAGGAACTTTAGGAACAAGAAATGAAGGACTCTTTGAACCCATTGAAATGACATGGATAGATAGCAAAGAAAAGATTTGATTAGGATACCTAGAACAAGGGTACACTCAAAATAACTATCCTAAAGTTTATGACCGAATTTAATTAGGTTCTCAAAGTGATGAGGATTCCAACAATTGGGAATGAAACTCATTGTCAAGTGATTCATGTCAAGATAAGGAGTTTGATGTCTTTCACACCCACACTCCTAGCAAAGGAAAGGAATAAGCCTCAGAATCAAATCAGAATCAAGCCTCAAGTTCTAGTCAAGTGGTCTTACATAATGTACCAATTCAAGCAATTAAAATAAATCAATGGGTAGGAGAACCCTACATACCATCATGGAGACCTTCTATGGAAGAATCTAATATTATTTTTAATCCACGAGATTTTTACCCAGCAGAAACCTTAGAGGATTCTAGTGAGGAAGATTTTGACCCTAGTTCTCTAGAACATCTTGAAGAAGCATATATTATAGATTTAAGTGATACAATGTTTGAACATTCAAATGAAGTCTTGTCCCTAAATCCCCTTGAACTAAACCAAAGCATTGATCCTTTTACCCTTATCTATCCAGAATTAATCAAATGGGATTCCATTGAACCTACCATACTCCCTACATTTTTGAATGAAAACTTGGTGTCCCAATACCTAAATGTGGTTGAACCTTCTTCTACCACATAATATTAGGAAGAAGTGACAAAGGAAGGTATCCAAACTCTAAATTCAATTAAAAATGAAAAAAATAAAAATAAAATATAAAAAATGGAAAGAATCTAATGTTCAAAACCACCTTGTGGCAACATTAGATCAAAAAGAGAAAGAAATAAAGAATGATTCCAAAGGTGAAAACCCAATAGAAGCACCTAAGGAAGGGAGTTTGGATACTTTTCCTAAGCACTATGAAGAAAGATCTCCTATCTTGATTGAACCAATAGAGAAAGTAATTATTGGATCAAAATCAGAACCAAAGATCATACACTTAGCAACATCTCTATCTAGTGAAGAAAGAAAGGACTTCATCAATTTTTTCAAGGAAAAGAAAATCAATTTTTCATGGTCTTATGATGATATGCCAGGATTAGATCCAAATTTAATCATACATCATTTGAACATAAAAGAGGGAGTAAGACCAGTAAAGTAGAAACTAAGAAAGATGCATCCACACATAGCTTTACTTGTAATAGTGGAGTTGGAAAAATTGCTAAAAGTTGGGTTTATAAGAGCCATTGATTATGCCCAATGGATTTAAAACATTGTGCCAGTTTCAAAAGTAGAAAAACCTATCATAATTTGCATGGACTTTAGGGATCTTAATCTTGCATGTCCTAAAGATGATTTTCTGTTACCAAGCATAGACGCCATCATAGATCTAACAGTGGGACATTCAATGTTCTCACTTATGGATGGGTTTAGTGGTTATAATCCACTAAAGATAGCACCTCAAGATTAAGACAAGACAACATTCACATGTGCATGGGGGACATTCTATTGGAATGTTATGCCTTTTGGTCTAAAGAATGTCGGAGCAACCTATCAAAGAGCCATGATGACCATATTCCATTAAATGATGCATAAGTTCATGGAGGACTATGTAGATGATATACTTGCTAAATATCACTCAAGAGAAGAACATCTACCCATCTTAGAGAAAATATTTGTAAGATCAAAACAATTTAAAGTAAGGCTAAATCGAAAAAGTGTGCATTTGGTGTTCAATCAGGAAAGCTACTAGGGAACATTGTTTCAGCAAAAGGAATAGAGGTAGACCCAGCCAAAGTCAAAGCCATCATGGAAATGGAAGCACCTAGAAACATAAGTCTGATGAGATCTCTTCAAGGTAGGATCCAATCCATTCGAAGGTTCATCTCTCAATTAGTAGAAAAGTGCCATAATTTCACTCAACTCCTTCACAAGGACATAGTTTTCAAATGGGATGAGAAATGTGAAGAAGCTTTCAACTTGTTGAAGAAATATCTAATGAACCCTCCAAATTTTATGCCACCTATAAGAGGCAAGCCTTTAATTCTATACATTTCAGTGACCAAACACTCATTAGGGGCACTCTTGGCACAAGAAGATGAATCAAGAAAAGCAAAGGCCATATACTACATCACTAGGAAATTGGTAAAATATGAGTTAAAATACACCTTCATTGAAAGAGAATGTTTGTCTGTAGTTTTTGCTTCCCAAAAATTATGCCACTATATGTTATCCCATAAGATTTGACTCATTGCAAAGATTGATCCCTTGAAATATCTTCTTAGCAAAACAACATTGAATCGGAGACTAGCCAAATGGGTCATGGTGCTAAGTGAATTAGACATAGAATATGTGGATCATAAATCTATCAAGGGCCAAGTCATAGTGGATCAATTAGCAAAATCACCATTACAAGATGACCATCCAATACAAGTGGAATTTCTAGATTTTGAAATTGTGAATGTGGAAGCAAAAACATGGCAATTATATTTTGATGGTTCCTATACACAACATGGATTAGGAGCATGCATACTTTTTATTACTCCTCAAGGGTCTACAATTCCAAAATCATACAATTTTCTATTTCCATGCACAAATAATATAGTTGAGTATGAAACATTGGTCATTGGAATAAAACTGGCATTAGAATGGAAAGTAATAGAACTACAAGTCTATGGAGATTCACAATTAGTTATCAATTAAATTAATGATGAATATCAAATGAAAGATGAAAAGATGATACCTTAAAAAAATATGGTTGAGAATCTCAAGAAGTACTTCACTCTCATCACATTTGAGCAAGTACCAAGAGAGAAGAATAAAGTAGTAGACGCAATGGCAACTTTGGCATCACTTCTCCAAATACCAAATCAAAGCGCCAGATAAGAATTCCTGGTAGAAGAATTTGAGAAACCCACATTTGACCCTACCCATCCTCATACCATTTTTTTTCTAACCGGACATGCATCACCTTAGTATGGAGACATTTATACCTACTTAAAAGACCAAATCCTACCTATGGACCAAACCAAAACAAAATCTTTATCCGACAAGCATCTCGTTATACCTTAATATCTGACACATTGTATCATAAGAATCTAGATGGAATGCTTCTTAGTGTCTAGAGCAAGAGGAATCAAACGTAGCCTTACAATAAATTCACGAGGGGATTTGTGGGTCACATTCAAATGGTTTAACCCTAGCTAAGAAACTTCTTAGGATAGAATATTTTTGGCCTACCATGGAGAAAGACGCTTGTCACTTTGCGAAAACTTGTCGAAAGTGTCAATATCATGGGAACTTAATCCATGTACCAACACAAGAACTTCATCCTATGACAATACCTTGGATATTTTATCAATGAGGTTTAGAATTAATAGGGATGATTTATCCACCATCTTCAAATGGTCATAAATTTATTATCATGGCAACAGAGTACTTTACCAAATGGTTGGAAGTTGTACCCTTATCAACTGCCATAGGAAAGTAGATATTGTAATACCCCAAAAATGGGCTATAAGTTCATTAACCTCCTACATCTACAAATCGAATGAAATCAACATCGAAGTCCTAAGTTAAGGCACATCTAAACATCATCGAATCCTAATTGATTATCTTAAATTCTGCATCGGGGAATATTCCTAGCAATATTCCTAATTATCTTAATTATCTTTAATTTAATGATTATTTGGCAATAAATCACATTTATCCTAAGTTTGCTTAATTGAATATTTTCATATTTAATTAATTAGATTTAATATCTTGCCACTTAATTGTGTAATTAAATTTAATTCTATCTATTATTAATTGTATTATTTAATTTTGACAATAAATCCAATATCCTATGAATAATTGATTAAATTTTTATTTAATTAATTAAAGCAAGTTGTCATTATTTAATAATATAGTTTTTAATAAAAGTTTGATTAAATAATTGATTAACCCATAAATCAATTATTTATTTTCAAAAAATAGTTAAGTTGAGCATAAATCACTTTATTTATTTTATTAATTCATAATTATCCATGTGCACAATCAAAGAGCAGTTAAACTCCAAATTAGAAAATCAATGCAAGTTATTGACTTTTTTGAACTCAACATCATTTTTGAGTTTTAAAATTGATCTAAACTTCTAATTTGAGTTAAAAAGTTGTTTTTGCATGATTTGCATGTTTTTGTGAATTAAATTATCTTTATTATCATATAACTCAAAAATCAAGCTGAGTTAATCTGAGTGATTTATGGCTTTCTTCCATGCACCTCCAAAGCCCTGGATTTCTATAAATCAAGGCCTCAGCTCATCTCAAAGCATCTCATATTTTTGCACAATCACACTGGAGAATTGCAATTGGAAGGATCAAAGCTTATTGTGAATCAACATTGTTGTGAGATCACTTTTGTTTTCATATTATTGTTAGATCAATTCATAGCATATCAGTTTTTACAAATCATAGATTTCATATCATTTTTCATATTATTGCACAGAAAATATCAAAAAAAAAAAGATTAATTGCATTCAATTCATATCTAGATCAATTGCATTCAAATCCTTCATTTAGGTGTCATCTAGGTCACTAATCTCGATAACCATCTGAGAACATCAATCTCGCACCTACTAGAAGGCAGTAAATCGCTTGGTTAGATTAGATTTCAATTTTGCACGATTTTGATTTTTGCTAACCTCTAATGTTTTACTGAAGTGTTGTGTCTATAGATCAGGTACAATTTTCACACACATTTTTGGCACCCACCGTGGGGCCCTGAAATGGGTTTCCAATTCAATTCTATCAATTTTTGTCTTTTTCTCCTCGATTTCTGTGCAAAAATATGATTTTTATTTTTTGTCTGTACAATCTTTCATACGAGTTTTTGACAAAAGTCATATGAGTTTGAGCCTGTTTTTGTACGACAGTTGACCGAGTATCATTTCATCAGGCACCCACTATCGTTTGGAAGCTGGATTATCATTTCATCAGGCACCCACTGTCGTTTGGAAGCTGGATTATCATTTCATCAGACACCCAGTGTTGTACAAGTTTCTAGACTATCGTCTGGGAGCATACCCACTGTCATACGAGTTTCTTACTATTGTCTGGTAATAGACCCACTATCATACAAGTTTAGGCATCAGATTTCAATTGTCATTTCATTTTTGCAGGTAGTTTGTCAGATTTGATTTTCAAATTTTGACTAACAGTTGGAATTCTCTATTTTTTATTGACTCTTGCTGGTTTTGATTGAAAAAAGCGTAAAGTTTGCTAAAATCAAGTAAAAATCTACTAAGCACATTGCGAGGATCTCAGGTATTCCACTTGTGCTGATAATATTTCGATTTGGGCTTAAAATAAATCTCTCGTGTGTCTAGCTTGTGTGATTCTTTTCATGCTTTTGTTTTACACACTTGCATAATTGATACTAGGTTGTGACACCTTAAGTATTTATTAGCAGTCTTAGATTACTTGTGATTGATCTTGATTTCTATTTTGGGTTATTGGACTCGCTAATCCACCGACCCCTCATTCCGCCCCATGGTTGCAATATCAGCGCCACATTAAAGGGGAGGGGTCAACAGGACATAAGCGTTAAGTGTTCCACTTGGCAACCTATTTGTGCTTTTAAGAACTCGCTTGTTTTCTAAGTTGGGGACTCATTTTCAGCTTGTGTGAGGTGTTAAGTGTTCCACCTTGTGGACTCATCTCATATTCACTTTAAGCGTTAAGTGTTCCTCTTTCTGCTTTTTGGGTACTTTTGGTAGATTTGCTTTTGGAAACATACATCTATGCTCACATAGTAATTAGGCCCTATGAACACTATTCATGATTCTTGAGAGATTGGATTCCTAGAGAAATCCTTCTTGATGATAGAATCCTTGTAGGTAGGGAGGATACTTAGTGCATTTCACATTCAACTCGGTTAGTGCATCTTCTCTTATTGATCGATACATTCTCTCCTAGGAGAGGTTGATAGATCATGTGGGGTTGACATCATGAGCTTTCGTGAATCAAAATTGGTTAGTGCGCCTTCTCTTATTGATTGATACATTCTCTCCCCAGAGAGGTTGATAGATCACGTGGAGTTGACATCATAGACCTTGGTGAAGCAAAACTTTGTCTTAGTGTGTCGGATTAATCTGCTTGCTTTGTTTGGGTTAAAAGTGAAAAGGTGTCAAAAACCTTGGATCTGGAGCCAAGTCCCCTTGTGGTATACTATTGTGAGTCACCTTGAGAGAGGGTTAACCGTAGCAGACACTCCCTTCATAGGGAAAACTATGTTGATGGAACCTCAAGTGGTAATAGCCATTTTCGCCGTGGTAGTGACAACTACTATATAAATGTCCTTGTGGAAGAAATCTCCATAGGTATGGTTCATTGTTGGGTTGTCAGATCTCCCTAGCAACTCCTGAAGATTAAGTTCTCAGACTATGTCAAAACCCTGGTGCGTCGGGATTGGAGTTCACCCCTTTGGATCATAAAAGTTGCAGAGTCAAACCATTACTAAAAACCCTAGCGAGGCCAAATTTTCATTTTATAGGGTATATGTGCGTTATTGCAAAACATTTTTGGAACATACACAATTAGCGCTTCTGAGGATTAGAACGAATAAGTCACTTGATTGTTCATGCGCAAGGTTGCTTTTACCCTTGTTCAATATTTTTAGACATGCTTGAAATCACTTGCTTGCTATTTTGTGTGCTTGCTTATCTATCTGGTTACTGAAAATGAACAAATCTGTTACAATCCTCAAATATGGACATTGAAATTTGCAAACAATCCGAATCTGCAAACTCAAAATTTTGCAAAAATTGACGTAAAATCCTTTTTGGAGTCAAAAATCATTTTAGGAAGTCAAAAGTCATATGAGTTTTTCCAAGTTTCATTTCATTACAACCCATCTATCGTATGATTGAGTACCCAGTGTCGTACAAGTTTCCATGCTAGCAAATTCTCAAAGTCAAAATCTTGCAACTGTCATATGAGTTTTTCAACTGTCGTTTCATTGCTACCCAACTATCGTACAAGTTTTGCAACTATCATTTCATAGCATACCCACTGTCGTACGAGTCTGTAGAGTGTCGTTTGGGAAATTTTTGAAAGTTGTCAAAAAATTGTCAGAATTGCCAGATATTTAGCTTTTTCAGCCTAATTTCAGAATCTGTCAAACGAATCACTGTGTGAGGAACAAAGCAGTAGCTATTAAGAATCCAATCAGTTTCCTAAAGTGGCCTTTTGAATTTGATTCAGCCTTCTATTTAATCGATTTGATTCCTTATCATCCTGTGTCAAAACCTTTTCATAACTATCAATCTTCAATCAATCATCAAAATGACTAAGTGTTGTGATATCTTATCCGCTATCTTTTGGGAACCTGCCCATACATCCAGGGCACAGTATCCTTCATCCATGTCTAATCAAATCTTCAAATCAATCAAACCTTGACAAGGTTGCGTCATCTGATCATCTTGATTCAATTCATTCTTTGGTTATCTAGATCTTATTCTTTTGTTTCACTTGAGGTTAATGGTGGAGACTAGAGCTTCCTCTCACAAGAAATCTATCACCACTCTCCAAACTCCAACTCTTGAGAAACTCATCAATTCTATTCTTTACGAGGATGATGGTCTTGGCAACTATCGATTGAAATCAGGTTACATACCTCCTCCATCAACTCACGGAGGTACTCAACATACCCCCCATCAATCTAATCCAGGGAGTCCACACTCTCCTACCATGTCTCAATCCGGGACAAACTTTGGCTCTCAGAGAGCTCAATCTCAACATGGTGTAGATCAGGAACCCACACTTGAAGAAATTGCTCACTATCAAAATGATGATGAATTTAACAAGATGATGAGGCATTTCTTGAAAGAAAATAGAGAAGCATACTTTTTACAACTAGCTCATCAAGGAGCTAAACTTCCTCCCAACTTTAATGTTGAAGATATCATTACGCATGAGGAAGAAACTCCACTCATAGCTATGATGAAATAGATACATGCTTTACAAGTCAAATTTAATAGCCTTGAGAAAGAAAAGGAACCCAAAGAGTTCTCCATGGAAGCTCTATGCCCTTTTCCTTTTGACAAAAACTTGTATATGCCACCATTTCCAAAAAGAGTGGATATGCCTAAGTATGACAAGCATGATGGACACTCTGATCCTCAAGATCATGTCAGAGAATTCTATATGCAATCAATGGAGTTCATGCATGAACCAACCTATCTGATGTGTCTCTTCCCTCGATCTCTAGGGGGAGCAACCATCCATTGGTTTTCTAGACTACCTTCTACTATCAAAACTTGAGGAGTTGATCAAATTTTTTTATCAACAATACTCCTACAACATTTAGCACCCGGTCACCATGATCAATATCTGTAATCTCAAGCAATATCCAGGGGAACCATTCCTAACATTTCTCAAGAGATGGAGGAAGAAGATCTCTCTATATGCCAGACCTATTCTAGAAACAAAAAAATTGGAAATCTTCATCAACAACCTTGTTCCAAAAATCAATTATCCTCTACAAATGCAAGATCATACATCTTTTGATAAGATGGTGGATAATGCTATCAAAATCGAAAAAGTGCTTGTGAAAAAAGGAGAAATCACACTTCAAAAAGATAAGTACGAATCAAGATCCAGTTCTAAAGACAAGAACAAAAATTGGAACAAGAACAAGGGCATTGTCACAGATGGCATTGTTGACACTGTCTGTGCCCTATCAAAGGCACCTACCTACAATCTCACTCTTGGCACTCAAGCCATTAAAGCTTCAGAGCAAAAGTCTTATGAACCATCTCAAAAGAAGCTAGAATACAAAAGATGGGATAAACATCAAAAGTTTACTCCTCTGGGAGAGTCTTTAGAATCAGTTATGAAAACTCTACTGGCTGATAACATCATCTCTTTACCACCAATCCAACCAAATGATCAGGACCCCAAACTGAAATGGTGGAGAGGAAATGAATTCTGTGATTTCCATCGGAGTAAAGGTCACAAAACTAATAATTGCTACCACTTGAAGCGTACCATTCAAGATCTAATCGATAGTGGAGACATCATAATTGACAATCCCCAAAGCAATAACGATAATACAGCATTCACAGAACCATTTCTGAAACATGGTCAAGAAGTTTCAACTTCTCAACCTAATATGGGGGCAAAAGTCAACTATGCCTACCTTGGAAATAATGTTGTCATCAATATGGTTGAACCATGTCTCTCTGAAAGTTGCAATGTCATCACAATTGTACGAAGAGATAGAGATCATTCCTTAGCTAATGTAGTTACTCGATCACAAGTTTGAACGCATCTGAAAGGACAAATCCTAGATTCATCAAATGTCCCTAAGGTGCCCTTCAATCTTTCATTTGCTTCTAAACAAAAGGCTGCTTCCAAATCTTCCAATCCAAAGGATACAAGGCCTACGTCTTATAGCATTGTTCAAAAACTCTAGCACACTAATCTGAAAATCTCCATGTTTGAGTTGCTTCGAATATCTCCAACTCATAGAGCCATTCTCGATAAAGCTTTGCTCAGTTCCAATGTTCCTGATGACCTTGATTTAGACAGGTTCCAGACTATGGTTGGACATCTTACATCTCCACAATATATCTCCTTTTCAGAGGAAGATGACAACTCCTTGAGTCACCCACATAATCAAACTTTGCATATAGAAGTCTTGATCCATAACTGTAGAGTCAAATGTGTGTTGATAGATGGGGGCGCTGACCTAAACATTTGTTCTTATAACTTGATCACACAATTGGGATTTTTAGAATTGGCTATTGATCCTCGAAAGAAGATCACCATAAAAGCCTATGATGAACAAGAAAGATCTTCTAAAGGAACCATTGTCTTACCTATCAGAGCAGGTCCAATTATCAAAGATACCATCTGTCAAGTGCTTGATCTACCTTTGGCTTACAACATTCTTCTAGGGAGGCCATGGATACATGAAATGAAAGCTATTCCTTCTACATACCATCAATGTTTGAAGTTTCCTTATGAAGGAGTAGAAGTTACTATCCCTGCAGATCTGAATACAACTTGCAACACCTTGAAGGAAAGTGCAGATAAGCTTGTACCTAATAACATAGAATCTTCCATTGAACCAACTAAAGAAGCATCCACATCTAAAATGGAAGATCTTGCCAAAGAGGTTAATATCAAAGAAAATAGTATGGGAGAATATACTATTGAGCCAGTCTTATCTTTGACATCTCTCCCTATCTCGCCTAAGTCTTATGGGCAATCTTTGAAACAATCCAAACCATACTCTAAAGAACCTCTAAAAGCATATAAAAATAATTTTGTAGCAGAACAAGTATCCAAGCAAGAGTTTGAAGAGGATGAAGCTGTGCTATCATGGCTCTACAAAGACAAACCTGAATCTCAAGTCATTCAAACTGGTGACTCTATAGTATCCAAACTCCTTTCTAAGTCATATGGTCCAGGAGATAAATTAATAGCTAACATGGGATATTCAGGTCAAGGGCCTCTAGGAGTCAGAGGAAAAGGTCTTGTGGCACCTCTCCCACATACTGGTAGAGAAAATAAAAACAAAGTTGGCTTAGGATTTACGAAGAAACCCTATCACCTCAAAGGTAATTGCTCTCATGTCATAAAGTAGATCGCACCAGGGGAACCTCTTCTTAAGAAAGAAGAAACAAAACCATCAGATAGTGATTCAGACAGCTCAAAACTCATCCCCTATGAAAAAATTGCCTAAGGAAATCAAAGACCTTCTTGATGATAAAGATGATCTAATCAAAAGAATTAATGTAGTAGAAACACAAGAACCTACTATTAATCAAGAGATAGTTGCAACACAAGAACCAGCTAATCTCGAAAACAATCAAGAAGAGGGAAGTGGTAGTGATTCTAAGACAGATTTCCATGAGTATGAATTCAAATCAGAATCTGAGGGTAACCCTTCTTGGGGTATTTACCCTGACTTTACTCATGTTCTAGGATTTCCTAGAGATCCTGAATCAGAAGCTGAATCAAATGACTACGAATGGGGAGTCATCCCAGAACCAAATGAGCTTATCATAGAGAAACATGTTGATGTTATTCACCAATATGCACCTCAAACCAACGTAAGTCTAGAGCGAAATGATGAACCTATCGAGTCTGATCCACCTATGGTTGAATTGGACTCCCACGATGACATTGAGCCTATTCATGAATTGGATGTCTTAAGTTGTAGTATCACCTTTGAACTTGAGTGTCAAGTTAGGCCCATTGATGATAGATCCATATTCATAAACACTATCTCCCAATCCTTCCCTACTTTGACTATCAAATATCCAGAACTGATTGATCAAACCTCCACGAGTCTGAGCCATGGTATTTATACCTTCCTGAATGACTATGCCCTTGCTTGCTACCTCAACGTAGTTGAGCCTATGAGGACTTCCATCAGTGAACCAAGTGTTAGCATGACCGAGTCGGACATCAAATATCTTAGTCAGAAAAACAAGAGTAAAAAGAAAAAGAAAAAGAGTTCTGAGGGTGAAAACCACTTTGTGGCAGTCTTAGAACCTACAAAAGTAAAAATAAAAGATGTATCCAAAGGTGAAAACCTCTCTGAGGTGCCTAAGGATGAGATATTTGATGTCCTTCTGAGTCATTTACAGGATAGATCTCCAGTTCTAATTGAGCCCACCCAATCCATCAATTTGGGTACAACAGAGGAACCACAATTGGTACATGTAGCACAATCATTATCAGAAGAAGATAAGCAAAATTTTACAACATTCCTAACAGAGAAGAAGATCAACTTTGCATGGAAATATTCAGATATGCCAGGATTGGATCCTAATCTCATAATGCATCATTTATCTATTGCTCCAAATGTCAAACCTGTCAAGCAAAAGTTGAGAAAGATGCATCCTCGTGTTGTACTCTTGGTAAAAGCTGAATTAGAGAAGCTCCTAAACGTCAGATTCATCTAAGTTATTGACTATGCAGAGTGGATCTCTAATATTGTACCTATTTCTAAACCAGATGGGTTAATCAGAGTGTGCACAGACTTTAGAGATGTGAATAGAGCATGCCCTAAGGATGATTTTCCACTACCTAACATTGATATGATAGTGGATATGACTGCGGGTTTCAATATGTATTCCTTGATGGATGGTTTCTCTGGATATAACCAAATAAAAATTGCTCCAGAGGATCAAGAGAAAATTGCTTTCACATGTGCATGGGGAACCTTCTGTTGGAATGTCATGCCATTTGGGCTTAAAAATGTTGGTGCTACATATCAAAGAGAAATGACATCTATTTTCCATGACATGATGCATCAAAGTATGGTAGATTATGTTGATGATACTTTAGCAAAATCTATGATCAGAACTGAACATCTAAAGGACTTGAGAATGATCCTAGACAGAATGGAAAATTTTAGTCTCTGACTAAATCCTAAGAAGTGTTCTTTTGGTGTCACTTCTGGAAAGCTCTTAGGATACATAGTTTCAAAGAAGGGCATTGAAGTTGATCCAGCTAAAGTCAAGGCTATAATAGAGATGCAACCTCCCATGAATATCAATCAAATGAGGACGTTGCAAGGAAGAGTTCAATCTATCAGAAGATTCATATCATAGCTAGCGGACATATCACAGCCTTTTACAAAAACATTACATAAAGGTGTGACCTTTGCATGGAATGAAGAATGTGAGAACAAATTTAACCATATCAAGAAGTATCTATCAAATCTGCCTATCTTGATGCCTCCTATTCATGGGAAGCCATTGATCTTATATGTCTCTGCAACAGCCACATCAGTGGGGGCATTGCTAGCGCAACATGATGAAGAGAAATAGGAAAGAGCCATTTATTATATAAGCAGAACATTGGTTGCATATGAGAAGAACTATTTAATGATTGAGAAAGCTTGTCTAGCTGTGATCTTTGCATCATAGAAACTGAGACACTACATGTTAGCTAAAATTGGTCGCCTCAAGTACCTACTAAGCAAAGCTGCCCTCACAGGTAGATTAGCTAAATGGGTTATGCTCTTAAGTGAATTTGACATTGAATACGTGGAAAGAAAATCAATAAAAGGATAGGTTATTGCTGATCAATTAGTAGATGCACCTATGATTGCTAATACACCACTACAAATGGAATTTCCAAACTCCTCTATTATGCACCTATCTTCTAGAGAATGGCAATTGTTCTTTGATGGCTCCTACACACAGAATGGCTCCGGGGCAGGCATATTGTTCATAACTCCTCAAGGATACTCAATCCCTAAAGCATTATGATTAAAGTTTCCTTGCATGAACAATATTGTGGAATATGAAGCCCTTTTGAATGGTATGAAAATAGCAATTGAATGGAGAGTAATAGAGCTACACATTCATGGAGACTCTCAACTTGTTATTCATCAAGTCAATGATGTGTACCAAACTAAAGATGGAAAGCTCATTCCTTACAAGAGAATGGTAGATGATCTTAAGAAGTATTTCATATCTATCACATTTGAGAAAATTCCTAGAATGGAGAACAAGGCTGTCGATGCAATGGCAACACTATCTACTTTATTACAGCAGCCTGAACATGAGCTACGCTACAAGTTCCTGGTGGAAGCACTATCTTATCCTGCATATGACTCCCCTGAAACCCACATGATATGCACTATTGTTGGTCATGATTCATCCAGATACAAAGACCTCTTTTCCTATCTCCAAGACCAAATCATTCCTGATACCTTAAACCACCATGAAAAGAGATACCTTATCCGTAATGCCTCCTGATATGTCATCATTGGTCACGATCTATACAAATGAGGTCTAGATGGTACGCTACTTAGATGTTTAGAATGGGAAGAGTCTCAACATGCATTAGAGGAAGTCCATGATGGTATTTGTGGTTCACACTTGAACGGTTTAACACTAGCTCAAAAACTTATTAGGGCTGGGTACTATTGGCCTGAAATGGAGAAAGAGGCTATCAAATTTGCTAAGAATTGTCAAAAGTGCCAAGTGCATGGCAACTTAATTCATGCTCCAAGGAGGGATCTAATCCCCTTTACAACACAATGGCCTTTTCACCAATGGGCATTTGATCTTATAGGAGCTATACATCCTCATTATTCTAATGGACATACCCATATAATCACAGCTACAGATTATTTTACAAAATGGGTAGAAGCAGTCCCTTTGACACAAGCAACGAGGAAACAGATATCTATGTTCATATTGAACTATATCATATGCAGATATGGGATACCTCATTCCATAATCACAGATAACGGTGGACAATTCAAGAACAAAGACCTAGATGATCTATGTGCCAAATTCAAGATCACACAACATTGGTCTTCTATCTACTATCCACAAGGAAATGGCCAAGCAGAGGCTTCCAACAAAAATCTATTAAAGATCTTGCATAGAACAGTAAACAAAACTGGTAGAGACTGGCATCTCATGATTAATCCAGCTCTATGGGCCTATAGAACAAGTATTAGAATGCCTACAGGGGCTACACCTTTCGCTTTAGTTTATGGGTCTGAAGCGGTACTACCTATTGAGGTTGAAATCCCATCACTAAGAATTAGAATGCATGGTCTCATAACTGATGATGACTACAGAGTGTCTAGGTTGCAAGAACTTGAACTACTAGATGAGCGCAGACAAGCAGCATATGATCATCTCATAGTATATCAGAAGAGAATGTCTAGAGACTACAACAAGAAAGTCAGACACAGAGAATTTCAGGTTGGTGATCTAGTCTTGAGAGAAAATCCTAAAAATCAATCCCATCAAGAATGCAAGGGGAAGTTTGAACCCAACTGGCTGGGTCCCTTTGTTATCACTGCTACTTATGGCTCTGGTGCCTATCAACTCTCAATGACTGAAGGAGAATAGCTCCGAGAACCAATCAATGTTCTCCATCTGAAGAAATTCTACACCTAAGGCATTCAGTCTATGGTAAAATATCCTAAAAAAAACCTTTAAAAATTTGAAAAATATCAAAAATTCAAAAAAATTGAAAAATATAAAAAAAATTTAAAAAAAGAGAAAAAAAGAAAAAGTGCCTTGGTGAAAACTTTGAAATAGGCGCCTTGGTAGCAAAAATAGAATCTCTACCAAGATGGTGAAAACCTGGCAAACGGGCGCCACTTGTTTCAAAATGCTCCATCTATCAGCGCAATCTTGGTCTTTCCCAACTTTCAGTCTTGCTTTAGTTTGTACATATCTCTCAGTTTGTTTCTGCATTTCCAATTTTCAATAAGTCGATCTGTACACCAATCAGCTCCAGCATCTATATCCTATCAATGCTTAACACTTGGGGGTAATCAAAGTCATATCCTATGGTCTCCAATATATCTTAGACGTATCATATCCAGTCAGAGTCCTTTGAAGCTTCATTTGAGTTAGTCAAGTCTATCTTGTCTCCAGAAAGGATTTTGCATCTACAACAACGCAATCAAACACAAACTGAAAATGATCTGTGCTTCATGCTTTTATCTCCTTGTATGCTTACTGATTCGCATTGAGATTTTTGCATATTGTGTCCCTTCAAGCCCTTCGCTGATGTCCTTTATAGGATTTAGAGAGTGATGACTGGGGGCATAATCTTTTCTTTGTCTTCTGCTTGTATGTGAAAATCTAACAACTTTGGAAATTCTGGATTGAAATGGTGTCCGACTGTAAGAGCCTCTATCTTGAATTGGATGGCCATGCATACCTCGACCATTGATACCTGGATGATTCAAAGAAGTATTGATCTAACTATTGTCTTTTTGAGTGAGTTCTTTCTCCTACTATGAAACACAATCTTACCTAAGGATGTGAACGATAAAGGGTCACTACGGGTAATTCACATTGGATTTAGAATGATCTCTTGGTTGTTTGATGTGTTTTTCATGCAAGGTGTATTCAGGTCATCACGACGTTCATGTTTTGATGCTTATACAAATTTCTATATCAAAATGGACGTGATATTCAGGTCATCCTGGCGCTTGTGCCTTGGTGCTTATATCTAATCTGACATTTTGAAAACAAAACCAATATTCATATGTCCATGGTTGTTTTGGACCAGTGGGTGTTGTATTGGTTCTTGAGCATTACAAATCGATATTCATATGTCCATGGTTTCATAGCTAGTGGGCATTGTATTGATTTATCCAGTTACCTAAAAGTTCAATGATGATAACAAATCGACAAATGATCAGTGACTAGGTCCTAGGTCTTAGGTCGCATTTCATTTTGCATGTCTCTTTGCATTTTGCATGTTGCATGATCTCACAATGGTTAAAAAAACTTCAATGCTTAAACAAGTCTCCACTCGCATCTTCAAATATAACAAGAGCTTAATCTCACACGAAGGTTCCTCCAATGAAACAGCAAGTAGAATCCTTTTTTGGGATCAAAATCAAAATCTGAGATCATTTATTATGTCAAAATCACGATTTAAAATTTTGGGCCCAGGACGGTCTACTGCTTGCATAATCAACCTTCAATCATAGTAGAAATCCATTATTCAACTTAACTGATTATCTAACATCAAACTATCAAAATTTCAACTTGGTCAACTCATGGTTTAACCTAGTCAAACTTGGTCTTTTGGGACCTTCCAATGATGCAGAATGTGTTCTTGAACGTGTATAACCACTTTTCCAATCAATTAACATGCTTTTGAACTCTCAATGCTGACATTTCTTGTCAGATTTCAATTTTAATCCCGAAGGGGGCATGGTATTGCACATCATTCAAATTCTATAAATCAAATTCTATCAATCTTTCCTCAGTAATCAAGACAACAACCACGTCTAGTTATTGATTCATCAAAAAACCTCATCGCTCAGGGCAAATCTATCATCACTTGGGGCATATCAAATTCATCAAGATCCATATCAATCTGGTATTCTCCTAATCTTGTAAACTGTATCAGTTTTTGCAACCATCGGATCATAGTGTTCTTTCCTTGGTTCTTCAGTAACTGAAGGATTCGGATGTGATACCTGCTAGTTCTGCTAAGACAAACGAGTCTAGAACCGGTCACTCACTTCTTTGCAATCCTAAGGTTTGGAATCAGGCATTTTGACACTTTTTCGCAATCATAGGTTCATTTGCTGTTATAGTGAACATTATCTTTGGTCATTTAGGACCTATTATCTTCATATCAAATCAATATCAATCAACTTCTGTCTCATATCAATTATCAATTTCGAATCAGTTTCATATCTTTATCAAACACAGACTGTCTTTGAACCACTACGCTTCGCACAGTAATTCAAAGAGAGGCAAAATGTAATACCCCAAAAATGGGTTATAAGTCCATTAACCTCCTACATCTACGAATCGAATGAAATCAACATCGAAGTCTTACGCTAAGGCACATCTAAACATCATCGAATCCTAATTGATTATCTTAAATTCTGCATCGGGGAATATTCCTAGCAATATTCCTAATTATCTTAATTATCTTTAATTTAATGATTATTTGGCAATAAATCACATTTATCCTAAGTTTGATTAATTGAATATTTTCATATTTAATTAATTAGATTTAATATCTTGCCACTTAATTGTGTAATTAAATTTAATTCTATCTATTATTAATTGTATTATTTAATTTTGACAATAAATCCAATATCCTATGAATAATTGATTAAATTTTTATTTAATTAATTAAAGCAAGTTGTCATTATTTAATAATATAGTTTTTAATAAAAGTTTGATTAAATAATTGATTAACCCATAAATCAATTATTTATTTTCAAAAAATAGTTAAGTTGAGCATAAATCACTTTATTTATTTTATTAATTCATAATTATCCATGTGCACAATCAAAGAGCAGTTAAACTTCAAATCAGAAAATCAATGCAAGTTATTGACTTTTTTGAACTCAACATCATTTTTGAGTTTTAAAATTGATCTAAACTTCTAATTTGAGTTAAAAAGTTGTTTTTGCATGATTTGCATGTTTTTGTGAATTAAATTATCTTTATTATCAGATAACTCAAAAATCAAGCTGAGTTAATATGAGTGATTTATGGCTTTCTTCCATGCACCTCCAAAGCCTTGGATTTCTATAAATCAAGGCCTCAGCTCATCTCAAAGCATCTCATATTTTTGCACAATCACGCTGGAGAATTGCAATTGGAAGGATCAAAGCTTATTGCGAATCAACATTGTTGTGAGATCACTTTTGTTTTCATATTATTGTTAGATCAATTCATAGCATATCAATTTTTACATATCATAGATTTCATATCATTTTTCATATTATTGCATAGAAAATATCAAAAAAAAAAAGATTAATTGCATTCAATTCATATCTAGATCAATTGCATTCAAATCTTTCATTTAGGTGTCGTCTAGGTCACTGATCTTGATAACAATCTGAGAACATCAATCTTGCACCTACTAGAAGGCAGTAAATCGTTTGGTTAGATTAGATTTCAATTTTGCACGATTTTGATTTTTGCTAACCTCTAATGTTTTACTGAAGTGTTGTGTCTACAGATCAAGTACAATTTTCACACACACAGATATCCTTGTTCATATTAAACCACATAATTTGTAGATATGGTGTCCCTCATACCATCATCATGGATAATGCCAAACATTTTAAAAACAAGGATTTAAAGGAGTTATGTACAAAATTCCACATGATAGATCACTCATCTTCAATATATTACCCCCAAGGTAATGGATAAGCTGAAGCAACAAATAAGAATATCTTAAAGATATTGAAGAGAACTGTGGATAATTTAGGTAGAGATGGGCATATAAAAATAAACTTGACCTTATGGGCTTATAGGAAAAGTATCAGAACGCCAACAGGAGATACACCATTTTCCTTAGTCTTTGGAACAGAAGCAGTTTTACCTTTGGAGGTAGAACTTCCATCCTTAAGAGTATCTCTACATGGTTTGATAAGTGAGTAAGATTATAGAGTTGCTCGGTTGTATGAACTAGAACTACTAGATGAGAAACAACAACAAGCATTTGATCACTTAAAAGTATATCAAAATTGAATGTCAAGGACTTATAATAAGCATATCAAGTCAAGAACATTCCAAATAGGTGACTTAGTTTTGCAAGAAAATCTCAAGAATCAAGCAGAAAGAGAAAAGAAAAGAAAATGGGAAGCAAACTAGTTAGAACCTTTTGTGATCACTTCATCTTTTGGGACAGACACCTATAAATTAGTTGATTGTGATGGAGAAGAGTTGCAAGATCCTATCAATAGCATTCATCTAAAAAGGTTCTACACATGAAGAAAATGAAAGAGTATAAAAAGAAAGATTATTAGAAAATCATATGAAGAGCATCCTATTTATTGTATACAGTTAAAAGAGATCCTGAAAATACCAAAAACATTGAATAATAGAAAAAAGAAAATAAATCAAAAATGCAGAAAAGATAAAAAATAGTGGAAAAATTGAGCATGAAGAAAGCCAAAAGCATTCATATATGATCCTCAAAAAGATGTTGTCTTGGTGAAAACCTAGCAAATAGGTGCCTTGATGAAATGAAAAGAAAAAAAATTGAAAAAAGAGAAAATACAAAAGAATCATAAAAGAGAAAAAGTGCCTTGGTGAAAACCTAGCAAATAGGTGCCTTAGCAGCAAAAAAAGGAAAAAGCTTTAAAAAAAGAAAAAGAAAGAAAGAACCATTCAATTGGTGAAAATCTGGTAAACAGGTGCCATTGAAAGTCCAAGTCAGTCGCATACCTAGTAGTCATCCTTTTAAATATTGCATTCGCCATCATTTGTATATATTGCATAATAAAACCCCACAATTGCATTTGCAAGTACCTAAGGATTTTGGTCACCTAATCTAAAAATTGTCCCAAGTCCCACAAGTGTAATCATATCAAACTGGTGGCAATCTACTCTAAAAGAGGAAGGATTCATCAAAAGAAAACTGTAATCAGTCATCGAATCAATTAATCAAAACACAAGTGAAATGCTCAATCAAATCCTAACTTTAATTCAAGTTGAACCCAACGCAAAATTTGATCCAAGATCTTACACGGCCCTATCTTTATCAGGATTAAAAGTATGAAATGGATGGAACTACACTTGAAATATGGATTTGAAAAACACTGCAAAAAATTTTCTAAAGTGTTGACTTGATTGATGAAATCATGTCTTTCTAGTGAATCGATGAAAGTTTTTAAACTAGACAAGCTATGATGAAAGCATGATATTTTATTGATTTCTGAATGACTGTATTAAGATCAAATTTTTAAAACATGTACTATTTTTCTAAGGACATGATCATCAAAGAATCATCGAGGACTTTTACATATGATGAAACTAAGATTTTTGTCTGTTTATGCAAAGGGATACCTTGGATATTTTGATGTTCAATATCATAATACCAAAATCCACTTTCAACATAGAATCCAACAAAATCAATATTTGTACTCTCATGATTGACTTCAATTAGTGACATTCATACCACAAGATAGGAAAGAAATGAAAGAGGTGAAACAAGTATTCATATCATCATGGTTGAACTAGTGATGGTTGTACTAAATCAGGATTCCAAAAGCTACTCAATGATGAATATAAGCTCCAAATTTTTGAATAGTGACAGTTAGTTGCATACATCTTAGATTAAATGCATTTAATGTATTTGCCTTTCTTAGCCTAAAAACTAAATTACAAGAGTAAAATAGAAAGGGGGTGTAGTCAAATCAAAAATCAAATGAGCATCAAAAACTATATGTGATCAAGTGTGTTGGAAATCCAAAATAAAAAAACAAAGGTGCATTACTTTAGTTCACGAGAATTTGTTAGATCTGTGTTATATTGCATTCATTTGGGACTTTCCACCCTAAAAGTAAAAATTAGATTCTTTGCATTAGTTTGCATTCATTTTAAATCTAAGTTCATTACATGTAGCTTGCATCAAACTTACATTACGTTAAGTGCATTAGGTTGCATTCACCATTTAAATCCAATTCATTAAGTGAAATTGTATTAGATTGCATTCATTTTAAGCATCAAACTTTTAAAAAATAACATTGCATTAGGTGGCATTCATTTTAAAAGTTTCATCTCATTTAGTATGCATTCTTTAAATCATTCATATAAATCCATTAAGTTCATTTACCATTACATTCATTAATGTTCATTGCATCCATTAAGTCATTTCATTCAAATAGACATAAATTCATCATTAGGCACCTATCATTTAGTTCATTCAAAAACATTGCACATTGCATTATTCATTTAAAATCCATACATTTATTTTCATCCTACATTAAATATCATTGCATCTACTTCATTAACATCATTCATCTGTATATAACATTTATAATCATTAATCATTAAATATCCATAATCATTATTCATTACATCATATAGGTCCATCACATTTGCATATCATAAATCCATTCCATTCAGATCTATTACATACATCCATATATCCATAAACATCATCACATTATTCTTTAAATAATTACACCATCTAACGTATTTATATATCATTTGCATCCATAAAGCATTAAAATATCATAACATAACATTACAATAATCATATCATTAAATTCAATTCATATTGCATCCATTCATCTATTCTATGTCATACATAAGAAAACCATCTAAGCATAAATATAACATGTGCATCCATATCATAAAACTGCATTCTGAAAACCATAAAATAAAGCATAAATGAGATAGACCCATGTAGATCTGCATATCATAGAAAAACACCTAAAAAATGAGGTCCAACATATGATGACATCACATAAAGTAAATCTATCAAAACTAAGTATCAAATTCTATGGTATTATCATCATAAATCAAAGGAGTATCAAAGTCTACGATATCATCATGAAACATCAGGAAATCAAAGTCCATCAAAGCACTAACAAGTATCAATGCATAAGGGAACATCAAATGATCAAAATAATATAACAGAGTCCAATGTCTTGATATCAAAAATATGATCATCATGTACATCAATGAATAAAGAATGTATATCATCTCAACAACAATGATTCAACTGGTTGAGCCATCGACACCATCAGCACCATCAGGACCAAGACCAGTATCAGGAGGTCTACTCAAACTAGCCTGTAGCCCATGCTGAGTCATAGTGGCCATAAAAGCCTACATCATATTACTGAGCTAGCTAACCTACTGTCTAATCTGAGACACATTCAACTGTAAGGCTCGAAACTCTGATGTAACCGTCGGAGCCTCTAAACTAAGAGCATGTGTAGGAGGAGTATATGGTGGAGGCATGGAAGAAGATGGAAAAAATAAAGATGGAACGAAAGAAGAAGAAGATGGCATAGAAGTAGAAGCACGTGCTTGAACTAAAGGAGCCTATGGAACAAGTGGTAGAATAACCTGTAGAGGAGGACCCTGTGCCTGATCTAATAGAGCCTATACTTCCTTGGCATCCACCTACCTCTGATGTCTGACCCTATGATGGTTGTGTCTGGCTATAGGATCCATAGCAACTTGGTGTAAAACTATATCCACACCTTGACCCCTCACCTAACCACCACGCCTAGGAGGAATGGGAGTAATAGTAATAACTAGAATCAACACTCCACCTGCTCTAGCTGCCTAATGACTCGGTCATCCCTGACGAGCCTATCTCCTACCACCCCTACCTCCATCCCCACCATCATCATCTGAATCCTTATCAATCCCAGGTATCCTCTCAACTGGATCAATAAATCTTGGAAAAGGATTTCAAGCATACCAATCTACATAGTCATCAGTCATGCCTACATCAATCATGTGATCTCTCATGTCCCATGGTAGGTGACCAAGCTTCTCTATCTCCTATCGAGCTGTCCCAAAATCAATCATAGGCCCCCATAGTGATCTCTCACCCTAAACATGAGCATACATAGCAACACCTTGCGGCGTGCCCTAAGTATGACCATACTATCATAGCACTCACCGAAAGCAATATCTCTCAATAATGTGTGGAGACCTCCCTATCATCCATCAGGGGTAGCACATAATTGAAAGCTCTATAGAATCCTCGAGCCATGCCTTGCACCCAATGTATGGTCGCTAGACAACCTGATCCATATCATCAATCACATGGTGCCAATAATCTAACTTGCCCATATGGGCCTGCACCACCATGCCCTCATACATCCAAGAAAACATCCACCCAGGATCATGGTGATGCACTGCAACTGGCCTAGTCACTAGGAGATGCTCCCGTGTCTATAACTGTAACAAAATTTCTCCCACAGAGAGATTTGAAGAGCCCCGATAAATCATTGTGTGCAGCTCATGGTAAAGCTGCACTAGAATGCAAGGACCCCAATCAAAGCATTGGGGCTAAGCCATCAAGTCCTCTAAAATGTGACCCCAACCGACTGCAAATCCATGCCCTCAATGATCAAGCACAAGGAAACCTCCAATCAACACACCTAAAATAGTTGGTAGAACTAGAATTGAATGAAATTGGGACCACTGGATATGGTCATCACCAATCATGGGGTCATGGAACACCCACTAACACGTCGTGCCATCATAAACCTGATCATAGTATACTAGATCTCCCCGAGTAGGAATGTGGAGGATGCGGTACATATCCTCAGGGGTGATAGTTATCTCCCCCATCGATAAGTGGAAGGTATTATGGTCAGAGTGCCACCTCTCTTTCATAGTTGTGATCAACCCTCGATTCACTCAAAATCAAGGTAGGACAAGGAAGAATGAAAGCCCACATCTGCCTATGTGGTAGTGATCTAGAGCACTCAAATCATCGATCATGCTGAACGATAAAGGATACAAGCCTTGAACAGCTAGTGACTTAAGCACGGCCTACAAAAGAAAGTTAAATCACATATATGCTCAGTGTGAAGACTTAACTGACTGGCTTGTATTGCTTGCAGTTACCGACTAGGTTAACATAAGTAACCGATCGATGTCTTTGATACCAATGAAAACTTTTAATGCTCAAATAGAGATAATAATCTCCCCCTTTAGCATTAGTATCAAAACCTTAATGTATACAGACCATATGTCTCAAAAATTTATATCTCCGCCATATACATGTACTTATCAAAAAAATTCTATATACTCCCCCTCGGTGCATGCTCTGATAATGTGTAGTATACTTAGCATTTTATGTACATATTTGGCATATACATGTTAACCCCTTTTTTATAATAATGCCAAATGCAAAAATGTATACTTATAGCTTATCAAAAATGTGCTGATGGGTTTTCTTCACTGATTCCAAGAGGCTTTCCCATTCCTCTTTCAAGTTGGTGAGAGCAATGTGCTCAACAACAACTTGTGCATGCATGTCAAAGATGTTGTCCAACACAGAGATTTCTGGTGTTGCAACAAGCGTTTGTGCCCTGACCATGTGTTTCTCAAAAAAATTTAGGTAGGGTAGGAGCTCAGTTTGTAACTTAGTGACCTGATCACTTGTCCTTTCTTCTTGCTTCCTGAGATCTGCTATCAACCACCTGAGTTCTTGAACTCTTAATATATGCTTTACAAAAGCTTGTGGCTTGGTTATAGTTTCTTGTGCACTAGCTGTGATTTCATTTTCAAACTGTTCAATCTTTTCATTGATCTTGGGAGTGAAGGTTTCCATAGTGCATAGCTTGAACAAGATTTGACAAATAAATTTATTAATACCCTGAATTTCAATTATTACCTCAAATAGCTAACCTTGTTAATTACCACTTCTTGGATGATTCTTTCTGCAAGTTTATCCTCAATCTTTGATTCTTCCCTTTCTTCTATTTGCTTGTCAGCATCAACATCTAGGGCATTGATTCTTTTAGCAAGTGTAGCAAGTTGGTCTAGGATGGGAGTGTCTTCATCAATATGTTCCTCGGGTACAACCTATTGTAAGATATCTGTTACATTCTCAAGTATTTCCTTACTTTTGTTTTCTTGTTTCATTTTCTCCTATGCTACTTTTCTTGTACATAACTCCCCATATTTTCTTTTAGTTCCTCGGGGCTTAGGGTTCTCAGGTCACACTCAGGTATAACTATGACTTCATCTAATGTGACCAGCCCTTTTCCTTTCTTTTTCTTCTTCTTCTTCTCTGGTTCTTGAGGTGAATTCTTTGCAATCAAAACTATGTCTTTTACCTCAGAACTTGATGTAACCTGCTCAGTTGCATCTACCTTTTGTTTCTCCTCGGTAACCTTGGTGTCAGTTGACTATGATTGAGCCTCTGATGTAATGTCCAATGGAGTGGCCTCAGTTACAGTAGGATTCTCTTGATCCTTTGTCTCTACCTCTGGTGCCTCTTTCTCTTTAGACTTATTTTCTTCTGCAAGTGTCTCAGTGTTGTGTTCCCCTATTGTATCTTGTGGTTTCTTGGGGTCTAAGCCATCGGATTGTTTGTGTGATAAAATTGCTACTACTTCAACAAGAATAGAAAGCTCACCCAAAAATGATGTAAATGCACACTCGGAAGCTTGACCTTCATCCTGTGTATTATCAAGTGTAATGGTTACATCATCATCTTCATTTATGTCATCAGGATCATCATTTTTGATGTCCTCAATGAGTACATCATTGTCATTTTTCTCCTTAACTTGGATCTCTACTAGATCCGGTGCATCCCATGAAATGCTTATACCTTCTTTTTCAAGAGTTGTATCAATCACCTCAGTAAATGATACACTTGATTCTTTAGTCTTTTTTGCTACATTATCATCAATGTAAATACCTTTACCTTTCAAATTTTGTCTCTTCTTAGACAGATTCATAAAGGCATTTTTCTCATCTTGCTCTTTGGCTTTAAAAATTGAAGTCCACATGAGATGACCAGTCTCATCAACATCTGCCATATTTTCATCTAAAATTTGCATAGCTCAATTTTTCACTTTGAATCTCTTATAGTAGGTATTCATATGCTCATCAATTTTTGCAAGACTAAAATGTGGGGCTTCTTGAACTAGGGATTGTTCCCTCATTGTCTTCTCAGTGTCCAAGGCATAGGACCACTTCTGCTTAAGTCTTTCTTCTAATGCCTTGGGAAGTGATAGTTCAAACTCTAATGGAACTCATTTGAAGTGTATCATCATCTGGATGACTGCTTCCTCAATTTTTTTTTGGCCTTCGATAGACATTCCATCAAACCTACTGAGTTCTGAATTTGCAAGATCTCCATTCTCAATTATATCTTCAACAATCTCATCTATTGATCTTACCTTATTACTGACAACCTTTAATTTTTCATTATCAATTTCCTCATCCTCTAGGTCTTCCTTACCTCTTATCAATCTTATCCTTTTACTCGGTGCCTCAACTACAACCTTGGTATTTCTTTTTGCATAATTTTTGGTTGGTGTAGCTGCCTTAGGTTTTGTTATTTTCTCTACTCCCTTTTTTTGAGGTGAAGCTCTAGTTGCTGACCTTGTTTGTGCACCTGTCTACACTACCAACTGCTTCTTCTTAGGAATAGGAGTCAGAGAAACCAGTATAGATTCATGTTCTTTTTCAAACTCAATTTCCTCACTATCATATGGTTTGTCAACCAACATTAACTGACCTTTAGTTGCAAGTTCAACTGGTGACTCCTCTGATGAGTCAGATACATCTCCAAAGTGCTCAGTAAAAACTTCATTTTCTTTGCTTTGCTCATCATTTTACCAATGACAAGGCTTTTTTTTATTCTTGATTTTGCTTCTTCAAAGGTTCCAAACCTTTCCACCTTCTTGTCCTTCGGTAAAGCCAACAATGCCTTGATTGATTTCAAACTAAAATCATGATCCATTTCATATCCCATAGGTGCTAGCCATTTAATCCTTGGTTAAACAGCTTTAATCATAGTGTGGTTGGTGTTCACTAGGAAATAGATATCCATCTCATACTTCTTGACTAGTGAACTCAGAATTCTGCTTCTTAGATTCATCTTTACCTTAAAATCTTCAAAATAGCTAGCTATAACATTTTCTTCATTATCTCCTAGACCTTTCATAATATCAAAAATTTGTGAAGTGATCCCTTTGTCGGTAGGCCAATTAGTGTGACCGACAGAAGGAAATAATTTCTAGAGATAGAAAAATAAACATACTAGAAATGATCCAAACTTATAGGTATTGGACTTTTGTGACTTGATTGTTTTCATGTTTTCTTCAACCTATCTCAGAAGAAGCTCGGCAAGGTCTATCTGATGACCCTTCTTTATTATTTTGTAAGCCATGTCTACTGCACTACACGGTACACTATTTACTCTGCTCAACTGGAAAAACTTATAGCCAATTACATGCGCTACAAACTTAACTTCTGGATCCATAATGGATGCAATTCCCAGTGCTCTACCATCCCATTCTATGCCAATATTTTTCTCAACATTGGCTCGTGATGAACTTCAAAATGCCTTGGCTTTGTCAGTAGTAGGGTAACCAGTAACCCTGCTAATCATTCTCTTTGCCACTTGGATCGGTTTATCTAACCAGAATGTGCCCTCATGATAACGGCTTAACACAACCCTAATCCATTCATTCTTAAAATTCTTCAGAAAATTTAGGGTATTAGTGAGTCCAAGTGTTTCAACCTGTTTATGCTCTGGTTTTAGCTTTACTTCTTCATCAAAAAGTGCTTGATATGCAACATACATGTCGAAGTCTCCTATTTCCCCAATTTTACAGTGAATGTATGAACATATGTCTTCAACCAATAAAACCCTAGGTGGGATGCTTGAAAAAGTGCCCATTGAATCTGTTTTAGATGCTACTTCAAGGTGTAACTTGTAATTTGGTTCATTATAGTTTGCTGACACTGTAAGATTAACTTCCTCTTCCACAACTTTAGAAGAACTCACAGTAGATGCCATTTTAACAAACTAGGTTTTTGGTAAGTACGAAGAATATGCTTGGTAGGGTTTCAACTTACTCGAAATATGTCAAAGAATGTGCTCAGTTTGATCTGCAACTACTTGAAAGATTCTTTGCTCGAACATGCTCTGTGAAATTTTAGCTCTCCAAAATTGCAATGTGAAAAATGAACTCATTCTTTCATGTATATATAACATGTTCCATATTCCCACTCAAAACTTTATGCAATAAATGCTTGACCTACTTTTCGGTTCATGACAACTATCAACTCGGTGATGACTACAAACTTTCATCATCTTGGTTAACACATGATTTCTTTGCTCAATTAATACTGATACTCGGTTAACCTTGAATAGTGATTACTGATGGGTAACCATTTGCTCGATCTAACTTTTACCGACTATGTGACTTTCTTAGCTCATAACATATAAACCACAATACATCTTTATTCATGCAAATTTGGTATTTTCTCATCATATATAAGGAATTGTATGTAAAATATGATCATTTTGAAATGTCAGTCCCATGCATACCTATATCACCTTAGGTGGAAGTATCAATGTCACCCAATCCAGTGGACGAGGTTTCACTGACAACATTACTTGACTTAGCATTCTCATTTGATGCTTTCCTCCACATGCCGATCCTTATTCTCATGATATCTGCAATAGTGTTTCCACTCTCAAATACATGATTTTCTTCTAGTGCTTGGTCTCTGCAATCCTTGCTTAGATGACCAACCTTATGACAATGCAAATATGCCATTCCAGTGCTTGTCCAGCTTCGTGATTGTCCAACCCATCTTTTCCTATTGCAGTTTGTTGCAATGTGCCCATATCTACCACATGCAATATAGTTAGTCCATGTGTTGTAATCCCAACATAAGAATTACCTTGTCTCTTTGGTTGATAAGGCTTGCATTATGTCTTCTACTTTGGCATCCATACTTGCTTCATTTTTGCCTTACACTCTCGTGCAGTGTGTCCATGTTCATTGCAAGTGTAACATAATTTCTCCATAGTAGGATTGTTAGCATTCGTATTCAGTTTAGATCTACACTCATAAACTTGATGACCATATTTTCCACAATAGTAACAATATCCATTAAACTTAGGAGTGACTAGAGGTTTACCTTGTGCTTTTCTTCTACACACATTAGAAGTATGTCCTGGTTTGCCACAGTGATAACATGTCAACACTTTAGGTCTTTGATTTTGATTGTTGTTGACTTGTTTAGCTTGTTGTGATGATTCACCATCACCAGTATAGCCTAATCCAGCTTTGCTTCCAAATCTTCTTTGATTAATCAAAAAATCATCAATCCTTTTAGAACTATCTTCAGCCAATTTCTTCATTTCATGGTGTTGTTGTTGATTTTTCACTTCATTTCTCAACTTTTCATTCTCTTCTCTAAGTACACCTATATCTTCAAGTTTTCTTGATAGTTCACCATTAACTCGGTTGACCTCCTGATTCACAATCACCATCTGATTTGAGATTTTGAAATGGTGCTCGGTGAGTCTATGTATCTCACTTTCTTTTGCTTGAAGTTGTTCAGTTATCTGTCTTTGGTCTTCAATAGCTAGATTCCATTCTTGCTCAGCATGTCTAGCATTGTTCATTACTTCTACCATTCTCACCATCTGAGATTCCTGACCGATTTGTAGTGCTTTCACTTGTTCGATTAAGTGAAGATTCTTTTCAGACAAGTTAGAGACTATACTTTTAGATCCATCAGAAATACTTCTGGAACTAGATCCAATGTGATCAAATACATCATCAATCACTTCTTCATGGTAACCAATCTCATTTTACAAAATAGCTAGGTTCTTTCTTTCAACCAGTAGTTTCTTCAGTCCATCCTTAGCTTGTTTATACTATTCAACAAACATCTGCATTTGAATCTTTTGATTCTCTATAGTTTTATCTAACTTATACCTCCCCATGACTAGATCTTTACCCTTCAGTGGTTAAACTATCCAATAAGAGAACTGAGCTCTGATACCAATTGTTGGATTGGAGAGATAGGGTACTGAGAGGGGAGGGGCGAATCACTGCCCACAAAAACTTTCACTTATAAACCTTTCAGATCTAAAACAGCAAATAGTAGTAACCTTCAAACATTACTTGTATCCATTGTATGCATCATTCATTCATTTAACTATCAAAGGTAAATAGCATGAAATCAACAAGGTAATCAACACATAACACAAGTATTTTGGTAATGCATAAACCCTTGTTAGAAGGTAAAAACTGCGGTGGTGATGACACCCACAAATTCTTTACTACTACAAATAGAAAAGGTTTTCCTATTAGGGCTACAAGTGGTGATCACTTCTGGTGATCTTACCTTGTTAGGAGTAACATATTAGATCAGCTAGATCTACCTAGTGATAGGATTTTAACAACACTACTTGAGTGTGCACTCGGTTAAGATATTTACAAAAAGACTGTTAGGTCTACTCTGTTAAGAGATTTTACCAAACCTATTACAATGATTAGAAAACAATAGGTATCTATCTGCTAATGACAACTCAATTTTTCTGATACAGATCTATGAAGTACTGATTAGATATCACCTTTTATGTGAAGATTCTCTATTCTGAACTGCTCGGTAACCTGATTTGATTCTACTTAATTTGAATAACTCTGAATACTGTTGTGCTCTGTCTGATAGCTGATATTCATGAAGTTGGCTAATACTTCAAGAACTTCATTGCTTGTTCTTAACTCCTTGTCAAGCTTCTCTCTCACGCATATGAAAATAATATGAAATTATGTTTATATAGAATACTGCTTTGCCACTTAACAAAATTAGGTTACAATGTCATAGAAAAAAACCCTAAGATCTACGGTGTACAAAAATAACCTAGATCTAACAAATACAAAAGATCATCATCGCAATTAATGATAGAATCTTACAATAAATGATCCTCGATCTTGGTAAAACATTTTGTGATTCTGTTGTAACCATTTGCATAGATAGATGTGCCATTCCTGACTCCTATGTCATTTTCTATGATCCTCGGTAAACACTATATATATTGTTCGATGATTATACTGACGCTCGGTGATTATATTGACACTCGGTGTTTACTGTCACTCGGTATCGGTGTCTGATGCTCGGTAAAACTATTATGCGCTTGGTGTGAAGACTTAACCAAATGGCTTGTATTGCTTGCAGTTACCGACTAGGTTAACATAAGTAACCGACTGATGTCTTTGATACTGATGACAACCTTTAATGCTCAAATAAAGATAACAATCTACCAGTGTGCTAAAGTTTGGATCCTGCAAGATCTTGTAGACTGTTACTTGCTTTGTATTTGGTCGTAATCGGGAAGGCCTTACAGCTCACCACATTGCATGTAATCAGTGATTTGATGAATAAAGATTTTTTTTCTATATCAGATTGGTTGTTCTTGTTGTGTATTTCCACTACGTATTGGTTTGGCTACAAGGTCAGTCAGTCCTTAAGGATCCACCAACCCTGACTACGTTAGGTGGTAAGGTCAAGACCAAAGGAGAGATAATGGTTAATGAGACCAAGGAGGAGATGCTCCACAGATGGGGGCACATCGTATTGTCTTTAGATGCTATTCTGTTAATGCTAGAATATAGTATCCCATTTTCATAAGGCATAGTTGAATATGATGGAATCATTGTAATGAATAGCAATGGTTTTTGGGTTTCTGCAATGTATAGCGATGGGGTTTGTTTTTGTTGCTGCAATGTATGGGTAGGATAGAATTATTTGGCTTCTCAGGTCATTTCTCATGGTTATGGATGTACTGAACTTTTATAATATTAATTAAAAAATTTATCACTTATTATATATATATAGATTTTAGAAAAAAAAAAAAAAAATTTAAAAGGAAAAAAATGAGTTTGTTGGAAAAGTATAGTCATATTTTATTCACCAGCAAAATAAATAAATAAAAATTATATTAAAAAAAATTATATAAAAAATTAATTTTATTAAGGCAGGGGTTTCCCCCATTGCCGCACCATAGTGGTACCCGCCAAGGATAACTTTACTAGCGAATATTCACCAATTGGTGAATTTCACTCATCGGGGACCCAAAATTTGGCAAAAAAAATCAGACTTTCGGGGTGGCCATGTCACCCATGCTTTATAAAAATTGGGTCCCATGCATAAGCAAATTGCCAATAGTGACATGGAATTATTTTTATTTCAGCAATGACTTTGCCAATCGAATTAATTTTTCCACACAATAAATAGAATATTTTCACCTACAATTTCCTAAGCTTGTCTTAATCGATGGTCATATTCGCCAATATGCAGTCAAAATTTAAGTTAGAGTACGGGTTAAGTACATAGATTTGACATGTGTCTCTATTCCAGAGACTTTCAATGAGACTTTATGGCTTTTAAAACTTTGGCCCAAAAAATATTTGACACATGTCTCTATTTCAAAGACTTTCGGGGGAATCTGTGTCCTTTAAAACCTTGGCCCGAAATAGAATTCTTGCCATTGATCTCGGATCATCAAACGGTTACAAAAAGTGGGGTTATTTCCTGTCATGAGATATAAAATTAACTCAGAGTACCTTAATAAAATAATAAAAGTCATTTTAGCTTTCAGGGGCGCTGCCCCCAAAAACCCCCGCGAGGGCGCTGCCCCTCGACCCCACCCTATATCACAACAGGGAGCGCCCCCATCAAATAATGATGATTTCTAGGTATTGGTTCCTGTCATCGTGATTTTCTTCAATAATGAAAGATTTGCCAATGTTTTATAGAATTTTCATATAATTGAAAAAAAATCGCTAGTACAAATAATATTTTTTCCTTTCAAATTAAAAAAATTTGCCAACAATATTATTTTTTTTTACCCAAAATAATGTAGGATTCGCTAGGATTTTATACTTTTTCTAGGGAGGGGGTTTCTTAAATTTTTCCCCGGTACCCACTGCCAGCTCAACAACGGTACCGGTTGTCATTCATAATAGTTGTTGGCAAAATGGTCAGCGCTCCCCTCAGGATTTGCGACATAGCTTAACCACCTCCTATATCTTCTATAAGTCTAGTGGTTGTATCGGGCATTAACAGGTCGATCTTTTGGTGCAACAGCAACTACTACTTGTAACAAGTGGTATCAGAGCTTGGGCACAGGTTTGAATCTCCTCAGGTAACACTGAGGGGGAGATTGTTGGCAAAATGGTTAGCACTCCCCTCAGGATTCGTGACATGGCTTAATTGCCTCCTATATCTTCTATAAGTCTAGTGGTTGTATCGGGCATTAACAGGTTGATATTTTGGTGCAACAACAACTACTACTTGTAACAGTAGTCAATACCTCAGCAGTGGCATGGGGAGGGCTAGGTCCCCCCATGTAAAATAATAAAGTTTTTTAATTATTTAAAAAATAAATAAATATAATTTATTTTATTTAAAAAATTTAATATGTTTTTATTATTGTTATTGATTTAAATTTATATTAATGTTCAATTATTATTTTTAAATGTTGATGTTTTATTAATATTAAAATGCGGTTGTATTTAATACTTAAATATTATTAATTTGATTATTAATAGTACATTTATTTCTTGTTATTACTAGTTATTATTAGTCAATGATATATATATATATCATTAATTAATTATTACTAATTATATATATATAAATTAATGATATATATATATATATATATATATATATATATCATTTAATTAATAAATAAATATTTGATATTTTATTAAAGGGAACTTATACTTAGAAAATTGTATGTATATGTATCAGTTGATTTATTAGATATGTTAATGGAATAATTTAATTAAACCACATATACATGACTTATTAAACCAATAGTTGGTGAATCATGAGTCAAATTGATGTTGTGATTCTGTTGTTATTATCATTTACTTGGGGAAATTAAGATGGCCTTAGGAACTGTATACTAGAGGCTTGGGAGAAATTTTTTGTTTCCATTGTTGCATGCGTGCTCCTACTTGCATAAGTTATGATATTATGGTATCAATCATTTTTATCCATCCCTTTTTCAAACTTAAGCTCATGTTATTGTGGACACTTTGAGAGTGTATTTATGATGTTTTGGTTTGAGGACTAGTATGTGTTCCTGATGTCTTTTTATGGAATGAGATTTAATCACCATACTTTTATGTAAGTTATGAGCTCAGGGTAGGTTATCTAGGTGTTAGAGGGGAAGTAGCTTTCTTTGGAGGCGTCGAAGCCCTAAAGTGGCTTTGTGGGTATCCTTTGCAAGTTACTTAATAATTGATAATATAATACACTAATTGATAATATAATAAACTAATTGGGGTTTTTTAATGAATTAATAATATAATGTGTTCCTTTCTCATACCTTGAGTGCTAGTATAGGTTAAGGATGGGAGTGGAAGAAGATTCTTTCCCATCTAGTGGAAACATGGGGTCTGGCACGATTAGTTATCCTTGTCTATATAAGAGGATTTATGGTTCTGCATATGATCACACTTGGGAGACAAATTCTAGAGATATTTTCCCATGGGGTTGATGTATGTGATGACACTTCCCTAATTTCATCTCGGGTTTCCTACATGTTTTGGTTGCTTCTGGATTAAAGTATATCACCTTTACATGTGAGTAGTACTTCATGAGATAGAGAGATTTTAGGATCCCTTTCTTAGGTTTTATTTGGTGGTTGATTTATGATTGATATCTGAGTGGGGTTTGATATTATCTCCTCCAGATGGTGGGAGTGGACCTTTGAGTTCCATGTGGTTGAGTGGTAGTAATTCTATTACCATTAGGATTCTGATGTTCTTGCATCAGCGTTAGAAATCCTTCTAGTATTTACCTTCTTCTTTCATCTTTGGATTTTTTATCTTATATTTCATATATTGTACATGTACTTGGTACTTGGTTTATTATTACATACTCTATGACTTGTGCAATGGATGTTGGTTATTATGTATACCTTGTGATATCAGTTGTATTTATGTTCACCTTTATATGATGATGTACTTGTTATTCATTTGTATATGTGGGATTTTGTACTTGTAGTTATTCTTAATAATAAATTAACTTACATAATTCTACATAATGGAACACTTGGGATTTGTAATCAATGATTGAGTTACATTTATGAGTATGTATTGTCTTATGCTATATTTCTTCCACATTTTTAATCATGAAATTTTGTAAACTCTTAAGGAAAAAATTATTCTGTAAACTTAGTATCATGTTTTAGGTTAATTTCTCTTTGGTTCTCTGGTGGGGCATTGCACTTGGTTTCTACACTAGGAACTTTGAGAAGGTTGTACACCCATTAGATGTCTAGTGTTTAAAACTTGAAAACAATACTTAGACATAAAACCTTCTTGTATTTCAAACTAATGTTTTACAACTATACACCATCTCTTTATTCTTTGACTTGTATTGAGATATCACTCTTTTTTGTTTAGATGTTGTAGATAAGATGGCTACTAAAAATAGATCTGTTGCTAGAGGTTGAAGTTCAGGTTGTGGTAGGAGGTGTGCAAGGAGTAGGATTCACAATCCTCCTATGAGTCATAAAGTTGAGAGTGTGCATGAGGAGAACATGGAAGAGCATGGTGGAGAGAAACATGCTAAGTCAAAAGAGTCTCATACCAGGTAATTACTTTTGGCTATTCTAGATCACTTACCCTAACATGACAAGATTGAGTAGGAGAATGATCATGGTGAGTCTCATCATTATGAGAATGAGGAGATACCATGATCTAGGAGTCCTAGAAGGAGGAATATTGCATTTGATCAGGATGCCATCAAGGCTAATCATGTGAGGGATCTTCTTAAGTCATGACCTCCTCCCTTTGATAGGAAATGTAATGCTTATGAGGCATATACTTATCTTATTGGGTTGCATCAATGTTTTTCTATGCATCCCTATGATAGCAATACCAAGGCGAGGTGTATTATCATGTACCTCATAGACTTTGCAGCCACTTGGTGGAAGATTGTGGAGTAGAAGCTTGAGACTAACATGGATACTATCACTTGGGAGTTGTTTCTCGAGAACTTTTAGGAATAATTCTTATCTAATCATTAGATGTAGTAGCACATAGATGAGTTCCAAAATCTATAGTAATTATCTATGACCATTCAGGAGTATGAGTGTCATTTATTTGAGCTCAAATAGTATGCAAGTTTTGGTCATGCTTCCTTCTTGATGGTACAACATTTCATTAGAGGACTTAATGGTTGCATCATTCGAGGAGTTAAGGCCTTAGAACCTAAGACCCTCATGGAGATGATCATTAAGGCTACATTTGTGGAGACAAATTTGACTTTGGGTTATGGTGGTCAGATGGGTGTTCAAACTAGTGGCCCTACACCTTTCAGGTTTAGAGTTAATATGTCTCAAAGAGCTAGTAATTATATGAAACCTATTACCTATTTTAAAGGTAACCAAAATTAGTAGCAGAAGAGGTATTTTCCTCTAGCTCGGGGAAATGGTTCTTATTCCAATAACTTCCATAGCTTTCTGCATAACAGATGCAACCTACCGAGGTAGCCTACATAGAGTACACATTCGCCTGCTAGAAGAGGTAGTTTTAAGTAGTCTAGTGCACCCTTAGTTGGGAGAGGTTTTAGTAGAGGTAATCATTATTTCTCTTATGGTTAAATTAGATAAATTGCATTGAATTGTTCTCTGTGTGCTTTGCAGTACTCAGGACAAAGGCTTGCAACTTTTGAGCCTACAATACGAGATGTTGGTAGATCTCATAGAGTAGATCATCATCAAGAAAATCATCAAGGCACAATGATAGAGGCTTCAGGTGATATTCAAGGTATTTATTTTTCTATCTTGTTTGATTCAGGTGCTACATATTCTTTTATATCTCCTTTTATAGTAGAATTATGTAGGCTAGTGGCAGAAAAGAAAGGCATAGGTTGGCAATTTGAGTTAGCCTTTGGGGCTAGGGTGACAAAAGACTCTCTAATGCATAAGTGTGAGTTGATCTTGGGAAAATTAACTACTTTAGTTGATCTTCATGTCATTCCTTTGGGATCATATGATATTGTCTTAGGAATGGATTGGTTAGGAGCTCATGGAGCTAGCATCGAGTATAGACAAAATAATGTTAAGTTCAAGGATGATGTTGGCAAAGACATTGAGATTGTGGGTGTTAAATTTTTATTATCTCTTCATATGATTTCTACCATGCAACTCAACCAATGCATGAAAAGGGGTTATTAAGGTTATGACTATGAATAAGCTATATGAAGTTGAGATGTCTAGGCCAAGACTCTTGATCATCCTATTCTTCAAGAATTTGTAGATTGTTTTTTGAGTGATATCCTGGGTATACCACCAAAGTGTGACATAGACTTTTCTATTGATCTTGTTCCAATAGCAGAGCCTATTTCTAAAGCTCATTACTAGATGAACACTTAGGAGTTTAGTGAGCTAAGGCTTCAATTATAGGATCTTTTGGTAAAGGGTTGCGTTTGACCAAGTGTTTCCCCATGAGGAGTGCATGTACTCTTTGTTAAGAAGAAAGATGGATCTTTACGCACGTGTATCGACTACAAATAATTGAACAAGGTAAAGATTAAAAAATAGGTATCCCTTTCCAAGGAATATTGATGATCTATTTGATAAGATTAAGGGAGCCAAGGTGTTCTCAAAGATAGATCTCAAATCAAGATATCATTAGTTGCATATCTAGGATGCAAATATTCACAAGACTACATTTTGCACTCGCTATGGACATTATGAGTTCAAATTAGTTCCTTTTGGTTTGAAAAATGCTCTGTAATTATTCGTGTGCTTGATGAATTGAGTATTTCATTCTTATCTCAATCACTTTTTTCTTGTCTTCTTGGATGATATATTGATATATTCCCAAGTCCATAGAAGAGAATGAAGAACATTTGTTAAAGGTTTTGCAATGCCTTCAAGATAACTAGTTATATGCCAATGCAAAAAAGTTTGACTTATTTCGAATGGAGGTTTACTACCTAGGTCATGTGATTATTGGTGAAAGAGTTTTAGTAGATTCCTCAAAAAATCACATTATTTGTAGAGTGGACAACACCCACCAATGTGTCTAAATTTTTTAGTTTAATGGGGTTGGATGGATATTACCACCAATTTGTTTATAACTTATCTAGAGTTTCTCATGCTATCACTTCTCTTTAGAGAAAAGGGAAGAATTTAATTTGGATACATAAGTTCGAACAGGCTTTTCAGAACATTAAAGACCATTTGACTAGTGCACCTATTCTAGTAGTACTCAATCCATTGGGTAATTTCATGGTGTTTACTAATACTTCTTTGGAAGGTATTGGAGTAGTCCTTATGCAAGAAGCACGTATGATTGCTTATGAATCTCAAAAAATCAAGGATCATGAACTAAATTATCCTACACATGATCTTGAGTTTGTAGTAGTAGTTCATGCATTAGTCTAATGGAGACACTTTCTATTGGGACATCGGTTTGATTTTCATAGTGATCACCACAATCTACAATATATCTTTACCCAGCCTAATTTGAATACTAGACAAAGGCGATGGATGTAATTTATTTGTGAGTATGACTTTGAGGTCAAGTATTTTTAGGGTAAGGAAAATGTGGTAACTGAAGCTTTGATTCGAAGGAGACATGAGATATTAGCATTAAATCTTAGTATGGCTTTGCAAAATAATATACTCCAGACACTTCTTGCAGATACTTGGTATCAAGAAGTGAGTATAGGGATTCAGTCAGGTAGACCTTTGGAGGTTAGGTTTTTAGGCTATGTTTTGGAGTTAGATGGCCTTTTTGTGACACATGAGCTGGATATATGTACTACCATCAGGTGATCTTCATGGATTTATTTTATCTAAGTCTCATCATGCACCTTATCAGAACATCTAGGTGTCAAGAAGATGCGTGCGCATCTTCGACAACTATATCATTGGTCCGATATGAAATGTGACATTTTTTATTTTGTGGAAAGGTGTCTAGAGTGTCAAGATTTAAGGTAGAACACTAGCATCCAACAAGGATTTTACAACCTAATCTCATTCCAACATGGAAATGGGATATCATCTCAATGGATTTTATTGTAGATTTTCCTATGACTCTTCATATTCACGATGCTATCATTCTGAGACATTGTGAGACTACATGGTATACACAACATAATGTTTTTATTGTGAGAATCTTCATAGACATGATGATTTCATTGTGAGACATGCTATCTTAGAATATTTTCCATCTTTAGTAGCTAGAGGCTTTTTGCAGGACATTGCAAGACTACATGTCGGTATACCACATAATATTATCTTGAATAGAGATCCCATCATATTCACTTCTGCAATTTGGACTTCCTTACAACATGATCTTGGTGCCCAACTAAATTTCAGTTCAACATATCATCCTGAGACTAATACATAGCCAAAGTGATTCAATTAGGTGTTAAAGGATATGTTGTGGATGTATGTCATGGATAGATAGACTCATTGGGAGGACTATTTGTATTTGGTTGAATTTTCTTATAACAATAGTTATCATATCTCGATAGGTATGTCATTGTTTCAGGAATTTTATGGTCATCCTTTTCATACACCTCTAAGTTTGGATAGACTAGAGGACCACATTCTACTAGGTCCTTAGATGTTTTGATATATGGAGCAACAGGTAGAGCACATTTGAGAGCATTTGATCATAGCTCAGGATAGATAGAAGAGGTATACATATTCTCATAGGATGGATAGATAGTTTGTAATTGGGGATAGGATCTTTTTGAGAGTGCATCGACAAAAGAGTCTAATCCATTATGGAAAGGGTTCGAAGTGGGAACCTTTTTTTTTTGGCCCATTTGAGATTCTCGAGAGGATAGGACTAGTTGCTCACCATCTTGGATTTCCACCCATCTTAGCTCACATTCATGATGTTTCCCATGTTTTAGTACATAGACGATATATTCCAGATGTGACACATGTTCTTTATTGGAATGCATTACAGGTTGAGGATGGGCAACTGGCTTTGGATCCCGTTCATATACTTCAATAATGGGATTTAAACCTCAAGGGTCACACCATCAAGCAGGTAAGGGCCCAAAAGAACCCAAATGATGAGTCATCAGGAAATTGGGAGGACACAACATGATTATGGTATTTATATCCCTATTTGTTCATAGGCTTCTAAGAGTAAGCCTAATTCTAGGGGAGGTGGATGTAATACCTCTCCCATAGTTTTTTTTTCAGTGTTTTTTGCCAAACTCTTTTAGGTCACTTTCAGGTGCATGTTGGTTATTTCAGTGATATTTGAGGACATAGATTTATAACTTTACATTATGATTTTATATATTATGATATTTTGGATAGTTGTGTGATATCATGTGTTTACAGTTATATTTATGGTTATTTTCATGATGAATATTTATATGTTATGATTTCATTATATTTATGGATTTACTAACATGCTGGCCCTATATCTATATGAACATGGATCATATGTATGTTTTACATTTCTATTTGGCATGCTCGATAGGGTGTGAGACAAAGTCGTAGTTACTTTCTTGTGAGATCCACACAATGTACCAACCATTTCCCATTATATATATATATATAACCATTTGTCTTCAATTTGTTACCCATAAGGAAAAGGACAAGTAGAATCTTCCAATAAAAATATCCTTAAAATCCTTAAGAAGACAATTGATGACTCAAGGAGAGATAGGCACATTCAATTGAATCCAACATTTTGGGCTTATAGAATTAGCATCATAACACCTACTAGAGCTACACCCTTTTCATTAGTTTATGGAGTCAAAGCAATCTTACCTTTGGATGTAGAAATTTCATCACTTAGTGTGTCCTTACACAACTTATTGATAGAAGAATACTATAGAGTCTCTATGTTGCAAGAACTATAATTGCTTGACGAACGTCAACACCAAGCATATGATCACCTAGAGGTTTATTAAAAGAGGATGTCAAGTAATTATAACAAGAAAATCAAACCCAGAGAGTTTCAAGTTGGTGACCTAGTGCTAAGAGAAAACCCAAGGAATCAACAAGAAAGAGAAAAGAAAGGAAATTCTTAAGTAAATTGGCTACAACCTTTTTTCATCACATCATCAATGGATTGGAAATTTACAAACAAGCCACATGTGATGGAGAATAAAATTAATAACCTATCAATATAATTCATCTTAAGAGGTTTTATACATGACCAGTTGAAAGAGTATCATATGAAAGAGTATCAGATGAGAGAATATCAATTTGTACAATAGAAAGTGATCTTGCAAAAAAATCTAAAAACAATAAATATGATTTAACCTGAAAAAAGTCAAAAACAGTAAAAAGAGATCTTGAAGAAAGAAAAAATAATGGAAAAAGTCCTAAAAAAATCATTATCTTGGTGAAAACTTGTAAAGGGGCGTTTTGATAATACAAAAAAAAAATACAAAATACCAAAAATTTGAAAAAGGAAAAAAGTACCTTGGTGAAAACCTAGCAAGTAGGTTCCTTGGTAGAAAAAAAATTAAGTAAAAAGAAAAAATGAAATAAACCCAAGTAGTGGAAACTTGGAAAACAAGCGCTACTTGCCTTAAGTTAAGCTCCTTTATCTATCAAGCATTGAATTTGCACTTATGTCATCCTTGTACATATCTAGCTACATTTTTTCAATCCGTGTACATAGTCATAATAAACCCTCAAAGTTTCATAGCTCATTTGTCTAGAAAGCTTTATCATGGTTTGGAATTTATCTTGGTCCATCACTATTATTAAAATCAAACTAGGGTGCAAGAATCCAAACTTTGTGAGCTCATTAATGAATCAAACACAAGCATGACTCAAACACACTTCATCAAAATTAAAGATCATGACATTTGAATATTTTCAATCAATCCAAACATCAAATTTCAAACATCCAAATTTGAGCATTAAATCAAACCAAAACATCAAATCAAATAGCTTGAGCAAGATCAAAATGGTAAAAATGGATAAAAATCTTCTGAAAATATGGATCAACTAACAAAGGAAAATATATTCAAATGTTTGTTTCTTTATTTTCAAAATCATGTCTTTATAGCAACTCCAAGATGCCTTTGGACTAGAGAAACAATGATGAAGCATGATGTTTTATTTGTTTTCTACTTGTAGGGTTAATCGTATTAGTATGAATATTAGTCCAAAGACATGATCACCAAAGAATCATCAAGCACATTTTCATATGAAAAGGATTAATACTTTGTCTATTTATGAAAAGGATGCCTTATCCATTTTGGTTTTCATACCATAATGCCAGGATCCACTTGCAACATTGAATCTAATGAAAGAAGTATGCATACCATCATGGTTGAAATCTAACTAATGAGGGTTGTAACAAGTTCAATGATCCAAAAGAGGCACTCAATGATGATAATAGAAAAATAAATTGATCTAGTGAAAGGTGAAAATAGTTTAGTTGTATTTGCATGTTGCATTCATGTTAGATTGAATCTTGCAATATGGGATTTCTCAAGTGGGGTAGAATCCAATCAAGGTCAAATCATCATAGCTCTCCTTTAGGTGGAATATATTGGAGGTTAACAAAAATAATACATATCATTTTCATGTAGGTTCATTTAAGTCATTGCATTTCATTATGTATTTAAGTAAATCATTGATAATTATTATTAAGTGCATTTCAATTGCATTTAGGTTCATTTATCTAAGTTAGGTGCATTTCATTTGCATATTAATATCATTTCATTATTCATTAAATTATTTACATAAGTTGCATGTTAGGTGCATTACATTAATCATTAAATCATTGATAATCATATTATTATTCATTAAATTCATTTCATTATCCATTACTCATTATCATTTAGGTACATCTTATTTCATTTAGTTATATTTCATAAATCATTAACATCACTGTAGAACATTACATTACATTATCACATATATATAAGCATTACATCATCATACATAAACATGTAGAATAAAAATTCCATCTAAACATAAACCATCATCATACATTCATATCCATATGCATCCATACAAGTAAATATCAATGTGCATCCATGCATAAACATCTAACTGAGTCCATACATCCCGCATAGAAAAGTACAAAAATATGAATATAAATAGAATCATATAGAGTTGCATCCATCTGCATCATGTACATATGTCATCAAAATCATAAATTCCAAGTATATAATGACATCAAATGATAAAATCATAAGTATTGAGAGAGGGAGAAAGATATATCAAATGTCAAAATCAAAAGGTACAAGTATACATCAAATTACATCAATGTCCAAACATCAATAAACATCATCAAACTCTAAATCATGAGAATCAATGTACAAAGGTACATCAATATACATGCTCAAATATGATCACTGAGGTGCAATATAACTTTATCCATCACTTGTACTTGAATCTACACCTAGACTTGTAGGGGTACCTGTACCAATCCTAAAATTTATATCCCTCGGTGGTATAGGTGATGGACTTGTTCCTAAGGGTGTCCGTGTTTGAATGGATGCATGAATTCTTTGACCCTTCTATGTAGATAATATTTGGGATACCTATATGGATAAGAATTAAATAAAATTCATAGCCTGTGCAATATGTTCCTATAGTGCTAACATCCCTACCTGCAACATCTGGATATCCTAACTAGGAGCACTAGGAACAACATGAGTAGGAGGAGGAACTAGAACAACTAGGGCAACTAGTTGCATTTCCTATCTCACTACATGAGGACCACGATTTTCCCATCCTTGAACCAACATGAATCTCTATATCATGAGAACCTGGACTCCATCTCTTCCACCACTTCTACCTCCATCCCTACCCCCACCTCAACCACCATCCCTACCCCCACCTCAACCACCATCTCTTCCTCCATCCTGGCCACCATCTCTCCCAGCCCATCATCCACCACCACCTACACCTCTAGGAGTAGCTATAACAACTCCACCTCTACCAAAAACTACTCTAGGATAAGCACCACCAATAACCCGTCCACCTGCACTGCCACCTTGAGGTACCCTAGCTCTACCTCCTCAGACCCTAGCATGAATTTGTCACTAAGGTACATCATCATCATCATCATCATCATCATCATCATCATCATCAGACTAGTCAAAATTAGGATCATCAATCAAAGGCATTGGCTCTACCAGATCAGTGAATCTATGAAAAGAATACATTTCTAGACACTATCTATACTTTTTTTTAGTCCCTACATCCAGAGTGTCTGGTCTATATTCCCATAGTATAGGAAAAATTCCCTTAGTCTCCTCATGATTAGTCCTATAATCGACACATGATCCCCATAATGATCTCTCTGCCTGCAATCAAGCATAGACCACAAGACCCTGTGGTATCCCATGTACTCGTCCAAACTAACATAAAAATTGCATAAAGAGAAATATATCAAGGATGAATGGAGTGAAAAAAATAAACCAACATAGCATAAACATGAAGGGAATCTCAATTGGATCCTCTACCCATGGCTCACATCCAATAGATGGATGCCAACAATCTAAATCAAGGTCATCAAGCAATATCCATCACCAAAACTCTAATATTCCTAGATGAGGCTAGATAATAAGTCCATGATAGGCATAGATGTAGGGCTATCCTACTAGGAAAACTCTTTGCACAATCATTCTTGCAATGGGAAGGTGCTCCCAAGCCCATACCTTTGAGAGAACTACTCCTATAGAGAGTGTTTCACTATGCCTATACACCACCTGAAGTAAATCATGATATATATAAACCAAAATACAAGCTCCCCATGCAAATCTATGAGGATGCACAATCATATCATCCAAGATCCTACCCCAACCAATGATGAATCCTCATGCTCTCTTATTTGAAATAAAAAAATTCACCAACAAAAGCCATCAAAACTGAAGGAAGAGGATCATATTTTTGCCTCACCACTCTTCAATGAATGGTTTGATTACCAATCATGTCATCACCAAATACTCATCTACATGCCTTGCCATCATAAACTTGGTCATAGTATACTAGCTCTCCCATCACTGGGATCCAGATAATGAGATATACATTCCTAGGTGTAACAGTAATCTCTCCCATAGGAAAATGGAAGGTTTTATGATTTGAATTCCATCTCTCAACAAGTTCTATCAATAACCCCCTATTCACTCAGAACTGGGGCATATCAAGAAAATACAAGAGACTACATCTACCAATAACATGTTGATCAACAACTATCAACTCAAGAATCATCTCTAAGGGCCTCAAATACTAACCCCTCATGTTAAGTTTCCAATAGGAAACTTGTTTTAAAGTAAAACATGTATCAATCAGTTAAGTCGTCAAATTTATCATCAAGCATTAATTAAATGTCCTATCATATAGTTTCTCAAAGTGAGATTTACAACAATCTCGTTGAGTGCATCAACTTTTGTTCCTCATGGCAAGACCATGTCTGGTTTTGAAGATATTGCATAACTCAATTTTGAAGGCCTTAGAGGCTTCGAAACGGGGTTAGACTTTGATCAAGTGGTGCTTCGCAAGCCTAGGGCTATAGAGTGCTTTGATAAGTTTTTGAAATGGGATTATAATAGTCAATCAACTCAACAACTCATAATTTATAGTTTTTAAAAGTTGGGCCATCAGGGCTCTAGTTTAAATACAAAAGGAAGAGAGAGAGAGAGAGAGAGAGAGAGAGAGAGAGAGAGAGAGAGAGGAGGAAAATTGAAATGTTGAGTGCCAAAATGAGAAAATTTTACTTTGTAGAGTATTTTAAGGTGGTTAATTATGTTACTTAAATAGGACTAAAGGAGGATTTTAGGGTTTAGTTCTAGAAGTGTAGATTATGACTCTATCTTGCAAATTATTATAATGAAAATGGCCATGTGGTTGTAGCATGTTACTTTTTTTATTATTGTAATGCCATTTCATTGAAGATAGTAGAAAGAAAGTGTTTCCATTATTTCCATTTTTATGTTCTTTTGATTTTCTATTTATTTTTCGATTGTGTTGTGTGTTTTTGGTTGAATAAGGGGAGTACCCTTCATCACAGAAGGCAAATTATTTCTTGCAATTTTCTGATTTATTCTCTTTTTATGTTATGTATGAATTTTGACTAGAGTAAACTCCATATGGCATAAAAGATCATGTATTTTTAGTGGGTTATGGGAGTCCCCTACTTCAAATGGTATCATAGCTATACATATTGAGTGTGTAGATAGATCACTGAATGTGAGGCAATCTACACTAGGACGTTGTGTTGGATAAATAAAATTTGAGTCCATGTTGGTTGTCCTCTAGTAGGGAATAAAGTTGGGTTGAAGGTGCACATAGTTCCTCCACTAAGAGAGAGTGGGTAGAGGAAGTGAGAGGTGTGCCTTCAAAAAAAATTTGTTAGGTAGAGGATAGATGTATGTGAGTTTTATGCAGATGTATGGACAATTTACAAGAGGAGATGTGTAGAGAATTTCTGGAGAAAGTTGTTTTGAGTGTATAGGTAGAGCACCAAACATGAGGAAACCTATGCTAGGACCTATGGGTGAAAAGTGAAGTTGTGTGATAAATCACTGATAGTGAGGTATTTTACACCTGAGAGTGTGAAGTGGTTGTGTAGACACGCAAAATTGGACAAGTGCTTTTAAATGGCTTAAAAATCAATAAAATGCATTAAATCATCAAAATGGATCATAAATCAATAAAATGGACATAATTAAATAAAGTTGAGCAAAATTAATTAAAACAAAGGAATAATTAAATAATGATGTTAAATGATTAAATTGAAGCTTAAAAGGGCCAAAAACACTATATAATTGATTTTAATCAATTAATTGTATAGTTGTTTTAATCAAAAATCAAAATGAACCTATTACCCTTGCATGGCTAAATTTAATTAATTAATTGAATTTAATAAATCCTATTTTCTTTCAACAAAGTGATTAACCAATGAGAATTGAGGACAAAAAGACATAAATCACTCAAACATTTAAATTGTCCGAAGATTTGAAACCATGTAAAGGCTTGTTGCCTCATTTGTCCCCCCATTTATGAACAAAGCAAAGTTTTTGACTCAACCAAGGGATAACCATGATTATTTCACTCCACCCCCTACCCTTGGACATTTACTATAAATATGGAGCATTTTGGAGAGTATTGCCATCTTGGAATTTCATTTGCAAAAGCATTGTTATTATAGGCATTTGAATAGCATTCTAAGAGCAATTTGAGCATTTTAGAGCAATTATCATTGTAGTTTGTCAATTTGAGCTAGATTAAGCATGGAATCATCATAGAAGCATTGTAAAAGCATAATAGCAGCATAATTTCTCATTTTAGAGGTGTCACTAGTGAGGATCTAAGCTAAGAGCTTCATTTACCACTTCTTTCTAGAGAACCATGGGACAATATAGATTATAGTTTCATTTTAAAGTAGATTTGCATTGTATTTAGTTTAAATTGATGCTATTAGATCTTAATTCCATGAAGGTGTTAAATTCACACACACAAATGACACCCACCGTGGGGCTCTAGGCCTCATTTTATCTTTAATCATCATTTTCATCTTCATTTGCATGCTTGTTTTGTATATTTTCCATGTTTATTTTGTAGAAAATAGGTAAAGTCACACCTACGGAGGATTCAAACACGCCTGCAGATAGTTTTCTATTGCCTAACAGCTCTGAACTACTACGGATTAACTGGAGACTCATGCTTAAGCTCATAAAGCATTCATCCTTTTCTTCGTAAAGTCACGCCTGTGACTCAAGGAGTATCGCCTAACCTTTATTTTCTATCGCTTAATTTTACGCTTTGCTCCGCATGTTATAGTTTCAGTCACGCTTTGGAAAGAAAGTTTATCGCTTACTGTTGTTAACATGTCACTTAGCATGAATTATTTTGTGCAATTTTAAGTTCGGTTTACGCCTCTGAATAAATTGTTCATGCCTATGAAATTTTGAGTAACACTTGAGCCACTGCAAAGTGACGCTCGCTATTGTCAAAGTTACACTTGTCAGTAGTTTGTTTACGCCTATTAGCTAGACAATGTCACCTGATGCTTGTTGCCTTTATTTGCTATTAATTTGATCCAATCAATTGTCTAACTCTCTATCTTTGGTGTTTTGACGGTAAATGAACAAGCATCTGAAAGTTCAGAAGCCAGAAACTCAATTTAATCAAGAAGAGAAGGTGCTTGCTAAAAAGATCAAAAGGGAGAATCAAGCACATATCAAAGTTGTCCTTGAATCAACACAAGAAGAAGACAATCAGGTATACCAAAGATACCTTGCTATGATTGAAGCTTATAAACAAAAATATGTCTCTTTAAATTGGATTTTCAGTCTTTAATTTTAAGTTTTTGCATGGAAATTTGTAATTAGAGTGCTCAAATTCATTACATAAATCTTAGCTTTGTCAATTCGATTTTGGTTTCCCCTCACTTTGATTGTTAGTGTTGACTAACTTGCTAGAGTATAAGCACATAGAAAGGAGCTATTGCCAAGGTGAATAAAAAAATGACAAAATACTCTCAAAAATGTCCCTAGCTTTATGCTAGCTACAAGGAGAGGTATTTCTCTATTCAAGCTTGCACTTGATTAGATTGTGGCCTTCCTTTTAAATATAGCTTAATTAAAAATGGGAAATGAACCAAACACTTCTATTTCTAAGAATCTCTATGTAATGAGATTGAAAAAGAACTTTATTGATTGAAGTGTTTGAGGAACTAAAGGGAAAGTTAGGGATATGCTCTTCACCTTTTAGGTGAACCAAATTCCCAAACACTTAACCTTAATTCCATTTTCTTGCTTTCCATGAACATGTTATTTAAAATAGAGATTTAGTGGGCTCACCTCCTGAGTTTTCCTTAATGAGGCCGGTGAGAGGGACAGCCCAAAGTGGGATACACTCACTTTTGCCATGGGAATCCGACCCACTCTAAAATGAAACTCGTGTATCCTTAATGGGGTGCATGACAAACGGATTTTGATTTTTCAACCTTCCTCTAGTAGTCTTAACGGATTGCACAAAATCATACTTCGATGCATGTGGGAAGCCTCCTCGGAGGATTGAGAGATTGAAGTCTATTTGAACAGAATATGTATTAAAACTTGGTTAAAATAGAAAAGCCACCTTTGTAGAGCCATGTTTTACAAGCCAATTTGACTTTAGGTAGGCTGTTTGGAATCTATTCTTGTGCTATACTTGTGAAAACATTCAAGAATATACACATTAGATTGTTTTTAGAGACATTGACGTGTGTGCTGCGTTTGTTTTTAATTTTCAAAACAAGAAATTTTCAAAAAATCTGATCTCAAATGTTTAAAAAATTCAAAATTTTACAACCTGGTCAGAGAAGTGTCGCTTGGGAACAAAACAATCACGCCTATCAGAGGTTTAGTCATGCCTGTGACTACTGTAAAAATGTGTAGATAGAGAAAAGTCACGCTTAGAACCTTTGTAAACATGCCTGTAAAAACTAGAAACTCGCCTATCAACAAGAAAAGTGCCACCTATACATCTACAGAGTGTCACCTTACAACAAACTAGTACACGCATATAAAACTTTTAGTCATGCCTACACTTGGTTCAATGACACCCAAAAATCTAAAAGGGCAAACAGAGAGTACTTGCAAGGTGGGTCAAAAAAATTTACGAGCATATTCGAGTACCCTTTTCCGTGTTCTTACTGCTCAAGCTTTTAGTTTGGTCAAAAATCCTATTCTAAACATTTTTCAAAATTTTGCAAAGGATTAGACCCCGAGTAATATCAATTCTTCTTCTCCAAGGTTCATGCCTACTTTCACTAGATCTTACTACATTAAGCAAACCTTGCAAGCTGATAAAACGTACTTAAGACAAGAACTCCCTTACCCAGGAGACGAGTCTACCACTCCTAGAATACCTAAAAAATCAGCCGAACAAGAAAAGGAGGACAACATGATGTACTATGGTAGTTTGGGTGGTAAAGACAATAGTGGCATTGATCCCACTAACCAAGGTAATGCCAACAATGGAGGCATTGACCCAAATAACTAGAATAATACCAATAACGGGGGCATTGACACAAATACCCAAGGAATTGATACCACTCATCAAAGAACTAACACCGAACCAACGACAGATGATGCCACCGATGATAAAGTTGATGAGGTTGTTCAATCCCCCTATTTCTTAAAACTCATGGAAAAGGTAATGGCAAGAGATAAAGAGAATTATTTCATGGACCTAGCCCGAGCAGGTCTAAAACTTCCAAAAGATTATGATATAAATCAACTAAAACCACCCGAAGTTGAAGAAACTGCCATAGACATTATGAACAAGCAGTTCAAGATCTTTCAAATGCAATTGGACACCATGAAACAAAATGGGGCTCCCAATCCTTTTTCTATCAAAGCATTGTGTCCATTCCCATTTGATAAAAGCTTGGTCATGGTGCCATTCCCAATTAATGTGGTGTTCCCCAAATATGACAAGTATGAGGGAACGTCAGATCCCCAAGACCACTTACATGAATTTTGTGCATTGAGCCTAGAGTTCATGCACGATACAACCTATTTAATGAGATTATTCCCACGAAGCTTAGGAGGCATGACTATGGAGTGGTTTTCTAAATTACCCTCCGGCATTAAGACCTTTGAAGAGTTAGCTTCAAAATTTGTGGCCCATTACTCATATAATATCAAGCATGAGGTCATGATGATAACATTATGCAACACTAAACAAAAGGATGGGGAGGCATTCCTCACTTTTCTACAAAGATGGAGGACAATTTTTGCAAGATATCCTAGGAGCATGCCTGAAAAAGAGAAGATGGATATCTTCATAAACAGTTTAAGCAATGAGTTGAACTACTGATTATGAATGTAATGTCCCAAGACCTACCAAGATTTAATTGAAAATGGAGTAACAATGGAGGAAGTGTTGTTCAAAAGTGGAGAATTAAAATTGTATAACGATAATAAGAATAACTCCAACAATGGCAACAATTAGAAGAATAATTGGTTCAATAATAATAGTTGGTATAAGAACAACAATAAGGGAATTGTTAATGATGGTGTGGTGGAGTCTAGCAACTTGAAGGTGGTCCCATTTGCTCTTACAAGCACACCTAATCAGGTGAATAATACTAATCAGACATCCAATGCACCTTCCAATAACAACAATACCAATAAGGGCAACCAAGGAAATAATGCAAGAAATAATAAATTTGATAAATATTTGGTGCCCACTCCTCAAAGGAACTTCACACCCTTGGGTGAGCCCCTCGAAAGGGCATTAAAGACTTTCATGGCTAATAATGTCATTACTTTACCTAGCATTCAGCCTTATGAGCCAAATAAAAAGCCTAGTTGGTGGAGTGCCAATAGCCATTGTGAGTGCCATAGAATTCGAGGGCACACAACAAATGAATGCTTGTAGATAAAGAATGTAGTGCAAGACTTAATCAATAATGGCATGATCACCATAGATGGACCTTAGAACAATGAAGATCATATAGCATTCAAACAACCTTTCTACAAACATGATAAAGGGGAGTCATCTAATGGTAAGAAACAAAGTGCCAATAATCTTAACTTTTTGCCACCTTATGATAATAGTGTGAATGCTAAAATAGTCAATGAACATCCCCAAAAAGAGGTATCAAACATCATTACAAGAGGGCAAAATTCTAGAATGACCCTACAAGGAGCTACTCCTAAAGTTATTAGCACTCCATAGTCCAACATCGTGGTCAAACAACCTTCTACAGTAGCAAAACCTTATAGCTTGGTTGATCAGTTGCAAAGAACTCTAGCACAAATCTCTATATTGGAATTGTTGAAGTTATCCCCAAACCATAAGGATATTTTGGAAAAAGCTCTAATAGAGACAAATGTTCCTACTAACTTAGAAGAAGAAAAGTTCCAAAATATGGTAGGTCATCTTGTGGCACCCCATTGTCTCTCATTTTCAGACCAAGATGACATGTCTATAACCCATCCTCAAAATCTACCATTGCATATAGAGGTCCTAATAGAAAGGCATAGAGTCAAAAGAGCCCTCATTGATGGAGGAGCTGGCCTTAATATTTTTACATTAAGTCTTGTCAAATCCTTAGGTTTGTCCAAGTCTTGCATTGACCCTATGAAAAAAATCACTATCAAGGCTTATGATGAAGCCGAAAGGGCCTCTAAAGGCATGATCATATTGCCCATACAAGTGGGACTCGTCAAGAAGGATACCAATTTCCAAGTATTGGACATGAAGTTAACTTATAATATTTTGTTGGGGAGACCATGGATTCACGAGATGCAAGCAGTCCCATCCACGTACCACCAATGCATCAAATTTATGTATATGGGTGAAGAAATCATGGTTGGAGGGGACTCAAACCCGTTCCAATATTGCAATGCACTCAAACCCCTTCATGAGTTGTATATTCCACATAACCGGGAAGGAATCATTCAAAGAGCCACCATTGAAGATACCAAAATGGATGATCTGGTCATAACATTAAAAGCTACTCAAAACCCTCCTCAAGCTAGCTCAATGACATCAACTAAGGGAAAGGAAAAGATGAGCTATGAGGGTCCAATTATTAATGAGGGTTCATATCAAATTCCCAAATCAGAGATAGTACCCTATAAACCTACTAGAGAAGAAAAAGATGAAGCTAAAAAGGAAAATTACAAGAAAATGGATAAGATGATGGAGGCATTTGACAAACAGTGCAAAATTAGTTCAAAAGGAGTAGGGGAATACTCCATTTCCCTATTTGACATGCCCACATCTCCAAGGACACATGGAAAACTAGTTAAAGAACACTTACCTCATAAGTACAACTCTTACTTCGTAAGAGAAAGTGACAAAGAAGCATTTGACAAAGAGGAGAATGAAGTCCTTCAATGGCTTTATCATGATGAGGAAGATATTTCAAACACTCCCATGGAAAGAATTCAGCATGTTAATATACAAACCGAGCAATATGGGAAAGGGTTTGAGATAATGCAAAAGATGGGATACAAGGGAAGAGTACCCTTAGGCCAAAGGAATAGAGGATTACTAGAACCCATTGAACCTACTTGGAGGGCAAAAGAAGAAAAATCTGGAGTAGGCTACCAATACAAAGGCGAAAGCTCAAGCCCAATGCAAGATTTTTATCCTCAAATAAATGCCTTAGAATTCAATGGAGATAATGATGACTCCCAAGATTATGAGTGGGATACCTTATCAGATGAATCATGCCAAGATAAGGATGTGATTGCAATACATACTTATGCAAAAATCCCAAGGCAAGAACTTCAAATCAATGAAGAACCTAATATCCAAGATATCAACATAGGGCATGCACCTACCAATCAAGCATGGATAGAGACATTTTCGATGCCTTCGGAGGAGGGAGATTCAAACGTTAGGTTTAATCCACTCATGGATTTTCCCACGTTGTTTCCCATAGAAGTCGAAGAGGACTCAAGTGAAGGGGATTTTGACCCTTCTTCCATGGACCATCTCAAGGAAGCTCACATCATAGATCTAAATGATACAATGTATGAACCCTCAAATGAAGTCATGTCCATAAACCCTATTGATGACATTTTACCCAATGAATCCTTACTTCTAATGCATCCAAACCTCATTGATTTGGACCAAACTGAGCCAAATGACTTACTTCATTTTCCAAATGACCAAGCAATGAGCCAATACCTTAATTTGGTTGAACCCTCTTTCACCAACGAATTCAATACAAACATGATGAGAATAGCGGGGGTCCATTCTCTTATTCAAAAGAAAAAAATGAAAAAAAATAAAAAAAATGAAAAGTTCTAGTGATGAAAACCACTATGTGGCACCACTAGAACCAAAAAAAATAAAGATAAAAGATGTTTCCTATGGTGAAAACCCAACTGTGGCACCAAAGGAAGAGAGATTGGATACCTTGCTTGAACATGAGGAAGAAAGGTCACCTATTCTTATAGAACCGACAGAAAAGGTCAACATTGGGATAGAATTGGATCCAAAATTTATACACTTGGTAGCATCACTTACACCTCTAGAAAGAGAGGACTTCATCAAATTTTTCCAAGAGCAGCAAGTAAACTTTGCATGGTCATATGCCAACCTGCCTAAATTGGATCCTAATTTCATAATGTATCATTCAAATGTTAGACCTGGGGTTAAACCTGTTAAGCAAAAGCTACAAAAAATGCACCCACATGTGGCTCTCCTAGTGAAGGCAGAATTGGAAAAATTGTTAAAGGTTGGATTTATAAGGGCAATAGCATATGCCGAATGGATCTCTAACATTGTACCGGTCACAAAACATGATAAATCTATTCGGCTGTGTACGGATTTTAGAGACTTGAATCTTGCATGCCCTAAGGATGATTTCCCACTCCCTAGCATAGATGCCATAGTGGATTTGATAGTAGGTCACTCCATGTACTCATTAATGGATGGTTTTAGTGGTTACAACTAGATCAAAATTGCACCCGAAGACCAAGAAAAGATAGCTTTTACTTGCCCTTGGGGCACCTTTTGTTGGAACATCACACCCTTCGGTCTTAAAAATGTCAGAGCCACATATCAAAGGGCCATGACAACTATCTTCCACGACATGATGCACACTTTTTTAGAGGATTATGTGGATGATATCCTAGCAAAGTCCCACGAAAGAGAAGAACACTTACAAATTCTAAGGAAGATATTCATTC